>OZ007599.1:202815664-203485664 GCA_963931845.1 Maratus michaelseni | reverse complement strand
TTTATTTTTGTACATGCACAAAAATTTGCATTCTGATTCATATTCAGCAATCTATAATTGTGTTTAAAAAGTGTTTGGTGCTACTATCTTGTTTCATTATTTTGAAATAGATAATTCATTTTTAACTTTTGTTCAAGAAACGTTCAATGAAAGAAATTTAGAATTTCAAACAATTCAATAATAATTGTGAAGAATGTGAAAGTTAAGCTGTGATAAAATAAAAGTTGAAAGGACTTTCTGTCTATTTATGAGTTTAGGAAGGAAAAATTGAAAATTAGTGATCTGTGGCCATCAAAAAATATTTATTCTATAGATGCTTCATTCTAATAAATATATCATCCCTGTATATGATCATTGGATTACTATTCACACAAATGAGTAATTCTAAAATTCCGTTAAGCTTGAAAATGCGCAATGCTTATAGAAGTTTTCACTTTAAAAATAAATAAAAGTTATTTCATTTATATAATTTTTATTACTTTTTCAATTCATTATTAAATGAAATTTCAATTCATTATTATGAAATTACGCCCGAAATTAACTTATATTAAACAATTAAACACGTGACTTTTCACATTGCTAACAAAGCGTATAACCAAAACAGTGAAAAATGAAATTTAATTTCATTATTATGAAATTACGCCTAAAATTATTGAATATTAAACATGTGACTTTTCACATTGTTCAGAGATCTGCACGGGCCAGAATTTCCAGGCCCGGCCCAATCCGTACAAAAAAATTATTGGCCCGGCCGACCCGGTATAAAAGTTAAAATTTAGGCCCGGGCCGTGCAAAAAAGTAATTAGCCCGGCCCAGTATAAAAGTTAAAAGTTTGGCCTGAGCACGGCCCGGCCCAGTATAAAATCTGAAAATTCGGCCTGGCCCGTGAAAACAGATTATTGGCCCGGTCCGGTATAAAAGTTAAAAGTATGGCCAAGCCCGGTCCGATATAAAAGCTATAAGTTCTTCCCCAGCTAGACCGGCCCGACAAAAAAAATGCTGGCCAGGTCTGGCCCGTAAAAAACAAAATACTGGTCCAGATCAATATACACGTAAAGCTAAAATCTAGGACCGAGCTCTGACCAGTATAAAACTACGATTATAAAATCCCGGAATTAAAGCTAAAAGCCCGAGCCCATTATGGAAGCTAAAAGTTCGGCCCGAGCCCGCCTGGTACAAAAACTTAATTACTCCTGCCCGACCCGACTGAATTTCTGAGAAACATGCCGATATTTATGAAGCAATGTTATTCTGCTATTACAATTACTATACATAGATTTTATTTTCAGGTTATGTTCGAAATACAAAATAACAACAATTTAGTGATCATTTAGACAATTACGTACATAAGCGCTGATTTAAATCCAAATTAGGTAATTTCTGAAAGATCAATGAAGTCATTTTTAATATCAGATGCAAGACAATTGCAAGTGCACTTATTCAGAACAAATATGATTGAATAGAGTTTTCCATTTTTCGATAAAGGCAAAGAAACTTCTGGGGAAATCTCCTTAAAATAGGTTTTTTAATCTGAATTTCAGGCCACAGCAGCCTCATGACAGCTTCTGTAAATGCAGTCTTAAAAATTGGCTTAAAATAATCATTTTCTGGATGATTCTTTGCCTTTATAAGAAAATGAGGAATTCTTCAATTTCTTTGCATCTAAATAAAATGTGTAAATTTTATATTTTTACAAATATTAATACAATATTTTTGTATTTACAAATGAAAATGACTTTCTAAAAGTTTTGGAAAAGTAGCCATTTTGGATATGGTAACAGCCTTTAATATAAAAGCTACTTATTAAGAGATGTGACCAACACATGGAAAATACAGTTTTCAAAATTACCTTCCAGTGTCAAAAAAGTAGTTGAATTATTTTGTGCAGCCCTGTATATGATCAATAGATGTGGATATATAGTATGATAAAATTTAGTTCAATTATAATATTCACATTTAGTAATTTTCACCAATCAATGGAAATGCACTCAAAATGTTTTGTACAGCCCTGTATATTATCTGAAGACTTTTGTACACACCACCTATTAAGCTAAAAGGCAACTTAAAACTCACTTGCAGCAATTACCAAACGTAAACGACATTTTTTTTTTTTTTTGCGTAGCTCTGTACATGAACTTATTTATATTCCACAAACTTCTATTAGTCTACTAAATATAGTTCAGCAGGAAAATGCGTAAACACAATTAAAAACTACCCTTAAGCAATTCACTCCCATAGTCTGTAATACTTACGAATTCGCTTGTGTAGCCCTGTATATGATCAACCGAGTTTATAAACACACACATACTATGAAAAAAAAAATTAACTTAAAAACGTAAACCAAAGTTGAAAATGCACTTAATATTTTTTGTGTGTCCCTGTAAATAAATGCAATGCACACAAGAGAGCAATTTATAGTGCACCTCAGTAATGCATATAATTTTCAGTATGTTTGAAATTGTGAAATATCACTAAATTACACTGCAGACGATTTTTCCCCATAGAATGATGTGTAACAGAATTCTTTTGTTTGACCCTGTACCTGTAAAGGAATAATAAATGCTTTGCACCCCATATTCTACAAAAAGCATGTTTTAATGTGCCTCATAATTATATATCAATTTCATTATGTTTTATATGACGTAGCGTCATCAAAATGCACTTGAAACGATTATTCCCCATTGACTGTAATGTAACGGAATACTTTTGACTGTCCCTGTAAAAAACTATAAGTGCTACACACTTCAGTTGAAATAGGAAACATGCTATAGATAACGACAATAACATATAAAAATTTCAGGACAATCCGTGCATATTTACAGGAGTTAGAGCGCCGACAGACAAACCGAAGTCATAAACACTTTTCAACTATAGGTTGGAAAGTGTTAAAAAGGAGCCATGTCTCCCCGTCTAAATGGAGGGCTGGATCTGCCCTTGATTGTTGCGCCGGGACACATTTTACTGAATTTTGCATGGATCGAGTCTGGCCAATAATGATCTTCATACGACTTAGATCGTAAGTGGAAATTTCGGTCTTTGCAGATCTCTAAGAACAATGAAGTTTAGGCTTGGTTCGGCCCAGAAAAACGAAGTCTAGCCCAACCAAACCAAGTCTGCAGAAAAAAGTAAAGACCAGAAAGAGTAAACACCAGGCCCGACCGGGTCCGAACATGCAGAATAAAGAAAGGCTCAAACCCGGTCCAGCCCGGAAGAAGAAAAGACAAGGCCCGGCCCAGAAAGAATGAATACTAGGCCCGGCCCGGCCCAAGTTTTCAAAATAAAGTAAAGCCTGGGCCCGGCCCGACCCGACCCGGATAGAGTGAAGACTAGGCCCAGCCCAGCCCGAATCTCCTAAATAAAATTCGGGCCCGTGCAGACCTCTAACATTGCTAACAAAGCGTATAACCTAAAGAGTGAAAAATGAAATTTCAATTCATTATTATGAAATTACGCCCAAAATTATTGAATATTAAACACGTGACTTTTCACATTGCTAACAAAGCATATAACCAAAAGAGTGAAAAATATCCAAGCTAGGAATCGAACTTGGATACAGTGTAAAATGTCGCCTGTTTAATACATTACTTAATTTGTTTGAACTTTTAGCTTTTGATGCCATATAGGGGCAGATCCTGGATGAAGCAGTTTGCAGGGATGAATGGCTCTGACTACTATAACAATGGACTGGTGAAACTGTTACATAGAATACAAAACTTAGTAAAACAATGCTTGATAACTTTTTTTGGTGATATTAAAAAAAAAAAAAAAATAGTTTTTAATAGTTCCAACATAGTTGAAAAGTATTTATGAATTCGGTTTGTCCATGCTCTAACTCACGTAAATAGACTCGGATTTCCATGTATTTGATGTATGTTATTTGGGCATGTTTAGTATTGAAAATGGAGTGTGTAGGATTTATAGTTCATTTAAAGAGAGAACCAAAAGTATTCCATTAAATTTTGGTCTATTTGGAATAATAGGTAGCTGTGAATTTTAATGATGTTACACTATTTCAAACATATTTAAATTGATGTCAATCGCCAAGGTAGAAGCTAGACTACAAGGTGCTTACTGTAAAATAGGGTATGTATAGAATGTATCGTTCATTGACAGGGACACTCAAAAGAATTCCGTTAGAGCATTGTCAAACCACAATAATTGTTGAAAGTGTGCTTTAAATTGTGGTACGGTTTTAAATTAAACTAATTTTTTGCCTATTACTTTTTGCGAGTAAATTCTATAGATGATGTACAGGGTAATAACATAAAATATCAAGCCCATTTTCATTTATTGACGAAAATGGCTGAAGGGGAATTTTTAACTTTGTTATGCATTTCCTAACTGAACTCAATTTTAGCACACTGTGTAGTATGTATACAAATCTACGGATTCTATACAGGGCTGCACAAAATAATTTGGATATTTTTCCGACTATTGTTGGTCATTCCTGAAATTGGTTTTTCAAACATGTTGTGCATTTTCCAAATTGTTTACTTAGACCTGGACGGGGCTAGTTGAGCTTAAGCCGAAAGGTAGGCCTCCCTGCCCGGTTTGACCTTGACCTTGTTTACTTAGACACTGTGTGAGGCTAGTTGACCTTATGTGGAAAGGTAGGACTCCCCATCAAGTTTGACCTTGACCTTGTTTACTTAGACACTCTCTTCTACCTTATTAAATGATGAAGTTTTGTTAGAGTATTCTGGAAGTGTTGGAAAATGTTTCATAATCTTTGCTCCCCATATGATTGTGGCAGATAAAAGTAATTATTTTTATCCAGATACAAACTATTCAAAATATGCAAATACAACAGGTTATTCACAAATGAAAAAATAAATAAAATTTGAAGACGCTTAATAATTCAATATGCGGCTCAAAAAAAAAAAAAAAAAAAAAAAAAAACCTTGTTTTTCACAATTTGTTACACTGAAAATAAACAATTAAACAAAGCACCATATGCAAACAGAACCACCACAAAACTGTAAAAGCAAAAGAGAGAAAAATGTATATCTACTTTCTCCTGTTTGTTGCGGTTTCGCTTCTCAAATATTCACAAAAGGATAAACACAAGAGAGAGAGAGAGAGTGTGTGTGTGTGTGGGGGGGGGGGGGGGGGGGCAGGGCCCGATTAACCTCTGAATCTAGGGGAAGCACTGTATAATTTCGGGGCCTCTTTCAATTTGTGAAAAGTTTTCTTCATTCATGAAAACTCACCAATGATACTAATATTATTCCCTGGAGTAGCTTGGCCGAGATCACACATAAACAGCTTATGTTCCCTGTATATACTTCAGATATATTTAGTACATATAGCAATATGTTCAATTTACTGGATGGTTTCTAACAGGCACATCAGGATACTACAGGATTAATTAACACCCTATTGCTGACATTTATATTTCTCTGTTAAATAAGTTTCGTGAAGTAAGTGCGTGAATTTTCTTTTGGATTAAGAAAAAAAAAATTCCAAGAATATTAAAACTACAATGTAAAAAAATTAAAATGGGAATTGAAGGGCCCTCTTCACAGTCATTTTGGGGCCCCTTTTAAATTTTAGAGGGGAAGCATGTGCTTCACGTGCCGTTTAGATAATCAGGCCCTGGGGGGGAGGGGGCAGTGCCAGCCCAAGAGGTGTGCGACCGCATGGGGCGGCAAGACGCGAAACGACTTAAGGGGCGCTCAAAATTCAAAAGATCACCGATAAAAAATAATTTTAGATTCTGCGTTTTTTTCTTTTTTTCCAGGCTACAGTCTGTGGGAGAGGGGTCTACCTTGGGTTTAAATAACAGTTCAAGGACACTGAAATTTTCCCATGCAGACCATATGGCTGGTTCTTTTATCTGAGAGAACGAGGCTATTAGCACTTAAATTACATACTGGAAAGAGGAAACAGACATAACCAAACGTTTATCCAACATCAGGACTGAGGTAGACTTATTAATTACTATTGACATTTTTACGATTCTGAACTCTTTCTTCTCCCGCTGGTCGGTCGACTCTCAACTGTCCCCTTGATGCAGCCGTTACTGTCATGTGTCCTTTGGCATGTAAGCATCTTGTAGTTGCAGAAAATCGTACAAATTACTTATTCTTGTTGTTTTGTATTAAAGAATATTAATTTAAACGTTATACTCAAAATGCTGTTCAAGTAAAAATCGGGAAATTATTACAGGATCAAGAGGGCGCAGAAAAAAAAAGAAAAAAACGATAATGAAAAACAAGATATAATCTGAGCGCCAAATCTTTAGTCGAAGACGCAAATGAAAGGTTTATAGAGGTAAATTTATCTAACTAAAAATTATATATGCAATTAATCTTATTAAAAATTTAACTTCAGCATATCGTTTTATTTCGTTATTCTTAATTTAATCTGTGTTAAATCAATAATAACGTAATATTTCAATACATGGCCGAAACTAGGAATTTTTCAGCTGCAAGCATTTTGGCACCCTCTCCAATCCTTTTCCAAAATAAATGTATACAGAAAAGTTTTCAATCCATTCCCCTAATTTTTGTTTTAAATATGAAATAATTGTTATGAAGTATATTTATCTTAAGATTTTTATATTGCTTTGTTTAGAAATGAACCTACTGCAATCGCTTCGTTTTTATCTATCAATATATAATCAAAATCTTGTCAACAAGATAATGTTCGAAAATTGAACTATTTCAAACCTAATTGGAACAGTATCTTGATTTAACAAATACCTTGGATCTGGATGTGTTCATTAATCAAGTATGTAAATCTGTAAAATGTTTGTTTACAGAGACACACAAAAGTAAATTTTGTCATCACTAAGTCCGAAATATTGAACCAATTCAAACATAATTGGGAGAGTGTATTAACCTTACAGGTATCTTGGATGAATTCGTTAATCACATATTGTTTTCTGGCGCCCCTAAGCAGTCTCTTAATGAAAAAATCACGCCCTGTTCAAAGCAAAGAGTATAAAATTAATGATTATATCTTTACTTTGGGTCGTCCGATTCCATAACATTTTTTTCCTAAATTTCGTTATTTGTTTTTTGTACCGAAGAACGAACCAAATCTTCTTTTGGCGCCCCCTTCTACTCTTGCACCCAGGACATCCCCCCCCCCCCGGCCTTGTTTCAATATGACAATGTGAAATGCCCCACAAATAAGTTTAAAGTCAAAACATTTATTGATATGAAATTAGGACTATGTAACCATTTTTTCCTGATTCGTACTTTCTTTATTTTATTTTATTTTTCTCAGGAAATGAAGGAGATAAATTTAGTTCATTAAAACATTTTTTTTTTTTAGTTCAAATTTTAGAAAAAACAGACAACGTCGATGGAAACTTATTCTTAAAGAGTGATGTTATTAACATTGAAAAAAAAAAAACAAAAAAAACAATGCATTGTAAAATTTTTGTGAGGTAAGTTCATCTTATTAATTTTAATATATATATTTTTTAAAGAAACATACCAATGATTTAAAATTGCTTTTTTCAATCTATTCTGAACTCTTAAAGCTTTTTCCGATGGGAGAGAGAAGATTTGTTTTAAAATTCGTTGTGTAAGGCTAAAATCCAAACTGGCTGCTTTCTAATACATTTTTTAAATTCATTTTTGATCCCAAACGTGTCAAATTGGCAGATGCTCTTATTAAAAAAACTAAAGTAATTGAACCATTTTTCCGTAAAAGCAGAAGATTTTTCAAAAAATGCTGTCAAAATTGGCGTTTTGAACCAAATTTCTGGACACGACAGCGAAGGAAAGGAAAAAAACTGCTGTCCTGTGGGACAAAAATAACTTATAACTCAAGATGCAATTCTTTTAACGGAAAATGAAAAAAAAAACTGCTTGATTACATGTTACTTCAAAAATCATACCTGCAAGTCTCGTGCTTTTATGCTTAAAAGCGAGTCATATATGTGTTGTTGAACGGGGAAATATATTTTAAATCTTTTTATATTTAAATTGATATATTTAAATTTATATGAAACATAAAACCATGAAACTTTGTTCTATGTTTTTCAGTTATAGTTCTGTGTTGTTGGGCGGGGAAATATTTTTTTTTATCAAGATTTTTCATATTTAACTTTATAGAAAGATAAAACCATGAAACTTTGTACAATGTTTTTCAGCTATGTAATCTTTAAATTGGTTTCGGAATTTTTTATTTCAAGTAAAAATTTTTAAAACTTGTTCCTCGTAGTAAACAGTACTCATAAAAAAAACAACAGCATATGTTCTTTTAAAATTTTGAAAAATAAATATTTCTGTAAATCCTTTAGTGAAATCAATATTTTTAATTTCCATATCAAATGTGAAAAAGTATGCCAAAAAAAATTTAGAAGATTGAATATTTTAGAAAAAAGTAAAAAAGATAATTCTCTTTAAATAATTTACATTTAAAAGGGAATACATATATAAATTTATAGTTCAAGAAAAAAAAATTAGAAAAAAATGATTATGAATATAAAGTAAAATCATATTTATAAATATTTTGTTTTCCGGCCACCATTTTTTTTTTTAAAAGAAAATATAGCTAAAGAATTTTGTCAAAGGTTAAAAGAAGAATGGGATAAAAGTATTAATCAGGAATTTTTTTTATGATTTTAAAATTGATTTTTCTCGTATGTAAATATACAGGGCAGTGATACCGCTTTTCCGTCACTGATCGTTGCAATTTAAGTTGGAATAGCGGCAAGACACTATAATATGGTGGCACGGAAAAATTTGGCACAGCGGGATTTTAGATGAGATTAATTTTAGGCCACCCTAATTAAATTTGGGGTCAATGGTGAACCGTCTCGAACCCTGGGATTAAAATTCAGAAAAAAAAGTTTTGTCATTAAAGTCCTCCGTAGGTAAACACTAAAAATACAGAATTAGCATTTTTTTAAAAGTTCTTTTATATGCTTAAATTAAATATGAAAATGCTAAATTTTAGAATTAAAACTGATTTTTCTTTGTAATTTTTCAAGTAAATTTTAAATTTGCATAAAAATGCCGTAATTTAACTTATTACTAATTAACTATTTTAGATTATATTTTGCACAAATTTTGATTCTATAAAATATTTGATTTTGACATATCTTTCTAAAATTCATGCACAGGTAGGTCGGGGGTAAAAAACTTATCCCAAAACCTGTTATCGCCTCAATGATAAAATCTTGTAAGACACAGAGAATCAGAATACAAATACTAGATACGCATAACTATTTTTGAAATTCAGCCCGCTTGAATTACTGGAGGGGGGGGGGGGGCTGCCAAAACGTATCTCAGAATCTATCACGACTTTATAAGATAAAATTTTGGCAAGATACTTTCTGAAAATATAAATAGGGTGATTTTTTAATCCCCTCCACCCTTTGGAGGGAGCATACAATATCACAGTCTCTCTGATAATTATTTTCAAGATGTAGATTCTCTATATATGAAACCAGAAAAGGATGATTTTTTTCTTTAATTAGGTATACTTTCATCTCGGGGGGCGGGGGAAACAGGCGCGGATCCACGTGCCCCCCCCCCCCCCCCAAAAAAAAAAAAAATTGTTTTTACTCACCTGTTTTTATAATATATGATTGTTGTAATGAAAAGTAATTACATTTTTTTTTCATGGACGTCTTTTGCGAAATGTTTAAGAAAAGATAACATGAAAGAGTCAAAGTATATCATTTTTTTTCCAATTGTGAGTATCATAGTGCGGTATTTTCAGAGCCCAATAGATTGCGGAAAGATCCATGAATCAACAACAACCCTCCTAAGAAACTGTCCCCATCCCAATGAATTAAATCCTTTTCCCTTCCTTAGAAAAATCATCCCTGGGAACATACAGGGGAGTGTAAAATGGGTTACACACAAGAAGCCAGATTAGTTAAAAGAATTTTTGTATTGACATTTTCTTTTCTTAATACTATGTGCTCTATCTTATACTTGCCCTCTTTCCAGCTAAACTTTTGTTTAGGACAGGCTTTCTTTCTGAGACAAAATCCAAATACAGTGACCCGTGTAAACATAAGTGTTGAATTCACGGGGTGGCCCGGGGAGGACATCCCCCCCCCCGGAAGGTTTGAGATTTTATACTTTTAATGGAATGGTTAAAAAGTGCAATTTCTCTCCCGGAGCTCTGTAATGCCACCCCCTCCCCCTCCGGAGAAAAGTGTCTGAATTCAACACAGACGTAACTAGTCTGTAATAGAATTCTGCCTTAAACATAAATGTTTCATGAACCTAACGAATGGAATGCCATACAAGTATATCTGCTAAAATAGAGTTTTTTTTCGGTCCCTAACGATTCCGTTTTCACAGGTTTTACTGTCATGTGTATATGCCAATGTAAATATAAACAAGCAGTCACACAGATTAAGCTTGCAACTATATAGATGATGAGTATGAAGCTTGTTTCACAGATTTATAAAGGAGCCCTCCTTCTTTATGAAAAATCACAACAGCAAAGCAAGGTGCTACTCCAGTTTCTCAGTATGTTTTATATTGTATTTTGCTCTGAAAAGGTAAGCCTTGGATTTTTTTGATATTTTCGCATTTTTGTTTCATTTTTTTTACACATCACAACCCTCCAGTTTCTGTACTTATCCGTTTTTAATTAATATTTTAAGTCTTAAATACTCTCTTTGCGTGCGCCAATGTAACTACAGTAAAACCTTCTAGGACGGAATCAAAAAAATATTCCATTGTAAACAGGTTTTTGTTTTAGCAGGTATAGTTACATTCTATTCCTTTTGCCGGAACCATGAAATATTTCCGTCCGTTTAAAGCAGGATTCCCTTACACACAATTTTCGTTTTCGCAGATTTTATTGTATTTCGAGAAATACAATTAGCTGTATGCAATTAGCTTCAGCATAGATTTTCTACTTTTGAAAAAACTAAAATTACTTCACAAAAAGGAATTCTAATGGTAATAAAATAATTATGATAGAGTAAAACAAGTGAAAAAAGGATCGCCATGAACTGAAAAAAATTCCACTTTTGGCAGGTTTCTATCTTAGCAGGTACAATTGTATGCAATTCTTTTTGCTGGGATAATGAAATTTTTCTCTTTAATATAGGATTTCGTTAGAGACAGGTTTACCTTCACAAATTACTCTATAAATATTACTGAAAATGTTTTGAAAATTAAAGTTATCTTAATGCTCGCTTTGAAATGTTTGGGAAAAACTATTATCTCTACGAAATTCCGCAGTACTATCGAATGGGGATAAAATACAATAAAACTTGCTAAGATGGAAGAGCTAGAGACTAAAGAAAAGTTCCGTTTTAACCAGTTTCCGTCTTAATACGTATAATTGTTTAATATTCCTTCCGTCATGTGAAAATTGAACCCGTCTTTTATGGAATCCTCTCTTAAACGGAAATATTTCACGGTCCCGACGGAAGGCATACCATAACAATCTACCTGCTGTGGAAACGTGAACCAATGTATATATAATTAATACACTCCATTCTCGTTTTAAACGAAAAAACTTTATTTTAAATTAACACATTAAAAAAATATAAATAAAAATGAAAAAAATGATGAACATATCCAAGATGTATAAGTACAATTTCAGAAACTAACATTCTGACCTCTGCTCAGAGAATCTCATTCTCCAACTCCTTCAACATCCAACTCCCCTCAGCATACCTCTTGCATCTCTCCATATCTGCCTAGTGAACTCCCTGCTCTCCAAACTGGTATTCCTATCTAGGGAAAGAATCACCCTATAATCTCTTATGACTGACACACCCCTTTAATCCCTTACTTTCCAAGTCTGAATTTTCACTTCATAGGGGCTTAGTTCTTTGTATCAAAGGAATTGCTTTTACAATTTTTATCCACTCATTCAGAGAGTATTGCCTTCAATACAACGCATACATCCCAGCCTGGCTTATTTCAAGATGACAATGAAATTCATCACACCATTTGGATTATTTTCTCAGAAAGAGGCCAATCTCTAAAACTATCTTCATTCTTAGGAGATTATCCCGTTGCTACAAGTAAGCGATTAGTTGATCACGTCAACCTGTCACAGCTCCCCCATATTATTATCTTCTCAGAATGGGGACAATTCATAAGTCCCCCTCCATTCACCTAGAGAAATACCTTAATCTTCAATTGAGTGTGCAATTTGAAATTTCAACTTGCCACACTGCTAAGACGGAAACCTGTCAAAAACGGATTTTTTTCCGTTTCCAGCGATTTTGTTTTCACTGATTTACTGTACTGCTATTTGTAAATCACTAAAACTGTACATAGTAGTGTTAGTTTTCTATTAATTAAACAATATATACTAATAAAAGAAAGGTGTTTGTCTGTCTCTGTGTGTGTGTGTGTGTGCGATGGCTAGCAAAATCTGCCACACGTAGAAGTCTGAAAATTTGGTGCAGATAGTCCAAGGCAGGTCCTGATGCACTTGAAGATCAGATTTTTAATTTTTTAAGACCCGGGTCCCCTTTAAGTTTTTTGCCCTAAATTGTTGATAACTTGCCCCATTTTTATCTGATTTTCTTCGTTTTTGGAGCACTTTCTTCATTTAGCTTTTCCCCTATTTCGACATTCCAGTTAAAACTATGGGGCCACTTGAACTACAGGGCCCCTTGAAGTTTTAGTGAACTAAACTGCTAATAACTTGCCCCCTTTTAATCCGAATTTCTTTGTTTTGGAGGCCTTTTTTCCATGTAGTTATTCCCTCATTTTTACAGTCCACTTAAGACCCTAGCGCCCCTTTAAGTTTTTGTGCCCTGCCCTAAATAGTTAATAACTGGCCTCCTTTTTATCCGTTCTTCTTCGTTTTGGAGCTCTTTCTCAATTTAGTTATTTCCCAGTTTCTACATTCCAGTTAAGCTCCTAGCTCACTAGAGCCCTGTTAAAGGCTCCTTTAAGTTTTTCTGTCATAAATTGTTAATAAGTTGCCACTTTTTATCTCTTCTTCTCTTTTTGGGCCATTTCTCCATTTAGTTATTCCTCCATTTCTACATTACAGTTAAGACCCTGACTCCTAGGGTCCGGTTAGGGACCCATTTAAGTTTTTCTGTCATAAATTATTAATAACTGGCCCTATTTTTATCCGATCTTCTTTGTTTTTGGGACCCTTTCTCCATTAAGCTTTTCCCCCATTTCTAAGTTCTAGTTAAGACTTGGCCCCTGGTGCCTGTTGAAGTTTTTGTTTCACCAATTGTCAATAAGTTGCCCTCTTTTTATCCGATCGTCTTTGTTTTTGGGACATTTTCTCCATTTAGTTATTTTTTTCATTTCTATATTCCACTTAAGACCATGGGGTCCCGGTGTGGAGACCCTTGAACTTTTTGTGCGCCATGCATTTTCACCCCTCTAATTGTGTCACCCTCCCAATATATAACTTTAAATTTCAGTCTTGAACTCCTCTTCCCGGGTCACCACCCTCATATTTTTATTGGGGCCCTAGGGTTCTTTTTATGTCTTTCTTTAAAATATTATTCTAATGATTAATTCATACCCTATTGTTTAATTTCGACTGAAAATCTAAAGTGCTAAGTACTAGGGCCTCTTAAGATGTTTTCATCTTAGGGCCCTGCTCAAAACTATCAGTTGGCCTTCTTTTGTGCCACCTATTATAGTTCCCTTAAAAATCATCCGATTCACTAGCTTTTTTTTTTTAACAACTTCTTAGGTCCTCCAGCTAACTACATGAACGACAAAAAAGAAATTTCGGACCTCAACTATCACCAATTTTGAACCCTTTTGGACCCCCTATTATAACTCCCTTATAGAAATCGTCCGATTCAATAGCTTTTTTTTTTTTTTTTTTTTTTTTCTAACAACTTTTTAGTTCTTCCAGCTATTATATGAACGACAAAAAAAAAATTTCGGACCTCAGCAACTACCAATTTTGAATATTAATCTCCTTCTAGGGGCCCTTGGTGCAACTTCTTTAAAAATGATCCGATTATCTTTCAGTTTTCTTAAACATAGATGTAGAATCCTCCAGCTACGTTATAAACTACTAAAAATTTCCTTAAACCCCAAAATCGGGTTACAGGTATAAAATCATACAAACTTGAGGTTTGTTTTAAATTATATCACGGGCCCGGGCAACGTCGGGCAGATGAGCTAATGAGCTAGTTAATAATAAACTACAAATTATAGTAAAAACTCAGGAAAACGATTCAGCTATGAGCTGGAAAAAATTATTTATACAGGTTTCCGTTTTAGAAAATAGATTTGTATAGTATTCCTTCCACTAAGACTATAAAGTTTTTTCATTTAAGATAGAATTCGGTATACGCAGGTTTTGTTCTTAGACATTTTATACTGTATGAAGTAAACAACAGGAATTATGACTAATAAATAATTGTAAACATTAAATCCCTGTATTTTTTTACATACAGTAAATCCTGTAAAAACGGAATCGCTAGAAATCGGACTATAATTCCGTTTTAGACAGGTTTTTGTTTTTCTGGCATATTTGTTTGGTGTTTCTTCCTTCGGAACCATGAAAATTTTTCGTTACAGACAGATTTCATTTTCAAAAGTTTTACTATACTATACTATGCCCATTATATGTAACAATGTATTAATATTTGTATTAAATTCTTAAATTTTTATTATGGCCAAATCGCGTGGTTTTCGATTCCAAGTAGATAATTTTGAGGGCGATCCCAACCTAATTAATTAGGTTTTCGACCAAATTCGTGCATATGAGGAAATCAATAATTTATCTCGTGAAGACACTGTTATGTTTCTTAAATAAAAATTTAAAGGCCCTGCTCTTAAATATCTCTTTGAAGACCCAGTTTTATACAATTGAACATTATCCACCTGGATTTTGGTATCCACCTGGAACATCAACCTGGATTTTGAATTTATTCTAACGCCTGTTACAAACCCCCCCCCCCCCCCCCGGAAATTCGGTTGCCACGACACTAAATAATTTAAATAATCTTTCCTTACTCCCTCATGAAAAAAAAAAAAAAAAAATTGCTATAGACTGAACGTTTTAGTGGCCAAAGTCTACCATGATATTTTTGATAAGGCGGCCTCTGATCACATAAAGTTTGTAAAACTTTTGAGTTGTTTACTGTCTGCAATAAAAATTAAGTTACAGGAAGAGAACATTAAAGATTACAACAAAGCTATTGAAAGAGCACAAACATTACAGGACATTTTTATTCAAGACCATGTACGTTTTTCGAACAACTGTGCTCAATCAGGTGATTCCATTCAGCAGCGATTGGCTGAACTTACCAAAAAAAATAAATACATTAAATTTTAGTGCCACTCAAACAACCACGGAAAGCAATGCGTTCCCAAACTGTAGACAACTTTGTCGCAGTCGCATTATATGTCCAGAAGGTAGTGTTTAGTAAATACGTGACACATAAAAACAAAAACAGACGTAATGAAAGGCACAAATAAAACCGTAATAAATTTAGAGTTTATAGGTTTCATTAAAAAAGCGTCTCTTTTAATAGGGAGAAGAAGAAAAAAAAAAAAAAAAAAAAAAGGAGGTAGAAAGAGCAGTAGCAGAAACATACATACTAATTTGTTGCTGTTGCTCCTAACTTTTTCTTTCATTCATTTTGTGTTGAAATAGACAGTCACATGTTATGAAGCCTCCAAACATTTGAATGGTAAAAAGTTTATGTTTTTCTTTACTTTGGTTTTTAAGCATAATATTTTTATCTTAACACATGGGATTTTGTATACATCTTAGTGGTTTTTAAAAGCTCTGGAAGGGGTTTCAACCCTGAAGAATGGCTTAGCAACAGAACATTATATCGAACTTGCGAAGCTCTCTGGAATAACAAAAGGAAAAAGTGAAGGATAGATATTTGAAACAAGATTCTTTTCTCGTCATGTCAGAGTATTATCATTTTAGAAGCAAAGTTATTATACTTTTTATACTTAAATTAAGTGCATTTTAAAATGAAATTTTAATACAATCTAAGCCATCGCCAAAAGCTCCAGAGTGAAAGATGGCCTAAGGCTGAAACACTAGTAGTCAACCTAATCCGGCTCTGATTCAAAGTTCGCTTGATTCATAGAACTAGGAACTTAAAATAGAAGGAGAATGTAGGGTGTTTTCGTCTGTCTTTTGTTACGGGGATTATGGGAAGGTGTTCAAACAGAATGGCTTGGCGAAAAGTTGGCTTTTATCTTGGCATAGACGTTCCTACTAACCGTCACCTCACATGATGGATTGCCGGTATTTCCCCTTTTGTGTTGTCATTCTATGTAGTATTGCTCTTAAAGTACTACTGATCAAATGTTTAAGTAATAATTTATAATAGAATTAAAATTATTCTTTAAATTAATTTAACAAATTATTCATTAAATAAAGATTTTCATAGAAAATGTTTCTATGGGTAGTTATTTCATAAAGATATAACTGTTATGATGAGGTTTTAAAATGTAAGCAAATAAATGATTTAAAATTCTACAAATTTCAGAAATTTGATATGCCCTTAATCACAAGGTGTGCATATTTTTAAGAGAACCATATATTCTAATAAAACTAAAACATACTGATTAAAAAATTTGTTTAGAAACATTGTAATTGTATAATTTGAGAATTGAATTATTGATATTAAAAATTTGGTTTTCTGAGAAAAATCTGAATAATCTTTGAGAAAAAAAATTATGTATCAACAGTGGTGAAATGGTTAATTTTACCTGCTACTGAGTTTCACATTTTTTTTTTTTTTTTTTTTTTTTTAAATGGCTGGATTTAAGAATTATAAACTAGTCAAATTCTATTTTTATCAAATGATATTAAATTTTCCTCCAACCATAATTAGAAAAGGGAATAAAGTTGATTTGACACTTCACATGTAGCTGATATGCCTCCTTTTTATGAATTTTGAAAATTTATTGAGTAATTAGTAAGTTGGTAAATTAATGAAGTATAGTATTAAAACTAATGATTATGAAATTTTAGATTTTAAAGAGTTGAAGTTAAATCCTTTTGGAAAATTGGTCACCTTTTTGAAAATTGGTCAAAAAGGCAAAGTTTTCTAGCTGTGGGTGATTCTAAAATTACAAATGCATTTATAGCAATGAGAAGAGAGCCTTCCTTGTTTACCATCCTTAATTTAACATTGATGCTTGTATCCATCATATTCAGTATATTGTTATTTTATTCAGTATGACAGAGTAAATAGTGTGGTATTTAGAGTATTTTTCTTAGAAAACTAGTCTCGAATATGAATTCTGGTGTGCACTCTGTGTTGAAACCATCTTAACCTTAGGTCTTATGATTTGGCTATACCTTTATTTACATCTGATCTAATCAAATGCTGCTAATGGATAAATATGAATGCTCTTAAATCTAACAGTTTTCTAGCATCATATTCAGTAAATAGTTGCCTCAAAATAAATTTAACCCTTCTACTAGTATGGCATATAATGCAGTTAAATGTTTATTTGGAAAAGATAATAAAATTTTAACTTCAAAAATTTTTTTATTTGTAAAATTTAAAAAAAAATAACTTTTGCCTTTTTTAAAAATAATTCCATGAATGTTGTATTAGTTATGAACTTTTTTCTATGGTTTCTTTAAATTGTTTGCCATCAAGTTTTCCCAGGTTCTATGTAGTATTGCTCTTAAAGCACTATCGATCAAATGTTTAAGTAATAATTTATAATAGAATTAAAATTATTCTTTAATTTAACAAATTATTCATTAAATAAAGATTTTCATAAGAAAATGTTTCTATGGATAGTTATTTCATAAAAATAAAATTGTTATGATGAGGTTTTAAAATGTAAGCAAATAAATGATTTAAAATCTACAAATTTCAGAAATTTGTTATGCCCTTAAACACAAGGTGTGCATATTTTTAAGAGAACCATATATTCTAATAAAACTAAAACATACTGATTAAAAAATTTATTTAGAAACATTGTAATTATATAATTTGGTAATTGAATTATTGATATTAAAAATTTTATGAGAAAAATCTGAATAATCTTTGAAAAAAAAATTATGTATCAACAGTGGTGAAATGGTTAATTTTACCTGCTACTGAGTTTCACATCTTTTTTTTTTTTTTTTTTTTTTTTTTCCTTTAATAGCTGGATTTAAGAATTGTAAACTACTTTCTTTTTCTGTCAAATTCTATTTTTATCAAATGATATTAAATTTTCCTCTCCATCCATAGTTAGAAAAGGGAATAAACTTAATTTGCTTATTAGTCTTTATTTGGAAATATTTTAAATAATCTAATCATTTGTTTTAAGTAATTGTTGCTGTGAAATAGCAACACTGATTTTTTCTGCATAATGTTGAATTTATTTTATATGAATTATATCTAAATACAGAAGAAGAACTAAAGTTGATTAGCTTATTTTATTTATATAAAAATATATGAAATCTCTTTTTTTTTTGTTATTGTTGTGAAATTGTGAAACTGAATTTTTCAGCACACTGTTTGTTCATTTCTTTTATATGAATTTTTTGTAAATATACAAAAGGTACTAAAGTTGATTAGCTTAGTTCGAAGAATTATTTTCTGTATATTAAAATATTTGAAATCATCTCATCATTTGTTTTATTTGATTGTTGCTGTGAAATTGTAAAGCATTTCTTTTATATGAATGTTTTATTAAATATTTATACAATAAAGTATTTCAACGTATTTAGTTTCCTTATTTGTAATTATATAAACACCAGTGGACACATGCAAATATTTCACACTGCAGTCTAATATTTTTTAGATGCTGGTTTAAACTTATTTCCTAAACAACATTTGTCAAGCCAGAATATCATCTAATTTATTCAACCAAAGTTACAGTAAAATCTGGCCAAGGATAGCAAACGGGGAAAAAAAAAAAGTAATTTTATTTTAACTGCATTACAGGGTGACATCATCTGTTTTGGAAAAAACATGGGAGAAAAAAAATAATTTGAGCATTTTAATTAAAATTTTGCTTTTTAATCATAAATATAATATAAACATGTGAAACAACAACTTTGTCCCACTTGAACTTTATTGGAACATATATTTTTTATTTTAATAATTTTAATCGTTTTTATTTTTTGTGGCAACACTTATTTGAGAAAATCATTTTATTTATGAAAACAATGCTGATTTAATTTTTAATTAAATGTAATTTTCATCAAACATGTTTTAACTAAATGTGAGTATAATATGTCAGAAACATGTTAAAATTTTTTTCATATGGTATTTCATTTATCGTTTTACGTTTTTTATTTGCATAGAAAAAGGGATGTTGACATCAGAAATAATAACTATGATACATTTTATTAGTATTTCCTAATTTCATAAAATGAAACGATAACTTTAAATCCTTTTAACTAAAAAAAAATATATATATATCCTACTGTCCAATTATTCAGTCCTTTATAAAGATTTTTTTTCATCAAATTCATCAGAAGAAAGGGGATTTTAGTTAAATTTAAATAAGGGTTTGGTTTTAAATTTTAAAATCAGGTGAATACAATCAATTCTTAGTTGATATTATGAAGGGGAGGGGGGGGGGGGGAGGTAAATGTATGTGTTTATTTTATAAGTAGCCAGTGACTGATTTACAAATTTGGGGGCCCTGGGCACAGATGCTTTAATAATTTTGTGATATGTAATGATGTTTCTTCTCAATTTTTTAGCAATAAAAGTTTTTATAACATCCTCATAATCTTAAGTGCTCTATCTCGCTGACGATTTTTCAATCTTTCGTCAATTTTAAATATCCAATGGTAAAATTTATTTTTAAATATTGAAATGCAAATGAGATATTTTTTAAAATTTCTCCCATAGGATTAACATTAGCGACCTGGCGTTTTCTTGTCAGTGATGTAGCCATGAAAAGTTATTTTTACATGAAAAAAAAAAAAATAAATAAAAACTTTCCATCTTAATTTTGTGTTTTAATAGTTTAAAACTTCAGATTTGGGCTAATAATTTAAAAATCTTCCGTAGCATTTGCGGACCCCGGAAAATCGGGGGCCCTGGGACAGTGGCCCGAATGCCCTGCTATAAATCAGGCACTGAAAGTAGCTGCATTACGTAATAAAGTTTTAAAATATATCGAATTTAAAATTATTCTTGAACAAAGTTCTTTTTTTATAAGTTATTTAAAGAAATTAGACCGGAGTTCTTTATTGTCATAAAAATAAAGATATCAAATATCGGAAAATTGAAAATATCGAATTAAATATTAGTTTTAAAAGCAACCAATTATTGTTTTTAAAGTATTATTTTATTGATATTTAGGAAAAACATATCCCCCCCCCCTCCACCCCATAACAAAAAGAAAATATACGTAACTTTAAAAACAAAGCTTTAAATAGATTGCATTATGTTTGCACTCCTTAGGTAACATATCTTGTTTGTCTGTTTATTGAGAATATACATCTGACTTGTGTGCTTGACATCAAGTGCCCGAGGTAACATATCCTTCACATAACAGACGTAGCAAAAATCAAAACAAATCTCATCTCAAACGCTTAAATAAATAAGAAAATATCGAGGAAAAAAGACGCCAAGACAGCGATAACTATGCCGTACTATTGCCCTGCTTGCTCCCGCCTTTGAAATAGTTTCGGAAAATGCCGTAAATAAAAATATTCCGTGGCAAAAGGGGAGAGAGGGAAAAGGGCGAAAAAAGTCCATATCTTCTTTCTTGCTTATTGTTTATTCTATGGGCTGGATAGATATATAAAAGCTGGAAATGTACTTAAAAACTTATAGTGCTTATAAACTTATATTATATTTGTACGCACATGCTTAATTATCGTCAATCTAGAAAATTTATTGAAAATATGGGTAGTGATGATAGACCATCTCCTATCATCTTCTATCATATCTATCTATCATAAAATTCTAATTTTTAAACAACATTAGCATTTTCATTTTAGATCAATAAGTTATGAATGTGGATTATTAAAAGTCACCAATAGACAAAGTACTTGGAGTTTTCATTTGAAATCACAAAGCACCTGTGTAAACTTCAACTTTGAGGCAAATTTAATAAGGCTATTTTGTTATTTGATAGTATTGGGGTTTTCAAATAGCACTTATTACTTTGACAAAACAATTTTCAAAAGGAAAATGCATTTCATTTTAAATGTTGCCAAGCTTTATTACAAAAATCATTGGTATGGAAATTTTTAGAATGTATACTAAAAATACTCATATATTAAAAAATTAATTCAACAGGAGATTTTTGAATTTCGAGAAATATGAAAATCAGATTAATTTATTTACTTTATCTGTAACGATTGATGTTGAAATTGTTGTTCTGAATTTATTACTGCTGTTAATCAAAATTCAGTCTGATTCTACATTAGAGGAAAAATATATGGTTATAAGGTTTCAAAATTTCTGTAATTAGTCATCAATCGAGAGATTTTTTAAATTATAGTGTGCAATTGGGCATGTTTTAGCTATGTTCGGTAGTGCACTTTGATATATCTTTTCATAGATAACCTTTTATCATTTTTCAAGTCAAATAAACATAATTTGAACCAGAAAATGTATATAATATATGAAATCATCCGCATGGATATAAGACATATTTTATTAAATAAATTTTCTGATTCAAAGATGTTAATTTTTATTTCTTACTTGAAGAAAACATGGAAGATAACAGCCATGCCATTTTTAGATCAAGATTAACAGACTAGCATGTACAATCAGTTATTAAAATAAATCAAATTTTATAGGTTTGGTTGATGAAAAGTAATTTTGAGTATTTTTTCAAAATAACATAAAATAGACTATTTATAATAATAATGTTGGAACTTTGATTGAATATTTCTTTAACATAGCTGTATTTTGTACGTAAAAATTTTATTCTGTGCAATGGCAATAATATTATCTACTTTTTTTTATGTGGCCCACAGTTTTGTATATAATGCTTGATTTGGCTTGCGACGGTAAACGAGTTTGACATGCCTGTTCTAGAGGAAGTTTCAGACATTATTTCTTCTTTATCTTTTTAATTCAGTTTTTTAATGAAAAAATTGTAATTATTAATTTTTTTTTTTTTTAAATGGGTAATGGTCCAAGCATATTTGAGTCATGTTTATAAAGTAATTTAACAATGTGTAAAATGATCTATATTATGCAAAAATTTATAATCTGCACAACTTTTGGTCCCAAGAAATGTAATATAAACATCTTCTACTGTATATTGATATGTTCCAGACATATCGGAGCATGTTTAAAAGGATTTATGATGTGATATCAATATAATGCAAAATTCTATAAATCTGCAAAACCTTTTGCCTCAAGGTGTGCATTATAAAGATGTATTTTAATACTGTATCAATTACAACACATATTTTTTTTTTTCACAAAAGATACAAAGTATGCATAGTAAAAATATTTTACATTAACTCTTTTTTATAACTCATTTAGAAAATAAATTTTTATTTTAAATTTATGTGTGTTGCATTAAGCGTTATACATATTTAAAATTTTTTAAATATTAATTTTTTGAAAATATATTTTGAAAGTTAACCCTTAATGGTCGAATGCCACAATATACACAACATGGTACTTTTACTTATGAGGTCTAATGCTGTGGATATGTTAGAATAATTTTTTTTTTTTTTTTATCCATTAATGATTTAATATAACAGTTTGAAAGAATATGAATCTTATATCACCTCAGTATCTTATTACTTTGAAAAAAGATAAATGAATTTCAACAAAAAAATATTTTATTTTTATTAAAAAAATTTTTAGTATGCAATTAATTTCTCTTCATGGGAAAACAAACTTGCTTGGACCCAGCTGTAAGTAAACTTGAAATACATCTGAACTGTGAAGAGTAAAAATACATTTTTAGATAACAAAAATATGAATTTACAATGATTTTATGCTAACACATTTCATCATATGTTTATGAAGGTTGGATGCTGTATAGTTAAATCTGTAAAAATGATATATGATGACTACTTCATACAGCATTTGGAATATAAAGATATACAGTAAAACTTGTCTAAATCAGTGTGTATGAGAAAAAATAACATGATTTAAATGCAGGAAACACAGATCTACAACACTCTAAAAAATAAAAATAGAAAAACAATAGTCAAACCTGCTTACTGAGAGATTGGATGTAGCGAATTATCAGTTAATACAATATTTTTTCTGTTTCGTTGGATCTCCAATACTTTAATAATGTTAAAGAGATCACTTAGAACGAACAACTGAAAATGTCATTATCGGATATTGCGAAGTTTTCAGTTGGAGTACAAAACTAAATCTTAATGATTTTATTGTCTGGGCTAAAAGAAAAAATGTGATATTGGAAGATCAAAGGCTTCAGAAACGCAGGGAGGGATCCCTGTCTTTTCTTGAAATGTGGGGTTAGGCATCTAGATGAAAATGTGACATCAGAAGAAGAAAGTTTGAGAAAGGGAGGGACAGTTCCATGTCTTTTCTTAGAATGCAGATTGAGCACCTTTGTTGAGAATTTCACCCCTGAGAGTGAAACTACAGCCAAAGGATCATTTTGACATTGAAATTTTACGTGTCAGGATCACAGTCACTGAGATGTTTAGTTGCTTTTTGTTAAGGACTGAGAAGAGAGCTTTTATAAGTGTGTTTATAAACTATGGTAGGAGAAAAGAGAAAGTTTTTGTCATTGTCATTAGAAACTAAAATTGAAATGATAAGACTGGTTGATGAAGGTCGATTGAAAAAGTGTGAAATCACAAAGAAATTTGGGATTCCAGATAATTCTTTATTGACAGTTTTAAAGAACAAAAGTGAATTGTTAAAAAATATCATGTAAGTTCTATTGCCTCTGACAGATAATGGTTTTGTTATTCAATGTATGAGGATGTAAAAAAATGCCTTTTTAAGTGGTTTATGTCAGTAAGAGCAAAACACATGCTAATTAATGGACCTATTTTGAAGGAAAAAGCGATGCAATTTGCTAACAGTTTAGAAAAAAAAAATGATTTTGTTGCAGGCAATGGATGGCTACAACGCTTTAAGGATCGCCATGCAATTGTTTTTAAAAATGTAAGTGGGGAGAGACAGTGCACAAGTAGAAAACTCAGTAATCAAAGACTGGTTTAAAAGTAAAAAAATTCAATTAAAGAATTTAAAATTTTATATGTTTACAATGCTGATGAGACAGGAATCAAAAACAAATGAATTATATTCTTGAGAAAAAAAAGGTCAGTCTCTTTCTGTTATTTTTTCTTATTTTTTATGATGTATCAGCTACAATGAATATCGGTTATAGTAAAGGTGTTTCAAAGACCCATCGACTTTATAATATGCAGGCTCGACTGTATAGTATGCTGTAGTGTAATAATAATAATAATAAAGTGATGATAGATAAACATACAAGATTTTACAATGGACATTACTGCAATAACATGATCAGCAAGAATCTCTACTCATAGATAAGACACGTACTAAAATTATTATAATACATTAACTAAAGGGGGCCAGCCACCCTGGTGGCCATTGCTAAGGGGTGCCAAATTGAGAGAGGTTTTTAGCCAAATTATCTCACATATTTTGATAATATATATATATATATATATATATTTGAACAAATATACAGTGTGTCCACGTATAACCTGACCAACCTTTTTTTTCGCAACCATTGGTCCTAGATGCATACTTCCAATTACAAAAATGGTTTAAATAAGGTAAAGAATTATTTTTAAAGCGATTTGGGTCAAGAAAATCATTTATTAAAAAATTACGAAATTAAAATTTTTATACGGTCCCCCAGTCCTATAAGTGATATTTAGTAAAAATTTACTGTGACACTAACAAGTAAGACAAAAAAAAGTTCCATTCATCTAACATTAAAATTGACTGAGTTATGAAACTTTGAAATGCATGACTTATACCACTTTTTTGCATCTCAAAACAGATGACCATGCTTTCAGGGGTCGTATATAAAGTACTTAAACTTATTTCAAGGTATCTGCACTTTGAAAGAAATCATACAAGTATTACGATTGAGTCAACTTTTATTAGTTAAGTTTCAGATTAGTTAAAATAATTGTATTTTAACATATGTTGTATTTTGTAAGGATTTGAGGCTATGATTTCTTTTAACAAAAATATGTTATTTTCACAAGGTTTTATTTAACTTGCAACGATTGTCTTTCAGTTTAAAATTTGTACTTGAACTTTAACTCACTTTCAAATGTCTGATTGAAGTTAAATTTTACATACTGACTTAAATCCGATGACAATGTAATATTATTATGATTTTCGACGCTTACCATTTTATACATACTTATATTAGAGGATACCACAAAAAAATTCAGATAGATTACCGTCGACAAGTTTAAGAAAGAGTTTTAGATTAGATAACATAAACCTGCGATGGTTGTGTTTAACTCTTATAATTACGTTTTGTGTATTTTTTAATGCTGAAAAAAAATTACCTTCACTTTTAACCATCATGTCAGGATTTTTCGCAAATCATAAATTTTAAGGTTAACAAATAGCGAAAAATCTGATACTATAAAATAGATGTAAGACTTCTTTATTCAGTTTAATTTTATTTAATTCAATAATGTATTGAATTTTTTGGCTTATACTGGGTTTCTTACAGCTAAACAGCTCAGGGATCCGATGAAGTTGGGAGGGGAGGGGAGGGGAGGAGGGATCAATTTTAACTTTGAGCTTTTTAACTTTGAAATTTGTTATTTGAGAAAAATCCTGACGTGATGGTTTAAAATGAAGGTCATTTTCGGGTTCAGCACTAAAAAATACATAAGAATCAATTTTCAAAAGCTAAAAAACATGGCACAACCCAAAATTTGAAAGAAAGTGTAATCTAACAGCATTTTTAAATCTATCATTTTGTAAAGAATTGAGGCTGTTGTTTTTCATCTTTTTATTTAACAAAAATTCTGTTATTTTTATCCTCTTATATGTTCAGTACAAGTTGCATATTTTACATTAATACGTCAGAATGATTATGGACTTCACATTTATATTAGATTGCAATGTTAATTTTGCTCTCAACTATTTTTTGATATATCTGACGCTTATTTATATTTCTACAACATTTGTGAACAACATTGTATGAAAAATGAGCAGGTTCACTAAATATTGTTTCACTGCGCATGCGCGAATTCAATCAAAATATACTGTGCATAATATATTAGCTAAATATATAGACCAACTTTTATGAAAGTCTCAAAAACATAGCTTGAAAAATCTGATAGTAATCGTCGATAGAATAAGCTCGAATTTCGCTGTTCCCAAAAGGAAGCAAAAAGATGAGGGGTTGTATCCAACTATACTAGCTTATGAAAGTTGACATAAGAATGAAGTGTCTCTCATTCTATATTTGATACAACCTCTCATCTTTTTGCTTCCTTTTGGGAACAGCGAATTTCGAGCTCATTCTATCGACGATTACTATCAGATTTTTCAAGCTATGATTTCGAGACTTTCACAAAAGTTGCTCTATATACTTAGCTAATACATTATGCACAGTATATCTTGATTGAATTCGTGCATGCACAGTGAAACAATATTTAGTGAACCTGCTCATTTTTCATACAATTATTATTATTTTTTAATTCTGATTGCAGGATGTTGTGTACAATTTTGTTTGTCATATTTTCTGAAAATAACTTGTTTTTATATTAAAAACTCTGCAAATTATAAGCAAAAAACTTGGTAAAATTTGGGACTGTTTTTATAAAAACGTGAATTTCTCTTCGAGTATACATGCTATCTTCATAAAAATGAACCCAAATTATTACAATAATCCACTTAATCATAATCTACAGTTTGAATGCTTTTGCAATATTAGTTTTTACAGGGTTATCCAAAATATATTCGTTTTTCTTCAATTTGTTGACGGCCCCTTATGGGGTTTCGGGAAAAAATCTTCACGGAAATATATGATGTCTATCATGTTGTTTACACTCCTGAAGTTTCAGGATAATTCCTGATGTATCTTTCCAGATATTTAACAAATTATAATAAAAACAACTGTGTCTAATAATTTGGCCAGGGACTGTACTCCAACTTTAAACACCTAATACTCGGTCAATTTTAAAGTTAGATGAATGAAACTTTTTTTTTCTTACTTGTTAGTGTCATAGTAATTTTTTACTAACTATCACCTATAGGACCAGGGAACCGTATAAAAATTTAAATTTCATAATTTTTTAATAAATGTTTTTCTTGACTCATATCACTTTAAAAATAATTCTTTACCTTATTTAAACCATTTTTGTAACTAGAAGTATGCATCTAGGACCAACGGTTGCGAAAATAAAGGTCGGTCAGGTTATACGTGGACATCCTGTATATATATTTAACCTTACATAATAACATGCCTGAAAGGAAACATAAAATGATAAAATGGGGAGGGGGAGGGGGACTAATTGAGAGATACTTTACAACAGGCATGTCAAACACATGGCCCGCGGGCCACACTTGGTCTGCCGACAACTTATCAGTGGCCTGCCAAGCCTTTCGCCTTTTCCCTGTGTTTGATTTAATTCATATGTTTGATGCAGAAAAAATATTTTTCCTGAACACGCCTGCACTGACCCTAGCTGAAATATTGCCAAGTTGGAGAATTTTTTTAGTCAAAATATCTACCACTAATACGGAATAGTAATTTTTGCTTTATTTATTGAGAGGCATTCTGTGAAAAATAAAAAGATTACTAGTAAAAAAGATTGGTAGCTATTTTGAATAAAAAACTTCCACAATCTGGCAATGTTGCTTTGGTATGGCAAATATAAGAAATTATAGTATATGCATATGGTCAGATCAAACTTATTTTAATGTTTCAGCTCCAAGAGATTGTAGGTGCAAAAATAACTAATCAGAAAATAACAAAGAGAATTTGAAAAGTTTTTAACATTTATAAAATTTTTATAGTATTCTTTTTATATATTGTGTGTTTCTATGTTTTTTGAAACCAATACTTTAATTTACTGCACCCTTTGATTTATAGCGCATTACAACATAAGTGCAGTATTTATTAGGAGCTAATAAGTGTATAGGAAAACTATTAAAATACAGCACTAAATTACGATAATTAAACGTTTAAAAAATAGCTTTGAAAGTGACATGATTTCTCTTGTTTTTGTGAGGGGAAAAAAATTCCCTGGTTCCACAACACGAGGATTATATATTTGAGCTCATTAATTATTTTCATTACTTAAGTTAGCAAACATGTCATTATAATTGAGCCCTACATGATCTTTATCCTCTTTTTATTTCTTTTTGACCGACATATTCATACTCAGATATATTTTAGTACTTTTAAAAATTTTGTTAAAGCTACCAATATTAAAAAAACACGATTAATTAAAGGTAAACATCACATATTGAAAAAACTCTATTTACAACAATTTTATATTCCAATAAGAAATGAAATTTTATGTTTGATATGTGAAACTCTGTTGGGAGTTTGTGAAGAATGTACTCAGAAGTCAGAAATATCTAGAAAAACTTTAGAAAGATAAATTGTTAGATTTGAAACTTATACTTCATTAAAAAAAAGTGGATTCATCAAGACCATTAAAGGTAATGCATATACTTAAAAAAAAAGGAGAAATAATTACATTCAATTGTATGTAAGTCGAAATTATTCACTGTGAAGTAGAAAAAATAATGTCCTGGTCAGTTAAACAAATTAGAAAATAATATAAACAGAATTGTATAAGTATCATTACTAGAAAATTTCATGATATAGCCAGAAATTATAGTAGTAAACACAAATCTACTATTTCAATATTTATCGCCCCATAACATTGTAATAAATGAAAATACAACTGCACGAAATTCCACTCAGTTGGCAGTTTTTATTTGCAGACATGATGTGTACTTAAAAGAGCTTATGTAAATTATTCCTATTCTCCATACAACCACCATAAATGATATTTTTGAATCAATTATGAAAAATTTTAATTTAATAATGTTTGTTGCTAAAAAAGTCAGCTTATGTTGCAAATAATAGTGCTGCTACAATGATTGTTTTATAAAGAGGAGCAATTTCAACAGAAAAATGCAAATATCAGGGTAATAATTAAGCCTATGGGATGTTCTCCTCAATTTTTCAATTATTGCTGCAACTTTTTGAGTTTTCACAGTCTTTACTTATGAGTTGCCCTATAGTATTGACTATCAAATCATGACACAAAATCTTTGATGTATTTTGCGCATGTGCAGTTAAAATTTATTTCATAAAAATACCTATATCTCATTAAATATTCAGTATATTAATATTTTAATCACAGAGTACTATTTCTACGATTTTTTGTCAAATTTTTAGAAAGCGGTGTTAAATTCGGCTGAAAACTCTGCATGCTATAAAAAAAACCCTTAATTTTTCAGAGAAACATTAACATCTTCACGAATATATGTGCTATGCTTACACAAATACACACAAATGTTGAATACGACCTACATAGTCATTTGCTACAGTGACAGACCAATTTTAGCATTTTCTATTACTTGGGTGATCAAAAATATTATTTTATTACTAAAATTATTATTGTCCCCCCTAATTTTCCTCACGACAAAATCTTCACTGAAAAACATGAAGTCAAACATGTTCTTTACATCCTCAAAGTTCAAGGGCATTTCCTCACAAGTTTCAGTAGATATTCGACAAAACGTCTGAAATTGGTCACTGCCCCTTAATTTCTGGACACCAGTGTACTATTTTAATTACCGTAGTGCAATATAATATTATAATTTATTTTAAGGCAAGAAAACTAATTTCTCCAGAATTTTTATAAGCTTTGTATATTATTTTATATAACGTGGAAATGTGTCAAATTCGAATAATACTTCGGTCCCTTGTGATTCTACTTTGAACAAGTTTTGCTATATTATTATTTCATGAATTAAATTTAAAGTAGAATAGTAACAATATGAATTATTAACAAACATTTAATTAACATAACAATTATTATAACAAATGAGGTTTACAGAAAGAAAACAAAAAAATGAGAACTTTATTAAAAGTAGTTAATAAAATTACACATAGTAAAATTGAACAATTTTATAAAAAAAAAAACTTATGAAAGACAACTTCATTCCAGTATAGAAAATTATATAACCTTCGACATTAATGCAACAAAGTATTTGCATTCTTCTTTAGCAAGGTGGTCGAGAAACTGCTTTCTCTTATCAGGATCCTGAAATATAAAAATAACAATTTATATTTTGCATGTTTGTTACCAGTATTCGAAGATTTACATTAATGATTAAAATCATTCAGAAAATCTTTATTTTAGTCAAATATTTTGAAAATGTCCATAATCTATGTTTTTAAGATTTTTAAAAATTATTCATACATATATTTATAATATATAAGAATATTTAGTTAATATATTAAAATGTAGTGTTTAAAATTTCTGATATAAAGTAGTTTTTAGCAACATTATGTATTTTTATATCCTTTGAATTATTTTTTCTTTTGAATTCTATCACTGAAATTTCTATCTCCTTTGGGTTTTGTAAGTTACTTAAGTCATTAGTCCTGTGATATAGCGAAAAGTCAATTTAGTGCTAATTTTGTGTATAGAATGTGGAACCCACTTCTTTCATTTTAAGCAATGAAATAAGGCTTCTATGTACTCTTTTCCATACACAGAAAATTCTTAAATGGACTTATTGACTATCTTATAAAACAGTGTTATGATAAGTAGATTTACGTTAGCCTTAACATAGCTAACATTCTAATTTTACCTTATTTTAAAATAGTATTTGTAAAAGGTCAGATTGTGTATGATTTTCTAAAAGATGACATACAAGTTTATTGAAATGAAACTAAAAGAAAACATCACAAAACTATGAGCTTGACTTGAGCATTATCTAGCTATAAAACATAGGTGATCTCCCAAAACATGACTATGTTCTTATAACAGCAGCCACATTGTAAGAACAAAACAGTGAAAGAGAAGCAGGAAAAAATGAAAGCATTATATATACATCTAGAAGCAAGATATTTGTATATATATTGCGAAATGAGCAGTTACTTCTCCAGGAAAATCACACTGAAGCATACGTCACAACACAGTGAGACGTCATGCACCCCTGAACTATCAGTGCCACTTTTCCATGATCGAAATGAAAGTTTTCCTCTCATAAGGTATGATGAGACTACTACACTGAAATCAATATGTGGGAGATTTTCATAAATAAACCAGTCATGGCGGCAAAAATGGCAAATATCCTGTATGTCAGAGTGGATGGACTATGTTAAGGCTATTCTCAAATCCAAAGCCGCTACTCTGACACATTTCTGAATTTATTTTTGTTCAGAAACACACGAAATTGGTTGGTGTTCGTATTCAAAAACTATGTAAATTAATAGTGTTTTCTATTTTATGGTAAAGGCAGACAATCTTTCAGAAAATATCTTAAAATTTGGCATTTTGAACCGAATTTCTGGACGTGACAGTGTGAAGGAGAAAAATCTGTTCTCACAAGAACTGCTTACAACTCGATAAGTAATTTATTTATCAAAAAATTGAAATGTCTTTAGATTCCAAATTGCTTCACTAGTCAGGCTTGTCAATTTTATGCCTTTATGTTTAAACAAAAGTCAGAAAATGTGTCAGAAAGGTTTGCGATGTTGAACAGGGAATTTGAGAACTGCCTTAAAGGGATAATACTTTATCCATAGACAATTAGGAAGCTAAACTTGTAATAGTGTTAATGATGAAATATTTCCAACAATTTTATTCTGATTTAGCCTTTGAAATTGAAATATAATTTGAAGTGTATATAGATTAAAACAGGGCATGAAATTTCAGTTGAAAAGGTACTAGCCAGATTAAAATTTTTGCTTGCTACTATTTTACATTCATTCAGACAATAACGTCGTCCACCATACCTGCCCAGAAAATCAACTATTTATGATAAACTGAATTTAAATTCACCATTGTTAGAAGGAGCTGTCTGTTAAATACAAAATATTTTATATTCATGAAAAATATGAACAATTTTTAAAATGTTTAAAATTCGGGAGAAAGCGAATCATTTTTACCCTGGTTCAATCAGCTGAGCTTAGGTGGTGAAACCTGATTCACTTCGTGCAGGAGTGAAGAGCGATCAGATTCGGCCTCAGAAGTGAAAAAAGCAGCCTTAGCGCTTGCACAGTGCGAAAGCAGGGGAACGAATGCAGATGGGGGAAGTTCATTCGTCTGTAGAAGAGAAAAAGAAGTGTGACGCTGCATTTTTTCTTCTGTTGGAAGATAAATGCCGTTGCTTGATTTTAAAACCACTTCCGCGTGTCGCTAGATTGAGGCCCGATATTCTGAGCGTATACAGTTTGATTTGAAGCACAACATTTCAAATGACGAAACTTACTCGCCAACGTTAAATATTTGCTTGCCAATGGCGAGTTAGCGAGCATAAATTTTTTGCCCTGGATTAAAATAATAATGACCTGTTTTTAAATGAAAAATTCATTAAAGTAATTTCAGTGTATTTATATGATATGTAAACTAAAATGTTTGTATGTGATAGCTAAGGGAATCTATTGCATGCAAAATTTTTTAATTTGGTTCTGGATATATGAAGACAGGTCTCGGTACATCTGACAAGGAAAGTCTCCTTAAAGTGAATACTCAAAATATTTTGAAAAAATGCAAATGAAACTATTTATGTACGTAATAAAGGATCAGAGTTGCAGAATCCCAGAAAAAAGAAAACTTCCAAGGACTTGGTGTGAAAAGATGAACGTCCCAAGTGATTTGGCGAGCATCACTTTTATTCACCAAATGCAAGCAGTTTTAATGCATTTGGAAATTGCTTGTTAAATGAGTGTTTAAATGTATGATATTTAATGAATTTAAATGATGAAATATTTCCAACAATTTTATTCCGATTTAGCCTTTGAAATTGAAATATAATTTGAAGTGTATATAGATTGAAATAATGACCTGTTATTAAATGAAAAATTCATTAAAGTAATTTCAGTGTATTTATATGATATGCACACTAAAATATTTGTATGTGATAGCTAGGGGAATCTATTGCATGCAAAAATCTGTAAATTTGGTTCTGGATAGATGAAGACAGGTCCCAGGACATCTGACAAGGAAAGTCTCCTTAAAGTGAATACTCAAAATATTTTGAAAAAATGCAAATGAAACTACTTATGTACGTAATAAAGGATCAGAGCTACAGAATCCCACAAGAAAAGCAGTAAAAAAAAAAAACTTTCGAGGACTTGGTGTGAAAAGATGAACGTCCCAAGCGATTTATTTGGCGCGCAACATTTTTATTCGCCAAATGCAAGTGGTTTTAATGTGTTTGGAAATTGCTTGTTAAATGAGTGTTTAAATACATGGTACTTAATAAATTTAAATGATAAAATAGTTTTTTTTTTTGTATAAGCTTATATAATATATACAAGTTGCATGTTGCTGCAGTTATTTCATTTTACTACCGAAGAAATTATTTTCTATATTTTGAAAGTTGCAAATATCTACTTTAAGTTATAGTCAAGCTGACATTTAAGCTAAATTTATTAATTACTAGTTGACCCACTGGCATTGCCAGGGCCCGTGATAATAAAATTAAACTAACCTAAAGTTCATATGATTATAGTACTTTAACCAGATTTTGTATGAAAGTATTTATTTAAAAGTGCTGCGCACACGACAGAAAATCTTTTATTTTCACCTTCTGCTGACAGGCAGCGCATTCTGACCTAAACGAACCTCCTGTCAGGATATACATATATCCTCAGTCCCAAATATGGTTCTTATTTTATTGTAACCACCTTCAGTAAAATATTTTATGAAATGGTACGTATATGTTTTTTTGGACGTTTATGTTGTTTTTATTAGTAGTTATTGTACAAGGCGAATATAGATTCAAAGAATATGTTTTATCATAACTCAAGTTTTTAATTACTTTGTGAACTTCGAGTTTAAAAGAATTCTTTCAGTCTCTTTTTAGTGTTAAATGAAAGATCTTATTGACACTTGTTATTGAAATGTTAACTGTTGAAAAGTTAGATGTAGCATCTGTGTTAGGTGGTGAACTCTTGTCACATGTTTAAATTTGGTTTTTATTTATGATGTTTTGAAACCTTTTTAAATTTTTTTTTTGTCATTCCTTTTGTTAAATAAAATATAGTTTGTTTTAAATTTAATTGGTAATCATTTTGAGACACATATTTGAACACTTTTCTTTTTCAACTGTTTGAGTTAATCTGATTGCATACTTAATCCCTTCTCAATAATCTTGGGCAGACTTTATAGCATTATAAGTTCCATATGCATATCTTATTCTGCATATTTCATTAATTATGGTAATTTACTTCAAGGTTATAGGCTTCTAGTTTGTCCAATTTTTTGCATTAGGGATGTTTTCCAAATTTCAGACTTTTGACTGAATGTTTTCATGTTCAGTTATTCCTCAGCCTGTATAGTAGCTTTTTTCAACCAATATCAATTTGATACCTCATCAATCCAATTTTATATCTCTGTATGGAACAAACTTTTGCGAATCAATTTTAAAAAAAAGTTTCTTTATTTAGCACATGGAAAGAAGCCAGGTTCATTTGAAAAAACAAACTAGAAATATATTTAAAGTAACCCCGTGAAACTGTTGCGAAGGTTATTTTAGATTGTGTTGCATTCAGGGCATGGCCTGGGGAAAACATTCTACCCAGAACATTAAAATTTCCAGTGTCTTGGAAGATTTGGGATTTTATGCATAATGGTTGAATAAAATGTATGAAGTGGGAAATGTAAAATCGAGGTTCTACTGTATAACAAAACTGTCTAAATTTAGTATGTGGGAATACTAATATAGGAATGTTTCTTCCTGCACTGTGAAGAAATGTCATAATTATGTCAATGAAAGTAAAGAATTAAAAAGAAAAAAAAGAGGACTAGATTCTTTGATGAATGCTGTACAAAATGCTGATAATATTACACCAGCAGATATTAGTCTTTCTCAGAGTATGTTTTATTGGTCTCTTGAGTACTGTAGAAGTGAGGTTTTTTTTTTTTTAAAGTTAAATTTGTGCAACAGCCTGCAATTTTGTGAACTGAAGAGTGTCACATGCTAAACAACTTGAAACTGTTTTTAAAAATATTTTAAAACATTGCAATAAATTGGGCTAGCTTCCTTGATAAACACCAAGTACAGCTTTTTACTCCTCATGCAGTTAAATATAAGAACTTATATATAAGGGCATACACCTTGAGTCATAAAAAAAATCTGTAAACGTACAGGAGTACTATTGAACAGGTTAATAAAACAGGAGTTATACCAAGAGAGTTAGAGATTTTTGTTGGACCTAAATAATGCTGAAATCTAATGTAGATGTTATCTGAGAACTTCTTAATATTTATTTCGATTTGATTTATACTAGATATTAAATAGCCAAATTTCCAACATGAACAAAGTATGAAATGGGCTAACTCTCACATTGTATAGATGTTTATAAAATAGGTTTAAACATCACTGAGCCAAAATGAACACAATTTTCTTCTAAATATAGTTATTTTGCTATAGAAAGAAGGTTCCTATAGTTTTATTAATTACAAGTTACGCAAGGTAAAAACTGTAGATTATGTAGTACCTGGAAATGTATTTCTTAGAAAGTTAAGAATATAACTTTCTTAGCAGAGTAGATTTACTGGAAGCTAGATAGCACAAAACAGACTGAGAAAAATGCAACAATAATGCATTAGTAAAAATGAAAAGCAAGCAAACATGCAGTCCATCATAGTCTAAGATCAAATATATTTATAATTTAAGGTCGAAACATTGTTTTATCGGTTCATTGCAAATAATATTATGCCAATTTTAATTTAAGCTAAAAGTATATTTCATCATAATATTGTAAATAACAACAAAATAGTGGAAGTAAACAGTAAAATAAATTTAATCATTTTCTAATTAATAACTTATTACAATAAAAAAGTAGAAAATGAAAAACAATTTTACAAAATAAATTTTGATTAAAATTGAAAAATAGTTAATGAACTAAAAGGGAACAATATAATTTACAATATACAGTGACCTCTCACTTATACGACTCTCTCGGTTATACACCAAATCCTCTTAGTCCCATCCACGCTTTATGGGAAATAATGCTAAACTTTTCTCAGTTATACGTCTGCTTCTCTCACTTATACAACGTTTTAAACGGTGCAGGTGATTTTACATTTCTCACTCAAGAATTCATTTTTATAATCTTTAAAGTACAAATCATTCATGTTTTCTTACCTCTATCTTTTCACTATTGTTAAAATGTTTATGAATAATGAATCACATTTCTTATATACCTTCGTGTGTTATTAACGATGAAATTTATGGCAGGAGGGTGGTTGTATGGAATACCCTTGTGCTTTCCATTTAACAAAAGCGATTAACAAAAGCCAAATGACCATCTTCAGATCACGTCTCTGTATAGCACTGAGTGAGAAATCAGGGTTATTGCAAAATGCCCTTTCCTGGAAAAATTTAACAGCTTTTAGGAATGAGTCATCTTTTAGGAATGAGTCATCTTTTAGGAATGAGGCTGTTTTAAGAAAAACAGACTTTGATTTCAAACTTAACAAATCAAAAATGGCAGTTAGTGAACGTCACTAAAAAAAATACTAAAGCGAAAACATATCCAAAACACATCACAAGTTAGAATTTTTGCCAGTAAATCCTACAAGCAGATTACAGCCATTAGATTTAGAGATTATAATGAATTTCAAAGTAAACTACAGAAGGAGTTTGATTCGTCGTTTTATTTTTGATCAGAAAATAAAAAGGAAGCTGAAGCAATTTCCATTTTAGATGCTATGCACCTTACAGTATCGGCCTGTGAAAATGTGGCTTCGCAGATAATTAAGAATTGTTTTAAGAAATGTGGTTTTTATACAAGACCAAACTGGTAATTCAATGAATGAACCCGATTTTGAGAGCATATGGGAATCCTTTAATGATGACTTGGGTGAAATGTTTATGGACGGAGATATTAATTTCAAAGATTATGTAGAATATGATGAAAAAATTCTTCTGTCAGAACTGAGAACTGCTAAAGAAATCTTTGAGGATATCAATAATAAAGATGTGAGCGAGGAAGGATAACGAAGATGATACCAATCTTACTGCTGTTGTAAGTTTTTCAGAAGCAAATGCCGCTTTAAAATACATTAAAGAATTATGTCTATCAAAATTATTATTTCCAAAATAGCTTAAAAGTTTTATTAGACTTAGAAAAAGACATTTTCTCTTTTCATCGACGACAGAGACAAAATAATATCACTTCATTTTTTGAGAAAATCTGATCTGTAAATCTTTAAAATAAACATAATGGTAAATGAACTATTTTGTAATTTTTTTAAAATTATATTTTATGTTTTATTTTTTAATATATTTTATAAATTTTGTTAAAATATGTTCTTAATACTCAAAACTTATCCTTTTTAATATAGGTAAAATAACACTGGTTTACAAATTTAAACATTTTTTATATACTTTTGATGAAACACATATTTTCTTATTATACTACCCCTGACTAACGAAAGACGGTATTTGAAAAAATCTATCACGTCACATTTAAAAAATTTTTACATTTTTCAATATTCACATTTTTCACGTCGCATCACGTCATATTCAACCTACCCACATTGTCAACTTGGATTCTATATTCTGTTTTCTTGTGTTTTTGTGAACTAAAGTGGTTTTGTTTTTGATAAAATGTCTAATAGAGTGTGTAAATTAAATTCTGCTTGTTTTTGTTACGTTTGTGGAAAATTTATATCCGCAAAAAAAGGAAGACCGATATTGGAATGTTCTAAAACAGCATATTTGCATTATTTTGGATTCTCAGTGATTAATCAAGATAAAAAGTGGGTCCCACATGCTTTTTGTGAAAGCTGTAGGCTTACTCTTATATGCTGGGCTTCGGGAGAAAAATAGTATCTTCAATTTGGATCACCAATGCTGTGGAGAGAACCTTCAAATCATGAAAATGACTGTTACTTTTGTTTGACAAAAACTGCAGGCTTTAATTCAAAAAATAAACATAAAATTCAATGTCCTGACATTCCATCAGTCTCAAAACCGATATCACATTCGGAAACTCTGCCACAGTTTGTACGCCAAGTGCGAGTTGCCATGATAGTGACGATCTGTTTATGGAGAATGAAAATGATGACAAGTTCGTAATCGAAGATGATAAAACGGCACATTTAATAAACCATAATGAGTTGAACGACCTTGTGTGAGACTTGCAACTATCTAGATCTAAAGCAGAGATTCTTGTCTCTCGTCTACAATAGTGGAACTTATTGACTCCAAATACCACAGTAACTTATTACCAAAATCAAAGTCAAATTTTCAGCAGTTATTTTACCAAAAAGTATGATTTTTGTTTTTTCCATGATATTCCCGGACTTTTTAATGCAATAAATCATGATCCAAATGAATGGCGAAACAATGAATGAATGAACAATGTGTCTTTTAATTAAAATGATACAATATGAGAAGCAACACTGGAAAATAGGTGGCGATTTAAAAGTAGTTAGTATTTATTGGGTTTAAAGGACGTGTATACCAAATATTCAATTCTTTTGGGAGTGTGGGATAGTCGAGCTAAAGAACACCATTACATAAAAAAATATTGGCCTGTCCAAAATGAATTTACTCCAGGAAAAATGAATGTAAAATATACATATTTAGTGGATCCGCAAAATATAATTTTGTCACCATTACAAATTAAATTCGGCCTAATAAAAAATTTAGCCAAGGATAAAAACAGTGCTGCTTTTAAATATTTACACAAAATTTTCCCAAGTATTTCAGACAAAAACTAAAAGAGGGAATTTTTATTGGTCCACGGATACGTAAACTAATGCAAGATAAGGGCTTTGAAAAACTTTTGTCTACTAATGAAAAAAATGCTTGGGATTCCTTTAAAATGGTCGACCATGGATTCTTAGGAAATCATAAAGATGGAATTTTTGAAAAAAAATATTGCTGTTTTATTAAAAAACTATCATGCAGTGGGTGTGAACATGTCTCTGATGATACATTTTCTCCATTCACACCTGGATTTATTCCCTGAAAACTTGGGCGCCATGAGTGACGAGCAGGGCGAGCGTTTTCACCAAGACCTTAAACTTTTTTAAGACAGACACAAACATTTTTGGGACGAAAGTATGTTAGGGGACTACTGCTGGTCTATTTTAAGATAAACAGATCAAGAAAATTATTTTTTTTTAAAGTAAAATCAATCATTTTGAATTTTTCATTTTTTTATTTCATGTTATTATTTTTCAAGTATTTAATAAATATTTTTTAAACTAGAAGTGACAGATTTTCTACAATAATTTTCCAGTACTCAATGCACTGGAATCTATTAAAAAATACACATTTCGGCGAAAGTATATAAACCGTGTACACTGTAAAAAATGACCAATGTTTCTTATTTTATGAAAATATGCTATAACCACGAACAAAAATATAATATAATCTTCTGAGTTATCCGAAATTTCAAATAGCATGTTACATTGTCTTTTGAATCCCCAGAAATGAATACATTTTCAAAATTTAAAGAATAATTTATAAAAACAAATTATTTTTAGCTGCCCGAATTTTTCAGAAACATTTCCGAAGGGATTTTATAGTGTATTAATTAGTGTCCTCAGCCTGGAATACCTGTTTTTCGAATGCTATCAATTCTGAAGTAAACATTTTCATGCTAAAAAAAAAATGTTTAACAGACAAACATGCAAAATTAACAGCGTTAACAATAACATTAAAACTAAGTTTATTTCTTTACTCTTTCATGTATAAATTAACTTTTGCGGCTGAAAACGTGTACTTGAGAATGGATAACATTCGAAAAACAGGTATTCCAGATTGAGGACACTAATTAATACACTATAAAAACCCTTCGGAAACATTTCTGAAAAATTCGGGCAGCTAAAAATAATTTGTTTCTATAAATTTTTCTTTAAATTTTGAAAATGTATTCGTTTCTGGGGATTCAAAAGACAATGTAACATGCTATTTGAAATTTCGGATAACTCAGAAGATTATATTATATTTTCGTTCGTGGTTATAGCATATTTTCATAAAATAAGAAACATTGGTCATTTTTTACAGTGTAAACCAGTGTAATTAATGCGTATAAAGTTTGAAACTTGTATAATAAGATGGTCTCTCACTTATATGACTCTCTCAGTTATACAATTTTTTTATGCAGTCGCCTGAAAGTTGTATAAGTGAGAGGTCACTGTAGTTTAATAAAAACAAGAAATTAAATAATTCTCTTTAAAAAATACATTTGTAGTTTTATATTTAGATTAATAAAAGCAGGGGCTGTCTAAAAACTAAATCTAATTATGTTTAAATTTCTCAAATTTTCCTATTTCTAGAAAAAAATTATCTTGTTATAAGAAATTTAAGCTCAGAGTAAGGAAAAATACTTTTTGGTGAAACTTGAATGTCCATAGGATATGTGTGGGTCATGATAAACTCAATAAAACTTAACTAATTTTTATAAGAATTCTTAAAATTGTTTCTTTTCACCTAATTCAGTTTTGTCACAAAATCTAAATAAACACATTGCGTGCAATATGATCTTAGTGAAATAACTGTGGACACATTCAAAGTACAACACGTCTACTAATCAATTGTTAAATGTGAATGTAATAGGTAATTATTTATATATTATTATCAAGGGAGCCCAACCCTTTTATTGTTAGTGACTATTAAATTTTTAAATGAATTTTATGAAACAGATATATTTTTTATTTATTTATTATTTTTTTTATTAAACAATTAAAAATATTTTTGCTTCTTACATTTTTAAATTTCATGCATTTTTAATAAAGCATAATTTATAAAATATTTGAAATATTGAGAACATATGAAAACTGCTTGGTGGCCTGAAGGCATTTGTAAGTTGTGGAAGTTTTACATAATGGTTTCGAAATAATGACATAATGATGTGTTTTAAAAATCCCAGAATTTTTCTTTTTATCCATTTGTATTTGCTGTCCTATTATTAGAACATGTCTCTACATTATTATTATTTTGTTTTAACAATTATTTTTGTTATTATCTGCATGTAATAATGATAGTGCATGTCAATACATTTCTTATTATGACTTCATTTATGTTTCAGTATTTAGTAATAAAACAACAGCAGCAAAAAAGAACTTTTATTTCAAATGAATACTTTATGATAAAAAAAATACTGGAAAGTTATGTCGTTTAATTCTAGTGCAGTACGACAATTTCCAAGTGTCTTCAAAAATTACTACTGTCATATTCTAAGGACACTGTACACAAAATAACTATATTAATTAGATTACAGTAAATAACGTATTTGTATCATTTCAGTAAACCTATTTATTACTATTAATCGCAGGTAACTAATAACTTCAGGTATTATTATTACCCACGGGGAATATATAACTCTTGCGATTTGGATAGTTGCTTTTAACTTTTAAAACATAAAAACACCCCACCACTCAAAAAAAAAAAAAAAAAAAAAAGACCTGAAAAGGTTAAAATTAATTATACAAGTAGAATCAGTAAATAAAGCATAAAATGTTGTAAACTGATGCACACATTTGGATGTAACCATCGTTAGCACTAATTGTAGAAATTGCATTCTAAATTATTTCTAAATATAACCTTCAATAATATATTTACAGTTTCATCACTAACTTCATTTGTTACAGCTTAAATAGCCATTATATGGTGCATCGCCTTTAATCTACATATTATTTTTAATACTTTTTTTAGAGCACAAAACGCATACCAAAAGTATTCTTTTATATACACTGACGTTCCCCTTTCATATGATGACCGTAATAAAATAAACTAGTTGATTGTACAAATAACTAAGAATGAGCATTCATCAAGTTTAGGAATATTCATGGAGAAATTTAAAATGTAGTTAAATAGAAGAGGCATACAAAAGGTTAACCTACAAAACATGCAATCATAGGGACACTCATACTGTACACATACCTACATTTTGCCATGCCATTTTCATATATGGTACCACACTTTGAAGCATTTCCAACAACTATAAACAGTGATACATTTTCACACAGCACTCACATGAGATATCACTTCTTTTTATGGTTGTCCTTTTAAATTTTAAAGTTTGGCGACACCATTTACAAGTTTTTTTTTTTATAAAGAGATGCATATTTTATACATAACAGTTAGGAAATATTCATTTAAGGTACATTTATTTTTCTAAAAAAATGGACAAAGATTTAGACATGATGGTTTAAACAGTAATACAGTCCATTTCAAAAGTTTAGGCACAACTAGGAAATGTTGTTTATAAAATAATACAAAATTACACAAAAACATATTGTTTACTTATTAGATTATATAAACTTATTCAAATAAGTCATATTAAAATGAATAAATGGGTACATTATCATAACTTTAAACTTATAAAATTCTGTAATTATAGTGTGTCTCAAAAGTACAAGGTATAATGGAAAAAAAAAATCATTTAAAACTTTTACATGATGCTATTTCTTAATAGTAGCTCCCTGGTTTGGGATAACTACAATAATGTTTCTATTGAATCAATTAGTTTTTGAACTATTATTGGTGGCAAAGATTACAATGCTTTCTCAGTGACCTCATTTAGTTCTTTAGTATAGTCATATTGCTTTCCATTCTTGTATACTTCTTAGGTTAAGATAGCCCAAATATTCTGAATTGACTTTATATCTGGGTTTAAAAACCTGGCAAATCTAAAAGATTAACATTTTGCATGGAAAGCCATTGTTTTGTACAATGTGGATTGTACTGAAATCTCCATTCCAGATACCTATGATGTCACCAAGTAGAAATACATGTTGTTCTAGTGTCTTTTGATACTTTGTTGAATTTTATTTCCCAAGGAGGTTTGACCATTAAAACCAACTGCTCCACAAGAAGACATACTGCCTTGTCATCTAAGAAAATGTGGCTGTTTCCTGAGGCCATGCCAGTAACAATTCCAATCATCAGGATTATCCATATTTCATTTTATTTGTTGTTGATTAATATGATGAGTAAGACTAGATTATTTATCAATATATTGGTCAAATATTGATATTTTTTAATTATCGCAATACCGATATCTAAGCTCTGATTCTGACGATATATCCCAATAATGATAGCTAAGCTCTGACTCTACTAAATATCCCAACAAAATTTTTTTTCCCCGCAGCGCGATTTCAAAATACTAGAAAAACCGCCGAATATCCTTTCCTCCCATACATTTATTCACAGCCCACTTCATCCAAAGCCGAATGTCCATTCTAATGATTATCTCTCTTTTGCCATTATTCTAATATATCCCGATACATTCTGTGCTTTACTTTTTATTCAAACAAACTGCATTTTCCCCCTGTGCCTTTGTTACTGAATAATACTGTTATCGTCTGTGTTTCAATACTGTCGCTGCTATTGGTCTAGACATATTGCAATATCTCACACATATTGATATGTTCTAACCAATAAAGAAGCGGTAAAATATATACGAGTTATTGTAGAGTTATATGTATAAGATATTGCCAGAACTTAGTAGCTGAGAAGCTAGGTTTGCAAGTAACCAATCAGAGTGTGCTAATGGTAAAATTTCACTTTTTGCCACATTGGTGAAGCGAAGCCTCCCCTTTCTTTCACTGTGATTGGTTCTTTTGAGCGGAGCTTACTAGCTATTAATGTCAAGTAATATCGCCCAATGTTTATTCCTATTATCCTCTCTGTTGTTTTACCGATAGAGAGTGCATGAATCCGAGTGAATTTAATATATGCTGTCTTGATATCTCAGCTTAAAATGAAGTAAAAAAAACCTTTTTAATTAGTATAAATCTATTCCGAAACGTGATTTGAATATTTATATTTCAAAAAAGATTTCAATGTTGTATTTATGCATAGTAAATAGATAGGAAGGTATAAATACAGTGAAATTTTTTTCTATTAAAAATGCATTGATACCTTAGAGAAAGATTGAAAAACAACATTTCTGCAGCATCTGTCATCCATTGGAAGCTATTTTAATTACAAGTAAATTAACATGACATGTGGCATTAAACCAATTTCAGTTTTTGTTGTTGCTTTTTACTTATTTTAATCATATTAAAATTAGCAACATCCTAAATTTAAGAACATTTTATTTTGGTTTCTTTTTTATAATATTCTCAGTTATACACGAGGATATTAAGTAGTTAACATAGGGTACATAATATTTTTAAAGAAAAACACAATTCAAGCAATGGTATAAGCCCAAATAAATATCGAACGTGTACTTTACCTAAAATATTTCTGTTTTGTATAAATATGAAACTATAATATTTAAAGGATTCTGTGTGAGCAATTAGGTATGGAGAATTTATTCGTTGCTTTCTACACCTGTTTGTACTTAAATTGCTGCTATCATACCATTTATCTTTGGAAATAAAAATTTTTTTTATTCCCACACACTTTAAGGTAGTTATTGTGATATATCATCAATATCAATCAGTTGATATATTGCGATATTAAATTTCTGATATCGTCCATCCCTAATGGTGAACCACTTGTCTCCGTATGACATGTAACTTTTGAGCCCAATCTATTCTGGCCTGTTTATGGTGAGAGTTTAGGTGCAGTTTGTAAAACATTTTTTTTTTAGAACAAGAAGTTCTTGCATTGTCTTATGCGTCTATGTATATTTTACGTATAGTGGTACCGTGATTAATTATATAATAAATAAGCGTATGAATTAAATAACAATTCACTGAGAAGAGCCTGTACTGTCTTGGGCTGTCGTACCCAGAAATTTGGTTCAAAACCTCAACTTGACATAATTTTCTAAAATATCTTTTGCTTTTATCAAAAGATGCAAAACACTATTCGATTTCATAAGTTTTGAATAAGAACACTTGCAAAGTTTTTGCATTTATGAAAAAAAAAATGATTTCAGGAATGTGTCAGAATGTAGCTAGTTTGGATTTGAGAACAACCCTTAAATAAAACACAGTATGCAAGAATATAATTTCCACAAAAATAAGTCAGTTTAGGTAAATTTTTAAGCTATATTGCCTATTTTTACAAGTAAATGTCTGAGGAAAAGAAAAAAAAACAACCTTAAGTCAAAAATTTTAAAACTCACTGACGAGTGTTATATTTCTATTCACACATCAGGAAGAAAAAAAAGTAAAATTCTTCCAACTTCATATTTTCCATGCAACGAATAACAAATAATTATGTTGCCAATAATGGAATTGTCTTTTTAACCTTTGATAACTCTTTCCTCTAAATGTGATTTTTTTAATCATTTGGTTACTGTTCAAATAATCAGACTTGTGTAATTAAAATTACAGATATGTTCTTTTGAAATTCTTTTCGCAATCCAGTTATGCATGTGCTGAAGAGCTACATGTTTGTGTGAATTTTTTTGAAATAAAATAACAAAATATTAGTTTTGCAGGATTAATAAACAAATAAGATGATTTTCGTGTATGGGCTTAAAGCAATATAATGATTCACATTCGCTTTGGAAGTTTTGTTCACACTGAGTATGACAAAAGTGTGGAAAGGGGAGGGTGGTGGCTGAAGTCCTGGATTTTTTAAAAGAGGATTTAAGGCTTTTCCGTGTTATTCTTTTTCATTTTATCAGGCTAGCAATTTTTTTTCCAATAGTGATATTCTACATTTGTTAATGGAATTGGCATTTTAATTATGGTAATGGCATTTTATTTTGTTTCAATAAATAAAAGATAAATATTTTTAAAAATCTATGTTTATTTACTATTTTATAGAACTTCAAAATTATGATATTTTAAATAATATTTTTCCTTTCTTCTAAACTATATTCAATTTTTTAATGAATTTTCATGTGAATGGGTCTATGTGATCATTAATATTGTAATTTCATATACAGTGGGTTGCGAACATATAATCAGAAAAATGCTGTACTTTAAAACATTTGTATAAATATGTATGTAATATTCTTTTTAAAATATTTTTTAAATTATACATAATGTAGCTTATTTTTACACTGGGCCAATGACAGACAAAGATAGCTGTCATCTGGCCCGGGATCTGAATATTTTGGCTGATGTAGACCAGTATCTTTACGTGACACTTCTGAGCAGGCGAGCAATGAACAGCTGGTAGTAAATTAAAATTAGGCACAATCAAGCTATTTTTAAACATTTTTTTTTTTTTTGAAGAGGGATTGTTAATTTGTATCTGACAAGTTAATTAGAAACAGAAATGAATTAAAGCTTATAGGTAATATATTTAATCGATGAAATTACTCGAGCAGTCATATTATGGCATTTATGAATGAGAGAAAGATGAATCTTTATACCTTTTTCTACAAATCATGTTTTTAAAATATGTTTTACTTTTATACGTTGTGTCCCTTCTTATTGTTTACCAATATCTAATTCCTAAGCCGTTAATTTTAGGAGGTATAGTTACAATTGCTAAAATGTCACCATATGAAAATCAGTTTAGAAAATAGCTACTTTTCAAATGGTTACAAAATTAAAGATTTTATGCAATGTCATGATCCTATAAGTTTTATTCTGAAAAAGTTTATTTTCTAACAAGTAAATCAATAAAAATCCATTCTTCTATGATGAAAACTTTCCGAGTTATGATACTTAGAATTTTATGAATTTTCGGCATTTTATGTTACTAAAGATGGAAAAGCGTGTTTTTAGTGACAGAAAACGCCGAAAATTCATGAAATTCATAATATCATAACTAGGTCAAATTTGTCGCGGAAAAATTGAATTTTATCATGTAAACAGATTTTAATGATGCAGATTCATCTGAATGGGAAAGGACAACTATACGTACTTTCAAAATTATTTCAAACATTCTGTTTAAAGGACTTTTAATTAAAATGTCCACTGGCAGCATATATAGTGATTGATTATGCGTTACAAAAATAACATGTTATTAGAACCTGTTACCAACACTACTGTGGAACTCTGCAACCTGTTAACCAAAAGTAACTATTTCTAATCTCTACAAATCTGCGAATTTGTTTTAAAATCGGAGCTCTTGTTATTAGTGTTAGGCGATAACAAGATGTTTTTATCGATTTTCTTGATTGTATGGACATCTCGATTTTTTTTTTTATTGTGTTAAATGTTTCTCGATTAGTTAATTGTTATTCTTATCCGATCCAATCTTATCAAGAATCGTTTGCTGGTGAATTGGAGTGAGTCAGCATTAATAAGAGGTATTGCCACTGAGTTATTATACCATTACCATAACATAAAGTAATAAAAAAACATGCATCTCTGATATTATTATAGGTCTTATAGTGGCTTCCATCCCCTCATGGGCTCAAATTAGCAATTTTCCCGCATTTCTGCATGTTTTCCAGTTCTACCCCCTTAATTTTTTTTCTCAGGGTCAGGATACATTCTTGCTCCCTTCTCTTTCTTCCATGGAAACTTGGCATCTTTCGGCAAGGAACGTCGGCCCTATTCATTTCTCAGATGGCTCTCCCCTTTCCATATATATATATATATATATATATATTTTTTTTTTATAACTAAAATAAACCTTCAATGGGCACTGCTTGTAGGGAATTTTATAAAGGACACTGTCCTTAAATTTACCTTTAGTTTTTGCTAGGGGCCTTAGTTTCCGAGGTTTAAGAGACTTATGTTACTTTTCTTTCCTCCCCCTTTAATTTTTATCTGACATTTATGATTTTTCATTTAAGCACCTTGGGCCTCAGCCCTTTCCCGCTCTAAGTTTTTGTTTAATTTGGACTGTAAATTCTAGCTAAAATACAGTTGCCACCCCCCTCCCCCCCCCCCAACTCGCTGTTCTCCCTAACTCTTAGTGCTTAGGGTAAATTGTTCTTATTTTTAATACTATTTTCTTTATGGGATTCATCCCTGCCTCTCTCTGTCGAGGGGAAAAAGAAAAGTGGGGGTGAAAGCCCCTTAAAATCTTGGGAAATATGGCCCCTAGCAAAAACTAAAGGCAGATTTTAAGGACGATGACCCAATGGTTCTATATTCAGATATTCTACAAGTAGGGTCTATTGAATATTTATTTTACTTATAAAAAATATATAAGGAATTGGGGGGGGGGGGTGCAATTGAGAAATTTAAAAGGCTGACATCCAGGAGGAGCCAAGTTATCAAAGGGGGAAAGAGTGATGGCAAGTATGAATCCAGAGAAGGAAATAATATTCAAAATAACAATGATTCATCTGAAGCATTAAAAGTTAAGGAAGAGGGTGGGAGGAAAAGGGAAAGAAAGAATGGACTTACTGTATTTTAGATAGAATTTACTGTCTGATTTAAACAAAACTTTAAAGGGAGGGAAGAGCTGAGGTCCGATGTGCTTAAAGTGAAAAAAAGAAAAGTGAGGGGCAAAAGGCTTCTAAACCTCGGAAACTATGTTTCCTAGTGAAACACTAAAGGCAGATTTAAGTATGAGAGTAAATCACTGTAGCAGAATTATCAAGCAAGCCCCATCATTATGATGAAATTTTCTGCCAGAATAATAACTAAGTTTTGTAATTACTATTTTTAGGTTTTCAGTGTTGTAATTATAGAACATCTTGATTGTAGATTCTGGGAAATAATCAAAGACTGCATCGAATATTATTTCTTATGACGATTTTTCTAGATTGTTAAATTCTCGAGAATCGCTCATCACTACTTGTTACATGTGGCCACTTGTTCTTGGTTTTCCGTCAAAATTTTATTTCTAGCTCTCACCATTTCTCATTTTGAACATTTTAAAATTTTAGTACTTTCAGTGAAGGGCTTACCTTTTGATTTCAACTTAAAAAATCTTTAAAGGATCCTCTTTTGTTAATTCAATAGCCTTCGGTATCTTAAATAACCAATGAAAATTGAATATTCTCTGTTATATTGCTCAGCAAAAACAGTTGGTTGGTTGAAACCAATCCAGCATTTATTAACATTTGTATAATGTGCCTAAACATTTGAGACAGTGGTTTTGTAACAAAAATAAGAAAAAGGCATCAATTTTTAAATAAATAGTGGTGATGTAACCCCTGCAATATTTTTACTATGTTACATTTCAGTTACATTTTGAGTATTTATTAAGAAATTATTCTATATATTTCTCCATCAAATTTTATTTTCATATTTTAGCGTGTGCCTAAACTTTTGAGATGGAATGTACAATCTATATGAATCAAATGTCAAATATCAAAAGATTGATATCTTATCAATCCTATTTAATAGAGATGAAGCACAGCTTTATTAGCCCATATGCTTCAGTCAGAATCAGAACTCTATTCTATTAATTGACATTTAGATAATAAATTTGGCAAAAAAGAGGAAAGGAAGGATATTTTATTTAATTATTTCAGTCAAAAATGTTTTTTTTTCCTTTTCTATTAATTTTATCAAACAAAATATCAGTTTAAAAATTTTGTACTAGATTATACTTACAATGCGATCTTTAGGATCGTTTTCATCATAAAATTTCACTGCCGTCAACAAAAATGCAGGATGCTTATGCAAAATAAATGTATCTTTTAAATTCATTCTTTTCATCAACTTTTGGAAAGTTTTTGATTTAGATAAATATGTGCTTTCAGTTTTATAAGAGCCACCAAGAAACATTTTTTTAACATCATTCATAGAACCTTGGAAGATCTGATACTCCTTTATCACAGGATCACAAATTGCATTCATCCTAGAAGAAACAAGAACGACAAATCAGGCATAGATTAGGAAACACTTTTCACAAATAACAGAATATTATTGAGAAATTTCATTTTTTTCATAGAGTGAAATTCATCATAGTTTGTTTTGTAACTGAATTCTTTTGTGCGTCTCTGTAAATGAAAATAAATGCTACACACTCTTTAATCTATAGAAAATTGTTATAGTGCACCTCAGTCATCCTTTTCAATTTCATTATGTTTGAAGTATCATAACATTAAAGTGCACCACAAACTATTTTCTCCCATGGATTATAATGGAATGGAATTCTTTTGTGCATCCCTGTAAACAACCTAGAAATGTTTCTTATTCTATACTCATAAGAAAGCATGTTTTTGTCCATCTTAGTGATGGATATCAATTTCAGTATGTTTCAAGTAATGTATCATTATTAAAATACATCGGAAGCGATTTTTCCCTATAAACCATAATGTAACAGAATTCTTTTGTGTCCCTTTAAACGAGCTATATATGCTAGACACTTCATTTTCAGCACCAAACATTCTACAGTAAGCATAAATAACATATAAAAATTTCATGTAAATCTGAGTATATTTACGAGAGTTAAGAGCACAAACAGGCAGATAAACCAAATTCATAAACACTTTTCAAATATGTTGGAAAGTGTTAAAAAAAAATCAATACATAATACAATGAAAATTCACAATGCAACACTAGCATACACAAATGTATGCAAAGATGCTTTGTACAATTTATAATTTTATGAATACCTATAATAAAAGAACTTTTATATCAGCATAGTCCACTGCACACACTAAGTTAAATACAGATGTAAGAAATTAGATGGATATTCTTTAGATGCGGGTTGTGATGGCCTCAAATTTATTTGATTTTCCACTAACTTGCATTACTTAACTTTACTTAAATGTAGCTTTATTTTTCTTTTTGAATCAAAAGTACAAACATATTACAAATAAATTTTGAATGCCCATTTTTAGTTAAAGCTGATTAAATGTTTTTAGTTTTTTTTTTAAATCACTATGAAAGCTTACTGACAAAATAATGTCTTTGGATCCTATTCTCTATAGAATCAAATACTGTAAGTAGTTGCATGCAGATAAGTTTTTTTTTTTAAAATTCATCTCCTATTAGCTTAAAAAAAAACCTTAAAAAAAAAACCTTACTTTCGTGTTACAGTGGCCCCACAATTATGATTATGCCAAGGTTGCAGTTACGATTTCACCAAGATCATTGCAAAGCGTATATACGCATATATATATTCCAAACACTCCTATATGTGCCATATACATCATTATACACATATTATTTACGTCTTATATACATCATATATGACTATAACTTGGATATATGACAATACGTCAAGAAATGTTATATATACATCATATATTATTATAATGTCATGCATGCTTTATAATTTGGCGATAAATCTTGGTCACTTGGCGATTCATCCCTGGGGGCCACTATAACATGAAAGTACCAAATTTACAATATATTAATGAAAATAGAAACAAAAATATTTCATCCTTGGGGCCACTACAACACGAAAGTACCAAATTTCTACTTTATTCTTCATACCTGATAATTTGCATCTATCATTTTTGTCATGATTTTATGCATTTCTATTGCCTATTCAAAGAAAAATTCTTCTAATCTTACAGAATTTCGAACAACATCAAGAGGTCCATTATTGACCAAAAACAGCACCATTTTCCCAACAGTTAAAAAAAATTATATATTTCTTGATATCTAGTAAGAATATCAAAAATGTTTAAGTAATTAGGAGTGAAATTTTGTGAGTAGATTATTTTTTATTTCAAGATTCTTGAGGCCAAAGAATCGAACAGCGTTTTTCTTTTCCCGATACATTTTTTATTACAGTCACTTGCTGTATTATTTATAATTTAAAACACATTATAATAAATATTACAGTTTTTTAAAAAATACCCCCTCCACAGCAAAGAGAGAGAGAAAGAGAGATGAATTATCTAAATAAAATGTCAACTAGAATAAGTGGATGGGATTTGTGTTTATATTACATGAAATATGATTACATATGAAATAATAAATAAGCCAAAACACATTATAAGCTGTGGGCTGCAAGCAGCATCTTGCATTTTTTCTGATCAATAGTTAGGTGACCTTTACTCTTAATTACGGCCTTACAACATTTTCTCAAGGAGTGAACCATGTCTTTTACACTCATGTCCAAAATTAAGGTCATAAACATAAAATCTCTGAAAACTGATGACCTATTCACTGTGTTGCCTCGAAATTTGGCACATAGGTATATTACAATGGGAGAAATAATATAGCAACATAACAATATGGAAAAGATTTCAATTGTGAATTAAGATACAGGGCATATCAAAAAGTGTTAAATCAGGAATCAGCGATAAAGCATTTATCTCAGGAAAAGCCTGTCTAATATGGAGTGTGATCCCTATGCACTGCTATACAAGCCTCACAACGAGTTCTTATACTGTTTATTAGGGTACCAATAAATGTTTGTGGCAACAAAGCCATTCTTTGAAAAGCGCGGCTTTTAACTCCTGGTGGGTCCTGGGAGTGGGGTTACGCTGTGCAATGATTGTTCCTAGACCATCCCAAACATGTTCAATAGGATTGAGGTCCAGAGACCTCGAGAGCCAATTCATACGACAAATATCCTCTTCTTCAAGAAAATCATCAACAATGTGAGTTCTGTGTGGCCTCCCATTACCGCCCATAAAAATGAAGTCTGGGGTCTGGGCCTACAGCACTCCGGAACAACCTCACTTAGGCTTCAAGGACCTCATCCCTACAGCGATATGCATTGATAGTACCCGCATCGAAGACGTACAGTGAGATACGGCTGCCCAACATTATGCCGCCCCTGACAAGGATTCTTTTGCCACCAAATCTGTCGATTTCTTTCAAGTAGGAGGGATGATAGCGAGCTCCATGTTTTCTCCAGATGAAGATTCGACGAAAAGCACTTTGCGTGGTGAGTCACGACTCATCACTGAACAGAACACGCCCCTATTCTTGTTGTGGCCAAGAGTGATGTCTTCGGCACCACAACAACTGGGCTCTCCTGTTCGATGCAGTGAAAGGGACACACACGACTGGATGCTGGGCGTAAAGGGCCCTCTCTGCTAGACGTCTATATACTGTTTGCCTGGAAATTCTTATTCCAGATGCAGCAGTAAAGTCACGAGCAAGCTGAGGAGTCGTTGCCAGCCTATGTCGTCTAGCGCTTAACTCCAAGTAGCTATTCTGCGCAGGTGTCGTTTCTCTGTGGTGGTCTTGGCCGGCCTTCCTGGTGTCATTGGGACGGTCTAGGAAGAGTAATTGCACAGCGTAACCCACCAGCCATGACCCGCCAGGAGTTAAAAGCCGCGCTTTTGGAAGAATGGGATTTGTTGCCACAAACATTTATTCACACCCTCATAAACAGAGTAAGAGCTCGTTGCGAGGCTTGTATAGCAGTGCACAGTGGTCACACTCTATATTAGACATACTTTTCCTGAGATAAATGCTTTATCTCTGATTCATGATTTAACACTTTTTAATTTACCCTGTATCTTAATTCACAATTAAAATCTTTTCCATATTGTTATGTTGCTATATTCTTTCTCCCATTCTAATATACCTCTGTGCCAAATTTCGTGGCAACACAGTGAATAGTCCATCAGTTTTTACAGATTTTATGTTTATGACCTTAATTTTGGACATGAGTGTAGTTCTGAAGCTATTATGATATGATACCAAGATTGAATTATTGCTTTTATTAATTGGGTTTTATTGTTCGGTTGCTTCTATGTAACAAGTTCCTTTAGTCAGCTCAAAAGATTTTCCATTGGGTTAAGGTCTGGGCTATCCCCGGGACAATCCAACACTGGAACATTATCATCTTGAAACCACTGTTTGCACACTTTAGCAACAGGACATGGAGCTGAACCCTGCTGAAATATAAACGTTTCATTATCTTGGTGATCATGTGCAAAAAACTTCAGTTGGGATTGAAGTACCATTTCATTTATGCACTTTTGGGCAATTATATTCCCATTAATCACACAAATTCTGCCCACACCTTTTGATGTCATACAACCCCATATAATAACACAGACTGGATGCTTCATGGGGCGTGTAATGCAATTAAGATGCAAATCATCTTCTTATGTTTTTTATGCAATCACTACGAAACAGGGAGATCTTTTCAACATCGCATTGGCTTGGGCCATTTCACCTTGTATACATCCAGATGATTTTCTTCTGTCACCTGTGTACAATCTCTTAATTCTTCTATCATCACTTGCTGTTGTACACCTTTTCCCACCTTTACCAGTTTGGTTTTGTAGTGACATAGTCTCCTGATACTGCTTAAAAAATTTAGAAATGCCCACTTTGGTTACATTTCTACCAATTGGCCTTCAAATTTCTTCATAACTGTAACCTTGTTCACTCAATAGTGCTATTTTACATCCCTTTCTAGGTGAACAGTCAACTCTTCGTGTCATTTCTTTAATTTTCTTATGTTTTAAATCCAACTCTAATATCAACCACATAAAGCACTGAAAAATGTCCTCTTCACAGCTCCAAAACATGACAACAACAGTCCTAATGTTACCTGATTGACTCACTGCCAAGACAGGATGACACCTGATTAACTCTCTAAACATTCAAGATCAAGCTCATTGGCTGCATTCAAATAAAGGAAAGCTACTTCATATTAACCTATGCAAGTTATGTTTCGTTCTTTTTTTTGTCTATAACTTTTGTTTAAATAATAATAATTGAACAAAATTTATTTCATTATATTTTTGATTAAATTACATTTCCACTGATATATAATTTTATGGTATTACTTTATACAGAGAGTTTTATGAGCCATCGAACCTCAAAAACACACCTTTTCAAAAAGGATTCAACAATTTTGGCCACTACTGTAGACACATGAGTTACAATTTATTCAAATATCTTGATCAAATGCACCATACATATACACATCAACTTATGTTTTGATTTGAAAAAAAAGAAATGTTAATAAATTTACTTTCCATGCCAAATCAACACACTTTTTGAAGAAATTTTACCTCACCATCTCAGATTTTAATGAACTGTGACACATAGTTAGTATTTATATAAACTAAGAAAAATACCAAATATTTTTGAAAAATATCAGTTTGTTTTGAAAATATGGCTATATAAACTTCTCGAAAATTGTCAAAAAAATGCTAGTCCGCTAGATTTTCAAATTGTCATAAAATCTTTTGTAATTAAGATAGGAAGGTGAAAGAAGTGTCATATTGCAGCATTTTTAATTAACTTTAATATGATATGCAACATGATAGAGGTTGTGAAAAAAAAATCAAAATTGTAATTTTAATTTTAAAATTAAAAAAAAATGTTTTTAAAAAAATTTTCAAAAAATTATAGAAGATAGGTTGTATTACTGTAAAATAGTTTCCAAAGTTTGAAAATGGGACAACAATGGAAGTGGGACAACAATAGGGAAAATAATTTTTTAAAAAGGCATTTTTCATCAATTTCAAGTATGATACAGCAATCCATAAAAATTTGACTTTATTACAATATGCAACAGGATAAATTTTGTAAAAAAGAATAAAAATTCAAAATATGAATTAAATTTTTTTTTCAAAAAATTATAAAAGTAAAATGGGACAATATTAGGATAGGGAGAATGTAAATTGGGACAACAATGGGTTCATAGAAAAAATATTTTTTTAAGAAAGACATTTTTCATCAATTTCAAGCATGACACAAATACAATGATCCATAAAAAGTTGACTTTATTGTGATATGTAACAGAATATAATTTGTTAAACAGAACAAACAAATTTTAAAATTTTAATTATGAATGTTTTTTTCTCTCCCCTCCCCCTCCCCCAAATAACTATAGAAAATACATTCTATTAATGTAAAATTTCAAAAAATTATAGAAAACAGGTTGTATTACTGTAAAATAGTTTCCAAACTTTGAAAATGAAACAACAATGAGTCCACAGGGAAAATAATTTTTTTAAAAAGGCATTTTTCATCAATTTAAAGTATGATACAACAATCCATAAAAATTTGACTTTATTACAACATGCAACAGGATAAATTTTGTAAAAAAGAATAAAAATTTAAAATTTGAATTAAAAAAAAAACAGGACAATAGTAGGACAGGGAGAATGTAAATTGGGACAACAATGGGTTCATAGAAAAAATATTTTTTTAAGAAAGACATTTTTCATCAATTTCAAGCATAATACAAATACAATAATCCAACTTTAATATATGTTACAGAATATAATTTGTTAAGGGGAAAAAAAATTGCGATTTTTTCCCCTTAAACAATTACAGAAAATATATTCTATTAATATAAAATTTCAAAAAAGAAAATAAGTTGTATTATTGTAAAATAGTTTCCAAGATTTGAAAATGGGACAACAATGGGTTCATAGGGAAATAATTTTTTTAAAAAGGCATTTTTCATCAATTTAAAGTATGACAAAATACAATATATGCTATGATATAATATAACACACTACAATAGTTCAAATATAAACTTTGTACAAAAGTGTCAAATTCTTTATAAAGTAACATAAGACCTTACCAATACATGTCATTTAATACTTCTTGCTGTTGAATTTAATTGGATAATGAAAAGTTGATTTTCAAAATGTCATTTTGTGATAAAACATATATTCTCCCAGTTGGTGTCAGAGGATCAACTGAACACAAAACATCCATGAAAGTATCCATAATTGTTTGTTCTATAATTGTTTGAGGGGGGTGGCGGAGGGAAAGAAAAAAAATTCATAATTAAAATTTTAAATTTTGTTTGTTCTTTTTCAACAAATTATATCCTGTTGCATATCATATTAAAGTCAACTTTTTATTAATTATTGTATTTGTATCATACTTGAAATTGATGAAAAATGCCTTTCTTATTTTTTTTTATGAACCCATTGTTGTCCCAGTTTACATTCTCCCTGTCCTACTATTGTCCCATTTTACTTTTATAATTTTTTTTTTTGAAAAAAATTTTTTTTTTTTTTTTGCAATTCAAATTTTGAATTCTTATTATTTTTTTTTTACAAAATTTACACTGTTGCATATTGTAATAGAGTCAAATTTTTATGGATTGTTGTATCATATTTGAAATTGATGAATAATGCATTTTTAAAAAATTATTTTCTCTATGAACCCATTGTTGTCCCATTTTCAAACTTTGGAAACTATTTTACAATAATACAACCTATTTTCTATAATTTTTTGAAAATGTTTTAAAAAACGTTTTTTTCACAATTTAAATTTTAAAATTTAAATTTTGAATTTAATTTTTTTATACAACCTGTATCATGTTGCATATCATATTAAAGTCCATTAAAAATGCTGAAATATGACACTTCTTTTACCTTCCTATCTTAATTAGGAAAAATTTTATGACAATTTAAAAATCTAACGGACTAGCATTTTTTGACAATTTTCGAGAAGTTTATATAGCCATATTTTCAAAACAAACTGATATTTTTCAAAAACATTTGGTATTTTTCTTAGTTTATATAAATACTAACTATGTGTCACAGTTCATTAAAATCTGAGATGGTGAGGTAAAATTTCTTCAAAAAGTGTGTTGATTTGACATGGAATAATTCAATCTTTTTTATTCCTTTTAAATAATACAACTAAAAAAATTAATTTAATTTTTAGTTATTTGCAATTTGTAAAATGTATTATGAATATTTAATAAATTCATAAACTGGATAGTTCGTGTTTTTTTAATTGAAAAATAAAATGCATATAAAAAACATTGCAGCATTAAAAATAATATATACAGCTAAAAAGTTAATCCACGAAATTAGAAAAAGACTTTTGTTTTTAACTTCAAATATAGAAAATAGATTGTGCCCTGGCTAGTATATGCATAATCAAACTTATTTTTTGGAGTCAAGTGCATAACAAACCATTTGCCAATCTAAGATATTCTAATACCATGTTCTGTGTATTTATCTTATCCACCACTTCAATATGTATTGAAGTGGTGTATGTATGTAACTGTTTCCAGATGTTTCCAATGTATGGTAACTGTTTCCAGAATTCCATAGATGTTTCCTCAGGATGAAATTTTCCTATCAACTGAGAAAAGTTTCCTACCCAGCCCTTGGATAATGCATATTATTTTAGACAAATTCAGTACTAATCAAAGTGAAAGATTCAAAATATTTTATGACTATGTTATATTATATAATTAACAATCATATCTTAAATATGGTTTTGGTAAAGGAAACTTTATTTAAACATAAAGGAACTGAAAGAAACAAATATTTACCTTAGCATAAATTCACTTAAAGTCTCCAATACAAAAGGAGACAGTGAGAATAATGAAAGCTGAAAAACGGAAGCAGGTGGGAAACGAGGACTTTTAATTCCCATTTGTTTACATGCAATTGCACCCTGGAAAAGAAATGAATGCCAATTAAGAAAATATTGTAAAGAAATCAAGATGCACCATTGTAAGAACTTAAAAGAAATATGTATTCATTACCATTTGATAGTACTGTAAAATTTGACTTATTACAAAAGGACTGCAATCTTCCATTAATAAAGTTTCACAAAGAAAATCAATTTCAGAACCCAACTGACTTATTTCTGTAATGGCGATATGGAATAAAGGAGTATCTGATGCCCTGAGAGAGAGAGAAAAAAAAACAACTTAAAACAAAGTTTCAAGATACTATAACTACATTACCATATTTTCGGGAGTAAGAGCCGCGATGCATACGTGTTTAAAAGTTCAAAATATCGGCGATGCGGCACATACGCAAGGGCGGCGGGTACAATGATTTTTTTCCCCTCAACATAGCAAAATCTAGATATTATAAAAACGTAATTACTATAGTCAAAATATATTTAACTTACCCATATTTCTCTATTTTCTGTTCAATATTAATAGCTCACTCTTTAAAAGTATTTATTGTATACTTTACAATAGTTGATAAATTATATTTATTTCACAAGCACACGGAATACGGCGATGTTCGATTAAAACAATAATCGAATAATCTATTGGCGTAGTACATATTTTTTTTCCTATTGTATTTTAAGATAACCTGTGTTTTATTGTTAATTCATATATCTTGTAAGATTTTATCGATATTCTTGTTACTTTTAATCCAATTTTGCCGATTGATTTTTATCATGACTATTTCATTTTTATCGATTTTTCAATGATGCAGCACTTCTAATGGGTGTGGCGCTTACGTGTATAGTTTTTTTTTTTTTTTTACCGATTTTTCAATGATGCGGCGCTTACGATGGGTGCGGCACATATTCCCGAAAATACGGTACATGGAAATCTACACCAAAACATACTAATAATTTCAGAACCACTCAATATATAATTTTATTTTAGAGACAATTATTTTAATTAATAAATTGAAAAATTTGTGCTGTAAAGCCTATAAAACAGTATAAGCATTGTATTCTGAATCTTCAAAGAAAAGAGAAAAAAGCACATGGGTCATTCTACAAAAAAGTTATTTTTTTGGTACATGGTAGTTAATTTTTAACAGAATATATTTAAAAAAAATGTTTTTGGGATTTGACATAATGACAGTATGGACTATCTATTTTGGTGCCTCACACCACTTTTGTCAGGACAACCAACTTTTGTTAATTACGAGCCTTTATGGAGATATGATAATTGTGGTCAAGAATGTAACTTTCCTGATTGAGTGAAGAAGGGAGGTTAAATAGTGCTTCGACCAACGTCAAGTAATTTAAGATACAATTTAATCTCTGCTTCACAAATGGATCAGAATGAGGATATTTTGCATGGTTGTCAGTGTGAGGTGAAGATCACGCATGGGGGTGATTATCTTTTTAGTGCATATCTTAAAAATGGAGCTTTTCCTCAAGATCCCAGACTTAAGAGACAAAAATGTTTCATTTGGAGCCTTTTCTGAAAATATACATGACATGATGAAGTTATGTGAAAGGCAATTTGGCTATGTCAGCCTTTCTGTTTGATTCATACTTGTAGAGAATGGGGTGTTCAGTGATTGCCTTATTTGAAAGATTTGAATTTTTATTGAGATTCCTGTAAAATTAATAAATTGAAATGTGTTACCTTTAAATCTCTTAACCAGAGTTCATTCTAGGATCAAGGGCTGTCAGGGTGTACTTTGCCATACAACAGCACACTCCCGAATTATTACACATTACTGTAGTTTGTGAGTTGTGTATATGTATAATGTATTTACAAACTTTGATTTTATTGATATATGGGCATGGGTACAGTTTAACCCTTTGCTCCTATGTTTAGCGCTACTCAATAAAGTGAAGACTCTTATTTATTCAGGGATCTCAGTGGTCACCTTCTTGGCTATCACTATTTCTAAATAATAATCTTCATGGTAGATTTCCATTGCAAATGGAAATTTGCGAACATTGCAGAAATCTCCCATAAAGATTATTGTTTAGAAATTGTGGTAGCTAAAAATGGTGATATGGGAATTGTGGTCAAGAATGTAACTTTCCTGATTGAGTGAAGAAGGTATTTAAATGTAATCTTTGTATTAAAAAGGTAATCTTTGTATTAAAACGTTGGTAATCTTTGTATTAAAAAGGGTCATCACTATGCTGGGTCACACTCAACAAAGAAGTGCAAAGGGATAAATAGTAGCATTTACAACATATTTGATACTTTTTCAATTGCATAATGATTTGATTCTTAAATCAAGTCATTAATCTATAGTAATTAAAGATAGACGTTTGTGTGTTTGTGCTGTTTTCTGAAGAGATTGCTGTGCACATAGCTGCAAGATTTAGCATGAAGTTATGCACCTTGAGGCCGATTTTTTGAATAGATTTTTTAAATTTAATTTTTTAAGTGATTTTTAACGTTTTTTCTGTTTTGCTTTCATTTTTTCCTTCTTAGTAAAAGGAATCCAGCTTCAATCATTTAGCCCAATATAGTAAATGTTGTCCTCTGAGATTTTTGAATATTTATGAGATTTTTAGCACTTTTGTTCTTTTGTCCATTTCACAATGATTTTTTGACATTAATAAAAGGAATCCAGTTTCATTCTTTTGGTCCAATATTATAAATTATATCATCTTTTAAAAAAGTTCATTCCTAATTTGTAAGGCCATTTAAAAAAAAAAAAATTATGCGGTCGTTAGCCTTATTTGGCATTTTGCTGCGATTTTTTGCATTCATTAACCCCTTCGCAACGAGCGTCCTTTACAGAATTTTTAATCTTTTACCACCGGTTTTTCAAAACAGAAATTTGCGCCTAATTGAATTGCAGAAATGCTATCATTAAATAAGGCAAAGCTTACAATAAAAATTAACTGGTGGGAATAATGAAGGATTCTGAGCATCTTATGTATCACGTATACATGTCGCTCGTTCCCAAGGGGTTAAAGGAACCATGTTTCAATCTTTCAGCCAAATATAGTAACATTTGTGCTTTATGATTTTATTTTTCATGCGAATTTAAGTTTTTTTTTTCACTTTGGAGCAATTTTTTGACATTTGTAAAATTAGTTGGTTTCAATTTTTTCAACCAATATAATAAATTATGTCGTCATTTCAAAAAGATTATTCAGAATTCGCTCAGCATTAAAAAAAAATATTTCGTAAATTTTTTATGTGATTTTTAGCTTTTTTTTTGCATTTTGTGGCAATTTTTTTATGTTTGTAAAAGGAATCTGGTTTCAAACTGTTAGTGCAATATAGTAAATTTTATTCTCTGTTATTTTTTAATTCTTCGCAAATTTTATTCTCGATTTTTAGAGTTTTTTTGAATTTTGATGCAATTTTTTGACACATAAAACGAATTTTGTTTCAAAGTTTTAGCCCAATATGGTAAATTTTGTTATGATATTTTTGAATTTTCTCCAAATTTTTCATGCAAATTTAGCTTTTATTTATTTATTTTTCACGTTCCACAGCGATTTTTTGACAATTTTTTTTCTGTAACTGAAAGAACTCTCCAATAAATTTTGCTACTGCAGTCTGCAGTGATTAAATTAAAGTTGGAAGAAGGTGAAATTGGTTCCTACAACAACGTGAATGATGATGTGGACAATTTAATTTTAATCTGGGTCAGAATGAAATGTGCCCAAAGCAACTTTTTGAACCAGGACTGAACAAACACCCCTTTTTTTCTGATGAACTGAAAAAAAGAACATAGAAATCAGGAGGCCCAGCCCATGCAAAGAACACAGAAATCTGGCCTAGCCCAGCCTGTGCAAAAATAAAATGAAATCAGGCCCAGCCGGAGCCAGTATCTACAAAAAAATTAAGATTTTTCTCAACATGCAATTCAGATTATTTTCAAAAATACTGCATACATATTTGTGCAAAAATTTTACTGTATATTTCAAACTTTATCTCTGTAAGCCATATAATACAAATAGTAACATTAATGATCATTTAGAATTTTAGATAATTACATTCAAATTTAGAATCATATATATAGTTTAGAATGAAAGAACAATGTGGTTTAAAACATAACTTTTGTAGTTGTAAATAACAAAAAAGTAGTTTAAACAATAATCTCTAATTTATTAAATTATATTTCCAAAAAGTTCATTATCACTATTAATTTTACCAAAAGAAAGCCAGCCAACATGTCCTGGGAACGATTACATCCAGAGAATGCATAAAAAAATATTAGCCTGGCTCAGGCCGAGTCAGCTGAAAAAATTAAGCTGGGCTCAGGGATGTAAAAGTCTGATGCAGATCTTTACGCTTGCCATGTTAAATTTTTATATTGATGTGAAACTAGCATCAGCTTGCGCCACAGCACATTTATTAAAACTTATTCTCGACCCTGCACAATCCACTGAAAATTTTTCATATTTTTCAGCCTTGCTTGTCCCTTTTAAATTTGTTAGTGGGCCAGTCGCTCGCTTAATTCTTTTTTTTCCGTCCGGCACATAAAAAAAAATGTCTTTATTTTGCCAGTACGTTTGAAAGATTGCCTTCATTTTATGGGCCAAACAGTGGTGAAGCCTGGGTCCTTGCAGACCTCTAACTGGAGGATACATAGAGAAATATGCTAAATTAGTTGATATGCATTGAGGTGAATGCCTTTTAAAGAAATAAAGAGAGCAATATTTCAGTAATTAATATTTTTAAAATGACAGTGTAATAAAACCCAATCATTAAGGGGTTAAGGATTAGTTTTGAAAAGATATTTTTTGCATTTTTTTTAAAAAATAATATTTACCCACATTTTCCTGGTGTGTGGGGGGGTCAACTTATGGCTTTTGTTTTCTTTTCTCCAAATTATCTTGCAATATTCTTTTCCCTCAAGCCATTATCATCAAATAACAGATTTTAAAAATAAAAATTATAAAAATTACATATTCAAAATTCCACTAACTTTTAAAGTAACTTGAGAATTCTGATACTCGAAATGCTGCCTGTGCAGAAAGCATGGCCAATCTTCATAAGATAGGATCGGCCATATACAGAAAGAAGATGGTCATATTTTCATAATTCGCCTTTGCTCCAAATCAGAAATGGGTTTGTCTCTCCACCCCCCATCCCCACCCCAAAAAAAGAAAAGAAAATGGTGAAGCAATTCTTGCATGCTTTTAATTACTCCGATAAGACAGAAAACAAACATATTTCACTCTTTTCTACTGCCTCAGCTCATCAATAAATCTGACAAGTAAGCAGACAATACAACATTGATATTATTTACCAATGCAGAAAATTTGTAACCCACATTTTTTGTATTAAATTATCTAATTTGGAAATATTTGTGCTTCAGAAAAAATCTCCCCAAAGAACCTGATTACATTTTTGAACTGGCCTCACGGTCAGGGGTGTGTGGGAGGATGACACAGTAATTTATGACTTATTTTTGCTTGGTTTCCATTGCCAATACTCTATGGGCACCTAAATTTGACTCTTCCTCTTCAAAGAATTACATGAAACCAACTGGGAGACAGAAGAAACTCAATTTCATTATTTTCCAACAAAATTGTTAAAATGTTTTTGTGAAGGACTGTGTGCACAGCCGGCCTTTTCCTTAAGACTGTTCTCAAATCCAAACCGACAATTTTCTGACTCATTTCTGAATTCCTTTTTATTTGTAAATGCAATTAATTGGCATGAGCTCTTATTCAGAGACTATGAAATCGAATACCATTTTCCGATAAAAACAGGGCATCGTTCAAAATGTGGTGTCAAAATTGATGGTTTAAATCAAATTTCTGAAGCCCTAAAACTCAATAAAGGTCGTCATGAGACAAGAATCACTTAGAACTCAATATATAATTCATTTAATGAAAAATGTAAAATTTTATTCGATTCCAAACCACTTCAACAGCCATACATGCCAGTTTCATGCTTTCACATATAAAAATAAGTACTGGAATGTATAATAAAGTTTCGTACTATTAAGCTATCTTGGTTTGTCCCTGTCACGATGTAATCGCAACATTTCTAGCGCAATCGCGATGTGTACGATTGCACGTGTTCAATTTCCCATTAAATCTCTAAATTCATTAATTTTAATATGTTTCTTTCAGTATTTAATTATCCCCGTATCAGCGTTTTTTAATTATCTTTAATTTAATGTATCCGTTGTCTGCCAACGCTGTTTCTTTCTCATTTTAACTTTCGTCAAACGCCGATATTTCGCATTTCAGTCGATGCATATCGCGGCAGTTTCATGGGGAATTCGTCATCGGCTCACCGCTTCTCCCGTTCCTTCGATCCGGCAAAAGCGCTCCACATGCTTCGCCGAGGAACGCGTTGTGGTAGGTTCATCGCTCTTTGGCGCGCGCCAACAGTTGGCGTGTTTTCAGAGCTCGCTCCGTTTCTGCGCATCGCTATTGGACGATCGCGGGTTTTATCGCCAAGGGCAACCGGCTCGGCACTTCGCGCTGATGTTAAAATCAGTTATGTTCAGGATGTGCTCAGTGTAGTTTGGGAGATCTTATCTTATTCAATTTCATCAGTCAGGGAGGACACGATGTCACCGGAGTCCCTCACCTATGCAGAGTTTTATGGATGAATAAATAATCTCTTGTTTCTTTACCATCAAAAAGGCTTTTTGCCTCAGTTTTTCCTAAAATGAGTGTGCTGTATTATTAGTCATATATACATCGCATCGTTCCTGCTAAAAATGGGTGAGAGAGTTCCTTTTTACTTATTTTAATTATGTGTTAGTCCATCGCTAAAATAATAGCGAGCGTGAGACCTTGGGTTCATTTTAATATTTATATTTTGCGGTCTTTCACTTGTGATCACGTCACCACGTGTTAGCACGTGGTCGGCCTCTTCAACACAACGTGTCTGAAATATTACACTACATATGGTGCCTCAGATCCAAGTCGTAATTTTAGCGTGGACTATTTTTTTTTCCCATATAAATTCAATTTGTTTAAAATTTAAAATCTAAAAAACTTAAACTCTCACCCTAAAAATTTTGTACAATCGTTAAAGTTATTTTTTTTATGCTATAGAATGTAGTAATTAATCAGTTAAAATTTAAATTCATCAAAAAAAAAAAAAAAAAAAAAAGTCTTTTGGAAAGTAAATTTTTCAAAAAAAAAAAAAAATTTTTTTTCATCATTTTTCTGGCTGTAAATTTAATCAAGTCCTTTAATGTGTTTATCATTGCCAAATTATTTTTTTCATGCAAAGCTCTCATATTCTTGTACTGATGCACTGACAGGGCATAACTCGTGCCAATCTTTTTTTTTTTTCCTTTAAATTTCTTAGTTTTTTTATATATTTTTTTAATCAAAATTCAATTTTTCAATCACCAACATGAATGTGCAAAATGGCATGATTAATCCGACGTGGCAGAAAGCCCCAGGTTTCACTTGTTTTAAAGCCATCTTAATGAACCTATCCAACATGGTGGAAGGAGATGTAACATATGAAATCAAGAAACACAGCAGTGTAAGTAACCCGGCATTGCCAGAAATCGAAAAGCAGCTTTTAAATGTATTCAATTTTAGAATAGAGCCCTTAACATCTCTGTTCAAAGAGGTGCAAACAGATTTTGCCCGCCTAGTGCATGAAAGAGACAATCTTAAAAATCTTAATACAAAATTATTACAGCGAATACAAATGAACAAGAAGATTGAAGTCTCTCATGTTACTACCCAGGTTGAGGACCTGCAGCAAAATGTGCCGTCTTCTACTGATGCATCAACACAGACGTGCAACACCCCAGCTTGTGCTCCTATAGTGCTGGATCCCTGTGTTCATAGGTGTGAACATGACACCTCCATATTAAATTCCACTTTAAAATCCCCTGCAGTAAAGTCTCTTCAGGCTCACAATTCTACTTTAAATTCCTCTAGTAATTCTAATTCTTCTTTTAACAAATCCTCCAAGCCACCTAAAATCATCATTTATGCCATTGACGAGAAATATAGTATCCCTGATATCATCCAAGCAATATCGGATACTGCTGGCTTTACCCCTTCATGTAATTTCATAAAGAAAAATAAAGCAAGAAAATCAAACAACTACAATTACATCTTTCAAGTGCCTGCAAACATCGCCACACTACTTGTGAACTGCAAGACTTTGAAAATTGGTGAACAATGTGTTTTTGTGAAACGGTTTATCCATATTATCCGGTGCTATAATTGCCAATCTTTCAACCACGTTGCAAGTTCTTGCAAAAAGTCACGTGCATGTCCCTGGTGTGCTGAAGCACATGAACCAGGCCGCTGCACAAAACCTCCGAAATGCAAAAACTGTATAGCAAATAATCAGTTCTACAAGCGTAACTTTAATGTTGACCATCCGGCATTTTCGCCCACATGTGAGTCTTTTAAATTATTTGTTTCAAAAGTTAGGCTTAGGTTAAGCTCAAGCCTTATAAAATAGTTAAACCCAATCCTTTTGTGTCTGCTCCACATTCAACAGTTTTTTTTTTTTTTCTACATAGTGTGTTCAAGTTTTTCCCGTTTGTGAAATATGTGTACGTGCTAGAGAGAGTGCATAGTACCCAATGGAGTGGTACTGCCATGAATCTTTCATGACATTTTGTAAACTCTCCTCTGGCATGTACCGCTGCTCATCCCTGCTTTTCCTTAATTTATTCACAATTTTAAAAGTTCGTACCTGAACCAGTAACGTGTGCTCCAGCTAGTGTTTCATCTTAACTGCAATTTCTCTGTCTTTTTCGTGAACTGTTTTCATCTACAAGTACTCACCTTTGCCTTGAACTCTGCAAGATTAAGTCCTAACATAAATAACATTCCTGAACTGTTCTCTTAAAGAACTCCTTTTACAGCATCTTAATTTGTAATTATCGTAAATATTTAACATATGCAATATTTATTTGCATACTATCACAATTTTCCTTTTCCCTGTTGATGTGGCTCCAGCATAATCATCTGTAAAGTTTATTTATCTCAAGGTATTTTTTTATTTTAAATTAACAATTTTTACCAATTATTGAAATTATTTGTATCTATTTTTTGTGTAATTCATTGGTCATTTTTTTAACTTATATAATTTTCTCATGCAAAATTTTTTTATATAACAAACAGGTTGAGATATACAGTTTGTATATTTCGTGCAAATCTTTACTTATTCAACTATATTTTTTATATCTTCGATTGGCACCTGTCTTTTTGACAGATTTTTTTTTATTTTCTTACTGTTCTTATAATTGTATTTTGTGTATTTCCCTAGCCCTTATTTAAATCACTCATGAGTTGCAACTCCCCCTTTTATAATTTTTGCTAGCCCTTTATTAATTGTTTTTTCAACTTTTGTGTATATTTATGTGTTTAGTTCAAGCGCTTGACATTTTCTTTGCACTTATATGTTTGTTCCATGGTACCTAATGAACAATCATACCTTTGCTAAGTATAAATTTCAAAGCAATCAATGTGTACACATAGTCAAATTTTTGAAATATTGAAAAGCTAATTATGCATTTATGTTTTTCGTAAGGCCTTACATTTTTCATTTACAACAACTATCCCAAAAGGATATGTTCATATACCTAAGTATGTATATATAGGTTTGCATAACTACAAAAAAAAAAAAAAAAAAATGATGGTAAATTTTAGGTTATGGTGTATAAACAATGTGTTCTCTTACAGCATTTTACCAATAATTTTCTACTTGATGCATTTAATTTTTACTTCAACCTGCTCTTATTGCAATTTTACATATATTTTTTTCCTCATTTTCATAACATCCTTTTCAATGTATTAATATTTATTCAATGGTTTTGTCTCATAATTTTGAGTCAAATAATTTTTTTTTGCACATTTTTTTAATCGTGTAATGTTATACAATGGTGTCTCATGCATTCGTACTTTTCCATTCAATGTTCATGATATGGAGTTGTTTTCAATTCACTGTGTGCTTAGGCTTTATAAAGTATGTATGAATACTGTGTTTACTTACAGGTTACAAGTTGTACTTTTAATAATTCATTTCAGTAACTATTCAATTAAATTTGTTAGGATAATTTTATAGGTTTGTACTTCTGTACATGTGTGTTCCATTTTTAATTCTTATAGTTGGATCGTTGTTTCATTTGCTAATCATTAGCATTATGTTCTACTTCCTTTCACTCATTCATTTAAGTATTGCAATCCAAAGTGTTTTGCACTTAACTCTTGGTTTTCAACTTTTGATAATTGGAAAGTTTACATTTTTTCATCACTGTCAAAACAATGGCAGTTGGTCTCTTCACATTCAAAAATTATTTACTAGTGCACATAATGTATTTTTCTTGTGACATTTTTATCAATTAATGTGTTAATCTATTTATTATTAAAAAAAAAAAAAATTAGTGTTACTCACAACGAATTTACATTTAACTAATTGTGTCATGCTTTTGAAATATTTTAGATTGTTAAATTGTTAAAAGAATTTTTTTTACCAATGGTGAAGTATAATTGTTAATCTTAATATGTCAAATTAATTATGAAATTGTGTTTGTCTCACAGAAGGTAATTTTTAATATGCATCACTGAAATTATGTAATAATGTACTGTTTATATATATATATATTACTGTATTTATTTCATTTACAACAGAAATTTACTGTGTCATTTATACGACTTATTGTATAGTCGTCTTTGTTAATCCCGTGTATTCTCTGGTGACTCGTTTTACTCCCATGTTCAGCAATTTCGGAATTTCATTCATAGTCAAAATTCATATTTGTTGCTAAATTTACTTCGAATTCCTCTTTTTAAATTTTGCAAAATTTTTCCTTCACATTCAAAATTTTTCCTTTTTCCAAATTTTTTCTCGCCCATGTAAAATGGTCGCTTCCCAGTCAAATTTTTCATTCCCAGTCTAAATTTTACAAATTTTTCATTTGCGGGGGAATATGTCACGATGTAATCGCAACATTTCTAGCGCAATCGCGATGTGTACGATTGCACGTGTTCAATTTCCCATTAAATCTCTAAATTCATTAATTTTAATATGTTTCTTTCAGTATTTAATTATCCCCGTATCAGCGTTTTTTAATTATCTTTAATTTAACGTATCCGTTGTCTGCCAACGCTGTTTCTTTCTCATTTTAACTTTCGTCAAACGCCGATATTTCGCATTTCAGTCGATGCATATCGCGGCAGTTTCATGGGGAATTCGTCATCGGCTCACCGCTTCTCCCGTTCCTTCGATCCGGCAAAAGCGCTCCACATGCTTCGCCGAGGAACGCGTTGTGGTAGGTTCATCGCTCTTTGGCGCGCGCCAACAGTTGGCGTGTTTTCAGAGCTCGCTCCGTTTCTGCGCATCGCTATTGGACGATCGCAGGTTTTATCGCCAAGGGCAACCGGCTCGGCACTTCGCGCTGATGTTAAAATCAGTTATGTTCAGGATGTGCTCAGTGTAGTTTGGGAGATCTTATCTTATTCAATTTCATCAGTCAGGGAGGACACGATGTCACCGGAGTCCCTCACCTATGCAGAGTTTTATGGATGAATAAATAATCTCTTGTTTCTTTACCATCAAAAAGGCTTTTTGCCTCAGTTTTTCCTAAAATGAGTGTGCTGTATTATTAGTCATATATACATCGCATCGTTCCTGCTAAAAATGGGTGAGAGAGTTCCTTTTTACTTATTTTAATTATGTGTTAGTCCATCGCTAAAATAATAGCGAGCGCGAGACCTTGGGTTCATTTTAATATTTATATTTTGCGGTCTTTCACTTGTGATCACGTCACCACGTGTTAGCACGTGGTCGGCCTCTTCAACACAACGTGTCTGAAATATTACACTACAGTCCCGGACCAGTGTAAAGTCAATAAATCAGACCCAACCCGGCCCAACTCAATTTCTCCAAATAAAAAAAAGTGGCTTAAAAAATACATATACTGCATATATATTTATGTGAAAATTAAAAAAAAATATTTTAGACTATATATTCACCAGCCATATAATATAGAATAAAGTGGTGCAGCCAGGATCTTCATCTGGGAGGGGTTTTGAACTGTTGTTACTTATAAAATGAACAATTCGTTGCATTACTACATGTTCTTAAGGTAGAGGCTTAGTAAATATGCAAAACTTAAAAACCAACATAATGAAAAGCACAAGAAACCGTAATGGACAACATGAATAGGGTGGAGCATGCTATGCTTGTGGGAAATTACCTGTATTTGATTGGGTCTTTTTGAACACTTGTGGGGAAAATCAGACGCTGATTAGCTGTATTAAAGAAAAAGTCATTGTGACGTTGGGTGATGTCAGAAATGCTTGTGATCCATTTAGCAGTGTTTAAAGATTTAATAAAAGAGCCTATCCTTCAATCTTTAGACAAAAAATAAATTGGGGGGAGGGGGGGGGAGAAGAAATCAATAGCAGTAACATACATACTACCTTGCTACTACTGCTTCAAGCCCTTTCTTTCATTAATTTTGTGTTCAAATAGAGGATCCTATTATGAATTCTTGAAATGGTTGCATTATAAAAATTTCAGGCTGTTTATGTTTTTAGGTAGATTTTGTAAGAAATACTACCTATTACATTCTCTTCTAAGTAGGAATTTGTGAAAATTTTTTGCAGGTCTATGCCGATCATGACTCTCAGAACCCAAAACCACCCCCAGTTCCAAACTTTATCCATCTATCTATGTCACTTTTTTATGGACACGATAACTTTAACAGTTCTGCATAAATCTCTTCTAAACTGATACATAAAATCAAGGGGCATAAAATCTCTGCCACATGCGTTAAGGGGCAAAATCGAACTGTGTGTGTGTGGGGGGGGTATTTTTGTGAAAACAGAAAAAAACCCATTTCGTAATTATGATATGTATCGAATCCGTTTAAAGTTATTATTACATCTAGGAAAAGGGCTGAAAATGTATTTATGACAGATTTTTGATATAATTAAAAATGGCACCAAGGGAGGGGGGGGGGAAGGGGTTTTAGAAGAAAAAAATTCATAACTTTGCCAATTCACAAGATATTAAATCCGCTTAAATTTATTATAAATCCTCTTAATATTATCTACAACTTTTGTATTGACAAGTTTTTTATAGGACCAACCCTTATAGCAAAAATAAATTAAAAAGCAAAAAATTCCCTGCCGGCTCCTCCTGCAAACAAGTTAGGTTGTGAAGTGGGTGGTTCCAACTGTTGCATTATGGTAAAAAGGTCATTTCTTCTGCAATTCCCAACAAAAAGGCACACCACGGTTTGTGTCTTCGAAATTTACCTATGCCTGTAGGTCGAGCCATCAGGGATTTTTTTTTATACTTTGGATTTTACATATCCTACACAGTTAAAAATTTGGAGCAAGGTTGCACCAATTTTTGGTGCTGCAGTAGCTGCCACCATAAGATGGTGAAACGTCGTTCCAATATTTGGTGCTAAGGTTGAACCATAAATTAGTGAAGCATTTTTCCAATATTTGACACTAAAGTCGAATCATAAATTGGTGCATTTTTCGGAGGTAATTGTGTGATTTTTTTAAAAAGATGTTTTCATTGTTTCAATAAACTTTAGAATTGATATTTACTGCTTCTGTGATTTTTATTTGTTTGAAGATTGCTTGCATGTGTTATACAAGATCATAATCCTGGTTTATTTAGCAAATTTTAATATATTTCAATTTTATTTTTTTCCATATATGATTTACACATTAATTCCTGATTAACGTACATAAAAACTACAATGTTGTTATGAGCGCTTTATATTGTAAAAAAATCAAAGTAATGTAATTGAAATGCATTATAATTTGCTGAATAAACCAGGTTTCTGATCTTGTATAACACACACAATCTATCTTAGAAAAAAAAAAACAATCAGAGAAGCAGTAAATATCAATCCTAGAGTACATTGAAACAATGAAAATATCTTTAAAAAGAAGAATCAATTACCTTATAATGAGAGGGGGGGGGAATAAATGCTTTTTTATATGTATGTGGATCTATACATCAAATTTTGCTAGCAAATGGATATCATTACAATGCTTATTTATGGAACAACACAATAAATCATATATAATTTTAATCTTTTATGATTACAGATTATGTATCTTGTGAATATGAGCTATTTAATTTATATTATACTTTTTGTCATAGAAAATCCTGATCTCATGTTTACTTTTTTTTTTTTTTTTTTTGTAAAAAGTACACAAGCCTTTTCAAATTTATGTGTATGACTTATCTATCAAAATTTACTTTTTTAAATTTAATTTTTTTTCATGAAATAAGAAAAAAAAGAAGGAAATAGAAACAGAAAATTCATACAGAAATGAACAGAATGACTGCATATGTACTATTCTCCACTGTTTGGAAAACTTTTTGAATATAACTTGAATTTTAAACTAATTAGAGCTTAAATTATCATTAAAAAATATTCAATCTTATATAATATAAGTAAGTATAAACTTATTTAAAATGAATGTTTTAAAATTACTCAATTTTGAATATAAAAAATATCACAAAAATGCATACATACAATTAAAAAAATGCACAACTAATTAAAAAAAACCTACTTAATAATTAATATTTTTAAATTATACTATTAAACAACAATAGAAACTACAATATATATGTTAAGAGGAATTAACTTCATATATTCTACTTCTAATTAATTTTCACCCCCCCTCCTAAAAATACTATTTTCAAAAATACATTGTTTCAACAATCTTACTATTAAATCAATTAAATTTAAATATATACTAGCCCACTTTTAACGTAAGTGGGTTCATCAAATAATAAAAAAAGACGACTTATATAGTATCATAACAACTGATAGGCTGCAAGTAAAAACATTTAATTATCACTCTCACAAAAACGAATTACATATTCATCAACATTCAAATATAAATTAAACTCAAAGACTCGATTACATTCTTATCAGCTATTGGCTGACGTCACTAGCAGCCAGTGTGCGCTCATATCTGTCAAGAGAAAAAGATTTAATGTCACTTAATGATTTGGAAAATTATGCTTCAGTCTAGTTGTTTTATTAGTTTTCTATTTTTAGATGCTTTCCTAACACTTACGATATAAATAAGAAATACATATTCATTTTAGAAATTTGGTAAACATTAAACAAATCTAAAACATTGAGGATTTAGGATTTAAATAATAATTTAAAATATCAATAATATAAAAATACATCTTGATAAAGTTTCTTAGATTAAATACTGTAATGTGTAAAACAAAAAAAAAATCTCAGTATAATGCTTAGTATATACACAAGATCAATCTTTTTCTTTAAAACATATAAAAACTGTTAAGCTCATATTCATAAGATGCAAAATCTACAATAATAAAAGATTAAAATTAAAGTCTTGATCCATATAAAAAGAATATAATACGTACACAACAGACGATGTACCTGCTTAGAATGGAACCTGTCTATAACGGATTTTTCTTTACTTACCAAATCTTCATTTGAATGCAATTGTCTAAATCAATTTTTTTAATCCGTGTTTATGTACTTAATTGTCTAAATGGTCATTAATGTTGTTGATATTTTGCTTCACATGCATTTTGAACATAATCTGCAAATAAAATCTATGCATAAGTAAACCTGCTTTTTGAATAATTTTAATTTTAGAATAATGTTGCTCCAGAAATATCAGCATGTTTTGTAGAAATTCAATCAGCTAAACTTTTTGCTTTCATACTGGGCTGGGTGAATAAAATGTTTGTATGGGCTGGATCAAACTTTTAACTTTTATACCAGGCTAGGCCAAAAAAAATTGTAGTTTGGCCCAGACCTGGAAAGTTTGGCTTGTGCAAACCTCTAGCGTACACTTTCGAATTTGTATGATTTTATATTTTTAAATGAAAATTTATCCAAATGAACCTAGAGTTGTAGGCCCCACTGCTATCGGCAGCATACATTGGGCGTGCTATGCATGCTAATAAGTATTTTCTTCTTTTTTCTTTTCACATCGGATCATTTAATATTAAAAACAAAAATACTTTGAAATAAAGGGGGAAGGAGAGAGACCACAATATTAACATTTTTCATTTATTTATTTTAGAGAGAGTTAAAATTCTTATATAAGGCAAAAGTACCAACAGTCAGCTACTTAAATACTTATACAGTATAGGATCCATTATCCAGAATGCTTGGGACCTGGGGCATTCTGGATAAGGGGTTTTTCCGTAATTCGGAACACTTTTTTATAAGTATAAAAAATGTACGAAATAATTTCATAAAATAGTGATAAATATGAATAATATATGTAAATACATTACTTATAAATTTGTTCATTTAATACATTATTTGCACAAAAAAAAACAAACATTCTAAATTACAAAAAATAAATAAAATTTCATTTTGGGAGTTGGGAGCAGAATCTTTTGATTTGGAGATAGCGACGGCATCAATTGCCGTCATTTATCCAGCTTGTTTAAAATTTATACAAGTACACTAGATTGAGGCTAAAGATCATCTGCTGGAGGTGGCTACGCATACTGGAGTGTGACGTCAAGTGTATAAAATTTACTGGAAGTATATTCTAAAAAAGAATTTTAGTTTTTTATTCAGAGAAAATCCCTCTGACTGTTAAAAAATTTTCAAATCTAAATTTACAAATTATCAAGTAACTATTATTTTATGTATAAAAAGGACATGTTAAAATCAATGCGTAACCTGGCAACTTTCCATAACCTGTTATTATTGATGCTGATCGCAATGGCGGATTCATCGATTCTTATCATAGAAATAATTTTTCTAGGCTGAATTTTACAAAACAAAAAAGAAATGTTAGTCAGTTTTCTGCTCACCATATTTCTCCGGAATAACACCACGGCATTAAACTACGTAACTTTTTTTAATGAAACTTGTAACAAATAAAATTTGTACATAGACATGTTTTATTTTTCTAACGTAATTGTTTTTAATTTTTTCTTATCGTAATGTTTTTCGCATCATAATTTTTTATATTTATTTATTGAATTTATAAATTAATTAATGAAGCTGGGGTGATTCTGAGTAAAAAAAAATTCTGAAATTCATAGCAAATTTTCTGAAAAGTTAACTGAGGAGGGAGGGGTGTCCACTCCGGACACTTTTTTTCTTGAGTCCCTTTGACGAAATTTGAATTTTCGCGATCTTTTGACGAAATTTGCAGTTTTTTGAGATCTGTCGATAAAATTTGCAATTTTTTGACAAAATTTGCCGTTTTTCGTAATCTGTTGACAAAATTTGCTGTTTTTCGTGATCTTTTGACGAAATTTGCCGATTTTTCGCGATTCTCTGATGAAAGTCACGTTTTTCCAGCAATATGTTGACAAAATTTGTCGTTTATTTTCACTATACAAGTTTTTTTTGCATGTTTTAGATTTATGCTAGAATAAACCCTTTTATGTTTTTTTTATGTCATTGTCTGGTATGCAATTAAAATCCTGTCCGAATGTGAAAGGGGTGCTTCTGGTCAGATCATCCTCCGCTGGTTCAAGAAGCCTTTGGTACCAATTCGGGAGGGTGATATACAACAAATGGCTGAGAAACTTCCGGAAGTAGTGTCCTTCATGGAGTACCCACCACAAAAAGGCTGGTATGTTATAATTTTTTTTTTTTTGAAAGTCCATATTTTATTTATTTTTACAATGGAAGTGTCACTAGGTATTGCTTGCCAGGCAAGATTATTTTTTCTTAAAGTTTATTATCTTTAAATTTAACAATATGTTATAGTTTTCTTTTTTTTTTTTTTACTAAAGTTAAAAGATTTTGAAATTGAGATAATCTTTTAATATTTAAGTTTAAAGTTTGGTTTTTTTTTTAGATAAATTTTGAATTATATTGAATTGTTTTAAACCTAAATTTGTTTAAATATATTGGAAAGTTTTTATAAAGATGTAAATATGAACTTTTGACCCAAAAGTGGAGTTATGCCATGTATACTTATTACATTGGACTTTAATGCGATAGTGATTTTTTTTTTTTTTTTTTTTTTTTTTGTATAGTTATTGGAATATGTAGTAATGTAGTGTTTTCCTTATCAGTGATAAGAGTGTATTTAAATTGTTATACTTATGGAATGAACATTTGATGAAACTTATGTTTATACTTGTGTTTGTAAGGATTTTATTATCAAGTGTAATAGAGAAATGAAGTATGATTTCACTTTGTTTCTATTTAAGAATGTTCATGGCATGGCCAATTCCCATTTCTATACCTTAGCTGCTAGCCTTCTTGGATGCATTTATATTCAGCATTAGTGACAAGGAGGAAGGGACATTGTTGCCATTTATGGGGTTACCACTCACCTTGTACACATTCATACTTTACACTAGTTTATTAAGGTGCTCACATTTTCCATATCCTCAGGCTAAGTATCATTTAAACCTTATTTTCTGTTTCATTTTAGTACTTCCCAGTGTCCTGGATTTGTTTTAAAGTTATTCATGGAAATTTGCATTAACTTCAGACTGCGTTCATTACTCTTGGTTAATTAAGACCAAGTTTTAAATTATTTAAGATCAAGTTTTGTTTTATCATCAAGAAACCCGCCTTCAGTCTGTAAAGATAAGTCGGTAGTAACATTTAATATTTAATGAAGTTGAGTTTGCATTTTCCTGGTGATGCCTATCTCAAGTACGTGCTTTACAGATTGTAATCTTTTCAACCATTCTTGTTATGCTTATAAAGGTATAAGATGTGGTATTTTCGTAAGCTTTTTTTTTCTTCTCATTAAGCTATTTTTACAAGTAATTATATTTATACTCTACGTCTTTTATAAGCTTTTAACTCAGGAATTTGTTCTATTAATGTCAAACAGTGTTCTTGAAAAAGTATAATGTTACACTTTTAATACCTTGAACACTCTGCCTAATTAACTTATGTTAATAATATGAACTTTGGTATATATTAGTTGTATCAAAAGTATTTTCATTTTCTGAATACTTTTATACCAAAGCATGTAGCTAGCACTTTCTCACCCCTATTGTTAAACATGAAATGTTATTTAAAAAGGAGCGTCAGATATTATGAAAATCACCTTTACTCAATAGATGGCGCTGACTTTCGCATGGGCGAATAACTTCTGTTCTTGGCAGCCCTATTTTCTAGGAAACGTCACTTCCCGTTTGAAGCCGATTCTGAGTAAACACAGAGGCTCTGTGCCAAGTAAATGTAAGTTAGAAGATTAGAGATTAGCTTTTGGTTATAGATCTGTATAGAGGATGGGTTTTGGTTTTGGACTTTACTTTCTGGGGACTCCGGAACAAGATGGCTTAATTCGGGCCGGGCCCAGTTGTGAATATTTCAGCCCATGCAAATCTCAGCGCGGTTTAAGCCAGTTTTTTAATTTAATAGATATCGACTGGTCAATTGTAATCTCATGTTATTGAGAGAAACACAGGGTTTAGCTATAATTAAAAAGGGATTTTGTAATGTAACAGGAGGAAAATAGCTGCGCTAAATAACAATAACGCTTTTAAGTTAAAGGATCTAGATTCAGAGTTTCCGAAATATTGATATGTTTTAATTATATTTCCTCAAATTTGGAGTTAAATTGCTAATGTATTTAGCTATCCAAATTAATGGTTCAATGTTTTTTTTTTTTTTTTTTTTTTTTTTTTTTTTGGGGGGGGGGGGGGGGAGCATTGTACATCAATATTTCTGCTTACCCATATCAATAGAAACCCAGTAATCCGAACCGAAATTGAAAAAAAAAAGTAATCAAGATTAAGCGAAGCTTTGTAAATATAAATTTAATTAAACACAAAAAATATTTAGAATTTTAAATATATGATAATTATCAGTAAATATATTTTATTAAATATTATTACATAATGCATTTGTTTTATTTTCTGACTTAATTTTTTTGCATATACGTTTTATTTACTTAAGGCTGTTCTGAAGTCCAAACTGTGCACTTTCTGACACATTTTTTAATTGATTTTTTTAAATTCCTACTATTAGCTCACACTCTCTCTATATATATCTTGTTCAAATTTTCAATCGTTAATAAAATATTTTCTATTCATCCACTCAAGTTCAAATAATTTTTTTTAAACTTGTAGTGGATGACACTTTATGTTAATACAGTTTTTTCAAATATTAATTCATTCATTAAATTTAATTAATTAATTTTAGTTTTAAATGGGAGAAAAAAATTCCTCCCATTGTTTTCATAAATGAAATGAAAGATTTATCTCAAATGAGTGATGCCACAGAAATAAAATACCGCAACGATGATTATAAAATAATGTTCAATAAAGATAACATGGGACATTAATGCTGCACGGGTTTATTTTATATACACTGCTCAAAACAATTAAAGGATATTGCAGTTTTAGGTGGATTTTGTATCTGGGAAACTTTTTAGCTGCTTGATACATGGTCGACAGACATAGTAGGTTATATGAGAATAAATTACACATGTTTGGCAGAAAAAAACGCATTTTATTGCGCATTTGTGTACAAAAGGAAAAAAACACAATTTGTGCATATGAGAAAAAAAGAATAAGAAAAGGTGTTTTCTTCAAAGAAAATCATTTTCAGTAGGGGGTATGGTTTCCACGGGCGGCCAGCAACGTTGAACACCTTTGAGGCATGGACTCAATGAGGCTATTAATGACGAGTTGGGGTATTCTGCCCCACTCTTCCAGAAGAGCTCTTTCCAGTTCTTAGAGAGTTTGTGGGGGTTGTTGGCGGCCAGAAACTCGTCTTCCTAGAGCGTCCCAAACGTGCTCGATTGGATTCATGTCTGGAGAACACGCTGGCCATTCCATTCGAACGATTCCTTCCTCGAAAAGGAAATCCTCCATCAGGTTTGCACGATGTGGCCTGCAGTTATCGTCCATTAAAATGAAGTTATCTCCGATTGCTGCAGCGTAAGGGACTACAATAGGTCTGAGGATCTCATCCCTATATCGGCGACCAGTCAGAGCTCCATCTCGAATGATGTAGAGGTCAGTGCGCCCGTCAATGGAGATGCCACTATACACCAACACTCCTCCACCGCCAAATCTGACACTTTCGTGCACGAACGCAGGATTATTCCTACTGCTACGGTCCCTCCAGATGAAATTCCAGATGGAGCCCAGATGGATTCCAGATGGTCCCTCCAGATGGAGCCGGTTTCGGACCGTCTGAGTTGAAATCGTGGTGCCTGTAGCCGAGCGAAGGTGTTGTTGGAGAAGAGTAGCGTTCATGTTTCGGTGTCTCCGAGCTGTTAACGCTAAATACCGATCTTCATTGGGCGTTGTTGCCCGTCTACGACCTTGCCCTGGTCTTCGGCCTGCACATCCACTCTCCAAAAAACGGTTCCAGATCCTGGAAATGACACTTTGTGACACTCCAATGGCTTGCGCTATTTCGGTTTGAGTTTGGCCCCCTTCTAACCTACCAACAATTCTCCAAGCTTCTGAATCTGTCAAATGACTTCGCTGAGACATCGTACTCATCGAAACAAAGCAATCACTGATTGCCGATCATCCTTGTCTTCATTCTCTTTTATCCAGTTGAAAGTCAAATTTCATTCGCTGCCGCTGAAGCGACGTTTTTGACGTCGAACTCAAAATTTGCATACTCCACAGTTTGAAAACCAGAAAAATTTGCATTTGTGATTCTCTTCTTCTATTTTCGGCAAAAAAATTTTCGTTTATATCTTTATTTTATATAAAACTTCAAATATCCTTTAATTGTTTTGAGCAGTGTATTTATGATTAAAAAGTAGGAATTGACTTTTTTTTTTTAAATTATATTACTTGTTATTCACAAACTTATTAAGAAACTATGTAATATATATTTTTTTCATTTTCCTGTAAAGGCAAAAGATTTTCAAATAATGCTGTCAAAGTTGTCATTTTAAACTGAATTTTAGGACGTGACAGCGCAGGAAAGGAACAAATTGCCGTCCTTAGACAATAATAGCCTATAGCTCAAGATGTAATTCCTTTATTTGAAAATAAAGAACTGTTCAATCATTTCAATAATCATGCTTGCAAGTAGTATTATGCTTTTATGCTTAAAAATGAATCAGAAAATCGCTAGCAACAATACATTTACTAACAGTACCATTTGATACACGTGAAAGCTATTCTACGATGTTTGCATAGCTGCCAACTTTTACGCTGTTTTCCTTCTACTATTTTTTAACATCAAAATCACCTTAAAGTAATAAAAAATTTAAAACACAGTTTGATTTATTACAGGAATTATATAAACTAAAAATAAATTACAAAATAACTGTGATAAGAGACCAATTTATTTTTTAGGTAGATTTCGTAAGAAATACTACCTATTACATTCTCACCTAAGTTGGAATTTTTGAAAAATTTTTGCAGATCTACGCCGATCATGACTCCCAGAACCCAAAACCACCCCCAGTTCAAAACTTTATCTATCTACCTATCTATCTATCTATCTATGTCACTTTTTTATGGACACGATAACTGCAATAATTCTACACAAATCTCTTCGAAATTGATACATAAAATCAAGGGACATAAAATCTCGGTCAAGTTCGTTAATGGGCAAAATCGAACCAAGGGGGAGGGGGGGGGAGGGCTTTTTGTGAAAACAGAAAAAACCCCATAATGTCTTAATTATGATACGTATCGAATCCGTTTAAAGTTATTATTACTTCTAGGCGAAGGGCCGAAAATGTATGTATGACAGATTTTTGATATAATTAAAAATGGCCCCGAGGGCGGGAAAAAAGGGGGGTTTTAGAAGAAAAAAAATCATAACTGCGTCAATTCACAAGATATCAAATCCGCTTAAATTTATTATAAATCCTCTTAATATTATCTAAAACTTTTATATTGACAAGTTTTTTATAGGACCAACTCTTATAGCAGAAAAAAAATCCCTGTTGGCTCCGCCTGCAAACAAGTTAGGTTTTGAAGTAGGCGGTTCCAACTGCCGCATCATGGCAAAAACGTCATTTCTTCTGCAATTCCCAACATACAGGCGCCCCACGATCTGCGTCTTCGAAATCTACCAGTGCCTGTAGGCCGAGCAGTCAGGGATTTTTCATATATAAATTACTTGAGTTGCAATTATACCTAATTGTATGTATTTTAATATTTTATATAGGCTTTCATTTTAAGAATAAAAATTTATGTAATTTTTCATATTAGAAGTTTTAGATTTATCATACAATGAGTTATCATTTCTGACTTCCTTCTACTTACATATGCTTTAAAATTTTACATGAGTTAATCATATGTATTATTTCTGTTGCCAACATCCCTTTTTCTATGCATTTACAAAATGCACAAAAATGAATGACCTATCATTCGAAAGGTTTTTGAACAGGCTTCTGAGATAGTATACTCACATTTCTTTAAAACACGTTTTTTGATTAAAAATTACAGTTAATTAAAAATTATATCAGCATTTTTTTTTCAATGAAATGATTTTTTTTTTCTCAAATTATTGTTGCCATAAAAAATATATATATACTACATTATATTGTGCTTAACAATAATTAAAGATAAATAAATAAATAGCACAATAAAAGATAAAGCGGGACGCACGGGTTTATTTTATATTTATGATTAAAAAGCAAAATTCAAATTCAAATGTTTGGAGAAAAAGACACCATCGATCGATCGAAGCAGTGGTATTTTACGTGTAGTCTAAAATGTATGTTATGTTATATTATATTAAATTCTATTTTATATGTGCTCAATTTATTTTTTTTGTCCGTGTTTTTCCCCGAAGTGGATGACGTCATCTTCCAATGAAGTTAAATTACGATTGTTATTTTTTTTTCTTGTGCGTGCCTCTTGATATCTTTGATTAGTTTTTACTTCAATTTTGATGGGATGAATGACATGATATTCTGGCTTGACTAATGTTGTTTGCAGATATTTTCATCCTTAATTTTTCTTTAGAAATTTAAACTTGCATCTAAAAAATATTAGACTGCAGTGCGAAATCATCGCACAGGTGTACTGGTAAATTTATAATTACCTTATCTGTAGAATTTATATTTTCTTTGGTACACGTACATTTTAGGATTGTGTGGCATCAATTCATGTGTATATTATATCATATTTAAATCTGCCAAATTAATTTTTTTTATAAAGAAATCTTAATGTTACTAAGAACATAACTGATGTGGCCAGTGATTCTTAGTTTTTCATTTACATTTTTACTTTTCGATCACATCTAGTGCTGGGAAAATGGTTGTAATCATTATAAAAACCTTACTATGGAAATATTTATATATCTTTACATTTTGAGGATGTCTTTAAATGTTGAAGGTTTGATATTTTTTACAATTATTCCGTAATGTATACGTGAATGTTGGTATTTTTTCGTTTTCAGACCATGTGTGTCTTTTTATGGTACTTTTATGATGATGCCTATATATGTATTTGTATATATGTGAGTGAACACAATAGCGTCTAAACCTTGCTTTTGATTGAGCTCCCATTTGGCGCATATGATATATCAACTGTCGTAAGAACTGTACTCATTTTTATCGGACAACGTGTTTAGTGTTTGATCATTTTTTTTAAGATTTCGTAAGAAATACTACCTATTACATTCTCCACTCTGCTGGAATTTCTGGAAAATTTTTGCAGATCTACACCGATCATGACTCCCAGAACCCAAAACCACCCCCAGTTCAAAACTTTATCTATCTACCTATCTATCTATCAATCTATCTATGCAACTTTTTTATGGACAAGATAACTTGAAAAATTCTACATAAATGTCTTCCAAACTGATACATAGAATCAAGGGGCATAAAATCTCTGTCAAGTTTGTTAATGGGCAAAATCGAACCAGGGGGGGGGGGGGGGGAGGCCTTTTTGTGAAAACAGAAAATCCCCATAAATCTTAATTATGGTACGTATCGAATCCGTTTAAAGTTATTATTACTTCTAGGAAAACGGCCAAAAATTTATGTATGACAGATTTTTGATATCATTAAAAATGGCCCCGAGGAGGGGAAAAAGAGGGGTTTCAGAAGAAAAAAATTCATAACTTTGTCAATTCACAAGATATCAAATCCGCTTAAATGTATTATTAATCCTCTTAATATTATCTACAACTTTTATACTGGCAAGTTTTTTATAGGATTAACCCTTACAGCAAAATAATAATAATAATAATAATAGAGCTGCTTATAAATAAATAAGACATAATACATTTTACACATTTCACGCAATTGAATAATCTATACTATACAAAGAATTCATAATGTAGGTTATACTTTACAGTTTCCTTCGAAATACATATCCGTTTCCTTCAGAAATTAAAAAAAAAAGTGTTCGAGGATTCAAGAGTGCAGCCGATTATAAATAAATAAGACGTGATACAGTTTACACATTTTACGCAATTGAAAAATCTACAAAGAATTTATAATATAGGTTTTACTTTACAGTTTCATTCAGACAGTTTTTGTATAGGAAACCAGGTTCTAATCCATTTATTCAAATACAGAGTATTTCACTTCAAGCCGAACTTGAATTTTTTTCCCAACTTTAATTATAGTAAAGATATTGTTACGATATTTTTTATCAGACTTACACTGCTTTATCTGAAATATGATATTACGAAAAGTGGTAGAAACGAAATTTGTATTAATTTATTTTAATTCACATAGAAAGCCAAAGTTAAGAGCGTTATTTACAAGTATTAAAATTATAATCTTATTTAATAATTCGAAACAGATTTTTTTCCCTTCTCTTTTTAGTGTGAAGTTTACTTGTGAGAAAGTAATGTTCATAAAAATAGGAATAAAGTTAAAAGTTAGAGAAAAAATTAAAATTGAGGCAGCATTTGTATTAAATATGAGATAAAGCGATTTTAATATTTAACCTTTTAATATTTTAACCCTGGAACATTGGAGTATTCAGCCGACCGAATATTCGGTATTCGGCTTACTTGTGTGTGTCGAATTTACATTGGGCGCAATTTACATTGTTTAGACGTTAAATTCTCTTTCACACAAAAATGTACATTAATTTCTTTCAATTAAAAATTGTGTACATCTAATGCAATGTCAACTAAAGGTAACAAGGAATGAAAACTATTTTTTTAAAGGGAAAAGTTATACAACGAATGTATTTGAAGGGAAAAATCAAAGAAACAAAAATCGCCTGCTTCACTTTATTTTTAGAAAGTATAACTTTCGCTAACAGAAAGTTACCCATTTTGAAGATATCCCTTCGCAAACCTAGTGATACTGAAAATTTGAAACCTTCGGAACATAGAGAGTGGGTCAGGAGGTCAGGGGTCAACCAACAGTTCCCTTTCCCAGATTCAATAAATGCTTTCTACAAAGCAGACAAATTTCCTTTTACAGAGAGAAAAGCAAATGACCACAAATGTAACCCCCCCCCCCTCCTCCCGTTCTCTTCCCTTTCAAAGGCAAGCGTAGAGAAAAAGGTGATATCGGAAATCTCAACGGAAGTGTTTTAGGGTTGCTGAAAATTTGGAAAAATTTGTCTTTCTGACATGGCAGCTGGGAATGAAATTACTGCAGCAAAGGCAAAAATGCTTGTTGAACGATATTTTTTATATAATATCGTGTAAAAAATACCCCTTATTAAATTTATAACAAGATAATGACAACAATTAACAAGAAAATATATAAAAACTGCCTGAAACAATCGTTTTGTAACCTATGCCGAAAATCTGCAGTACCCGTAGTGCCCTCTGGTGAAATCTATTGGAAACAAATTAAAAAAATTTAAATTTAAATTAAAAAAAGGGTAATTACATCTCACATATGAAATTTGCGTCGTTTCAAAGAAATAAGTCATATTTATCACCAAAATTTTTTTTAAATAAATCGGTTCAATAGTAAATGCGCAATTCTGATGTTAAAAATATAGCATTAGCAGTATAAGGAAAATATAAGTGATGATCACCCTTAAGAGGATACATGTCCTTCTATATTCTATAATCATACAGGCAAGACATGCAGTAATAAATATCAGCTGAGACTTCTATTCGAGACTGATGGTTGGGAGAGTCTGGAGAGTCCCTGTTGAAAGTGTCGAGTGCTTTTAAATTGGTTTCTATTAGTTCAATTTGGATAAGTTATTGTTTTCCTTTTAATTTTCTTTATGGTCTTGAAAGGTAAATTTGGGGATTGTTGCATGCATAAAAACGTTTTAACCCTGTATTCGTGTGTCGCAAGCCACACAGCCTGTCTCTTAGGTTGTTTTGTTCATTAATTTAGTATTTTATTTGGTTATTTCTGTATATTCGGTTAAGTTTTCATGGTTGCGTTGTAATGCATCTTTCATTTTATTATGTTCTGGTTTATGCATTTATTTTTTCATTTTAAAGTTTAAATTTTGTGGTACATTTTAAGCTTAATAAAGAATTTTTCAACTGTATATATAATGAACTATCACTCTTCAAAATTTTAACTTTATTTTTATACTGGCTTTATTTTAGTTGCTATTGTTTATTGTTTTTAGATAAAATAAACATTAATTGCTTTTGACTCAAATCTCTTTTGGTCATTTTGTCATACTGCCACATATACTTTTTCCCAGATACTTTGCTTTAATTATTGGACTGTTTGTAGAAGTTCAGTATTTCACAAGTGCAACTAACTGACCTAATTCCTGGGCCATCAAAGAGATTTAAAGCAGTTGTCAAATCTGAACTTGCAACTTTCTGACAGATTGACAAAGCCAATTTTAAGCTTAGATGCATGAAATTGGAAACTGTGCTTATTAAAAAACTGCAAGATTGCTTTTTCCATTTTACAATAAAGCAAAGGATCTTTCAGAAAAGATTGTCATATTTGACATTTTGAACCAATTTTCAGAACACAGCAGCCTGGAAATGGCACCATGAGACAACAATCGACTGTAAATTAAAATGCAATACATTTATCAAAAAATGAAATATGTTTCTAAATCACTTCAATTGTCATGCATGTCAATTTCATACTTTTACACTTAAAAAAAAGTCTGAATGTGTAAGAAAGTTTCCTGTGAAAAAATAATTTGAAAATCACTTTAAACTGAGGATTTTAATTAAAAAAAATTCAGAATTAAAAAAAGAATGTTTTTTCTTATCATTTAAGACTATATTTCTTATGCATGTGCTACCAGGCAGGTTGGATGGGGATCTGTGTGTTGCCGGATTTCTGATTTTATATATATACTAGCATATAACCCCCGTCAAAAATGACGGAATGTTACGTTTCATTTTCATAAGACTTCATACAAACAAACAGCATTAAGATGTTATGAAATAATATTCAATCCTTTGATATAAACAATGCCATTCCCGAAGGAAATAAACTGTTTTGATTGAACTTCAATAGTTTAAATATTTCACTATAAAAAAATTCTGTAAAGATTAAGAACGATAAAATCTTCAAAACATTATTTAGATCAACAAAGTTGTTTAAACAACCATTGCTGGGTTAACACATCTCCGGGCCCGCTAGCAGGCCCCCTAATTACATCGGGACGGTGCCTTGCATACAAACCTCGGAAAAAGCTGCTCCAATACTTCACGAGGCAGCGCTGCTAAGCATATTTTTAAGCGACATTAAAAATTTCGAGTCATTTCGGCAATCTGCATAGTTTTGACCTTTTAAACTGCCCTGCTATATCAGAGTAAACATTTCATTATTCAAATTCCGATTTCACAACTGTATACAACTGTAATAAATTTCGATGATTAAAATAATTTATTTTATTATTTCTTGATTAAATCTCATCTATTAATTGTATTAATATGACTGATCATTTTTTTTCACTACAAAGTTACTATGTTAAAATTCAAAATTTTATATGCATTGATATAAGTAATACTTGTTGTACCAGAGTATTACATTATATTCCTTATATTTTAATTATGTTTGATATAAAATATTCATTTTATTTACAATGCAAGCAAAATTGATTAAATACAGAACAAAGTGCAATTTCGACAGAAAGTTTATTTTCCAAAATAATAATTAAATAACTTAAATTTTAAAAAGTTTATCTCAAATTAAATTCTGATTTTTTATAAACATCCCTAAAGAAATCTGTGATAAATTTTGATCATTAAAAATCACCTTTTATTAAATAAGTATTTTTTTTTAATTCTCTTATTAAATTACAAATTTATTTTCACTACAAAGTTTCTACTATGCTAAAATACAAAATTTTATTTCATTGATATAATTAATATATGTAGTACACGGTATTACAATTACATGTTCCTTATATTCTAATAATTGATATAATTAATATATGTAGTACACGGTATTACAATTACATGTTCCTTATATTCTAATTACATTTTATAAGAAATACAGTGACCTCTCACTTATACGCGATGTTCAGTAATTACTTTTTGTACCACTATTTTAAAACAGTAAAATTCGATTTATAAATTCTGCGATTAAATAATGAGAAAATTACTTTAAAAAGGAACTGGTGCTGAAAAATAATTACAGTGTATCGCGTATAAGTGAGAGGTCACTGTATTTCTTATAAAATGTAATTAGAATATAAGGAACATTATATTAATCTCCGATAGATGGCGATAAAGGCTCACGAACAAACGAAGTATTTTAGCGAGTATCAATCACCGAGGATGGTAACTTATTCCGTTTGCAATCGCCTTCCGAACGGTTGCATTCATGGTTTAATATTTTAAACGTTCACGACGAATGAATCATTTGTTTACTTTCATGGAGCAATAAACCTAATTTCAACTGAAGTTATCTCAGAATATAAACATAATTTAATGTAAGCCATCTCACAAACATTTATTTATTTTGAAAGACGTGATTTCAAGTAGGATAAATTATCGTTTAGTTGTTATATGTTAGAACAGAGTCTTCATTAAGCCTAACATGGCGTTTAACTATGGTCAATTCGCAGATCAGAGTGGTGTAGCCCGGATTGGTTACAGACACTTTCTCGCCTTTGGATTTTATTATAAGTAAGATAATTGCTCCCCTTTTTAAAGAAAAATTTCACTTCACACGTTTGATTGCCAGCACACTAAGTTTAACTCTTTAATTTTTCTACTGAATTTTTTTATTTTGATTTGTAGTAATGTAAATAAATAACCATTTATCTAAATTTTTCCTTTCCTTTCTTCCCCCAGAAGCAAATTTGGGATCTCTAGATATGGGAGGAGAGCAGAGACAAAGTTAAAAATGTACTTCTTTTTTTAGAAGTTTCATTGTTCTCATTCTAGCACTGATTGGAGAATAAGAAATTGCATTGACTAATGAAATATAATCAGAACAGATATACTGTAAAATCCTGAAAGTAAGCCCCTTTCCCACTTTTAAGCAATTTTGATTTTCTTTTCCATTCCCAAATATGTCACCCCCCCCCCCCCAAAAAAAAAAGAAAAAAAAAAAGAAAAAGAAAAATAAAAAAAAAATTTTTTGCACACAAATTGATTTTCAATATCCAAGGAAGAGAATTTTCAATCTTTTGAAAATTTTGGCAGATTTCCACTTTTGCTTTTATATAATGTTAATGAAATCCCCCCCCCCCCCCCAACATGAAATGTCTGGTTACCTTCTCTGCCCTTTCCAACACAAAAAGTTCAAAATCTTGAGAATCTTAAATTCTTTTGGCCTTCTTGCTGCTCGCTAGTAATATAACAATAAGTAAAAAATCAGTCCTCTAAACTATAATCTCCCCCTCCATCCATAATTTATGTTTCCCCATCCCCCCTCAGCATACAAAGTTTAAAATCTGTAAAACTCTTTATAAAAAAATATGCTATATTTGTTGCTCTCTAGTAATAATAAATAAATCAGCCATTTAAATTATCTCTCTACCACCTCTTCCCCTCTTTTGCCTACCCAGTAAAAAAATCTTCAAATTCTATTTAAAAAAATTCTTCTGTCCAATTTGTTGATCTCTAGTAACAATAAGTAAATAACCAGTCATCAAAATTACCTCCCCTCCCCTCCACTCCTCTCTGTCTAAAATGTACACTTCTCCTTCTCTCCCTCTCCTCTCAGGATACAAAGTTTAAAATCTTTAAAACTCTTTATTAAAAAATATATGTTCTATTTGTTGCTGTCTAGTAACAATAAATAAATAATCAACCATTTCAATTATCTCTCTATCCCCAAAATGTCTGCTTCCCCCCCCCCCTTTGCCAACCCCTATAAAAGATTTTTTTAACTATTTATAAAAAAAATATCGTCTGCTCTATTTGTTGCTCTCTATTAACAATAAATAAATAACAAATTATATAAATTTCAAACCCCTTCCTTTGAAATTCATATTACCCCCTCATCCCCAGAAATACAAAGTTTAAAATTTGTAAAACTCTTATTTGAAGAAATCTTTTGTCCTATTTGTTACTTACTAGTAAAAATAAATAGATAATTTTTCACCTAAGATTTCTCTCTACTCCAAAAATGCCCCCCCCCCCCACACACACAATATTTAAAACTTTTTTTTTTAAATCTGCTGTATTTGTTCATCTTTAGTAACAATTAATGAATAATCAATCATCTAACTTACCCTCTTTTCTCGCAAAAGTTCCATTTCCCCCACTCAGCAAATACTTTAAAATCTTTAATATATATTTGTTTAAACGCTGTTCTATTTCTTATTTTATAGTAAGGTAACTCATCTCATCTTCATCATACATCATCTCAAAAAATATCACTCATCTAAAATAATCATTCCCTTTGAAATTTTTGCTATGTCCTTTTTTCCCAAGGGAGGGGGGGGGGGGTGGATTTCTAAATATGTGAGAGGAAAGCAAAAATGTTACCTTTTTTGCAGTTTGGCTGTTCTTTTCTGAATCATCTGTATATTTTATGTTTTGAAATAAATATGTTCTTTAAAATAACTTCCCTCCCATTAAGAAAATATCAGCTGTGAGAACAGCCAATCTACAAGAAAAAACTAAAATTTCCTCTCTGCCTCCCCCCCCCCCTCCATGTCTAGAAACTCACCCCTTTTCTGGGGATTGGGAATGGAAATTTAAGGGTAGAGTTACATGATCATTTATTTATTGTTGCTACAAAGTAACAATACAGCATAACAATCTAAAAAAAAATTAATTTTAAAGATTTTAAAGTTTGGGGGTGGGAGGAAAGGGAGCAGCAGAATTTTTTGGGATGGGAGGAGGAGCAAATAAGATAATTATTTAATTATTGTTGCAAAAAAGTTATAAATAGAGGGGGGAAATTTTAAAGACTTTAAAGTATGTACTGGGGGAGGGGGGGGGGATAAAATAAAGAGGACTTTTATGGAGTGGAAGAGGGGAATAATTTAGATTGTTATTTAAATATTGTTACAAAAATCACAAATAGAGCAGAAGAAAATTAAGAATTTTAAAGATTTAAAATTTAATGAGAGATTTGCAGGAGGGGGGTCTTCATGAGATGAGGTTGGGGGAGGGAGCAGGGGGGTGAAAAGCAGAGATTTTAGGAGGAGGGGTTAAGATTGTTATATCTATCTATGGATGGTGGTAGATTAGGTTCATTTATTGTTAATATAGAGTATTAAATAAGTCTGAAAAGAAATTTTAAATTAAAGAGTTATAAAAGGTTAAACTATGGGGTTTTGGTACCAGAGAGGGTGGGGGGCAAAGGGGGAAGCAGTATTTTTGAGGGGATTTAGATGATTGATTATTTATTGTTACAATAAAATAACAAATAAAGAAAAATATTTAAAAAAAAGATTTAATTTTTTTTTTTTTGAGGGAGGGGGGATTTAAATTTTATTCATTTATTTTTGAGTAAAAACCTGCCGAAATACAGAAGATTCTCGCCCTTTTTTATTTCTAAATTAATGATAAAATTATTTTTTTTTTAAATCTTGATTATAAGCCCCTGCCCCCCCCCCCCCAGATTTAACCCTTTTTGGTTTTGAAAAAGGGAGGACTTACAATCGAGATTTTACAATAATGATATTTAAGGAAGATTGAAATTGATTGAGATGATTTGTTATAAAAATCAGTATTTGCTGATATATTGATATATTGTCCATCCTTAACTACAACTTTTCTTATATTGTAGAGTTCAGGACCATCCTGTAAATCTTAAGTAATAGGGATAACCTGAGATAAATTTTATTCATAAAAAGATTTTTGCGTACATATCAACCTATTTTTAGTAAAGTTATACTTAAATTTAAAATTCAAAATCAACATTAAGTTTGCCTAATTAAAAATATATTAACAGATACTTTAAGCTTTGAAGAAACTTATGTATGTATATGAATTATTTTAATGAAACAAAAGAAAATACTTACGCATCTGAGTCATCTGTGTTGCATGTTCCCGTACATCCGACAGGTTTTTTACTTTGAAAAATCCAGTAACAGAACATTTTAGTGAGAGACATTAGCCACTGACACTAGGAAAAAAATGATAAGTTGGTAAAAATGAACTGTACAGTACACAAAAAATACCTTAATGCAAGTCATAACTAAAAGTCACAAGAAAAAGCTGTTTGCACCAAAGTTTCTTTTTTATGATTTTCTATATTACTGTTACAGTTAAAAAAAAAATTGAGGGACCATATACTTACATATTTATTTTTTGCATAAAATTTAAAAAATCTCAATTAGAACCTTTGTACTCCTGTCTTTCATTCAATTTGTCATGTCACATTCACTCTAAGTAGTTAGAAGAAAATCTGTTTGGGGACTATGTGAATATTGAGAAATACATTTTGAAGATATAATGACATTGAGGCCATAACTATTAAAACCATGAAACAAATATTATTAGTTATTGAGCTTAATGATACTCATCTAAAGATACATGAATATACAATGGAGTCTGGTTGTAATGAACCTGGTATATAGCGAACCTTCGGTTATAGTGAACCAGATAGAAAGTCCCATTTTACTAAATATATACTTTACAATGTAATTTATAATAGATATAACAAATTTCTGTATTTTGGCTATAACAAAACCTTGTTTATTGCATTTGCAACCATTGTCTACTTTTCCAAAAAATAATTTTTTTTTTCAGATTACTGGAAAAAATCATACTGAACCTCAGCATGTCAGCTTAATATGTCCTGAGAGAGCAAATAATGCATTGTGTGAAGAGTACTGACAGATCTTATTTTGGGCAAAAAGGATTTAGTTGCAATAGGTAGCAGCAGCAAACAGTGGAAATTTATACAATCATTGTTCTCTTGGCTTTTGGGGTGGTAATGACAGCTAATTACACTTAATGGAATTGTTTGTCACTTGTCAGATTAGTGGTGTCGTTTCATTGCAAGAGAAACCCATTATCTTTCCGTGGAATGTAGTAACACTGATTTGTTGTTCTGATAGGAACAATGCCACCCAATTTTAAGGTCTTCATAAGATAAAGTAAAACTTGCTGCTTATTGGTCATATCTGTTTGCCATAACATGGCTAACATAGTATCTTTTTACTCTATCTTAAAATTAACATTCTGAAAAAAAGTGAAATGGTGTGTGTAAAAGTGACGACATAAAAGTTTAAAATCTCAACTCTCGTTTATTGAAAGTTTAAACTAAAATAAAACATCACAAAGCTACAAACTCGAATTGAGCTAAATATTCTATCTACAAACAAAATATTGGGTGGTTCCTGAAACATTACACTGTTCTTATATTGTCAACATAGGAAGAATGGAACTGGGTAAGCACAGTGATCTGAAAAAAGAAGCAAATACAGTGACAGACAATAAAAAACTGCATCACCTGTGAAAAAGTGCAAATAATGTTTTAATGCAGGGGAGATTAGGGAGGAATGGGACAATTTTAACAAAAATATTTTTTACAAATTATGTTTCGCTAGTATGAAATGGAAATTTCCAGAATAACATCTTGGAACATTTTAACATATTTAAAAATTATAAATTTGATGATAATAATCAAAATTTTAGGTTAATAAACCAATTAAATTAACAAGAAAAATGTCCCATGCCTCCAGTTTTTAAAATGAAAATTTTTATTTAATTTTCAAAAATGTGATGAGAAAATGACAAAAACAGTGTGACATTTACATTCCTAAGGTTTATTGTAAATTCCAACATTTATTTTATCTTACATTATGCTTTGTAAAACCCAAATTAAATAAAAAATATGTTTGTGCACGACTAATGCCGCCAATTATTTTTGGTGGATGTATGTGTTTTTGCAATTATGTCTTGTTCATCAATGATGGAACAGTCATAATGTACTTACACATATCTTTTTAAATAGTGTATTGCCATATAAAACTAAAAGTGCACAGTTTAAGTTCAATAATTATTTCAAAATAGTAATATTTTATTTAAAAAAAGCTAAAGAAATTGATATTATAGAAATAAATATAAATATTTAATACTAATGGCTGTTATTGATAAAAAATGCATGAGTAAGAAAAGAAAAAATTGTGCTGCTTTAATTTTTCAATGCATATTTGTTTTTTAAAAAATCATGAAAGTAGGTAACATTCCTTTTTAACTTGCAAAATAATAAATTTTAATTGTTACACTATTCAATTCCAAAACAAGATAGTCTTATAAACATAAAATACCAAAAAATTGTATGTAATTAAACATAACTATTTGGACAGAGAAACATTTTGTAATTAGAAATCATTGTAAGCAGTTCACTCAATCAACTTTCAATTTGTCAACATTTTGTAAATAGAATTCTATTTTGTTTTAATAATAACATTTCTCAACATATTTCTAATATATTCTCTTAATAAATACAGTATAGGATCCGTTATCCAGAATGCTTGGGACCTGGGGCATTCTGGATAAGGGGTTTTTCCATAATTCAGAACACTTTTTTATAAGTATAAAAAATGTACGAAATAATTTCATAAAATAGTGATAAATATGAATAATATATGTAAATACATTGTATAAATTTGTTCATTTAATACATTATTTGCACAAAATAAAAAAAAAAACATTATAAATTACAAAAAATAAATAAATTTTCATTTTGGGAGTTGGGAGCAGAATGTTTTGATTTGGAGATAGCGACGGCATCAACTGCGGTCATTTATCCAGCTTGTTTAAAATTTATACAAGTACCCTAGATTGAGGCTAAAGATCATCTGCTGGAGTGAATTGCGGCTGCGCATACTGGAGTGTGACGTCATGTGTATAAAATTTACTGGATGTATATTCTAAAAAAGAATTTTAGTTTTTTATTCAGAGAAAATCCCTCTGACTGTGAAAATTTTTCAAATCTAAATTTACAAATTATCAAGTAACTATTATTTTATGTATAAAAAGGAAATGTTAAAATCAATGCATAATCTGGCAACTTTCCATAACCTGTTATTATTGATGCTGATCGCAATGGCGGATTCGCCGATTCTTAGTATAGAAATAATTTTTCTAGGCTCAATTTTACAAAGCAAAAAAGAAATGTTAGTCAGTTTTCTGCTCACCATATTTCTCCAGAATAACACCATGGCATTAAACTAAGTTTAACTTTTTTTAATGAAACTTGTAACAAAATAAAATTTGTACACAGACATGTTTTATTTTTCTAACGTAATTGTTTTTAATTTTTTCTTATCGTAATAATTTTTGAATCATAATTTTTTTATATTTATTTACTAAATTTATAAATTAATGAAGGTAATATCATTTTTTTTATTTCTTCTTTTAATAACAATTTAATTTTTACGTTTTTCTTTCTTTTTTTAAATGAAATTTTTTTTTCCATTTAGTGTTTTGCATTCCGGTTTTCAGAACGTTCTGGATATCGGGATGCCGGATCCTATACTGTAATAACATTAATAAATTCCCTCCGACGCATATTATAATACAACGCTTGTTTTTCTGAGCCTGTCCCATTTTTACTTGTGCTTCCTTAACCAACTTATCAATATCCTGAATCATATATTCGTTTTCATTTCCCGAAATTCATCATTTGAAAGGTATGGACATGTCGAGCAACATTTAAAGAAATAGGTCTTTACAACAAGCATGTGGCTTTCAGTCTTGACTTAACTGTTCATTCATAAAAAATATATTGTTGAATTTACAAAACATTAAAAACAATTAAGTTAGCAACAAAGAATGAGATTGAAAATTTACATTAAAAGTCTGAATAATTAGTTACTTTTGATGCTGTTAAATAGTCTTTTTAATTCACAAACTCATAGGTGCTTGCAACTAAAAGATTTACAGCAACAAGTACGGTGCAATGATTACTCCATCTGGTGGAAGAGTCAAATTAAAAATAATGCTTATTTTAAGTATTACAGCAGATGTCCCATCCCTCCCTAATCTTCCCTATATGTTTTATGCAATGATATCTTTACGATAAAATACAGTTGTATGGTTAATCTCAATTAAATTTTATTAGGATTTATAAATTATTTACATTACACATAATTATTTAGAAAAATGGATAAAAGGTGAAAAATGTAATATTTAAGAAAACGTGAACAAAGTAATAGATCCACAAATTCTGTAGTTAATGTAAATTCTACATAACTGCAGTCATATTACATATACTTAGATGTGTATACATGCATGAGGATCATTTCAATATTTAGCAGCTCCTCCATGAGCTGCGATGACAGCCATGCAGCAGTCCGGCATAGAAGATATCAACTTCTGAAGGTAATCCTGGCCAATTTCAAACCAGACCCTAATAATGCTTTCCTGCAGTTTTATCATAATAGCAGGTTTCTTAGCACCAATTTTTGTACCTATTATATGCCAACAATTTTCAATGGGATTCTGGTCAGGATTATTCCCAGGCCATTCCAAAACGTTAATACCAGATTTTGTCAGATAGGCCTCCACCCAAAGAAAGGAAATTGGGAGAAAATTACTTTTCCAATATCTGTAATGTTGTGGAGATGAAAACTTGTAAATTAGGCAACAAAATCATTCACGAATAAGTTGGATTGTACTTACTGATTTCGCTATATGACAGCGTGTAGAGTCCTGTTAAAAAATGTATTTTCCAGCACCTTTAAAATGATCCTTAATAGCTGGCTTTAAACATTCTTCCAAAATCTTGGTATAAACAGATGTATTAACAGTTCCAGTAATAAATTTCAGGCATCCAACTTCTTTGCTGGATATGCATCCCCAGACCATTTGGCTGACTGGGAATTTTACTGCAGGCGATATGCAGTCTGGATGATTAGCTTCATTTTATGTCTACCTACATACTGCTTACCATCTGATCTATGTAGGTTGAACTTAGATTTGTGTGAAAAAAATTACTGAGTCTCACTGAGCCTTTGGCCATGAGACGTGCTCTTTTGCCCAAGAAAGTCCCTTCTGCATAATTTTTTTTGTAAGTAAAGACTTTTTCTTAGAGCAATACGCATGCAGACCTCATTCTACAAGGCATCTTTGGACAGTTCTTGCACTTAAATTAACACCACAGACTTTCTCAAATTGGACTTTTAAATCAGGAGCACTTGCATGACAATTACCAAGAGTCATCCGTTTCAGATATCGATCATCAGAATTTGTGGTCACCCTCTTTCGGCCCTTCTCTCAACATTACCAGTATTCTAATTTAATCGTTCTTAAAACTGTTGATTGATTGCAACCAATATTTTTAGTGATCATACATGTCGAATATCCTTCTGTAGCTAAAGAAAGTATTACACATGTTTTTCTTTGCATCAATTGAACATATGGAACCATCCTTTCACCAAGAACAAGACAAATGACCGTTTTCCCCTTTTGCCATGCTATTTTTAGAAATTGGATGACGCAATGCTTCATAAGGGCTGTATGATGCAATAGGCATGTGGAATGATATCATATCTTGCTTTGCAGCAACTCAGATTATTTTATGTCAACATAATAATTCGTCAGCATTACAAAATACTTTTTTTAGGTGATGTAGTTTTTTTGTCTGCCACTGTATGTATACACATCTAAAAGTAAGATATTTGCATATAAACCATGAAATGAACAGTTACTTATCTGGATGAATCATGATGCAGCATACGTCATAATGCAGTAAGACGTCATGCATCTGTGAACCTTTAGCACCACCTATACACTAACAAAATGCAAGTTTACCTTCATGGAAGCTACAGTGAGACAACTAATCTCAACACGAAACTCCATAGATTCTATAAATAAGCCAGCAATGATGGCAAAACTAGCAAATGTTTTCTGTATCAGGATCGACGGATTAGGTTTAAGGGGGATTAAGCTCATAAACAAATGGTAAACTCAACTTACCATTAAAGATTAAAATATTTTCAACATTCCCCCCCCCCCCCCTACCTCCCCTCATAAACCTATATGCACTTATCTTAAAACATTTTACAAATAACAATTTAAATACATGAAAATAAGATATATTCAATTTTAAATAATTCATTTCAAATATACTGCTCTCCTGGAAACAGCCCCCCCCCCCATCTTTAAAATGTTCAACAAACAGTTCAGAAGCATAAGTTTTTACAGAGGTTTTCACTAAGGGTTTCATAAACCCACCTGTTAGATTTTTGGTTGATTGGCCATACTTCAGATCAAACATGTTGTCACACATCAGGTTCCATAGTAAGTGATATCTGATGTCAAAATGCTTCATCCGAACATTTTCAATTGTTTTTTTTGAGAAGTCGATAGCCACCCAATTGTCACACAATAAGGTGTATCTGACACAATTTTCTTGAATTATTCTTGATTTGATCATTTCTTCTTATCTAGAACATTTCTTCTGATGCTTCACTTAGTGAGATGTACTCAGCTTCCATCGTAGATAACGATACATACTTTTGTTTAAAACTCCACCAGATGATTGAAGCTTTGTCTACAAACATCACAACTCTTCTGATGCAAACACGAGCATCTATGTTCGATGCATAGTCAGCATCACTATAGCACATCACTTTGAGAGATTTCACATTTCATAGTTTTAACTTTATATTTTTTGTAACTTGAACATATCCCAGAAGATTTAGTAGACCTTGCCAATGAACCATGCCTGAGTTCACCTTTAATTGGCTGCAAATGTTTAAAGCAAAAGCAATATCCGGCCTCATCCAACTTGCTAAAAAAGCCAAATACCTTATTAGACGACTTCTGTACGGATATTTTTCTGTTTCTATAATTTCTTCTCCAATTTTAGGACAGTCATTCTAAGAATAAATTATGCCTTTGATGATAGATAGTGACACTATTGAGATCTTACACTTAGAAAAAACTTGATAAATTCTTTTAATGTATACTTTCTGGTGGATGTACAATTTTCCATTTTCGTTCTCAAATTCAACACCTAATAGTTTTTTGGTTTTGCCTAGGAGTTTCAAATCTAATTTCGTCTTCAGGAGTTCTATGGTTTCTTTTATATATTCAACAGTTTTGCCAAATATAATTACAGCAGTAAAAGAATTCTTTTCTTAAAAATGAATACGCAATTTGCCCATTCTAAATGGATGAAGTCTAGTTTTTCTAAAATGTCTTGGATCTTGAAATATCACTGCCTTCCACTCTGGCACAAAATATAAAGGGTCTTTTTCAAAAGGTAAATGTAATTGGAGTATTTAGGGTTTTCGAATCTCTTACGTTGATACATCACTATCCTTTTTTGCCATTTTGCATAAAGGTATGTGCATTTGACATCTAGTTGTTTGTGTAGCCATGAAAAAAGTCCAACTAAACTAGTGAAAAACAATGTAATAATGGCAAAGTTTACAACAGGGCTGTATAACTTGTCATAGGATTCTTCCTTTCTCTGGGTGAAACACTTTGTGACCAATCTTGTCTGTCACTACCTTTTCTTCCTCACTTTTCTTGATAGTATACATCGACCGATTATGTAAAACTTTTTTGCCGTTCTTCGTGGAGATTAATTCCCATACTTTTTGCTGATCTATCATTTTCATTTCTTCCTGAAGGCTTTCATCTATTCTTCTTTTTGGTCAGATTTGACAGCTTCTTTAACTGGGAATTCTCACTTCTATGAAATTGACTTCTAGTTCTACTTCAGATTCTTCTTTACTAGGTTCAGGTAATTTACTAACTTCAGGTCTTGGCTCAGGTCCTGAATACTTGTCTTTTCCACAGAAGCTGAAGAATTTGGTGTCATATCTAATATTATTTTTCAAACAATACTTCTGGACATCTGCGTGCAATCTTAGATTTACCATTTTTCCTTCAACTCCATAATATATATCCATTCTAGAACCATCACTTCTTTCTTTTGCCATTCTTATCCACCTAATATCTTTGCATGGAATTAGTTCTTCCTCTGAGTCACTGCTAGATTCTTCTTTCCGATTTTGGTATCTATATATTATTTCTTTTTCTGAATCAGCTTCAGATTATGATAGAATCTGATGGTAACTAGGGGGTTTTAATGCACTCTTCAGTTGCTCTTTGACTTTCTCCCTTGTTCATCGTGGATTTATCTCTTGTAGGTCTCTTCTCATTGTTACTTATACCTTTTCTCTTTCGGTCCAGTCCAGCTCCACTTTTGAACTTTGCTCCATTTTGTCTTCTGTTCAGATTCCTTCCTTTATTCTTTTCATCACTAGTATCAAACTTTCCATTAAAGGAAATGTTTATTGTTTCAATAACATGTTCTAATTCTGGAATCCATATTCTGTAGCCTTTGGTCTGATGGGCATATCTTACTAAGACTCCTTTTTTGTCCTCATGCCAATTTTGTTTGTTTGCTGTCTCAGTACTCCTACATAGGCAATGCTTTCAAATTTCTTCCCCTCTAAGCCTCTAAGCGTGTGGAACGTAATATTCCGTTCACTAAGCTCCAGGTTTCACTACAATATATGCAATGTTTAAGATAATATAATTCTACAGATTTAATGAATTTTCAAAACATTGAAGAATGATTAAAACTCTCAAGGGTTACATTCATATTTGTAATTAACTTTTATTTATAATGCTGAAAGAATCATATTTTCTTAGCATTTAAAACTAAATGCAGAGAAAACAACATTACAATTTTACCCTTTTTCAAAACGCTCAGAGGGTTAAATGGTTTACAGAAGACTTTCTTCCACAAAAGTAATCAAGTGGAGTTTTCTCTTGACCTTTTCTGGCTATCTGATTTCATATGTAGACAAAACAGCAAAGTGCTCCTGCCAAAATTTCTCATCGAGGTTGCTGCTTTTTAGCATGACTTTTATGGCATCTACAGCTGTATAATTGTATCGTTACTCTCCTGAACAGAATGGATGAGCAGATGGGTTCATCTTCTATGTTTGATACCTTCACATTCTAAATGTGCATTAAATCTGTGGTTCAAAAATTCTTCATCATTGTCCATTCTGATAACTATTACTTTCTTCCCAAAGAACCTCTTGTTCCTTTTCTGAAATCTTAAGAAGCAGTCAAACATTTTACTCTTGTGCTGCACTGGATAAGCTGTTACTTTCTTAGAATAATCAGCAATCATAATTAAAAAGTATTCAGCTCTCCTGCGTGAATATGTGGGCATTGGTTCACAGTTGTTCATATGCAGTAGCTGTAATAGGCTATTTGTTCTGCCTGCTTATGGTTGACTGAAAGGATACTCTTCTTGTTTTCACAATCTTACATGCTTCACAGCTTAGCTCTGGGTACTGTATTTTCGGGCGTATGGGCTGCAGCGCATAAGAGTTAAAAAGTATAAAATGATAACCCTGGTATATCGGGACAGCCGGTGCATACACCAAGAATGCTGGCTTCTAAAATTTAATTAAATTATAAGCAGAGTATTGGAAGCTGAAAAATAAATGGCAGAGTGTAAAATAAACAATGATAAAACAAGTTAAGTTTTAAATAAACTGAACGTTTATTAACAAAAAAACATGTAAAAATAAATTCAAACAGAATATAAATAAACTTAAAGTATGAAAAATAAACTTACATAACGAAATATTTTAAATGGCCGACAATGACAACGTGGCAAAACATTCCATCTCATTTTTCACAATATCCATTAACAACATCTAATTCAGGAAATGATGTTTACATAAACTTATAATAAACTTCATAACTTCAAATAAAAATACGTAGTGTAAACATCTTTCACTATCTGTAAAACATCTTATACTTTCAACCAAACGAAAAGGAAAAAGAATAACTACAGCTGACATATGGTTGAAATGAAATAAACATCTGGTCTCATAAAACAAAGCCCAATAAAATGAAACTCCATTATGCTGACCAGGCAAAAATGGTTTCTTGAACTCATTAAAAAAAAAAACAACAGATAATGATAAAGTGGTGTTTCAATCTTTATATCCCAGTCAAAACTAACAGCTGAATCAAAGTTGTAGTACTCAAGAGGGTGTCACGTTACGTCATTCATTCATAGAAGCCCTCTTGTGGTTAAAGATAACAAACATGCAATTCAGATAAAGTAATGATGTTGGAGGAAAAAGAAACAGCAAGCTGATATGAAGTATTGAAAAACAAAAGTGACGTAATCGCGATCTCTGAAAAGATAGATCTAAATAAACACTGAGGTTTGAATGGAAAAGGAACATCTGTTCAGATTAAGTTTTAAAAAGGAGTTTAAAGGAAAAGAAATGAAAGCATTTGAATATTGTATAAGTGATCAAGGAAAGCTTTATATATGCTAACATAAAATAATCTAAGTGCAGCTCTTACGCCACGGTGGCAGTTACGGTGATTTTTTATTTTCATAGGGATGTCTTATACCTGTTTTTTTCCAACCATTTTTACTACTTTGATCAACTGTCACATGCTGTCATATTTGTACCAAAACATTAGAAAACGTCTTGCAACCTCGGATGTCCGTGAAAGGTTATTTGTTTATTTTTGAGCAATCAGTGGAGTGAAAAATGTTGGTCTCACCAGCTCTAAAGTTAAAAATGATTATGTTTTCTGTGCACCCATCAATAAGCACTGTATCCTCGGGATATTAGAATGGATATAGAGCTGATGCGACCTTTTCCCCTAATGTTGGAAATATTTTGTTTTAGCAGTAAGTTTAGCTTACCATTTGCTCAAATATTGTCCTCTTAAACTATGTGTTCATCCCCCTTTCAGAGAGAGTACTTTTGTTTCAGCACCATTATTTGTTTACCTTTTCATCAACACTTCTTCTAAGTTTAGTTGTCTCAGCTTTGTAAGGCATATATATGGCGTTGGTGTTCCATGATTGCATGATGAAGTACTTTTTAAGACGTATGTTGCACTGTGATTTGTCCGAATAACTAACTGTTCGTTTCATGGTTCATATGCAAATGTCTTAGTAATTTTAACATGTCTTTGGCAAACGGGATCTCCCCCCTTCTTTTAAACAAAGAAAAAAACAGAAACGCTACTAGTTATGCTGATGTGGTTTCGGCAAACTCACTACACGATACTCTTATATATTTATTTTTCCGGCACTTTAAGGGAAAAGATTTATATGTATATATTAATAATAATAAGATATTTCTTTATATTTAATTACTAGTTTAATTCATTTTTTGTGGCGTTTAAGTGAAAATATTTATAAGTAAATTTGAGCTTCTTGGGTGCGGCGCTTACATGGATATATATTTAAAAAAAATTGATTTTCATAGATGTGGTGCTTACGATGGTGCGGCACATACGTGGATAATTTTTTTTAAAAACAGATTTTCATTGGTGCGGTGCTTACGATGGGTGCGGCGGGTATTCCTGAAAATACAGTATTTTATTTTCAGCAGCCCTTTTACTATCTCATTCTGGGATGTATTTACTATATACTGACTATTAATGTGGCAGTATCTTTGATGCCATTTTGCCAGCTCTGATTAATTCGTCAAAACTACATTACTATCAATGTAATTTACGGATTCTGGGTATATTGGCTTTGCACTGTACAGACCATTCTTTCTATAAGCTAAGAACACTTCTTCCCCTCTTTCATTACACAGGGTTATTTTGCTGTTTTTGCCAACAAATTTAGATCCTTTCTTATTGTACATAATTCTTGAAATTCTTACGTTATTCAGCTTAAACTCTTTAATTTTCCCATTTACTTTAAAATTTACATACTTCCCATACCGTCTATGGGACTAGTTATCTGGCCTAACAGCCAAAGTCATTTTGGTATCATTAACTAGTTTTTATGTTCAGAAAAAAAATGTTTTATTGCAAAAGTGACTCAATGCCCCTGTATCGAAAACCCAATTTAAATTATACTGGAAATAGTGATTTTGAACAAATTTCTCTTCTGTTACATAATTACACTACTTTTCATTTTCCGGGCTAGTTCTGCAGTTAACTGACATGTGTCCAGGTTTCCACACATCTATAACAATTCAGATTTTTATTTGGGGTCTTTCTCTTTTACGGTTTTCTTTGGGCCTTACTGATTTAGTTTCTAGTGCTAAATTTTCTCCTATAAGCAAATCACTTCAAATTTGCTTTAATTTGTCCTCTTCTAAAATTAGCTCATCTAATACCTTGTCAAAGGTAAAAAAATTTTTTTTGGCCATTTATAAATGGCTTGCACTATACTGGAAAAAGTATTCAGGAGGTATCTAATCAGTTGATGTTTTGACGATTTCAGGCAACTCAATTTCCATATCTTCCATACTTTTTAAAATTTCTTTAACCCTTTGTATCACCACAATTCATATCTGCAACATACTCAAAAGTCAATATTACTTATACAGTGGGCTTTAAAAGACTATTTTATTTATTGTTGATAACTTTCAACACAGCAGTTAATATAAAATGTTCACAGAATTCTCAACAGATGGCGATACTGAGTTAATTTTTCATGGAAAAGTTTTATTTATCAGTAGCTGGAGTTATCCTTACTTCACTTGGACAAAGCCAGCCAGCTTCTATCAAATGTGAATTTTAAAAATGAACCTTTAAATACAGAAATTATAAAGCTAAACTAAATCATCATATTCTCAATATAGTCGTATTTAATTTGGTTTTCACTTTATTTCATACTTAATTAACTTATTCTATTACAATACTTGTTTATGAACTACATTTATGATCTTATTATTTGTGAATAGATATAAAAATTCTTTGGGTTTCCCACACTAGAGCAAGCTAGATATAACTGCTCATGAGAAAAGCATGATTCTTTTAAATTAATACCACAATATCTTAAGGTTTGTCATTGTATCTTATTTATACTGGTGCTTACACTAATGTTTTGTTCATGCACTTGTGATCATTGTCTTTCACAAACTTCACTCAATTTAGTTTATTTTGTAATCTTGTTTACTTCAACAGTTTCTCTATGTCTCCTTGCTGAGTGTCTCACTTAATCCTCTTCTCTAATTTCTTCTCGTTGTTCATCTGTTAAGTTTTCTCTCAATCTATTCATTCTCTTCTGTTGTGAAGCTAAACGCATTTCTTGCTCCTCATCTGTTTAATTTCTACACTGTGCTTTCTGCTTCCTTCTTTTCGATTCACCACTGGCAAGATCTCCTCCTCTTTTACGTTTCGGCATCCTGTTAAATGTTAATATTACTTAACCTTCCTACCCTGAATGGGTCTAATCGACCCATTTCTATTTTTTATTTCATGATAGCTCCCTCGGGTTTTAAATAAATGCTCTTATATTTTAAGTATTCCTCAAACAGATAAATATCTTCGGTTTATAATTTTTTTAGACTTCAGGAATTATTTTTTTTAGCCAAAATAAAAAAAGTCACATATTACCTGAATGGGTCTAATCGACCCATACCACTAATCGCGTATAAATGCATGGAAAACAATTAAATAGTATGTATTTCAAATAATGATCGATAGATGGCGCTACCATACTGATATACTCAAGTAATGTTTTTCTTGTTTTGGAGTATTTAGCCATTTTTTATGCAATATGGCACGTAATAAGCACGGTCTTACTGATGATGAAATCAGAAAGCTATGGCAAGAGCTCCATAGTGATGAATCTGATAAAGGAAGTGATAATGATTTGATTGAAACAGATGAATCTGTTCATTTATCCATTGAAGAGGTTGATGAAAAAACAGATGTTTCCGATACAGAAGGTGAAACGGCGGAGTCTTCATCCTCCTTTATTAGTCGCAACAAAACTGAATGGTGTAAATCCTCTCCACCTACATAAAAAAAAATGGTATGTACTAGTACATAATTTATATTTATTATATTCGATATTTATTTTATATAAATTGTTCATATTCAGGGGTTTTGCAAGCTTTGGAACCCCCCCCCCCTTCCACCATCATGGAAAAAAAATTATCTTCGAGGAAATTTTTAGAGATTTGTTCGGAATTTATATGCTAGGAAAAGAAATAAATGACCTTTAGAGGAATCGTAGCCCCCCCCCCTTCCCCCTGTCATGCAGACTTTAGCATTACTCCTGTTCTTATATATTTTACATTCATTTGTATTTTCTGACTTTATTATTATTTTACAGACAACATAATATTATGAATTTAACCCCTGGTCCTACACGTTTTGCAATTCAGAGGATAACTGAACACCCTGTGTCAGCAATGAAGCTTTTCTTTACAGATGACATGTTCAAATTAATTCTAGAAGAAACTAACAGAGAAATGAAGAGAGTATGCTCAGAAAAGAATAAAAAATACACATTGGTTTCTGTTGAGGAATTTGAAGCTTACATTGGTAAAAAAATTAAACTTCTATTACAATAATTTATAGATAAATTGAAAAAAAATGCAAATGATTCCGCGGTTTGAAATTTAACCATTTTTTTTTCATTATGAAGTAATTTTTATAATATTATTTTTACAGGTTTGCTAATTTTAGCTGGTGTATATAAATCAGCAGGAGAGTCTCTCAAAGAGTTATGGAGCGAAGAAGATGGCCGCGACATTTTTCGTGCAACTATGTCTTTGCAACGTTTTGAAATTATTAGAGAGTTTCTTAGGTTTGACAACAAAGAAAGTAGCGCAAATCGGCGTCGTTTAGATAAGCTAGCTGCAATAAGATCATTATTTGATATGTTTGTTACTCAGTTGCCAAAGATGTTCATTCCTTACGAAAATGTTACAATTGATGAACAGCTTGTGCATTTCCGTGGTAAATGCCTATTTAGGCAATATATACCGTCAAAACCAAGAGGGAAATATGGAATTAAAATGTGGTTGATGTCTGATGTCAAAACATCTTATGTTTGTGCTGCTGAGATCTATACTGGAAAGCCTTCAGATGGTGAGCGAGAAAAATATCAAGGTAGAAATGTTGTGTTGCGCCTGGTAAATTCGATTGAGGGTACCGCTCGAAATATTATGGTTGATAATTTTTTCACGGATTATATTCTTGCTAAAGAATTATTGAAGAAAAAATTAACTATTATTGGTACTCTCAGGAAAAATAAGCCATTTATTCCTTCTGAATTTCAGTCATCACGTGAGCGAGAAACATTTTCCTCATTATTCGGTTTTCAACCAGATATGACACTTGTTTCATATGTGCCGAAAAAAAACAAATCGGTACTCCTCCTTTCAACTATGCATCACGAGGCCAAAGTTTCAGTTGAGAAAGAAAAGAAACCAGATATAATTTTATGTTATAATGAAACTAAAGGTGGAGTAGATACTACTGATAAGTTAGCTGCTGCGTATACATGCAAAAGGGGCACTAGGTGATGGCCTGTGTGTTTATTCTACAATTTAATTGACCTAGCTTCAATAAATGCATATGTTGTTTTTATGCATGTAAATCCTTCTTACAATCAAAACAAACTATACAAAAGGCGCCTTTTTCTAAAGGAACTTGGCAAACAGCTGACCGAACCTCACAGAAATATTAGAATGAAACAAAATATCCGAGTAACCATAAAGAATAAATTGGCTAAGTCAGCAGGTGAAAAAAAAAGAAAGTATTAGTTTAAATAAACGTGGAAGGTGCAAAGAATGTGGTCCAAAGAGAGATCGAAAAACGCAGACGAGATGTACTTCATGCTTATCATTTCTTTGCCAGGAGCATCTAAATGTGTACTGTAAATCTTGTTTATCATAAAAATGTTTCAAGAACAATGGAAATAAAACAAATTTGCACTATTTTTTTATTATTATTTTCCAAGTTATTGCTTATACAAACAAGCCATTGGAAGTAAGAGGGGAAGGGGGGCAGAGTAAAAAGTGGGGGGGGGGGTTGAGAATTATAAATTTTGTTATCTCTAATAGTGAATACAAAAATAATATATGAAATAAAGCTAGATAAAAATACTTGTTTTGAGCTAGAATAAATATACACTAAACTGGGTCTAATCGACCCATTCAAGTAAAACGTAACTTTTTTTCAACAGGGTAGGAAGGTTAACACGCTAAAATCTCACTTATTATGTTTAAAAATTTTCACTGAAATTAATTTAACTTTCTATCACTTTCACTTTTCCTTGATCCACTCTAATCAATTTCCAAAAGTGTACTGACACATGTGTTTCACCATCACTTATATATATCCTTATGAGCTGAAACACATCCCCATCACAACAGGATAATGAAACATTCGAGATTGCTCCAGAAGAGTCTGGACTTTCATTTCTAGAATGTTCCAGAACAGGAATCACTTTGATGGTTCAGAACTGTCAGGAACATTCTCATACTTTCCAGAACCAGAAGTCCCTTCGAAGGTCCAGAACCTTCTGGGACATTCTAGAACATTCTGGCCAGTTTCGGCCACTTCGCCACTTGATTTCCAGCTGCTTCACTGACTTCACGATAAATTGAAATTAAGGATTATGCAGAAAGCAATCTGATGCCAAGAACAAGTGACGCAATGGCAGAAGTGAGAATCATCACTCGTTTTGTTGAAAACAATGATGTTGACCCAAGTGTTATAAACCCAGCTTTCATAATAGAAAGTGAAACTGAGGCTGATTCTTAGTAAAAAGGCGAGACAAACAAAAGTTATAGAATTTTTTCTGATATAAAAGTATGCTTTATAACCTACCCTTGTAAAATCTTTCTAGTGCAATAATGAAAATTTGTAGATAAATTTATTATGTAACTATTTAATATAAATTTCAATGCTTATATTAAAAAAAATTAAATTAAAATGTGTAAAATTATTTTAATATTGTTAAAATATTCATTAAGATTCTTACATATAGTTAAAAGCATTAAGAGCATTACATATTATAAAAAGTTGTAAATCATTTATAATGAATCTCGAATATACTGCACCAGTTTTGACAGTCTGGCCATGTTCATTATAAACAGACTTAACTGTGTATCATTAAGTTGTGTTATTTAGTATTTAGCATATAAAAAATGGGTTTTCAAATTTAATCCAAAGTATGATCTCTTAAAATCCCTTAACTTTACACATTTACTGATAATGTGACAACTAATGGTAAGAAAGAAATGAAAATTTATTTTGGAAGGTTTTCAACAATGCAGATTCTAATGAAGATGTTTTTATTGATGAATATTTAATAATCTCATTAATAATTTATGTTTAAAAATTAGCTTAATACAAAATTTGCATATGCATTATGTTTGTACTTTTTCAATATATCATAAAACAAAAAGTAATGTTACACATAAATCATTGTTCAAATTATGTTTAAAAATATATTTTTTTAATATTGATTGGTTCATTTTTTAATGATTTATATTTCACTAATAACTAATCATTCACTTATAACTAATCACTCAAAATTGATGAAAATTTATATTTCTACATTTTTGTCATGCTGAATTTAAATATGTTATAAATTTATGAGCTTATTATATATTACTATTGAAAAAAAAGTTCCATTTTAAAACACAGATTGTCCCTTAAGGCTTATCTATTTCTAAAAGATGAACTATAGTAAAAATACTTTACCTTTAGTACAACATCTTTTGTTGTCCAAAACTTTTCCCGAACAACTCTTAGTTTATGTTGAATTTTTTTAAAACAACAAATTTTTTCGAAGCACAGCACTTCAAGAATATCTGGACTCCAGTCTTTTTTGTTTGATAAGAGAAATTCAGTAAACTCTGACATACCAGGAAATGAACGCTAAATAAAAAAAAATTCAATTAGAACAGTTATATATACAAATAATTGTTGAAAATAAATAATCTGTAGCATATTCAAAATGAATACAGCAATACTTGTATAAATAACAAAGAACAGTAATAGATGTCATCCTTAAAAAACTGCTTGAATTGCCAATGACTCCGATCTAACCATTCTTTTATTAAGGTAATTAGAGAAGTTAATCGTTTCATTCAAACCTTTGTTATTATCCAAAGAACAGAAAATAAGAGCCAGTGATGAATTCAGGGTATGGCTTTAGAAGACATTCCCCTCTGAAGCACCGAAATGCACCCCTTCCCCCCCCCCCCCCAAAAGAAAAATGTCTGAATCACTGGTAACAGCCATTTTGAGATATATATATATATATACATTTTAAAAATGATATAAAAGAAAAAAATAGATCCATTAATTATTCAAGAATGAATCCATAAAAATAATATTCATTAATAATTAATCCATGTACTAGGTCAGTAAAGAGTGGTGGCATTATCCGATACAGTGGTGGAATTACCCCAGTATCCTGGGTAATCCTGTCACTGTGCAGATGTTGAAAAAATATTTTTTATGCATACTTACAGTTATAATTATGGTTAAATTTATACAGATACTAAAGCTCATGATTCAGCTTTAGAATTTGTACTATTCAAAAAAAAATTTTTTTTAGAGGTGAAAAAATTTGAATTCCCTTAAGGTGGCAGCATTCCCTGGGTCTACCCTACTCCATCCATTTTGTTGTCAAATGGCCTTTGAATGATTTGTTCCAAGATATATCAGCTGGCTGTACAATAGATGTTAATCCACCGGAATAATAATGAGCTCCGTATTTACATTACTCAGTGCTGTGCGGATCACCTGTTTTACATGAATAGGAGCTTTATCTAAAATAAGCAGGCAGGAAACATTATCTTCATCTGGATCCCAAATTCGGCTCATCCAGGAAGAGAATTTTTCCCAGAGTTCATCCAGTCATTTGTAGTGGCAGTCACTTTTACATTTTCTGGTATTTTCAAAGTATCGTACACTTTAGTGGGAATTTTGCCACTTGGCTCTTTGAAAACTATGAATGCTGGCATTTTGTGAACAGAAGCCTGTGCACATAAAGCAACAGTAAATCTGTGCTTTAATGCATCCATAGTCACAATTCGGATAGATGACTTGCCTCTAACATTGTTTGTTCTTGAAGGAGGACAATCGAACCGAACCATCGTCTGATCCATGTTCCCAATATTATAGAGAGTACGGTCTTTTCTAACTCTGCAAATTTTTACTGACTGGAGAAACAATGAAATTTTTCCTTTTAGTTCCTCAGGGGTCTTCTGGCTTTTGTTGGTTGCTATTCGGGTGGTCACACTCATCCTTTTTTTTCCACCTAGAAAGGAACATGTCAGATGCTTTAAAGTCACTTAACCAATTTCCTTCTTTCTGCAGCATCTCATTACTAACAGCATAACCAGATGCACACTCAGTTTTCTAAAATTCGAACAAAGAATCGTCCAATTCTTAGGAAGAGACAGCTGGCCTAATCTGAGATTTTGTTTTTTATAAGCTAGCCGATAATTATTTTGCAATAGCTCGTTTTTCTGAGCCCATCTCTAATTCGCTTTCGGTCAATATTAAAATATCTTGAAGTTGCATGTAAATTAGCATCATTCCCATTATGCCAGACTATCATAGCTAATTTTTTTCCTACTGTATAACAGTTAGAAATCTTTTGAAAAATCAAAGTGCAAACAATCAGTAAAGAACAAAAGATAAACCACGTACAACTGCAACAGGAGAAGAGAATGCTCAGAATGAATTCATCTGGGTCTCTCTGAGTCAGTGTTACCAGATTTTTAAAACGAAAAATACTACAGCTACCATTGAAAAAAATAGTACAAAATATTAAGCTACAAATTCGACTTTGGTGCCATCTATTGATCAATCAATCAGTAATTTTTTTGTTATTAGTTTTCATAATAACATTTAATACAACTACAGTCGACGCTTGTTATAATGACATCTTGCTTGCCAAAGAAAAGGTCCGTTATAATGGGAGGTCGCTATAACAATAGTGAATGGAAAAAAAAACTAATCAGGTGCAGTAAAATTAAGGTTTCAAAGGAAATTCTATAATACAATCTTATTACAAATTTTTCTTTACCTTCGTATAAAATAAACACTGACAATGAAAAATTATAAAAAATCAATTTAAAAGAATAATTACATATTTCTAAAATAAAATTTTAAATTAAAGTTAAATCACAAAAAAATAGTTAATTATGTATTAACATTTATTTTTTACAAGTTAATTCAAACTTGTTTGTCTTTTGTGCATTTGATATTTTCTTAAAACAAAATTTTCTATCTGGGTTAGAAGATAAGTAACTTTCTATGTTTTCTTGTCTTACAAAAAAATGTTTTAAAGTGTCAATAGCATTTGAAATACTTTTTACATTAAGTATCGGCAGTGACAGCATACCTTCTTCATCTGATGACTCTATTTCTTCTTGTATAGAATAGCGAGAAATTATGTCATTTTCCATCAGAATTTCCACACAGTCTACATCACAGTCAATCAAAACATAATCATTAAAAGTCAGTTTTTCCCTCAAATCCATTTTCTCACAAATTTCTTGTAGTTTTCCTTCTCCCTCGTCAAAATTGTCAGCATTGATTAGCTGATTATTATCTAACATTCCATTGGTCAATTTCACAGGTCCAGATTGCACTTGAAAACCAGCATAACAAAAGCAATTTTTAATGTTTTCCTCCAACTGTATTCCATGCTGCTTTGGAAAGGTGTAATGCTGAAGAATATCCACTTTATAAATTTTGTCTTCGTGAGTGCAGAAACACTTCTTCTCAAAAGTAATTTCCTGTAATTGCGTTTGAAACTTAGGATGATAACTTGATTGAGAGGCTAAAGAACAGACATGACGTTGGGTGGAAAATATTCCACTGTTATAGACTTCAAAATGGTAATCTGAAGATGGGCAGTACAGTTGTCAATTACAAAGACAATTTTCCTACATTTATTTGTCATTTGCTTATTCAAACAACACAGCCATTCCCCAAAAATACTTGCTGTCATCCATGATTTTGCATTATTTCGATAAGATAATGGTAAAGTTTTAACCCCTCTAAAACATCTAGGATTTTTGGATTTACCAATAACTAAAGGTGGAAGTTTTTCAGTCTCTGACATATTGACACATAGGAGAACTGTAATTCATTGTTTACTTTTCTTTTGTCCACAGTTAGATTAGTCTTTAAAAACTAAAGATTCGTCAGGTGTCATCATAAAAAACAGTCCAGTCTCGTCCACATTAAATATGTTTTCTGGGGCATACCTGCCAATTATTATTTTCAGTTTGTCCCTTTTCCATGCATCAACCATTTCTTGCTTTATAGAGCCATTTTCGAAACAAAGCTTATGGAAACAAACAGCATGTCTCACTTTAAACTTATGGAGCCATCCATCTAATGCTTTAAATGTTTCTTCACCAATGTTCATTTTTTTTTTCAAAAAATTGCACTTTGGTCTTCAACAAACTCCTATCTAGGGGAGTTTTTTTTTAATCTAGCCATTCATGCAATGTTTTTTCTAATTACAATTTCCCTTCTCGTGATCTACTATGAGAAGCAGGGAATCCAATTTCTCCGGCCTTCAAAATCTAATCACATCTTTAATGATTGTAAATAAAGTGCTTTTTGGCATGTTAAATGTTTTAGCATTTATAGTCTAAGAGCTAGCAACGTTTTCATCACCTGATTTTAGCAAGGCTCATTTTTCTATATATTCTACCTCTTTAATGTTGAATACGAATGCGGCCGGTCTAGCTGGCGAGAGACGTTGCATTTACCTGAGAGGGGATGGGCAATACAAGTGAAAAAGTGACAAAATTACTTTTAAATTTCAGCATGAATTTTGTTTATAACACTTGATTCTGCTAACTATTCGTGATATTAAGCCATTATTGCCAGACCGTTTGAATGTTGCTAAGACCATGCCAGACCCTAATTTAGAGGTAAAAAAAGGTGTCAAATTCATGTCATTTTAGCAAAGCTGAAATTTTAGTACGTTATACTTTGGCTATCATATAAGCCATAATTAATTTGCCAGACCGAAATTCCGTTGCTAAATTACTGCCAGACACCGATTTATATCTGGCAGAGAAAGTGCCTATTATTAGAAGAGTTGGCAGCTTTTGTAGTGCTTTGGCTACTTTCAATAGACAGCCAAGCCATGATTATTGCCAAAGCAAAGATCCTTGCTTTCTATAAAAGTATATATATTTATTATTAATTATCTCTTTGGAGATTTAATTAGAATGTTACAAGAACTTGATATGTTTTTTGAAATTCAAAGATATTATAATTATATATATATATTATATATATAATTATATATATATATTTATATATACACATATATATATATATATACATGATTTGTCGAAATAAATGCTTAATTAAAAATATTTCTTACACTTATTTAACATGTCTTCAATGAAAATATTTTTTCTTCTTTGCTTACTGCTACAAAAATCACATGTTTTTCCATTACTAGCCAACACAATTAAATTTCATTTCGAAAACACAGAGAAAGTGCTACGAACGATATTATTCCAAAACACAAATGATTGTTTGACCTTGAAAAGTAGCAGTTGACATTGCATATTTCTTGCTAGCTGCTATAAATTTATTCCAAAAATTAAGAAAAAATATTATATATTGTATTATTTAAAACTAAAAGCAAATATTAATAAACACTAATTATAATATTACTTAAAAATTAAGAGAGAATTTAAATAAACATAACGGTTGACAAGTTACGCCATGGAGTTTCAGTTTTGGTCTGTTTTCACTTCTTTGTCGATTTCATAAATCTCTATACTTATAAAAGAATATGCCCTGATGACTCAGAATCAACGCCAAGCTTCAACCACTGCTCCTAGGACTATGAAATTTGGAAGATATGTTCCTTACACAAAGTAGGCACTGACTAAGAAAGGATTTTTCAAAATTCCTCACTAAGGGAATTAAATAGGGGGTTGAAATTTTTAGGTCACTTCGCCTTTTCGACATATCTTACATAGAAGAAGTTTTAGGTAGAAGCAAGAAATTCAGGATAAAAAATAGTTAAACACGTATTTCAGCGATTTTAGAAATTCAGCCACTGAGGGGGGTTAAATGGAGGTCGAATATTTTAAGTCATTTTACCATATCTCAGTAAAAGTTATAGGTAGGAGCGTGAAATTAAGGATAACAAATGTACTAAAAATATTTAAATAGGTATTTCAGTGATTTTAGATATTCATCCACCAAGGGGGTTAAATGGGGGTCGAACACTTCAGGTTATTTTGCCATTTCTCAGCAGTAGTTTTAACTACGCGCGTGAAATTCAGTGTTATAAATCTACTAAAAAATAATTAAACACGTAATTGAGCTATTTAAGCTGAAGCGAGTTTGTCGCCAACATTGGCTATGAGCCCGATCATGGAAGATTAGTCGAACAAGACAACTATAGCTGATTTTTTTATTAGATATTTCGTGTGACATTTTTAATTTTATAATTTGTTTTTGCGCTTTTTATCTTCTAGCGATCAGATTTAATCTTTTAAACAAAATAGAATGCATTTCTTCCTCGGTTCAAAATACAATTTTGGGATTTAAAGATTTGTTATTTAAATACTAATCGCCATATTTATGTGCACGGGTATGCACAAGGCTGCGTTACAGTGATTGTCGTATAATCAGTTTACAGGCATGCAACCCAAAGGGCTCTGTTAAAGTAATTTCACTTTAAAGATTTATGCACGCATAATAACTGAACCCCTTTATAATGATCGCTGTAATAAATGATATACGGCTGAGAAACACACAGGTCCCTGTTATTTTGACCACGACATTAACAATTTATGGACGTGAAACCAATCTGCCGTGTATCTTAGGCAATCTCATTTTACTTTATTTTATCTAAAAGTTCTCCCTTCCTCTTAGATAATCTCGTTTACGATCGAGCAGTACTTTGTCAGGGGGTTCATGAAAAAAAATTATTATTTATGTCACGAAATCTTTATTTACGTGCTTATTTGATATTCTTATTAATTATTTTCATATAGTTTAAAATAAAGTATTTTATTTATATTTTTCTTTTTGCATGTAAAATGCACTTTCTGGGCTCCAAACAAAGTCAGAGCTGTACGCTGCAGAAGGTATCTGGTCCCCACTCGGAAGCGACCGGCTTGTTAATGATATATGGCTGAGAAGCACACAGGGTCCCGTTATTTGTATCACCATATTAACAATTTATGGGAGTGAAATATTTACAATGATCGCCATGTATCTTATACTATCTCATTTTTTTACATTTTGTCTGAAAGCTCTTCCATTCCCATGGGCAGTCCCGAGTGTGTCTTTGTCAGGGGACTGGTGGAAACACGTATTATTCATGTCGCGAAATATTTATTTACGTACTTTATTGATATACTTATTAGTTATTTTCGTATAGTTTAAAATAAAGTATTTTATTTGTATTTTTCTGTTTGCATGTAAAATGCACTTTCTGGTTCCCAAGCAAAGTCCAGGCTTTACGCTGCAGAAGATAACTTGGTCCCACATGGAAGTGACCAGCTAGACGGGTGAAGACCGGCTAGTTAATAAATGTTTGTTTTAAAAAAATTGGAAAAATTTGTGGAAAACTATTTTATTTTCAAAATTTAACTAAGCTAAATATCAATTTGAAATAATTGATACATTAATTACAGAAATTTAGCTTTTATTTTGACAAATAATATATATATATATATATATATATATATATATATATATATATATATATATATATATATATATATATATAATTCTATAGAAAGTAAACAATAGTTGCTTTGGCAACAATCACGGCTTAGCAGTGTTTTGACAATAGCCAAAACTCTACGAAAGCTGCCAACTCTTCTAAAAGGCACTTTCTCTGCCAGATTTAAATCGACGTTTGGCAGTAATTTAGCAACGGAATTTAGGTCTGGCAAATTAATTATGGCTTATCTGATAGCCAAAGTATAACATACTAAAATTTCAGCTTTGCTAAAATGACGTGAATTTGACACCTTATTTTACCTACAAATCAGGGTCTGGCATGGTCTTAGCAACGTTGAAATGGTCTGGTAATAATGGCTTAATATCACGAATAGTTAGAAGAATCAAGTGTTATAAACGGGCAGTTTTCAAAAGGTGGGTACTGGACACACATCATAACTTCAAGCTTTTCAATAGATAAATTTAATTATCATTAACTTTATTTTTTTTTTCACACTGAGTTTTTAATTCTGCTAAGAGACAAAAATTTATATAATTTATTGTAAAAGTTTTGTATAAATATCTTAAAATTTTATGTTTTTTGGATAAAGAGGCCAATTTTGGACATTCATATTGTTAACTGTTCCAATGTACCACAAAAAAAAAAAAAAAAAAAAAAGAGTTTTAACTTGTTTCCAGGTGATTCTAATGGTAAACAACGAATGCATAAAGGAAACGGATGATTGTTTCATAATTTCATTAACAGATGGCGGTACTGGTTTATTGCTTTTTGAAGATAGGACTTTTCTGGATTTTGGTATGTCCAAAAGTAACGATCGAAACAAAAGTGTTATTTCCACGCAAAATACATAAAGTAAGTACTTTAAACTCTTTAATCTATGTTAAAAATCATTTTTTAAAAGTTTAAAAGTATTTGTATGTATTTTCTTAAAATTTCTTTGCAATGCATGCACTTTTTTCAAATAAGAAACTGGAATGTCCAAATCGCGTAACAATGGTAACGTTGATTTTTTTTTTTGGTAAATTTATTTTTAAAGATCATCCGATGTCGTGAAACGTATTAAAAGATACTTATTATGATGTTTTATCTTAAATAATTATGTGTTTCGTATAAATAAAGCGTATTTAGTAAGTGTAAATAATATAACTTTATCTAGAAGCATGCTCAACATTACGTTACGGTCTCCACAAAATGGTGGCCGCTGCGATCATTACAAAATTTCGGACATGATTATTGATAAGTATGATTTAAAATTAGTAGTAAAACTCTTTTATCTATCTTTAAAAACATTTTTTGAAGTATTTGTATGTATTTTTGTAAAATTTCTTTGTAATAAATGAGCATTTTTCAAAAAAGAAACTGGAATGTACGAATCGCATAACGATCGTAACGCAAATTTTGTTTTCAGTAAATTTATTTTAAAGATGATCTGATGTCGTGTATTAAAAGATATTTATTATAATGTTTTATCTTAAATAATTATGTTTAAGTAGTAAGTATAATAATATAACTTTACCTAGATGCATGCTTAACTTACGTACCGTACAATCGACACAAAATGCTTTCCGCTGTGATCGTTATGAAATTTCGGACATGATTATTTAAAAGTATGATTTAAAATTAATAGTAAAACTTCTCTTTTTTATTTCAAAATTAATTCTTCAGCGATCTTATGGGTTTTTAAGTATTTTGAAAAGTTTTCTTTGTAGCAAATGTACCCAAAAAGAATTTGTGATCTTTTTTTTAATTCAAGGGTTGAGAATCCCCTCTTCTTTTTCATTCTTCAACTTTCTCTCTCCTCTATCAGCACATACAAGGATTACACTTTAACCAGTTAAAAAAAAAAAAAAATGAAAAAATAAGCAAATAATTTTCCAGACTCTTCCCTCCACCATTTTGAAGTTCCCCCCTCCCCTATAAAAACATGCTTTTTCTTTTGCCCCCCTTCTTTTATTGGGGGGGGGGAGATTTTCTAGCCAAGGTCATTATTTTCCCCTTTTTTTACATTTGCTGTTTTTACCACTAAAAAAAAGTGAATTTAACAGGCTATGATTTATTCACTTTATTAAAAAGATATTAATTTGTTTCAATCATATCATACTGTCTTTTAATTAAGAGCATTATTAGTTTTTCCACAACTTATTTTTTTATTATGCTATTAGTAGATATATATATTTATTGCAACATTTGAAAATTTCATAAACGCCTTTAATGTATGTTTTTTTTCATCCTTTCATTTTAGATGAGGTCTCCAAAACGTAGGAAAGTAGAAGCTTGTGTAGAAGCTAAATCAAGAAAAGAAAAATATTTGCAAAAAATAAAAGATTCTGATCCAGAGCGATACAAATGCCATTTGGCAAAGGAAGCAGCCAGAAACAAAAGGGTGAGAAGAGTGAATTATCAGAGGAAAAAAAAAGAATACAAAGGGATCAAACTCGACTACGTGTTCAAAAGCTATGTGAAAGAAGAAGAGAATAAAGGCAAACTGAAGTTCGAATGCAGTTTCAGGAAAAGGTTAAAGATATGAGTTATGAAGAACGCAAAGAGTATGATCGTGTAAGGAAGGCTGAATACAGAGCCAAGTTGACCCATCAAAAGAAAAGAAGAGTTCGTGAAAGAGAAAAGAAATATAGGGAGAACCGCACTGCAAAGAAAAAACAGCTTCAGAAACAAAAAACTGAAGAACAAATGTCTGAAATTACTTCATCGCCAATATCTCCATCCATACGAGTTCTAACATCAAGAATACGTAAACGCCCACCAAAATCTTCTTCGAAGTATGCATGTGTGATAGAAAGTCTCATCAAGACATGTTCTCCAAAGAAAAAACTTGCCCTTGTAAGTCTAGGGGTACATACTCCTGATAAAACAAAAAACTTCAAGCAATTTGAAAATCACATTAAAAGTCATGCAGACAACTTGAAAAGAAAAAGGAATCTGAAGGATATTCAGTTAATGAAAATGTTGAAAAGCATTACTCAACTAACTGCGCTAAAAGTTGTTAAGTGGTCCAAAAAAACTATAAATAAAATTCCTTATAAACATAAGACATTTAAAGTATCACGTGGAAAAATTGACAACTTTTATAAAAGAGGAGATATAAGTCGACCTATACCTTGTAAAAACTCAGAAAAAAAAATTCAAAATTATGTACATGTTGGAAACAACGGTTTTAAATGCATGGGAGAGGTTTACAAAGGAATTTCCAAATGACTGTGAGAGCTACACTAGCTTTTCAAGGTTGAGATCTCAAAATGTGAGAATTACAAGCTCCAAAGATCTAATAACTTGTATGTGTGAATACTGTGTAAACATTTTATACAAATTAGACAGTCTTCGTCATATTCTACCAAACAAAAGAGGCTCAGACTTTCCAAGGCTCCCAAGCACCGTCTATGAATTAAATGAACTGACCATGTGCCAGTCAAAATCATTACTTTGTGCTGAAAGGCAGTGTAATGGCTGTATGAACAAAATTGACCGTGATCTACTGGATAAAGTTGAACAATCTAGTATGAATATTGCAATAAAGTAGCTCCGTTATGAAAAAACAGAGAGGTTAGTTCCCAAGACAGTAGATGCAGATAAAAATCCAAAACACGAAATAAAGATAGTGAAAGACTATATGCAAAAATCGTGAGATGTTACAGTGATGTTGAATGAATTGAGGAAAGAACTGCAGCTTTTTGGCATTCATTTATTTAATGCCATGTGGCAGCTCTAGCAATTTAATCAATTGATTGAAAATATAGAAGATGGATGGCTAGTAACAGTAGAAGATTTTTCAGAAAATTTTCATATCAAGTATCAATTAACTCTGCAATCTTCATATTGGGATACAAAGAGTATAACTCTCCATTTGTCAGTTTGTTTTTATCACGATCCCCATACACATGAAATTATTAGAGAAGGTGTGACTTTAGTTACTTCTGATTTAAATCATGATCATTTCACTGCAGCTGTATTTCGCGCAACTACTGTGAATCACATAATGAGCAAAAGAAATTTTCAAATCAAGCATTATGTTGGATGGTCTGATGGTTGTGCCAGCCAATATAAAAGTTGTGAGGCTTTTTTGGATTATTCCTTGTATCCCCAGACTTTCCTTCATGGCTATGAACATAATTTTTTTGGATCTTGCCATGCTAAGGGACCGCCCGATGCAGAAGGTACAGTTATTAAAACATTTTTGGATAGACAAATTGCGCTTAATGGCTGTTTACTTCAATCAGCAGAAGATTTGTTAATGTTTGCCAGAAAATGCCTCAACCAAAATGCAAGGCAAATAAATTCAAGCCACAAAATGCTGTAAATTTGGTTAAAAAAACAGAAATCGACAGTGCTTGAAGTATAGCAAGACAGCCAGCAAAAACTGTAAAAGGTACACAAAAAGTTCACTCTGTACAAACAACAAACAAATTTGGAACTATTCAAATAAGAAATAGATCTTGTTTTTGCATTCTCTGTAAAAACAATCAAGAATGCATTACCAGTGAAGCTGGTGAAAAAAAGATTGTTTCTATAATTGATTCCTCACAGCTGAAAACAGAGTATGACATTGGTGACTGGTGCTTAGTAATTTATGATGAAAACTTATGGCCAGGTATCATAGAAAAGATCAACATTGTTAATGGTGAACAAATATTTTCTATAAATTTTTTGACTCTTCAGGGAGACAATTTTAGCAGGTTTCGTTATCCATCTATAAAAACACAGCACACATTTAAAACATGACGATATTTTACTGAAATCATCATCTCCACCTCACCCTGTGACAGCAAGAGGAGACTTTCTTTTCCTAAACATATTGTAGATATGTGTATTAGAAAAATGGCAGTGTAACTTGTTTTTTGAGAAAATAAAAAGAATAAATTATATGCTGGATACTTCAAATATTATGTAAAGGTATGTTTTTTGCATAATGTGTAATTCCTATAAAATTAAGATATTGCTTCTAAAAAAGTAGTAAATATAATATCAAAGTTTAACATTTGATTTTATTATTATTATAATTATTATTACTGGATAACGAAAAGTTTACTAGATATATATGTATACACATACATATACAATTATAGAACAAATTTACTACATTCTTAGTCTTAAGAAGTTTTTAAATACTAAGCACAATTTAACTATGGAAAGGTCAAAACTGTGTAACTTACGTATCAGCAATGTCCAAAATCTGTAACCTACAGATCTACTAAGTAAAAGCTTTAATAATTAATTTTTCAGAATAGTTGCTGTCTTTTAATGTTTGTGTATAATTTTGTAGACTTATATGCTATACTGTTAAAAAAAAAAAAAAAAGCCTTACATTTGAAAATTTTAAAAATTACTTATAGTTAACGTTTAATGTTCCCACATTTTGATAATTTCCCAAACAAAATTCATGCTAAAATGATGCAATTTTGTCGCTTTTTCACTCTAATAATAGGCACTTTCTCTGCCAGATATAAATCGGCGTCTGGCAGTAATTTAGCAATGGAATTTTGGTCTGGTAAATTAATTATGGCTTATCTGATAGCCAAAGTATAACATACTAAAATTTCAGCTTTGCTAAAATGACATGAATTTGACACCTCATTTTACCTATAAATCAGGTTCTGGCACGGTCTTAGCAACATTGAAACAGTCTGGCAATAATGGCTTAATATCACGAATAGTTAGCAGAATCAAGTGCTATAAACAAAATTCATGCTAAAATGACGTAATTTTGTCACTTTTTTACCTGCATTGCCCTCCCTTCACAGGTAAACAACGTCTCCCGCCAGCCAGACCGGCAGCATTCATATTCCACATTAAACAGGTAGAATATATATAAAAATGAGCCTTGCTAAAATCACGTGTTTTCTAACGTTGCTAGCTCTTAGACTACTATGCATGGATCATACTCTTACATATCATACTCCACATACTCTTACGACTGAGCTGGAAGGACTTTTCATTTTCTGCCTTATATTTTACTCAGTACTAACAACAAATAACCAATTATCTAAATCTTCTCACCTTCTACTCTTTATTAACTACTTTTAGCATTTGTCTTATTCGGTCTCTCAAAAAAAAAAAAAAAAAAAAAATGATGGAAGACAAAAGAGGACAGATTTTTCTTCATTATTATAAAACAAAACCTAACTATTAGAAGCTTTTTGTCTAATTAAACATCTAAATGTCAAAGATTTTAAAAGAAAGTAAGTCTTTCACAGCACTCTGGCAAAATATCTTTCATATGATTAACCAACATATAAAACTATTTGTAAAAAATGCAAAAACAGAAATAAAACAAAGAAATATTTTATTGTTCATGTCCTCCACTACCTAAAGAAGAAAGTTGCCACAATGTTACTTGTGAAAAAAAAAAAAAAAAAAAAAAAAAGACTGATTCTGGCCACACCCTTGCCGACAATGGGAAAACAAGTTTTGCCAGAGCTTGTTTTCCCCTTAGACCATACAATAAACTAGACCCCACATTGGTAACCTTTTCGATGGCCGGCATCAGAGGCGGTGGTGGTAGATTTATTCCGCCAAACTGGTTTTTCTCCCGCCAAAATCTACTTGGAGGAATTTCCCCCTTTTCCCGCCGAAACTTTATATTGCGTCTGTGCCTGTCTGGGCTCTTGTTGTTTTTCTAGAGACTGACTAATATTTTAAATTCCAAACAGTTCTTTTAAGAACTTATTAAATTGAATTAAATTAAATTTTTTTTTTTTTCGGGCTATAAGAGTTGTTTTTATAAAAAAACTTGTCAAAGTAAAAGTTGTAGATACTATTAAGAGGATTTATAATAAATTTAAGCAGATTTGATATCTTGTGAATTGACGAAGTTTTGAATTCTTTTCTTCTTAAACCCCCCCCCCCCCCCCTTGAGGTCATTTTTAATTATATCAAAAATCTGTCATACATAAATTTTCGGCCCTGTTTCTAGAAGTATTAATAACTTTAAACGGATTCGATGCGTATCATAAATAAGAAGTTATGGGGATTTTTTTGTTTTCATCCCCCCCCCCTTTTGGTTCGATTTTGCCCATTATCGAACTTGACCAAGATTTTATGCCCCTTAATTTTGTGTATCAGTTTGGAAGAGATTTGTGCAGAATTATTGAAGTTATCATGTCCATAAAAAAGTGATCTAGATAGATAGATAAAAGTTTTGAATTGGGGTTGGTTTTGGGTTCTGGAAGTGATGATCGGCGTAGATCTGCAAAAACTTTTCAGAAATTCCAACATAGGGGAGAATGTAATAGGTAGTATTTCTTACGAAATCTACCTAAAATCATAAAGTAGTCATTTTGTATTTGAGAAGGTTTTATAGCATCTAATTATGACAGCAAATATCGTTTAGAAGTCAACATCTTCAGTAGTTGCCTGTGGTTATTATTTTCAATAATTGTAAAGGAAAAAAAAAACACTTGAGAGTTAAACTTAATTTTTTATAGCATTCAAAAGTTGCAAATTATTTCTTCTCAGAAACTTATGCAAAATAGTTATTTTAACAGAGAAACAATTACACAAGTTTTAACTTAGTAGATATGAAATATCCTGGAATTTTTATTTTTCATACAAAAAAAAAAAAAAAATACTGTGCATTTGTATTTTTTTTTTCTATACATGCATATATGTTATCTATCGATGTTTTCCTTTTGATTAAAAATATTGTAATTCATTTATACTTTCAATTAATATATATATATATATATGTATATATGAAAGATTGCAAAAAATATGCCTTTAAATTGGAACATCAAAAGCAAAACAAAAATTATGGATTGCAGCAAAAATATGTTCTATAGAATGTATTGTTAAATAAAGACAGTATGTGATTTCTAGTTTTCAAAACCTATAAAATACATTATCAAATCAAATAATATTTTATAACATGTCACTGCTAACTTTCCACAAATTCTTCACTTTTGTAAGAAAAAAAAAGATACTGTAAATACTGTTCGATTTTCTGTTATTTTAATAATGCCTGCAAAATTTAATGCATTTTTAGAATTAAAAAAATAAAATAAAAATCTGACATTAATTTGTTACATTTCGTGAAATGAGCAGAAATCTCGAAATAATTTGTGTTATCGTACTTAATATCTTATATCACTAATAAAAAAAATATAATTTAAATAACATTTATTACAAGGACAAAGCCATTTTATAACATTAAAATAAAATACAGCAGCAAAAACAGAAAAATAAAATCCATCCAGAAGATTAAACAATCCTTTTTTCACCATGGGTGGGACTCTCATAACTTATTTCTATCCTTCCTCTTTGAGATTAAATCCTAGAAGGAGCAACAGTTTCGTTTCGCTTTGGTTTGTTTACGTTTATTTTTATTGCGAGAATGAAATCTAAGTTGCCAAGAAAACGATCACCGCCAAAACAGACATTTTTTAAAGCGCCAATCCGAGCTGATCCTGAAACCGGATTTTCAACAATATAACAAAGAGATGTGGTCTCTAGTAGATTATTCCTCTGAAGTTTTCCCACAATGTTGGATTTACAATCCTCTACAACTAATCGCTTGAGGAAGAAAGATAATAATAATTAATTGCTTTTGAAACTATAGTTGTGTTCTTTACTTGTAATATGAAGTAAAAAAAAAAAACTTGTTCTACATATTTTCAGCTCCAGCTAATACCATTATCAATTATGATATTAAAAATAAGTTTAAGCAAAAATAATACAGTATGGAACCATTTATCTGGAAACCAGTTATCCAGAATCATATTTCCAATCAACTGATTTCAGAATCTTTCAAGAAAAAAAGTGCCATTCAGTGCCAGTTTGACATATGCATTGCTTAATACATTACCACATGCATGGCATTATGCCAACATTTAGGATTTGAAATGAAAGCATTTAGATACAAGGAATTTGGATTTTATGCAGAATTATTGTCTCAAAGGGATTACCATAAACTACCCTCTTTAAACTCTTAAGTAGTCTTTTATCATGAATAGATCTGATTGTTAATCTAATTAACCTAATACTTAATTTGAAATCAGATACAAAAAGTCTACAAATTTGATCAAATGGGTGTTGCTTTAATGCCTTTAATTTCCAGAAAAAACAGTTAACCATAATACATCTGATCTCAACCATTCTGGATAAATGGTTCTATATTGTAAATGCTGAAGTCATATTTTCAAAAGGAAATGCAAATTCATAATACCTGCAAACGAAAAAGATCCAAATGTTTATCAACAATATCCTCCGAACCAAGAGCTAAAGAAAAGAAAATTAGAAAGTAACATTTTATACAGAGATTAGAAAGAATATTAATATTTACTAAAATAATTACTTACATGCATGAAACATTGATAGAATATAATCCTCAACTTTCATTCTCAGCATTGACTCAGGATTCATAAAGTCACGTGAAGTAAACAATAAACGTCTCCATTTAGATTGAAGAATTTTTGAAATATCATGGCATCTCTATAAAAGATATAAAACACACATAAGAAATGTTAAGAGATTTGTATTATGTATACAAAGACATAATTCCTTATTTTATAAAGCCTTCATTTTAAATTAAAATAAATTTAACCCATTAACGCCGACTTATTTTATGCTTCTTTTAATACTTCGATACCAGTTGACACCAGTTTTCCTATACTGTTATTTTAACTGATTGAATCTCTGATAGTTTCACATTAGATAATATGAATTATTTTTTATAAAGATACTGGTGTTCATATTTAAAAGTTTCGTATCACTTAAATGGTAACTTTTCGTACCAACCGGCATTAATGAGTTAAAAAAATCTTGCTCCTGTATCATAGAAACTTATCAGGTAAACATGGAAAATTCCTTTATTAATTTGATATCTAAAAGATATTTAAATGTTTTCTACAAATGTGTATTTCTTAAATAATCGTAAATGAGACTGCTTTAACAGAAGAACAGGGAAAAAAAAATTCTTCATTCTTTCTATTTGTGTTATCCACAAAATTAAACAGAGATTTTGCAAAATGATCAAATTAGTAAAAACTGAAGTTCAAAATTGAATTCCTTCAGTCTTCCAAAAATTTTTCCGAGAGAATATATATATACAGTCAAAGCACCTTATAATGAATTATTCGTCATACAGTAAAAAGTCCAATCATCAGGATTACTGTATTCTGAATGCAATCTGGGTATGGAGTAGGGTGTCAAAATTTTAAATCAGTTAATTTAAGTTAGTATTTTAATAAACTGATTTTTTTTAAAAATTGATTAAAATCATAAATTTTCTAAATGTTTAAAATGGCATAAAAAGGTATTAAAATCTAAGATGAACATAATTTGGAAAGTTTCTATAGGCATTTCACCTTATGAATAAACAAAAAAGCTTTAAATAATTGTTTCTAAGTTTAATTACTTAGGCTTGTAAAAAATTAAGTACAGTAAGTTTGTAAAAAGCAAATTTTTATCTTGCATAATAAAAGCATTTAATTTAAAAATGATATTTAAATCTAATATAATTTGCAATGTCATAATTTCCTTTAACCCATTAACGCCTAAGGTACTTTTTTTTTTTTTTTAAAGCAATCTGATCTTCTAAAATGAAGATATCTTCATATATTTAATGATGTACAGGGTTTGTCCGAGAAGTGATGTCAATGATTTTACTGTCAAGCGAATATACGTTGCAGTGCGCTCGGAGTATAGGGATCACTGAAGAGAGGAGTTAGTTTATGCATGCCTGTTTGCTCAGTTGTCTCATACCATCCAGAGAGTAAGGACAGGCATTTTTGTGAACCTTGTTTTAATCGCCCATGCAAGCTGCGATGCAGCGCTCGATTGAGCAAAGGTTTGCCATCAAGTTTTGTGTGAAACTCAGCAAGTCCGCAGTGGATCATGTCTGGCCCAACATCACAGACAATTGAAACTTTACCATTACCCCCCCAACTTCTTGTTCCCACGCTTGGAAACTCCCATGAAAGGTTATAATTTCGGGACAGTTGACAAAGTTAAAGAGGCTTGCAAAAAGACTCTAAAAGACAGCCCAGAAAAGGTCTACTGTGACGCCCTCGATGCCTGGAAATCCCGCTGGAAGCAATGTATCAATGCAAGAGTTGTCTCATACCATCCAGAGAGTAAGGACAGGCATTTTTGTGAACCTTGTTTTGAAACCATTTTTATTTTGAAACCATTTAATGGATTGTAAAAATCGGATCAATAAATGTCTTCTAATTGATTCATTGATGTTACTTCTCGGACAAACCTTGTATAATATTGATAATTAAAACTTTGAACTACTTGGTAATGATAATATTGAAAATGATTGTTTTTCAGCGATATAGCTTGCTATTGAACTTGCTTTTATTTATGCTCATCAAATGGAAATGGATCAGATCAGTTAAATTCTGAATCAAATGGTATTTTCTTTGAAACAAATTTGAGAGCCAGAGTGTTTTGAAGGAAGCTCTTAGTTTGTGCTCATCTAAGGAACCATAGTAATATCAGGTTTAACTTAGTTCATTGATGGAGTGCAATATATTTGTATACTAAGGGAAATTAATGTAAAATACAAGTGAATAGTTATTTTCCTGGGAGCGGCAAGTTTAATATGATTTGTGGTGAAAAGTAGAATTTATGAGTACATTTTGTTTACTTATTATCAAGTATAAATTTAAAATAGTAATACAATAAGTAAAAGTTGGTTTAAAAGTAAATCTTGCCTTTCAGAAATAAAAAGGGTTTAAGATTGTTTTAGTAAAAGATTTTTAATAAAAGATTCTTCTTCCGTAAGAAATTGTTAGCATTGTTATAAAAGATACAAATTTCAAGAAAAATTGTCTAAAGTAGATCTAAAGATAGTTAGAATGAATCATTAACATTGACACATTCTAAGTCCAATAAAGATAATGGGCAATGTTGTAACTTGCAAGTTAATTCTCAAAGGTATATTCTTTCGGCTGAACAATTTGAATGTACTCCGGAGGAAGTTACAGATACTTTTGATTTTCTGGAATAAGTGGTATGTAAATCTTAGATGCCTAAGCGTGCAGAAGGATGACTGTCAGGTTCATTGCATGAATTTATTGAATGATTTTGGAGTTTTTAGATTTTCTTTTGAGGACACTTATAGTTTTGTTTGAATTATCTTGTAGAAGTGAGCCAGAAGTTTTACAGGGAATTTAAGATCAGTATTTGGTAGTTAGGATATTAGAGTATAGTGCACTTATAAGGCATAAGAGTTGAGAACTTGTCAGGAAAAGTTTTTTTTTGGGATTTGTAACTGATGAGAGAAAAAAGAAGTCCTTCCAGCCTGTACCGGGAGGAAAAGGTAGCTTTCATAGTCCATGTTTTTAAAAATTCAACTCATTTTACTCAAACACCTGAAGCTAAAATGATTGGAACCTGATTATAGAAAATCCAATCCCTGTTTTTGTTAATACTGAATTTGAATGCGAATTTCAGCATGAGAGTTACAGTATAACAAAAATCAGATTGTTTCAAAATGTCAACCACCCTATTTCAAACTGCCATATCTCAGCCATTTTTTAAGAAAAGCAAAAAATGTTCTGGAATCCTTGTATCACAATCTAATACTTAACGAAAACAACCTTTTAAATTTATAAATTTGTATATATATTTTTTTAATAAAAAAAAAATTAAAAGATTAACTGGCCGCCATTTTGAAACAAGATGGCGCATGAAGCTGGCCAACGAACTCGGTCGAGACATTGGTATGTTCCGTACACATGATCAGTCACATTTATATTGGTTCATAAATACGAGAGTTGCAGCATAACAAATATCAGATTGTTTCAAAATCTCAGCCACCCTAGAATTTCAAACTGCCATATCTCAGCCATTTTTTAAGATAAAGCCAAAACAAAAAATGTTCCAGATTGCTTGTATTATGTTCTAACACTTAACAGAGACAGTTTTTTCAATTTATAATTTTTTTTGTACATCTTTTTGATTTTTTAAAAATTTTAATTGGCTGCCATTTTGAAACAAGATGGTGGATGAAGTTGGCCAACGAACTCAGTCGAGACCTTGGTATGTCCTATATGATAGATTTAAGTTAACTTTTAAACTTAAAAAGAGATATATTAAACTAAACAGAGTTAAATTAATTTAAGTTTGCAGTGGAAAATGTATAATGGCTGAACACCCTGTGACCGATATGTAAAAATTAAAAAGTAAAAAGCTTCCATTAATTAAATTATAATGATATTTAAGGTTTGAGAGAATGACAAAGATTTAAAACCAAATAATATTTATTAAAACATAAATCAAACAAATCAAATATAACTTAAAAAGTATTTCAAACAATAACTACTTATGGAAATAAAAAGCATCTGTTACTGAAATAATATATTTCTTTAAATAAAGATTATTGTAATAAATTGTATTCACGTAAAAGGTAAACAAAAAGAATTTACTTTCCTCCCCTATCACAGTTCCAAATTTACACAATCAAAGCGACTATATCCAAATGAATCTTGAAGTAAAAATTAATTTTTCAAAGATTCCAAAAATAAATAGCAAAAATTTCAAATTTTGGCAGTTTTTCTTTCCGATTTTCGTCATGGACTGTATTGGAACTGATCAAGTCATCTTTGAACATTCAAATCCGATAAGTACTGCAATGATTCTTCTAGATTTAAGTCACATTTTGCATATTGCTTGATAAATTATCTTACATCTATACAGGGTGATGTCATATTTTTTAGCATGCGTCATTGTCTGTTAAAGCAGGGAGGGAAACTTAAAGAAACTATAGCAGCATTTACATACTACACTCTAATCTTGATTCAATCCATTCCGATACCATCATTGTATTTCCGACCCTGTTTCCAATGAAAAAGCCGGTTTGAAGATGAAACTAGCCTAGGTCATTTTCACCCCTGCTAGCTCCTAGGACATTAGTCCAGCATTTACCCATGATTCCTTTCGGGTAAACAAACAGCATCAGTTCACCCGTTAACGTGTTGGTGTCTCCATCGTTTGAAAGTTTTGTCAGTACTTTTATTTTTGCGCTATTTATTGTTTTTTACAACTTTATTTTAAGTTCTTTTTTGTTTTCAAAAATGCAAAATTTCGTCAATTCTTCGCGATGGACGGTCGAAAATTTTACTTTCTGCGATTTTTGAATTATTAGCTTTTTTCGCGTACCGCAGCGATTTTTCTGATCTTCATGAAAAGAAATCGATTTTAAACTTTTAGACTAATATAGTAAACTTTGCCTCCCAAGTGTTTTGATTTTTTACCGAATTTTAATAAGATTTTCAATATGATTCTTGGTGGGGTTTTTTCAGTTCTGCTGCGATTTTTTACAATCGTTAAGAAAAAAAAATCAGTTTTAAACTTTTAGCCTAATATAGTAAATTTTGTCCGCCACGATTTTGGAAGTTTTTGCAATTTTCAATGCAATTTTTAGCCCCCCCTTTTTTTTTCTTTCTGCGATAATTTTTTGATAACCACAAAAGGAATTCTGTTTTAAACATTTAGCATAATAAATTCAATTTTGTCTCCCGCGATTTTCAATACGATTTTTTGCGTTGTTGCGCTAATTTTTTTATATTCAAAAACGAGTTCCTGTTAGAATGTTTTAGCTCTCACTGTAGTAAATTTAACTAAAGTAAAATTAAAGGTTTTTTTTTTTTTTTTTCATTTAATCGGCGATTTTTCAACATTAATAATAAGGAATACGGTGTTGTTAATCTTTAAGTTTAACTTAAAAAAAAAAAAGGTTCTTTTTTTCAATAAAGTTTATTCACAATTACGTACAGGGATTTTGGAATTTTTTCCTGCATTTTACGGCGATTATATTTTTATTTATTTATTTTATGTTCGTAAGAGTTATTTGGTTTCAAGATTAATTTCTATATTGATAAGTGCGATATAAAAAACTCCTCTGACAAAGAAAATTCAAGGTGAATTTATTATCGAGTTAAATACTTCATTGTTGAGAGTTGTGTTTTTGAAAATAGTATAAAATTAAATCTTCATGTAGATAATTTGAAATAATAAGGTAATTTTCTCCGCATATCATAATTTTTCTATTTAATTTCAATAATATATTGTGAAGTTTGCTCCAGTATGTTTATCTATTTATATGTTTTTAGCTTGATAATCTGATTGCTTTATAATATTGATTTCGATATCGTAATAAATGACTTCCCCAAAGCAAAATAAAGCAAAATTAGGTCTTAAAGATTTGCCTTATTTTTAATAGCTATTTTCTTTTAAATATTACCAATATGCGATTTTTGATAGTTTATTAACAAAAAAATCTGCTTTTTGTAATGCACGTATTATAATTATATATTAATTGATATACCATGCTATCAGGCATTATTGTTAGTATGGAGAGCAACATCAGTACAGGCATTTCGTCTTTTTTTTAAGTAACTAAATATTTTTTCAATGAGAGTCAAAAATGTAAGTTATTACAGACTATATAGAAGAATCTTTTGAGAGAAATAGTGTGTCTTTGTAATTACCAAAAAATATAATATATAACGAAGGGTTTGTACTGATGTTGTTCTCCACAATAATAGTAAAGCCCAGTAGCATGGCAGAGATCTGCACGGTCGAACTCAGGCTGGGCCCGGCCATACTTTTTCTGAAAGCTCGAGCCAAGCCGGGATTGGGCCGGGCCGGTCTAATTTATTTTTTCTGTACCAAGCCGGCACTGGTTTCATTCTTCCTACTCTTCACAGGCCGAAATTTTAAATCCCAGTTTTGACCCGGCCCATATGAAAATCATTGTCTCAACGTCCGTTCAAAAAAAGAAAAAAAGCATACATTTCTAAATCGCTATTATTCTATATTAAACATTAAAATTTATTCTTTTTAAAGAATAATGGATTTTTAGGCTTATTAAAATATAACTAAATTAAAATATAGTAAAACGTGTGAAAAAAGAACCTGCCTATGACGAAATCCTATCTTAAACTGAAAAATGTCTTGATCCATGCAAACTGAATATACTAATACCTAAGAAGAGAATATATAATATATTTACACCTGCGAAGACGGGAACTTGTCTATAACACATTTTTTTCTTTCCTGTGCAATTCCGTCTTAGAAGATTTTACTGTACAGCATTTTTCAGATTTTTAAATCTCCAATACATGGAATATGGATTAACAATATTAATGATAACTGAAACATTTACATACAACAAATAGAAATTCATTAAAAAAAAAATATCGTAGGCTACGACATTTCTATAAAAATGAAAATTATAAACATGAAAAAAAAAAAGCTAGATAAGTGTTTTTGGTCAGAGCTCCCAGTACGAGACAAATTTTTAACCAAGTCGACGAAAAAATCAACATTTTGTAGAAATTAGTTCGGGCCGGGCCGATGAAAGTTGAACTTCTTTCTAGTCCGGGCTGGTCTCAGGATGAACTTTTAGCTATTACACCGGGCCGAGCCAATAATTTTTTCTATGGACCAGGCCGGGCACAAACCAAACTAACTTTTATACTGGGCCGAACTTTTAATTTTTATACCGGGAATATATATATATATATTCTTTCTATGGGTCGGGTTGGCCCATTCAGACCTTTATAACATATTATATAAATTAACATATAATGGGATTTTGTTTTGTGTATATGATTTCAAAAAGATATTTAACTTGTTACTGATATCATTATTTTGCTATTTGAAATTCATACACAAATTTTATACATAATTTGATTGATTATGTTTGACATATTTTGGCTCAATACTGTTTATTAAACTTAACCACAGCCCTCGCTAAGGAAGGATTCATTCATCTCTCTCCCCCCAAACTTTCACGAATGCTGTTACACTTGGCAAATTTACAAACCCGGTTGACAAATTTGTTTAAAACTTTAATAACAACTATAATACACTTTCTATTTCTGATAGACTTGGCAAAAATTAGAAATATAATTGTGAACATTATTCAGCCTTTTACAAATAAAAACTGTTTATATTTTCTTATTGTGGTAACTTGGCAAAATTATAAAACTAATTGGCAAACGTCAAGAACTATCTAATTTTGTTTGCCAATGGGTGGCAGATACTGAAATTTCACTTGTTAAATTTAAGTACCCCTCCCCCTACATTAAAATCTCACAGCGATGGCCCTGAAAGGGCCATAGCGACCCCATGGGGGGAGAGTCGGGCAGACTCAGGTCCGAAACTAGAGAGGGTCAGTTAGGGCTTGTGCCCCAGGCACCAGAATTTTATTTTCACAGATAGTGAAAATGAAATTAGTCAAAAATGCTCCCACAGTTTTAACATTAGCTTGCCATTAACTGTCTTCGCTTAACATTATGTGTCTTCATTTAGATAGATAATGTTGAGCATATAGATAATGTTTTATAATTAAGATGAAAATGTTTTATTTGTAATAATTAAAATTCTAGTTTTGGTTTAAAAAATAAAATGGAATTTTAGTCTTTTCTGGGACCCCCTATAAAAGGGATTTTGAAGTGTAAGTTTTACTTTTTGTATGAGGCTTTCTTGTAAATACTAGTATAATATGATTTATTCATTTAATGCCAAGTTAGCAGTATTAGTAGTATTTTAAAAAAAAATGCAAAATATCTTAGTTTGATTATTTTAAATTTCTTAAATGTAAACAAATTTTATACATACTTGTTTTCTTTTAAAAAAATTATACTTATCATATTATTTACTTATTTTTAAAAAAAGTTTGAGTAATGGTGAAAAAACGATTACGTCATAAGGGCGGCAAAATAATACTCGCCTCAAGCAGAAAATTGTCTAGCGGTGGTCTTGGCTCTGGTGTTACAAAGATGTCAATCAAAGTTTGCATTAACAAAAAGTGGTCAGACATTTTAATTCTCAATAAAGCAAAAGAATGAAGATTATCACTGGCGAAAAGGACTGTAGACGGTTTCTGTTTACACCGGAAGTTTGTACCGCAGTTCCCTAATCAGCCAATCATAATTCAGAAGGAAAAATTACGCAGCTTCCGGTTTTTTGCAGGGGAGGGGTTTTATGCTTGCGTTTGTAAATGGGTGCAAAATGAAAGCAGGAACAATAGCAGCATATTAACACGTCCTGTAAATCCGGTTTGATACCAAGTGACATTGTAAACGCTGCTTATAGCTACTAAAGTCCTCTATAATTATAAGAATACAATAATACTTAATATTTACATAACTTCACTATAAGAAAAATATTAAAAACAGTAACTACGATCTTTAGAAACTTTTCTCTCTAAAACTTTTATTCCCCAGATAACTTTTCATGGTTTTAGCAAAACGTATTGAAAAAAAAAAACTACAAAATAAAAGTCCTCATTTTGGACATAACGGAATATGTTACTGTATGAGTTAATTTTTGGACAAATCGGTGGTATTATGATTTTTATTAAGTTCTTTAATGATGTATAAATGTTTATTTGGGCATAATGCCCAATTATAATGGTCAAAAAAAGAATTCTGAAAAAAAAGGGAAAATGACAAGAAGAGAGGTAAAAAAAACTGTTACATTAACATCATATCCTTATAAAGCAAAACTGAAAACTATAGAGAAGGAGAAAAAAAAAAGAACAAGAAAAAAAGGCATTATTCAAGAAACCCAATAATCCTGATCCCACAACTCCTAACACTCAAAAACTGAAGAAAAGAAAATTAACGCATCAGTGATATCATCTAATGTGGAAGAAAATGATAATGACGATGCTTGCATCTTCCGTAATGAACTGTATGTAAATTCAAAGGACAAAGAAGAGTGGATTCAGTGTAGCAGCTGTAGAGGTTAGGCACATGAATACTGTTCAAGTGCTGAAGAAAGGGATGATAATTTTATGTGGGGATTTTGTGAACGATTGTTATTATTGTTTAAAAAAATCAATGATACTTTGGTTTGTATTCTTTTTCTGTATTCATAACTTCATTTTATGTTGTCCAAATAAACTTGTTTAATGAAATTTCACATTAAGCTTCAATTTTATGTTATTTCATATGAGTACCTTATTTTATCCAACTGGTCGTCCAAAACGGGGATTTCACACATTTTCCATAAAAATATTTTTCCTGTCTAGCCTAATGATTTTTTCTAACAGCCTTGAGTTCTGATGATCAAGGAGTTACTCTAAAACTAAAATAGCTTCCCCGTTTTTTTTTTTCAGTTACATATTTTTTTTGGTAGGCCAAAATACATTAACATCTTCATTTTGGATAACTTTCCCCTAATAAAGATTGTTTAAAATTAAACTGAAGCGATACAGTCATTTATAGTCGTAAGTCAAGTGAATATTTACACAATTGTAAGATTATAAAATAAAGTCCTACAATATTGTTTTTTAGACAAAATAAAATTGATAAGATTAAGTTGACAAAATAACTATATGATTTTTAAAGAAAATCAAACTAACTTCTACAGCTCTGAATTCCTTGTATGACTGCAGGAATGTGCCTTGTCTCTGTAAAATAGAATGATAACTCATGTTTAAACAATATACAAACACAGAAAAATTATTCAAATAAAAAATAGATTCAGTCAGTGAACAATTGATATATTGATTTTAAAAACAGTTATATTGGCAACTAAATATGAATGTAAACTTTTCTCACATATACAGGGTTTATAAACTTGAGAAAAAAATATACAAGGATTTAAACAAAATCTAAGGAGTCCAATTATTTTAAATGACTTACTGTATTTTTTCATGTATCCCACACCCTCATGTAACATGTACTTCCTTACCATATTTGGAGGAAAACATGCCAAACATGTTTTATTCTATTAAAATCTAATAGTTAGTGCTAAAATTGCACTGTATTTAGAATGTATTGTTTACTGGTTTCATAAATTTGAAAACAAAGTTGCCAGTCAACTATTTTATGAAAGGACCAATGGTCATACATACACAGGCCAATTAAATTCATGCTTCTCGATTTTTAAAGTACATGTTGAAGAGAAAAAAGCCATCTGGCAAATGCCTCCCCCCCCCCACAAAAAAAAAAGAGAAAGAGAAAGAAACAACCTTTTTCTTTTTTAGAATGGCAGTAATCATATTAATTTTATTTTCATAAGCATGAGATTTTTATTTTACTTCCTTTAAGCCCTAGCAATTGGCAAAAGCTATCTTATTTTTAAACCAAAGTACAGCAACTGGGCGAACTTTCATCATCTTTTTACTAGTGGGTCAAGAGGAGAGAATATTTTTTTTTCTCCATGGAACGTGTCAATCCCCACATTCTGAGAACATTTCCTGTGCAATTCCAGGATGACTTGCATTTTTCAGCTGAAGCGATGAATTTTCCCATAAAATCTAATTTTGGTGCTTTGAAAAATAATATAGTTTCAGTTGAATATTTCTGAATATTAAGCTAATCTTTTTTTTTTTTTTTTTTTTTTTTTTTGTCTTTTAGGTGAGGATATATTTATAAAGAAATAAATGTGCTGATTTTTACAAATACTTATTAAATAGGTCATACAGCTTTTATTTTTCATTAAAGAAAAATACATACATTGTGTCGCAAATTATATTAAATATCATTCATATTCATAGAGTAAATGAATTTAGATCATGTTTTTGCTCTCTGATTTTATGTTTTCTCTTTTAGATTTCTTGAAACTTATGAAATACTTGAAAGATTTAGATTAGCATTTGACTAATAGACCTGTAAATTTAGCGATTTTCATTCATAATAGTTTGAGAATATTCCTAAGCGATAAGATAATGATAGTCTCTTGCACATTCTAGCATGTAGAAACAATTTCCAATTTTTTTCTTCAATGGGAGGTCTTGCTGTTATCTACATACAGTCGAACCTTGTTAAGATGAAAACACTTAAAACGAAATTTCACTTCAGACGAAGGAAAATAGTTTCCCCATCACATTATCTTGGAAAACAACAACTGCACCTAATAAAAAAAATGTCCTCGTTGTGACCTTTGCGGCAACCTTCCACCTTGAAACAAGTTTATCGCTTTTCCTGAACTGGACGAGGGAGGATATGCGTTTGCTCTTGGAACTCAGGTTGGTGAAGAGGTGGGTATAGTGGTGACCATGGGGGAAGAGAAAAGTGTTGCATTTTTTCTCTGTTTGATGTTGAAGTTCTTCTGTGAGCAATTCATGTCATTGCTAGCATGTGGTTGATCACTTGATGTGAATAAAATTCTTTGCTAGAAATATTTTATTGATTGAATTCTAGTTGTATTGGAGCTCTAGTTGTGAAAATGAGTGGGGAAAAAAGGCTCTTAGTTTGGAAATTAAGCAGAAGATTTTGTTATGTTAGTGATGGGATTTAAAAAAAATCAGAGTTTGCAGCAAACTATGGAATATCTGCTAGTACTCTTTTGACAGTTTTTAAGAATCGAGAACAAATTGAAATAGATTGTGCTATCAATCAGTTCGAGCCTGCAAGAAAACGAATGAGAAATGATAAGAATGAAGAAATTGAAGTTGCTTTATTAAGACGGATAAAAGAAGCTAGGAACAAGAATATAATTTTAACTGGTACTGTTTTACAAGAAAAAGCAAAGTTTGTTTGCAGAAGCTCTTGTTGTCGATGATTTTACATGTTCAAATGATGGCTGTCAAAATAGTCTGCAGTCTAATCAGGGTAGTGTAATTTTGTTTTTTTTTCTAAAGAATGGCCGGCTATTAAAAGAGATTGTGCATCCCATGACAGGGTGTCTATTCCAGATCAGCAACGAATTTCCCTGACATTTCCTTGACTTTTCCAGGTTTTCCATACCAAGAAAAAAAATTCCAGGTATCGAGATTTTGTGATGTTACACACAAAAAATCTTGAAAGTTGTGAATTTGAGAGCGGAACTTTCACAACTGATTCTGAGGCACAAATTACTGATTTGTTACATAATTCTTTGCAAAATTTACAAATTGTTAAAAATTTTACTTGCTAAACATTTTTTAGATAACACTTTTAGCATCAGGTTCTAAACAATTTTGTCTAATCAGGATGAAATTCTTCATCACATCAGTCACAGTTAAATAGATTGCTTTGACATATTTTAATACAAATAATCTATATATATATATATTTCTCTTATGTGGTGCAAAAATAGGGCTATATTTCTAGCTTATCGTTGGCAACAACTGTAATTTCCAGAGCTCAGACCAATGAACAGACTAGATTGTGTTAGATAGATCAGCTCTGCCTCCAATATGACGATCAGTGTCAGCACAGAGAAAATCAAACTAGCAAATATTAAAAATAAAATAACATGTACATAATCCAAAGCGTCTGAGATGATTCCTCATTTTAATTATGAGTAATATTGTTAATTTCAAATGAATTCTCAACTCTTATTTAGAATTTATTTACGAATTTCACTCACATGAAAAAGAGGAGATAGTAAAAATTGTAATGGTTTCTTATCCACAAGTTATCTGAATGTTTAGTCATATCAAGATGTTCTTGTATATCTCTACTACCCAGGGTTAGAAATTAGGAACTCTAAGTAAGGTGTCAAATGACACCTATAATTTTTTTTCTAGGTGCCAAACTGCGTTTCATGGTTGCAATTTTATGTTATATCATATTTTCTTATTTCTTTACACAAGTATGTTATTAATACTAATATTGTTTCTATTTTTGTGTTAAGATATAAGGGGGGGGGGCGGGAGAGGCTGTGCATATTAAACATTTTCTCTGTGTTAATCACTAAAACAAAATAAAAACTGGCTTTCTCTAAAAGTGTAAAACCCAATTAAACTACAATATTTGGATTCTAGAAAAATGTTTAACTTATTCTTTTTATAAAGCTAATATGCATACAAAACAATATTTTCAAATTTTTACTTACAAATAGTAATCTAAAGTAAGAAGATACATCGTGTTTTGCCATATGCATGAGCTCACCTCCCAGCTATAAATCTACACTGCACTGGCATAAATCTGCACCATGCTTCTGAAAAAGGTGTGCAAGAATTTTAGGGGTGCGATACCTGAGGTCAGTTTTATCAATCATTGGTTAAAGTAATGTCAACTTAGAGGTGATTGACAGGTGCAAGGGAGTCTAAGACATGTGGCACTGTCCGATCTTTTATCGAAAACAGGGCTCTTGAAGCGCATGCAGCAGGGGAAAAAAACTAACGCTAAAATATGAATGAGAGCATTTGTTAAAACAAAAATTAAACTAAAAGAAATCTAGATGTCAAATTTGACGACCAGGCATAATTTTGAGGTCATGAAATGCAATCATTTAGCTGCATTTGACGACTAACAACCGCTAATTTCTAACTCCTACCTCCATCAGAAATTTTACCATCTGAATTGGATATGATGCAATGAGCAAAATGTCCTACTTTACAACATTCTGTTATAAGTGAAAATTCTTTCACGTATGATTCTATGAAAATTTTATTATACTGCTTCAGTTTTGCCTTTTCCATTTTGTAATAATAATGAAGAATTTGTAATGATAATTGAGATAATTTCTTAACACTTGTATGTAAAAGAGAAACAGAACTAAAAATTGTCTTCCACAGGGAGAAGTCTGTTAACTACATACAACAGGAACTAAACTAAAACAATAAAAGAAAGGCAATTAAGTTTTTCAAAAAATCCTTAGTTCCATTTTCTGTTAATATTTAATTACTTTAAATCACTTTGAATAAATCAAATTAACTTTTTTTTTTTTACAAAATTATTAGAGATAAAGTTAAATTTTGAAATCCAGAAAGGGTCAATATCCTGTACCCTGTCCCTTTTGCAGAGCACATGAGGATGACCTCCCCTTCTGAACCCTTACAACTCCATGCTTATGTTATTAGGTATTTATTGATTATCTGAAAAAGAAATCAAATTTAATTGATGCTCTTACTTTTATTTTAAGAAAACCTTTTTACATTTTATAGAAACACATGTATGACATATTTTCAATTACGTACTTTTAAGAAAAAGAATGAAAAAAAAAAATTGCATGCATCAGATTTGAAGTTTTATCTTTTACATAATGTAGAAAATAATTTTATGATTCATTACTAATTTTTACACAAAATTGTAAAATCTTACAGTTTAACTGTACAACTATACAAGTAGAACCACAACCATAAAAGTTGGCAGTTATGTTAATATTGGCAAAGCAAATTGTTAATGACTCATTTAAAAAGAAAAATCAGCCTCTTAAAATGTAACAACTAGAAAGAAAAAAGAAATGCTTACAGAGGAAGATGGTTCAGATATCACTCTTTCTTTCGTAGTATCAGCTTCCTGCAACATAAATAATTAAAAATAAGTTACATAAAGTATTTTCAGTTTATAATAAAAGCTTACTATTAACTAGCATTAGTTGAACATACATACATAAAAATGAAAGCATGTTAAATAATAACTATACAAGAGCATCATGTATAGCATTGTGGAGAGAGAAGTAAATACTTTGTCACTCAGACAAATTAAGGAGGAAATGTCTCTTAGAAACTTTTTATGCATAAAAATCCTAAAGGGAATGTATATTAAAATACAATAAAAATTTAGAATTCATAACCATTATATTTAATATATCTACCCATTAAACATTGGTTTCATTTATAATTATTTGTTTGTTGCTTATTTTTTGAGCATGAGTGTATTTTACAATTCTAATTTTTAATTCCTGTTTAATAATAGATATTTATTTATTTAACATATTTAATAAATTTAATATAGTGCATACACAACTTTAAAACTTTTTAAAAGATGAAAAGATTTAAACCATTATTAAATAAACATTTTATTAAGTCAATAAATATATATGTTATGGTCAATATGATGAATCTGGTAATTATTAATACTAACCTTTTATTATTAATAATTTGTGGATTTATCATATTGATTGTAACATACAGTAAAACCTCCATAACAGACACTCCCGAATAGTGGACACCTCTATTTAACGGGCACTTTTCAAATCCCCACTCCCAAAATCTAAATTTTTTTACGTTTAACTTCTGAATGGCGGACAGTAGTTTTGGCGATCAGGGATGAAAAATAATTTTTTGCCGAGAAAGAAAATGGAAAAAAAAAGTAAAAAGCCTCGAAATTTATCAAGGCAATGTGTCAAAAATTTTTTGACCACAGATAAATGTAGGGGGTGGTCTCTGGAAAATCCCTGATGGCCTGGGGAATCTCTCAATATCGTATGCATTTTGTATCGATTACTGTTTGATTCTTCAGATTTAATTGACGTACAATATACAAAGCTTCAAAATATGTTAAAACCATTTTCATCATTTTCTGAATATATCGAGTTCTGCGTATTCTGAATTTAGTGTCTTGTTAGTGATTAGTGTTTCGAGAATGACCTCAAAACGAAAGCAATTAACTTTCAAAGAAAAATTGTAAATTGTAAATGTAAGTGTTACGGATACTTGCTGAATGTTTTAAAATAGGTAAAACACAAATGGGAGAGATTTTACGAAATAAAGAATTTGGATTATTAACTCTAAATGAGAACACCAAAAATGTTAAATTGAGGTATACTGATTCCATTGAAATTAATTTTATATTTCTGAATTGGTTTACTTCACTTCGTTAAAAAATATTCCTGTCAGTGGGCCTTTGATTCAGGAAAATGCTTTAAAAGTAGTTAAAGAACTCGGATTACATTATTTTAAGGATTTGGGCAGATGGCTAGAGAAGTTCCTGTCACGGCACAACATCTCTTTCAAAACAATACGTCAGCATTGCTTTGCTGAACAAAATTTCAATAAAAGTAAAATAAACTTAATACAAAAAATTATTTGCCAGCAGCCTTCATTATGTAGCAAAGCTATGAGGCCGTAATTACATGGCAAAAAATACAAAATAAATGCTGCTTCCAAGCAAGCTAGACAAGGAAAATGAAAGAGTGAAGACAAGCACTTCATTTCCACTACATATATCAGTCTGTTTTGCAAATTTACATAAAATTGTTGTCATTCTGTAAAGCGAAAAACATAGGCGAAACGCCATTAGCTTCATGGGCAATCGCTGAGGGCCTGAAGGAGAGACCTGAACTGATAGCCCCAAAACAGAATATTTTGCAATGTTCTGCAACGAACCTTCAGCTGATCAAAAATGTTTGGCGAGAATAAAAAAGTAAAACACAAGAAGATTTTCTTGTATATGTAGGAGTGCAATTTCATCTTGTATAGAAATACTAAAGACATTTCGTAAAATGCTAACATACACACAAACCAAAGAAATGGCGAATTTCGTGATTTTACTCTGATCAAATGAGGAATTTTGCTTTTTTCCCCCCCTCATAATCAATTGACAATTTTTGCAATATTTTTGAGATTTTTCTCAGAACTGATCATCGAACTTCGCAATTTTTTTCCCACAACTGATTGAAGAATTGAGAGATATTTTCCAACACTTCATTGACGAATTCTGCATTTTTTTTAACCCGCGACCAATTGATAAATTTTTCGGTTCTTTCTTAGGGCCAATAGGCATAAATCATTTTTTTTCTTTTTCAAGCAACTGATACCCGAATTTCTCTCTTTTTTTTTTTTTTTTTAAACCCACAACCGATTGTTAAATTTGCAATATTTTCCTTATTGATAACTGTTGCGGATTTTGTGAGTTTTTCTGAGACTGATTGACGAATTTCGTGATTTTTTTTCTGACAATCCACTGATGAATTTAGCTTTTTAACCTGCGACTGATATGCAAAATTCACGTTATTTTCTTTCTACCAATTGGAAAATTTTGTCGCTTTATTTTGCAACCTATTGACAAAAATCAAGGGATTCCCCACAACTGATCGACTAATTTAGCATTTCTTTTTTAGCCGAGACAGATAGCCAAATTTTGCGATATTTTCTTTCAGATTGGCAAATTTTGCAGTTTTTTCTTGCGACTGATTGGAGATTTTTTTTTTTTCGCTACTGATCAACGAATTTCATATTTTTCTTGACGATCCACTGACAAATTTCATGGCTTTTACCCATGACTGATTGGCGAATTTTTTTGCTTTTTTCTTGGCAAAAAACTCGAAATTTCAATGAAAAATCACCCGGTTGATGGACGAATATCACAGTTTTTGACCTGCGACTGATAGGTCTATTTTGCAATATTTTCTTTCTACAGAATGGCAAATTTTGTCACTTTTTTGTGACAGACCGGCAAAAGTTGCAGGGGTTTTACGTGACTGACTGGCGAATTCCAGATTTTTCCCGATGATCCACTGACAAATTTCATGGTATTTTTTTAACTGCGACCAATTGGCGAATTTTGCCATATTTTCCTTCTAGACACTGGCAAATTTTGCAGCTTGTTCTTGTGGTCGATTGGCGAAAATCATGGATTTTTATCCATGACTGTTCTACGAAGTTCTTATGTTTTCCACAACCAGCTGAAGAATTTCACGATTTCTCCCCATGATCGATTGACAAATAGTGTGAGTTTTTCCTGCGACCAATCAATGAATTTCGCAATCTTTTTCAATAAACAATTGAAGAAGTTTTTCTGGTGATTGACAGATGAATTTAGTGCTTTTTTCAATGAATGAATTGGGAATTTTGTTGAAAATGAGAATTTGAAATGTTCTGCTGAGAGGTTCATTATTCTGCGACGTAAGTTGCACTTTTAAGCATATTTTGCTTTGGGGACTGCGAGTAACAGTGGATAACAGTGATTTAAAATCACAGCACTAGATCGTGGATGAATCCTGTGTTTATCGGAAAACCGTGTGAAGCAATGACATTCGGCTGTACTATAATGTAGACTTGGGGAGGGTAAAAACATAAGGTATGTCATGTTAAACAGAAATATTTAAATAAATGTATTAATCTTAAACTTTAATTATACATGACATAACAGGGAGAAGCCTTCAAAAAAATGTTGAAGCATGCGCAATGAGATCATTCTTGTATGGAAAAAAGAATGTGGAATTTTACAGAATGTGCTTTTTGCTTTAAATGTATGGATTTTAATTTAACTAAAAGTAAAGTAAGTGATGAAGAATAAGCAAACTATTTTTTATTAAAGCGGCACAGAAAACTTCAAGTATGCAGAAACATAAGGTTAAAAATTATCATATCATCATCTTGAAAATTATGTAGAAAAAAAAAAGACTTATTAACCCAGTTTTGTAAGTTAACAATATAGACAGTAATTAGTTCTCTAAAATTTCTTTGAAAGTGAGCAGGGATAACTTGATTGGTGTATAATGAACAAGAAATATATAACCACAGCAAGTATTCACACTTTGAGAAAGTTTAACAATAAAAAGAATAGCATTGAGAATGTACAATGTAAATTACATCTGAATACTATCCTAACTATCAGTTATTACCATTTTCGAAATAGAATAAATTTCTATGAAGCACTCTGAAACATTAAACAAAAGCACACACACATTTTAAGAGCAATATATAGTGATATACATTCCTCTTTGGTAAATTTAAAATTACTGATTCAATGATAATGTTATAAATATTTTTTTTCTAAAAAGAAAATACTTACTGATACTGTAGTGGTGACATTTCCTAGACTAGTAATGAGAAAGATCTACAAAGAAAATAACATTTTAGATTGCCATGTATAAGTGAAAAGAAACATATCAGTTAAAACTCTGTATAACAATACAGAAATGACCAGAAGAAAGTATTTTTACAAAGAGGTCATCATTTTAAATAGGATTAAGGAAAACTTGTTGCTTCACAATGACAAAAAAATATTAATAGCATGTAGATACAAGATTAATTATTGAGTAATAATTTAATTAATGATTTAAAAAGATTTTTTAATACTTCATCAGAAATTTTAATTATTAAAAAAAGATAAGGCATGTATAATACAATTGCACAAGGGATCTGACTAAAGACTAACCAATTTCTGCCTAAATAAATGTATGTCAACATCAGAGCCACAGCAACACCCCTCAACGCTTGGTGCACCCCTCCCCAATAAAATTATTTAACATAATTATTATTTGGTGCCACCTCTGTTTTTTTTTTTTTTTTTTTTACTTTCAATAAAAATAAATAAATAAAAGTCACTGCTATCATTTTTTCAAGTTAAAATCAATACTTTTCTGTTACAATTTTAATAAAATAAAAATTGTATTTTAAGGGAAAATAAAACAGTAACATAATAATGGAAATCATACTGTTAAAAGATAATCAATTATACATACGATTATACTTAATAAGAATAATAAAAGTTGTTATTTTTGTTTAATGGGTTTAACTTGATGCCAAACATAAATGCAATCTCAAAATCTAAATAAATAAAAGGAGTTATTGTGAGTTTATTAAAGCAACTTTTTTCTACCTTTAAAAGAAAATAGATAACAATTTTTAAATTAAGAGCCTACACTAGTCACGGGGAAAATTGAATCAAGATGGCTGCCGTTATTTAAAGGCGTGCGAGGGGATTGTCGCATTTCAAATGACTGACAGGGAATTTCTCCAATTAGAAAACGAACGGTAATTTCTTCCCTGTCCGTCTCGAAACAACGCCCCTCGAAAGCATTGGAGGTATCAATCTTGGGTAATTGCCAAGATTTTAAAAGTAGAAAGACTTTTATCAGATCAGAAGATTCAAATAGCATCTTCATGAAATTAGAAAAAAAAAAGTTAAACAGATTTATTTTAATCATTGTACTTTCTGTATTAGGAAGAGGGCATAAATTCCGGAGAGCAGGTTGGGGGGGGGGGGGGGTATAGATCTAATACCTCCATAGTCATTTGAAGTAATAATATAAAAAAAAATTATAACCAGGACAAAAAAGGCAATCTAGAAGAATGCCATTAAAGAAGGACGATGTAATTAAATTTATATCTAAAATAAAGAAAACAGAAGTTTGTGTGTCTTTCCGCTGTCTTCTGAAGACACCGCTGCACACAGAGCTACAAAATTTGGTAGCAAGGTACCCCTGTATGCAGTTTTAAACCTCGAAGCCGGAATATGGATTTTTTTTTTAATGCGATTTTTAGTGTTTTTTTCCCGTTTTGCCGAGATTTTTTCACATTAGTAATAAGAATCCGGTTCCAATTCTTTAGCCCCAATATAACAAATTTCGTACTATTTTCAATAAAGTTTATTCGTACAAATATTTTGAAATTTTTGGCGATTTTTTTACTTTGCCACTAAGACATTTTCTCCAGAATAATTGATTGGATTTTTGATTCATTCCATTTCGCCCCCAGTTATGTCAAAAATCATGATTTTTTTCCCCAATTTTTAGCTTGGGGAGTGTTGATAATTCTTTAAAGATAACAAACCAAGATTTTAAATAAAAAGAGAGTCATTAATTGTTCCAATTTGGATTTTTTTATTAGATTTTTTATATTTTTTATGTGTTTTTTTCACGTTTTGCAGCGATTTCTTTACATTATTGAAATGAATCGAATTTTAATCTTTTAGCCCAATATACTAATTTTTTTCCTCTTTTCAGAAAAAGTTATTCCATAAAGTAACCGAGCATCGATTCTTGAATTTTTCGTGATTTGTTTTATGCAATTTTTTAGAGTTTTTTCATGTAATTTATGTATTTGATTTTAGAAATTTGCAACGATAACTTACTGTATTTGGAAGTCAAACAAAAAAAGCGGCATTTTGTTTCTGTGTCAAAAGTTAACGATATTTGTTAAAGTCCTTGGTTTAATTTTGAGGGGACAAGGGGTGTCCGGACGTAATTTAAACATTGCGTTAATGCTCTGATCAAAACTCTCCCTCCCCAATCAGAACTTTTTTAATATTAAACTGATTCAAACAAAATATTTTCTAACATTCTTCTCAGGTCCCTCAGGTAGTACATAAACTTCGGTACTAAACTAACGAAATCATTTTCTCAGATTTTGGTTACCACCATTTCTGGATATTAATCTCCAGGGGAGGGGTATTTTCTTGGGTTCTATAGACACGATTTCATCGAAAATTGGTTGATTCAACTTACTATGAACTAATTAAGATATAGATTTGGCACTTTTGGCGTTGGAAAGGGGAACTAAAAGATTTTCAGCGCGTACGCAGCACGCCTGCTATATGGCGCCATACGCAGCGGGACACTTTCCAGAGTTTCGTTCTGAAAGAGAATTGTTTAAAACAGAGTTCTTTCTCTGGCGGTGGGAAGTGGAACTAAAAGATTTTGCATAGGTTACCACCATTTCTGAATTTTTATCTCCAGCGGGGGGATTTATTTTCTCAGGTTCTATGGGACCAATATCATTGAGAATTAGTTAATTCAAATTAACATGAAATAACTAAGATATAGATAACTAATTAAGATATAGATTTGGTGCTTCTTGGTGGTGAAAAATGTAATTGAAAGATTCTGTACACGCCTGCTATACGATGCCATAGACAGCGGGGACACATGTCGGAGGTTCGCTTAGAACATAATGCGCTCCTAGGAGGCGGAACTAAAAGATTTTCCTGCCCATGCGACGAAAATGGCTATTTTAATGGAGACGGCAAAAGAAAATTACTGATTTGACAATCCCTGACAACAAAATATTCTCATTTTTGCTCATCCTTTAATATTAAATAAACCGTTAGAGGTATCGATTCGAAATACGCAATTTTAAAGTAGTCAATTTTTCCGATTCCGAAAATGCAAATTTTGTGAAAATCGGACAGTGAAGATTACTCTGAGTAATTCAGTTTTTGAAGAATGGAAATTACAGATTTTCCGTTTTAAGTTTCTCCTACAAAATATAGTGAAAATGATGTATTTTGATGCACTCAAGTTGAATATTCTATCCCAGAGACACTTTTAAGAGCCTACAAAAGTCATACTTTTTCTCGCAACGAGATGGCAGCTAGTGATTTCAAGCCGACTTACTTCAAATGATTGACAAGAAAATCCTCCAATGAAAAAAAAATTCGAAAAAGAAATAAATTCAACCAATGATCTGTAACATTTTCTTGCTGCTATCACGCTTTGGTAATTGCCAAGAAATTAAATGTCTACAAAAAGGAATGATTTTAACCCGTTCATGATTAGCGTCCAAAAAATAAAACATTTTGAATTTTCAAAAATAAATTAATATATTTTTTGACAGATTTTTTTTTTCTCTTTTTTCGTTCATTTTGCACTTTTTACAACAAAATATTGATTTTGGTATAATATAAAGAATTTTTTTATTTCATGTAGTGCAATTACATAAACTGGAGTATTTAAAAAGAATAAAATATTAGGTATAAATGAGTTGAAATAACTATATTGGTAATTTTTCTTTAGAATTCGCAATTTCCTGAAAGACTCAAATAAGATACAATAACACTACATGTTAAAATAGCATCTTCATGAAATTAGAAAAAAATGTTAAACAGATATTAAAATTTTAAACATTGTATGTTTTCTACCAGAGGGAGGGGGAGAAATGAAGTCTAACGCAGGGTGATGAGGCGATCGCCCCCACCCCTTGGGCTAATAAAGGGTCTACAACCGAAAGGGACAGGCCAAAGACTGGGCCGCTGGCCAAGTAAATTTTCATTCATGAAACTCGGGTCCGGCTTTGTCTCCACACTTTCCTCACTCGGCCGGGCTGAACATTACTTTTCTCTGCAGACTCGTGCCGGGCCACACTTCCGGGTAGACTTCTTTTCTGGGTCCAGCTTGGAGTGGAATTTATTCTTCCTAGAGGTGTGCACCGGCTGAAATATCAAGATTCGGGATCCGCATGGTATAAAAGCTAAGATTTCGTTCCGGATTCAACCCAACAAATATGAAAACCATTGTTATCTCGACTCATGCATCCTCTAAATTCTTTCCTCCTAGCCCATGCTGGATTGGCACTTCTATTACTTTCTTTGATTTTTTCAAGTAAAAAGTATTGGATTCATGAAAATTTTCGAATTCCGGTTTTCGACGGATTTATACATTTTAAAAGGTACTAAACACGATTTCACTGTTTGCATTTCTTCTAACTTTACAAAAAGAAAGTATTGGACTGGTGAAAATTTTTGACTTCCGATTTTAAACGGATTTATACGGTTTAGAAGACTTGAATACGATATGACTGTTTTTAGAAAAATATCTGTCTGTATGCATATGAACATTTTTTCTCAGGAACTAATTCACAGAATTTAATAAAATTTTAGAATCAGCTAGAACTTATAACAAATTGGTGCTGATCAGTTTTTGGTGTAAGTCGCTCAACAGGTGGCTGCTATGCTACATTTTTCACGATTTACGCAATAGCTCTGTCTCAAGAACTAACGCACAGATTTTCATCTACCTTCAAATTCAGTTAGACGTGGTTATCAGTTGTTGCTGATTAGGTTTCGGTGTACACAGCCCTAGAGGTGGGGCTGCCATGCCGCATTATTCACAATTTTCAAGCTAACTCTATCCCAAGAACTAATGCAGAGATTTCCAACAAATTTCAGATTCAGTTTGGCATTGACATAGGTTGTTGCTGATTAGGTTTTGGTGTACACCGCCAAAAGGTGTCGCTGCTATGCTGCAGTATTCACGATTTTCAAATAGCTATATCTCAAGGACTAATGCACGGATTTTCATTATGAGTTGTAACTTATTATGTGTCGGTAATCGCTCAACAGGTGGCACTGCTATGCTGTATTTTTCTGAATTTCCGCACAAGCTCTATCTCAAGGACTAATGCACAGATTTTCATAAAACTTCAGATTCAGTTTCACATCGCCATACGTAAGTTGATGCTGATAAGGTTTTGATGTATACCACCCAAAAGGTGACACTGCTATGCTGCATTATTCACGATTTTCTAGATAGCTATATTTCAAGGACTAATGCACGTATTTTCATTACATTGCAGGTACAGTTAGACGTTGACATAAGTTGTTACTTATTAGGTTTTGGTGTAAATCGTTAACAGTTGACGCTGCTATGCTGTTTTTTTTTCAGGATTTCCGCAATAGCTCTATCCCAAGAAGTAATGTACAGATTGTCATCAAATTTCAGATTCAATTAGACATGGACATAAATTGTTGCAGGTTTGGTGTATACCGCCCAACAGGTGGAACGTTATGCGGCATTATTCACTCTTTTCAAGAAAGCTATTTCGCAAGAAATAATGCACGGATTTTAATAAAACTTTATATTCAGCTAGACATTCATATAAATTGGTGCTGATTAGTGTTTGGTCTCAATCGCTCAACATGCGGCGCTGCTATACTACCCTTTTCACGATTATCATAATAGATATCTCAATAATTATAATGCACAGAATTTCATCAAATTTCAGAATCTGTTTGACCCTGACATATATAGACGCTGATTATGTTTTGATGTAAATAGCCCAACAGATGGCTCTGGTATGCTGCTTTTTCCATGATTTTCACGATAGCTATATCTCAAAAACTAATGCACAGAATTTCATCAAACTTCAGATTCATTTAGATGTTGGCATAAGTTGTTGCTTATTAGGTCTTAATGTAAATCTCCCAACAGGTGACGCTGCTAAGCTTCATTTTTCAGAATTACATGATTTTAGCGATAGTCATATCTCAAGAACTAATGCACGGAATTTAATGAATCTTGAGATTGAGTTAGACTTTTATATAAATTGCTGCTGATCCGTTTTTGGTGTAAATAGCCCAACATACTGCATGGCGTTGCTACACAGTTTTTTTCTCCATTTCCTCAATAGCTCTATCTGAAGAACTAACGTAAGGATTTTCAACAAATTTCAGATTCAGTTAGACTTTGACATAGGTTATTGCTGATTAGGTTTTGGTGTATACCACCCAAAATTTAGTGCTGCTATGCTGTATTATTCATGATATTCAAGATAGATATATTTGACGAATTTTCATTAAATTACAGATTCAGTTAGATGTTTACATAAGTTATTGCTTAATTGATTTTGGTGTAAATCTCCCAACGTGTGGTGCTGCATGTTGCGTTATTCACGATTTTCAACCCAGCTCTATCAAATTTCAGATTGAGTTAGACATGGACATAAGTTGTTACTGATTATGTTTTGGTGTATACCACCCAAGAAGTGGCAGTGTATGCCTATTATTCATGATTTTCAAGATAGCTTCATCTCAAGAACTAATGCACGGAATTTAATAAAACTTTGTATTCAGTTAGACCTTCATATAAATTGGAGCTGATTAATTTTTTGTGTAAATCGCTCAAACGGTAGCGCTGCTATGCTACATTTTTCACGATTTTCACGATAGCTGTATCTCAAAACCTAATGCACAGAATTTCATCAAACTTCAGATTCAGTTACACTGTAAAAAAAGTTTGTAATTGTGACAAAAAAAGTATTTTACTTTTTTTACAGAAAATATTGTTTAAAGGAAAAACAGTTTTTAACTGTAAAAAAAAATGTGGATTTTTCATTTTTACAGAAAAAAACTGTTTTAATGAAAATATATGGATATTTTCTGTAAATTAAACGGTTTTCCACCAGCGCCAAAATTGACAGTTTTTCTGTTAATTTGAGAGATTTTTTTTACAGTGTAGACTTGGACATAGGTTTTTGCGCATTAGGTTTTAATGTAAATCTCCCAACACTTGGCGCTGCTATGCTGCATTTTTCAGGATTAACACGATTTTAGCGATAGTCATATCCCAAGAACTAATACATGGAATTTAATAAAACTTTCGATTAGGTTCGACCTTGTTTATATGTTGCTGCTGATTCATGTTTGTTGTATGTGAAACATGTATGATATAGACGAAAGTTTTGGGAGTGGCAAATCTGACTAGTTTTCTTCTATCGATACAAGAAGAAAGTATTGGATTTGTATAAAATTTCGACGTCTTGTTTTTCAAAGATTTATACGTTTTTGGAAACCCTGAACACGATTTTATTGTTTTTAAAAATGTCTGTCCGCGAGTTTGTCTGTCTGTATGTGACACAAATTTTTGGGCGCTCTATGTCAGCAAATAATGCATGGAATGTAATCAAATTTTATATTCAGTTATACATTGACATAAATATGTGGTGATTAGGTTTTGATGTAAATCTCGTAAAAGGTGTAAATCTCACAGCTTCTATGCCGCATTTCTCACGATTTCTGCGATAGCTATATTCCCAGAACTACTGTATGAAATTTCCTGAAAATTCATATTGTGTTAAGTTGTGTATATAAGTCGTGTCGGCTCTTGCCAATCAAGCTTTTGTATGGGCTGAGCCGACTTCGGGCAGAACTTTTAGCGTTTATATTGTACTTGGCCAATATATATATATATTTATATATTTGTACGGACCAGGTCGTTCTCGGGTCGAAATTTTAGCTTTTATATCGGTTGGGTCATTATATTTTTTGTACAGAGCGGTGAAAGCCTGGTCCTGGAAATTTCGACCCATTTAGACAGCTAACCGACATATCTAAGCTAGTTTTATGGATTTTTATGCTTATTTCAGCCAATGTCCCATAGGTACTGAATATCTATTTCTTTAAAATGTTTAAAAAATTGTTTACTGAATTACAACTAATCTTAGTAATAAAATGAGGCTGCGCCACCAGCCGGTTGAGTGCCCCCGTCAGCACATCAACCGCCGCACCCATGTCCTGGAGGACTTTAAACGCACTAGAACAGGAGAGTCTTCCTGTAAGTGCTGCGGCCGGTGGGAGCGCCACCACCTGCTGAACACTCCCTTTAACCGAAGAGACGTACGACAAAAGTCGCTGCGATATGCGATGGAACCCACACTTCGAGGACACCACCACAAAATACTTGGGGAGACGCTGGAGACCTCCGACAGCTTCGTAGCCGGAACCCAAAAGTGGGAACCAGGTCCTAGGCCTTATGCCAAACTATCCCAACAACTCTTATTGCACGACAGTTTCCGATCATCGAGTCCTAGGGGAGGAGGAAACGACTGGTCTCATCGGCTGCGGCGAGGAAGAGGAAGCGACTGGTCTCATCGGCTGCGGCAAGGAGAAGGAGCCTCTCGCCAGCCCGAGACCTCAAGGAAAAGTGTCCCTGAACGCATAGACACGTCCTGGCATAAATTGCCACCCCCAGAAGCTTTCCCTCCGGCGAAGCCCTGCAACGAATTGCAGGTAGTGGCCAGTCGACTCAACTGGTGTGTCACCCACATATAAAACAAAACATAAACAAAAAGACAACAATAACAACAATGAAAAAGGGGAGGCACCACTATCGGTACTCTGAAGGTCATGGAAAATTCCTTCAAAAGCGCCAAAGAGGCGGTCCCGATCAAGAAAGTTATTTCTAACTAAGATTCCAGCTAATCGAACAGTCCAGGTAAAGAACATACATCCTCCCAAGGAGTTGATACGGTTACACGGTTACCTAAGTGGCCCCGAGTACTCCTATCACTCTTCCTACAAACGGACAATGCCCTTCTTCCGGACCATTGAGGTTGACACAAAACTACTCCAGCTGCAGACCATGCGTGTAAGCCCACATGCCGGTAACTACGCTCTGCCGCCTGCTAGTACTGAGGGTTGCTTCGGGCCGCCTCACGCAGTAACCAAGCGTCACTGCAGAGCCACCACGCACCGTGCTCTTCGGAGTTTGATCTCGCCTCCGTCAACGCCCCCAGATAAAGATTTGGAAACTATCTGACCGCTGTTAGCTAGTCGTTGCTCATCGTCACCTACCTCGACGCAGGGCGAGGTCCCGCTCGAGCAACTGAGATAGGCTTACGAGGCGTTCTTCTACCACCTAGGGAGGAGGTTTCCAATATTGGAAGAGTCCTCACGCCACAGAAAACCTGAGCTTATGAAGGGTAGACCCAGACTCAGTGGCCTGCGTCACCGAGTCTTTTTGGTGTCTCTGTTTTTTTGGACACCCGAACGCTATCACCGGTGCACCACATTGAGGTGGCGGTTCAACCGTGTCCTGCCCCCGTCGTGTCGAACATCTCGTTGTGTCGGGCTTCCGTTAATATTTCCTACGGAAGGGACCGAGTCGGAATCTCCGGAGAAGCCCGCTGAAATTCTTAGCCATAAAGAAACAAGCAGTCTTATATCTATTTGAATGCCTAAGAGGGACTGCTCAGACTGGGAACCAGATCTGTAGAGCATAGATGTCCCTTCCGGTCCCTTTATTAAGGTCTTAAAAAAAATACATATTTCAGCTGGAGCTGAACCCGCCAGAAAACGCGACAGGAGGCGGGGTGAAAATAGACATGCTAAGGTGATACTATCTTAATGTACATTACAGGTAGTTCACTGCCAGAGACATACCTCCAGCGCAACACTGGGCAGTGAAGATGGTTTATGATTGGATGATGTTCATACCAGGAATGAAGTCCATATCTCAGGAGCGGGTCAAGTTAGAAAGATCCATCAAGAACTTAAAGATGTTTTTCAGTTTATTTAAAAGTGCTGGGCGGGAAAGGATATTATCTAGTTAATCTTTTTGACATAATTCTGAATACTGGAGAGTAATTAAAGCTTAAAATTGTCACTATTAATACACTGAAAAGTATTATTGCCCTTGAAAAGATCGCGCCTTTATACGACTTCGAGAAGGTATCTCCCAATGTGTCCTGATACACACAGTTCCTCTAAAAAATATTTTCTATGAATGATTTGTATATATATCGTCCTACCGTAGTATAAAATAATTCTAAAAAAAATCCGAACAACCATTTTACTAGTACTAGTGTTGTAACGTTCTATCCTATAGTTCTATTTCCAAACGGTTCGTTGTTCCTTTGGGAATTTTATTACAATGTGGAATTCCTCGATTGAGTCATAAGCGATGCTACTGAGATGTGGGCTCACCCTGTCTCTCTCTACCCACTGGTACCTCTGTATGCTTGGCGACAGCATTTGACATTGCATCCAAGTTTCGATCTCAGCAGCATGCTATCGTTACCAGATCGAGCGCTGGTAGTTAAACTTTTTTACAAGAATGGTGAATCGACAACTATTGCATTGCGAAAGTTTCACACGGAGAAAGAACTTCAGGCGCAAAAAATCCGATTTCATTGAATGGGATACTCAATTTAGTACGACGTTTTGAGAAAACGGGGAGTTTGGAGGATATACCACGTAGTGGCAGACCATCCTCGAGCACGGATCGCGTCAATGTTGTGAAAAGTGTCATGGAAGAATTGGCAGCCGAGACATCAATGGGGAATAGCAGTGCTCGTGAAGCTGGGAGAATAACGGGGATTTACGTAATCGTCGATTCGACGTATTCTGCACGGAATCTGGGATCTGTATCCGTACAAGATACAGGCAATTCACCAGTTATTACTGGCAGATAGAGATAAAAGACTAAAGTTTTCTACATGGGCGCTGGCAAAAATGGAGCGGGACCCATAATGGTTGTTGAACGTCAACTGGACGGATGAAGCACACTTTTCACTGCATGATGACGTCAATACGCAAAACAATCGTATCTGAACAACGTCAAACCCTCGTGAGTACCTGACAAAGCCAGTGCATGCTCCTCATTTGACTGTTTGGTGTGGTTTCACCGCGTCTTTTGTTCTGGGCAGGGCCCGACTTATGCAGGGGCATGTGGGGCAGCTGCCCCAGGCCCCCAATCTGAGAGCCCCCCCCCCCTCTGCTCTTAATTAAGATTTTTGTTAAACGGATGCAAAATGGTTTAAATTGGCCAAAAGTGACAAAAAATATTACATTTTCAAAGATTTAGGAAAGGAGTGTAGCCCTCCACTTCCTGTGCCCTAAGCCCCCTAAAAAGAACAATCTACATCATTAGAAAACTAATGTTATAAAAATTTATATAAAACTACTTTAGAGCATGGGGAATGAAGTAACAACGTATCAAGTGTTAAAATTTGTTGCTATTAGTATAAGGGCATGCCTGCACTTATCTTTCCATATTATGGAATCGCCCAAATACATGCTGATGCACAACAAATATTAAATTTTATAATATAATAGAAAATTTTACATTATAACAAATAACCAAGAGTGATTGAAAGATCTGCATTTACACTTCAAAAGCTCACATGAGTCGTTATATTCCTACACCAAAAAACAGTGTTCTGTCATTTGTTAAAGTTGTGACCATTTCTTGTGATACCCGGTATATGTATACAGATGTAAATAGCACTTGGTTCGAAATTTATGTATACATAAAATAGGTATGGAGTTTAATACTAGTCACTTCAACATAATTCCCGAACAATTTTCATGGATAGATAGAAAGAGGCCTCTCAGAATGATGCTTGCCTCGGGCCCCAGATAGTCTAAGTTGGGCCCTGCTTCTGGGTCCTTTCTTTTTTGAAAAGTCTTGTCCTAAATCCGGCTGGAAAACCTGTACAGTCACTGCAGAACGGTATGTTACGCTTTTGCGTGACCACGTTGTGCCTGCATTGCAGGAAAGCCTGTATGCAGGATGGTGCCCCGTCGCAGGTTGCACGTGAAATCAAGATGTTCCTGTTGAACACTTTCACTGAAGACCGAGTGATAAGTCGAGGTTGTAAGTTTGAGTGGCCCGCATGATCTCCAGACATGATCCCGGCAGGTATTTGGTTGTGGGGATACTTAAAGTGTCGTGTAAACCGGGGCTCCCCAGAAACTTTGGTGGAATTGAAAGATGCCATTCGACGGACCGTCAGTGGCATCGATGCCGACATGCTACATTCAGCTGTAACAGGCGTACTGACGCGCCTCGCTTCCCTAATACCTGGTGATAGTGGTCATGTTGATCATCTTTTACTTTAAAATAAATGCACAGTGTCATATTATTGTGATTTGTTTTATTGTCTATTTGTGTTTGCCTGATTTGCATAAAACTCCTCAGTACGACGTGTGAGCGCCCTCTATTGGTTACTTTTGGAATAATTTTTTATTATACATGGAAAAAAAATACAAAAACCTTCTGATCATACTCGCGCAAACCGAAAAATTTTCTGAGCATTACTTCTTTTATTATGAATATTTAAAGTTTACACGAATTTTTGACGCACCCGGTATATATATATATATATATATATATACTAGCTGACCCGACCGGCGTTGCTCGGGCCCATGATAATAAAATTAAACAAACCTAAAGTTTGAATGATTTTATATTTTTAACCTGATTTTGTATTAAATTATTTAGTTAAAATTGCTTCGCACGTCGACTGAAAATCCTTTATCTCCACTTTCCGCAAATACGGGAGCATTCTGTTAAAACGAACCACCGACAAGTGTTCCCACTGCCTGCCGCATCTTATGGTATGCATGCAGAGAACGCGCTGCAAACTCTTTTAATTCCATCTTCCGCCGCCAGGGGACGCACCCTGTTCCAAAGAAACCACCTTCCGAATAAAACTCCAAATCGTGTCCCCGCTGCCAACAGCACCGAATAGCAAGCGTGCTGCGTACGCGCTCATAATCCTTTAGTATCGCATTCCAACGCTAGGGGGCGCAATTTGTCCCATACGAACATCCAACACGGGTACCCGTTGTATAAAGGAGTTGAATGAACTAATGCCCGTCGAAATCAGGCCCACAGAACTCTAAAAAATAATGCACCCCTTGGCGGTGGAAGGTGGAACTAAAATCTGTAACATGAACGAAAACCAAGTCGAATCATCTAAAGGCCGTTGCGATTGGGAATCCGTAGAACTCGAGATAAGAATGCACAGTTAGATAAAGAAACTCGTAGGATTGCTTGTAGGGCACTTGGTTCAGTGCTCAACAACAATTCATTTACTTTGATTGTTGATAACCATCTTCATAAATATACGGGTTGTGTACTTTTATTAGGAACATAAATTAAACATTTATGAAAATCGTTATTTAAAATTTCCTGTATTCTCTACCCATAACATTTAAAAAACGCTACGTCAGAAGCTAAAAATGTTAAATTTCTTGGGAATTTATTTTGTATAAATCAGAGCAAGGCCCTCCTTCCCCATACCCGCAACATAATTTATTCAAGAAAACCACCTTCACATATATTAACGTGATCATTATAAAAAAATTAATTTTTTTTTATAATTAGAACATAACGAAGACGCTACGCTATAATAATCGGCAGATGACATCCCTTCCCATCCTCAATTTCAAATCTATATCTTAATTATTTATATAAATTTTTGTTCATTAGTAAAATTAGTAAAATTAGTAAAATCCTGTAACCAAGCATAGATTATGAAACACTTTCCAACACTAACAGAATACTTTAACAAATCATCGCTGTTTAATAAGGTAAATAAGTTATCTAAGTAAACATTTCAGAAAAACACAAAACACATTTGAAAACCAGATTTCAGCAATTACTATCCACAGCCGGAAAAGTACTCCAATTCTTTTCTGCAGCCCTGTATATAATTTATATATTTGTATGTACTCTATAGTATGCTGCAATTTAGTTTAGCAATAAAACAAATAACACAGTTGGAAATTCATCTTCAGCAGTTTCCACCAATAGATGGAAACATACTTGAATTATTTTGTACAGCCCTGTATATTACATAGGCTTTTTGTACTCGCTACATATTAAGCTATAGTTTAATTCAGGAGAATATACGCTGAAATCACATTTCCAGGAATTATCATACATAGTCAGCCATTTATTCAGTTCTTTGCGTGGTCCTGTATATGATTTTATTTATATTCCACAAACCTTTCTTGGTATACTAAATGTATTTCACGTTTAAAATGCATAACTCGATTAAAAACCCATTTTAATCAATTTACGCTGCTGCACAGTAATGCTTACAATTTTTTTTGTTTAGCCCTGTATATGATCTGTAGCATTTATACATAACTCATAGCATTCAAAAATTTAGTTAAACGCATACCTAACTAAAATCCTACTTCCAATTATGGCTTATAAACAATATTTTGGACACAGTAATGTACCCTAAATATTTTGTGTGTCCCTGTAAATGTATGATAAATGCTTTTCGCATAACAAGTGTCTTGTAGTAAACCTCAATAATGTATATCCATTTCATTATATCTGAAATGGTGTAACATAATTAAAATATGCTGCAAATAGTTTTTCCCCGTAGATCATCATCTAAAAGAATATTTTTGTGTAAATGAAAGAAATAAAAAAGGAAAACTGCCCAGTTAAACTGAGGCCATTGAGCTCACAGGCTATTCAATCTAATTGTATATTATACTCTTATTTCAAAGAATTTGAAATAAGCCCCTCGAAAAATAAAGAAATCGACAATATGTTAAGGGGGGTTCATACCCCTCCCCCCTTATAGTTAACCAATGAACCCCCAAAACTAATCAGTGAAGCGCTTTATCAGAATGAACCTATATATAAAATTCGAAGAAAATCGGATAATTCTGCATGAAAAACTCTTATCTAAATTAATGGGGGAGGATTAGCTCCCCATTACCCCGTTTATACTTAATCAATGAACCCCCATAACTAATCAGAAAAGCGCGTTATCACGATGAACCTATGTGCAAAATTTGAAGAAAATCGGATAATTCTGCATGAAAAACCCATTTATCTAAATTAAGTGGAGTTAGCCTCCCGTGCCCCACCCCCCTTTATACTTAACCAATGAACCCCCAAAACTAATCAGAAAAGTACTTTATCATGATGAACCTATGTACAAAAATTGAAGAAAATTGGATAATTCTGCATGAAATACTCATTTGTCAAATTCAAGGGGGGGGCTGACCCCCCCTTTTATACTTAACCAATGAACACCACCCCCTCCACTGGAGTCTCCCCAAGTCCAATCTAGGGCTATTAGTCAATTGTTACGAACGTTAAAATTTATAAAGTAAGAAAAAAGCATGTAAATATTCAGACAGATAAGCTTATTATTGCTTACAGTCTGCTGGAAAGATACTTTTCCATCAAAAAAAGAAAAAAAAGAGTATTAAATTTGGAGTATCCCTTCCAAAGTTTTACGTAGATATACCTACAGAAATAAATAATATATATCAGATAAACATATAGCCATTATCGTGGTGAGGCTTTTCCGAGAGGCGTATCTATAGAGTTCAGAGAATGCTTTGTCCAATCACAGAATGCCTCTGGGTGGATCCGAGTAGAAGCGGTCCGCATATAATTAATTCAGGTGTTTTTTCTCAATTTTGGTCAAAGTTGTCGCGTGATTATACTCGCTGTAATTGCAGTAGAATTATAAAAATCATATTTTTGGAAAGCTTGTTGTTAGTTCTTAATTTTTTTTTTTAAATTTTGTTGGTATCGATTTTATGAGTTTAAAAGACACAACAACTCTATTTTTACCGAATCAAACCATTGAGTTGGTCTTCAGAAATAAACTACAACAGAAATCGAAAAAGTGAAAACTAACAATGTTGGAGATTGGTCTCTGCTATCCTATGAAAAAAAAGTATTTAAAAATATTAAAATGCGAGCGAGAAATCGCGCGATAACCTTCCCATAGACTTAACATTAGCGTGAGCGTTTCTTCGCGTGACTAGTGTAGGCTCTTAACATGTGTGTTTGAGTTCATAAAATATCAAAATGTGATAGTGTGTTTTTGGGTTCATAAACGAAATATTGGTAATAAATTTCATATTCCGATAAAAGAATAAAAAGAAACGTGTCCAGTTAAAATTATGGCATTGAGCTCACAGGCTATTCACACTAATTGTATATTATACTCTTATTTCAAAGAATAATACCCCCTAATGGACAATAAATTAAAGGGGGGTGAGCCCCTGTTCCTCCACTGTACAAATAACCAACGAACTCCCAAGGCTCATCAGGGAAACGCTTTATCAGAACGAACCTGAAAATTTTGAAGGAAATCAGATAATTCTGCATGAAAAACGCATTTATCTAAATTGTCGGGGAATTAGCCCCCCCGTTCCCCTTTCATCGTAAACAATGAACCCACAAAACTAATCAGGGAAGCGCCTTATCACAATGAACATAAAACAAAATTTGAAGCAAAACGGATATTTCTATCAAGAGTTAATGCGTTACGTATATACATACATACAAAACCGGCGGGAACATTAGCTCTCAGGCTTTAACAGCGTGTGAGCTATTTAAACAAGAAAAGTGCCCAGTTAAACTGATGGCATTGAGTTCACAGTCTATTCACACTAATTGTATATTATACTGTTATTTCAAAGCATACCGCCCTCAAAAAAAAAAAAATCGACAATAAGTTAAGGGGGATTAACACCCGTTCCCCTTTATACTTAACCAATGAAACCCCAAAACTAATCAGAGAAGCGCCTTATCATAATGAACATATATACAAAATTAGAAACAAATCGAGCAATTCTACAGGAAAAAAACATTTATCTAAATTCGGGGAATTAGCCTCCGTTCCCCTCCCTTATAATTAACCAATGAACCCCCAAAACTAATTAGGGAAGCGCCTTATCACATTGAACCTATATACAAAATTTTAAGCAAATTGGATAATTTTGCATGAATAACCCATTTATCAAAATTTAGGGAGATTAGCCCCCGTTTCCCTTTTATAATTACCCGTTAAAACCTGAAAACAAATCAGAGAAGTTCCCTATCACAATGAACCTATATACAAAATTTGAAGAAAATCGGATAATTCTGCATGAAAACCTATTTATTTACATTAAAGGGGGTTATCCCCCGGTTGTCACCTTTATGCTTAACCAATTAACCTCTAAAACTAATCAGGAAAGCGCCTTATCACAACGAACCTACATACAAAATTTGAAGAAAATTGGATAATTCTTCATGTAAAACCCATTTATCTAAATTAAGGGGGAAGGATTAGCAATTTTTTCTCTTTATACTTAACCAATGAACCCCCAAAAGTAATCAGGGAAGTGTCTTGTCACGATGAACTTATAAACAAAATTTGAAGCGAAACGGTTATTTCTATAGAGTTATCGCATTACGTATATACGTACATACATACACACATACGTACTTACATACGTACGTACGTACTTAGATACGTACATACAAACGTAAGTACAAACAGAAACGTCGGGCACATTAGCTGTCAGGCTTTGATAGCCTGTGAGCTAAAAATAAAACTGCACATTTATACTGAGGGCAGTGAGTTCACAGGCTATTCACACTAATTGTATATTATATTCTTATTTCAAGGAATTTGAAATAAGCCTCTCAAAAAATAAAGAAATTGACAATATATTAAAGGGGATCATCCCCAATCCACCCCCCCCCCTTATAATTAACTAATGTATCCCCAAATCTAATCAGGGAAGCACTTTATTATACTGAACCTATATACAAAATTTGAAGAAAATTGGATAATTCTCCATGAAAGACCCATTTATCGAAATTAAGTGGGGAGGATTAGCCCGCGTTACCCCCCTTTATACTTAACCAATGAACCCCCAAAACTAATCAGAAAAGCGCCTTATCACTATGACACTATATACAAAATTTGAAGAAAGTTGGATAATTCTGCTTTAAAACCTCATTTATATCAATTAAGTGTGTGTGGGGGGGGGGATTAGCTCTGTTTCCCCTTTATACTTAACCAACGAACCCCCAAAGCTTATGATGGAAGCGCCTTAACACAATGAATCTATATACAAAATTTGAACGAAATCTGACTATTCTGCAGGAAAAAGCAATTTATCTAAGCTAAGGGAGGGTTAGTCTCCTGTCATTCCTCTTTAAATTTAACCAATGAACCCCAAAACTAATGAGGGAAGCGCTTTATCACAATGAACCTAATACACAATTTGAAGAAAATCGGATAATTCTATTTGAAAAACCCATTTATCTAAATTAAGGGAGTTAGTCCTCATCCCCCTTTATACTTAACCAATGAAACCCCAAAACTAATCAGGGAAGCGCGTTATCACAATGAACCTATAAACAAAATTTGAAGCGAAAAGGTTATTTCTATCAAGAGTTATCGCGTTATTGACATACATACGTACATACAGAACCGGCGGGCACATTAGTTCTCAAGCTTTGATAGCCTGTGAGCTAAAAGGTTTCTTAACTCTACTATAAAGAAAGAATAATAAATTATCTAATTTTTTACATACACATTTTATTCAAAATGTAGAAAATCGAATATCTATGTATTCTCATTCATATTCGAATATGCTTTTATTCTCGTCTCATAATATATATTTCGGCTGTAACGTTTTGGGAAAATCCATACAACCTGACCTGGAAAAACGTAATTCTGACCCACAAACAACATTCTACAGTGAACCCGACCATAAAAAGACAGTCACGGAGATGCGAAAAAAAAAATAGGGACAACTTGGCCCTATGGAGGGCTCTATTCAACGATGAGAAAGTGCGCGCTATTCATAGGTTTTACAATATTTGAATATTAAACTAGTTGGACATGCCAATCTCAAAACTTTCTTCTATCTCATACATGTAAAAGCTTCAAAATTTGCTATCAAACCACAAACAAAAATCAAAATTTTTCGTCACTCCGTTGTACGTCAGCTACTTGCGAATCTTCGGGTTACCTGTATTCGAGCAGCCGATGTATTATACTAAACTACGGAAAGTCCTTCTGGCCTGTACCGTCAAGAAAAAATAGCCTCCCTATTGCTCGGTTGTGAGGCCTTAGCTAATTCTACTAAAAATACACGAATTTAAAATGCGTTGAACCCGATTACAGAAGAGTCATTCCCAGTTCTGGTCAATATTGAATTTGAATGAGAATATCGCTAAATTAATTAAGTTGGATTCACACGTGGCAGTGTATTTTTTGTCTCCAAATTTGGCGATATTTCACCAATTGTCGCCAAGCTTGGCAAATAATTTGACGTTGGCGAATATAAATATACAGTGTTAAGCATGTAAATGTTGGTTATAACAATGAAAGAAAATTTAGTGAAACCATGTTCATTAAAACTCATAAATTAAACCCATTTATGGAGGAATCCTGCTGTATTGTTTCAAAATGTCGGCCACCCTATAATTTTAAACTGCTATATCTCCGCCATTTTTTAAGAGCAAAACAAAAATTGCTTTGGAATCCTTGGATCAAGGCCGAACATTTAACGGAAATTTTTTTTAGGATTTCTAATATTTTTCTATATTTTTTTGAAATTAAAATCTATAAATGGCTAGCCCCCTCCATCCACAATATTCCCAAATTCAACTGGGACCTGCAAGTTATAGTCAAAAACATATACAAAAAGTTTGGTTCAATTATCTGCATAAAGTCATACACGTTTCGATGATACAATAGTGAAAATGGAACAAAAATCATGATCGCAGCGTCCCCTTTCGTCGAAATATCCCCAAATTCAACTCGGACCTGCAGGCTATAGTCAAAAACAGAGAAAAAAAAATTGGTTCAATTATCTGTATAACTTCATACACTTTTCGATTTTACAATATTTAAAATGGAACAAACATCGCAATCGCAGCCCCCCCCCCCCCTTTCGTCGAAATATACCCAAATTTAAGTGGGATCTGCTGGCCACAGCCAAAAACATAGAGAAAAAATTGGTTCAATTATCTGCATAACTTCATACACTTTTCGATGATACAATAGTGAAAATGGAAAAAAAATCGCAATCGCAGCCCCCCCCCCTTCGTCTAAATATCCCCAAATTCAAGTAGGACCTGCTGGCCCTAACCAAAAACATAGAAAAAAAATTGGTCCAATTATCTGCATAACTTCAGGCACTTTTCGATGATACAATAGTGAAAATGGAACAAAAATCGCGATCGCAGCGCCCCCTTTTATCGAAATATATCATAAATTCAACTGAGATCTGCAGGCTATAATCCAAAGCATATACAAAAAATTTGGTTCAATTATCTGCATACCTTTATGCACTTTTCGATGATACAATATTGAAAATGGAACAAAAATCGCGGTCGCAGCGCCCCCTTTCGTCGAAATATCCCCAAAATTCAAGTAGACCCTGCTGACCATAACCGAAAACATAGGAAAAAAATTGTTCAATTATTTGCGTAACTTCATACACTTTTCGATGATACAATAGTGAAAATGAAACAAAAATCGCAATCGCAGCGGCGCCCCTTCTGTTGAAATATCCCCAAATTCAACTGGGACCTGCAGGCTATAGTAAAAAACATATTAAAAAAATGGTTCAAATTGAAGAATAACTTCATACATTTTTCGATGATACAATATTTAAAATGGAACAAACATCGCAATCGCAGCCCCCCCCCCTTTCGTCGAAATATACCCAAATTCAAGTGGGATCCTGCTGGCCACAGCCAAAAACATAGAGAAAAAATTGGTTCAATTATCTGCATACCTTTATGCACTTTTTGATGATACAATATTGAAAATGGAACAAAAATCGCGGTCGCAGCGCCCCCTTTCGTCGAAATATCCCCAAAATTCAAGTAGACCCTGCTGATCATAACCGAAAACATAGGAAAAAAAATTGTTCAATTATATGCGTAACTTCATACACTTTTCGATGATACAATAGTGAAAATGAAACAAAAATCGCAATCGCAGCAGCCCCTTCTGTCGAAATATCCCCAAATTCAACTGGGACCTGCAAGCTATAGTAAAAAACATATTAAAAAAAATGGTTCAAATTGAAGAATAACTTCATACACTTTTCGATGATACAATAAGGACAGACAGACGGGCAGACAGACATTTTGTAAAAACATGTTTTTTGTAATCTCTGACCTCTAAAACGTGTAAATCCGTCAAAAACCGGAAGTCGAATAAAAATTAGATTACAACTACTTACTTCTATCATAGATAGAACAAAGTAAAAATACAAATGTGTTCATTTTTCTATATAAATGATAAAATTGTTATTAGAGATACAATGGAAGATTTATATTTTGTATTAAAACATGAATTGTTTTTCTTTCATTTCCGGTTCTAATCGAAATATGTGAGGTTCGGGTCGATTCGAGGGTCGGCGAAAATTATTTTGTCCGGTTGTGGGTTGATGAATTGCTTTTGTCCGAGTCGGGTTGCGAATTGAATTTAAATAATATTTTTCGGTCGACCGCAAGAATGAAAACCCAACCCAATACCTAAATAATACAAGTCAACCCGACCCGCAACAAAAAAATGTAAAAATCAACACGACCCGAAGCAAGAAAGTAGAATTTAACCTGATCCGCAATGAAAAAATTCTTTCCCAAGCCGACCAGAACAGCGTGTCATATTAGAACCTATTATCGTTCCCCCGACTCCCCAGATCTGCCCTAGGACTTTAGTCAATTTTTACGAAAGTTAAAATTTATAAAGTATAAAAAAAGGCATGTAAATATTCAGACAAATAAACATATCATTGCTTAAATTCCTATGATACTGAAAAGAGACGCTCTACAGAAAGATATACCTATCCAGGAAAGAAAAAAAAAAGTATAAAAATTGCAGTATCCGTTTCAAAGTTTTGCGTGACATACATATAGAAAAAATATACATCCTAACGAATTGTAGAATTTCCTCATTGGAAGTGGATTAAAATTTAAAGGTACAATATTTAAGCTTATAGAAATAAAGAATTTGAAATTTACTCAATTTTAACAGGCGTATTTTGATGAAATTCAAAAATAACCGAAGAAAAAAAAAAGCTTCTTAAAATATATCTAATCATTCTTGCGAGTGTTTCTATTTTCTACGCCGAATTTTGAAAAATTGGTATTAGCCAATTATCGCGATGAGGCGTTTCTAAGAGTTCAGAGAGTACTTTGTCCAATCACAGAATATGTGTGAGCGTCCCGAGTGGAGGCGGTCCGCATATAATTAATTCAGGTCTTTTTTTCAATTTTGCTCAAAGTTATCCCGTGTTTATACTCGCTGTAATTGCAGTAGAATTATAAAAAGCATATTTTTGGAAAGCTTAAACACTGAGCCATCGTTGTTAGTTTTTAATTTTTTTAAAATTTTGCTGATATCGATTTTATAAGAGTTTAAAAGACACAACAACTCGATTTTTACCGGATCCAACCATTGAGTTTGTCCTCAGAAATAAACTACAACAGAAATCGAAAAAGTAAAAACTAACAACGTTGGAGATTGGTCTCAGCTATCCTATAAAAAAAAAAATAAATAAAAATATTAAAATGCGAGCGAGAAATCGTGCGATAACCTTCCCATAGACTTAACATTAGCGTGAGCGTTTCTTCGCGTGACTGATGTAGGCTCTTAAACATATGATTTCTATTGGCTAATTCCATGTGTGGATGTAGTATAAGTCACATAGCTGCAAAAGTTTAATGTTCTTTGCCACCGGTATAATAATAAAAAAATTCTTCACTGTATTTAATTGTAGATATATGGAATTGATTAAGTCAAATTTACCTTTACTATAATACTGGTAGTCAAACACCGCAGCCATTTAGATCTATGTGACTGATATAGATGACATAGAGAAATAGAAGGAGATAGATATAGAGTTAGAGAGAGGGGAGATAGATAGGGAATTTAGAGATTGATGGAGATAGAAAGATAGAGGGGTTTTTTTTAAACTTAGTGTATTAAAATGATAACTATTGTTGTTTCAATTATTATTCTCAATAAGAGATCTTTTAAGAAAAATTACAGGAAAACTAGAAAAAAAAAAGAAGACAAAAATATAGATTTAACATAAAAAATTTATTCAGAATTATAATCTGCATAATTATACTGCATATTACTCTTCTTTTTAGCAAATAGATTAAGATGGGTTTCAGAAGCTTAAATCGCATAGGAGAAAAGAATTACAAACACAAAATGTCATGAATTGCTTGATATAATTATCATTTTCTATAGTAACTATCCTACAGAGCATCTCACACTATATTAAAATTAAGCCTTTCTGGGAATTTTGATGAAAGTTAAAACAAGAGGAGAAAAATAACTTATATACAACTTACAAATACTCAGGCTAGCCAAAATCATAAAGCATACTTACCAAATTTATTTAAAAAAAATAGAATTATTGCCAATAGAGATATTATAATGATACTTCTAGAATTTGCTCATAGTCAGATAGGCAAAGAAATTGCAATCAAAATATATTATATGGAAAAGTTTTTTAAATTTTGAAATTGCAATTGAAAGTAGCTGCATTACGTTAGAACATGCATACAATAAAACATGTATTAGCCAAGGTATCACATATATATACATTATTGTTATAATTAAATTTGAAACATATTTATACTTTTTTCCCCTTAAAAATAAATGTGAAAATTTCATTTTAACTTTTATAAACATTAAAATAAAAAAATAAAAAAATTGCATGTTTCTAGCAATGTTACATAAAAATAAGTGCATTTATTTTATAATATTTTATAAATACATTTTATTCCCTAATCTTAAAATCTGAAATTGATGGTAATTATATGGATGATTCGAATGTACTTTATTTCTTACCCCCATGGCAGAGTGTACGTGATACTGCATACTTTTTAGGGCATCTGCAGACTAAATACATACAACGATGCCGCGTAAATTACGTGAAAAAACATCAGATCGCGAAAAAAAAAGGCGAATTTTGTTGAAGAATCGTGGAAAAAACGTGAAATTCATTTAAAGATACCAAATAAGGGCTAATTTTGTTGACAGATTGCGAAAAAAAATGCAAATTTAGACAAAGGCCGTGAAAAAAACGTGAATTTCGTCAAAAGACCGTAAAAAAACACGAGTTTCATTGAAGGATTGTGGAAAAATGCGAATTTTGCCGAAGGGCTACATAGAAAACACCAACTTTGTCAAAGGATCGTGGAAAAAACCTTTAATTTCACTGAAGGATCACGAAAAAATTGTCAATTTCGTCGTTTGATCGCGAAAAAATGAAGAATTCTGCCGACAGATTGCAAAAAAAAAAAACGGCAAATTTTGCCGAAGGATTGCCAAAGAAATGGTAAATTTCATTGAAGGATCGCCAAAAAACAGTAAATTTCATCAAAAGATCTCGAAAAAAAAACGACAAATTTCATCGAAAGATCTTGAAAAATGGTAAATTTCGTCGAATGATCTCGAAAAAAACCTGTGAAATTTCGTTGAAGTATCTCGAAAACAAAACCCCCGGCAAATTTCATCAAAGGATTGCGAAAAAAAAACGCGAATTTTGTCCAAAGGCCAAAGAAAAAACGCGAAATTCATCAAAGGATCTGGGAAAATGGCTAATTTCGTTGACAGATTGCAATAAAAACGCAAATTTCGTCAAAGGGTCGCGGAAAAACTTAATTTTTGTCAAAAGACTGTAAAAATTTTTTTTTACAATTGTTTACAATTTGTTTGTATCTATTTTTTACAAGACTGTAAAAAAAAAAAATTCTGTAAAGAAAAACCATGAGTTTCATTGAAAGATCGTGGAAAAAATGCGAATTTCATCAAAGGGCCACAGAGAAAACGCAAATTTTGTCAAAGAATCGTGGAAAAAACTGCTAATTTCGTCAAAGGATCATGGGAAAAAGTGCCAATTTAATCAAATGGCCACGAAAAAAAAAAAAAAATGTGAATTTCGCCAAAGGATCGCGGGAGGAAAAAAGAAACTCTAATTTCGTCAAAGGTTCATGAAAAAAAAAAAAAACGTGAATTTTGTGAAATAGTCCTGGAAAAGATGCAGCATTCCTTTAGAAAACAGCAGACACACAAAGTTCTATGCTTATTAATATAGGCATAGTTTTTAATCTGAAACAATATACTGTACTAACTTTTGAAAAATCGGGTTAACCCGAACACAATTTGCAAGAATCTACACTCAGCCTGAAATCGACTCTAATCAAAAGCAGAGTTAATCCAACCTGCAACAAGAATAATTATTGCCGAGAGGAGATTTTCTCCCCTCCCCTCTCTGCTGTAACCGTTCAGAATATTTGCTGTGAATTTCAGAATTTTTTTTTACTCAGATAGGCTGATAAATGTCTATCTAAATGCCTTAATTAATTAGCACTAAAACTACAACAGCAGCAAGAATAGATTTATATGATATATTGCATAGTGCAGACTATTTTTGAAAACATAATTAGCGTTGCAGACACTTGAAGATAGTTTTGTCACTGGGTTTTTTACTTTAATACTAGAAAGACTTCAATTTCTGCATAGATTGATGTACGGCTGGCGGTGCTAGGTAAAAATAGATGAAACCGTTCATTTCACAGAATTTTTTATTGGGCATACAATGTAAAATTTTTGAATATATGCTATATTGCATTTTTTTTATGATTAAAGTAGTTTATTACATTAATTCCAAACAATTAATATGTCTTGATTAATCTAAAATAATTTCATAATCTTTATAATTTCACAAAATAAATGCAAAAAAATTCCCAAGTTCATCAAAACCCCTTACACAAATAGTTTTGAATAAAGAAAGTTATAAATAAAAGAGCAGAAAATGAAAATAAATGCCATGTTAATTTGATGTGCAGTCAACACGGTGGATATTTTTATAACTTTTCTTGTGCATGATCCACATACAAATTCAGTACAACTATTACAAACAGTGGCAGTCTTATTACATTTGCAGTGATGTACTTGACATGGCTTCCTTTTTTTTAAATCTTTAATTCGCCATGTAATGTCTTTGGAATCTTTGTATCGAAACCTTTGACATTATTTCATCTCCACATACTTCTTACAGAGTTCTTCAGAAGTGTTCAAAATATACTCTTGTCAGCTAATTTTGCTATTATTACATACTTCATTATAAATTATCCAAGCATTAACACCAATTAAGTCGAGATATTAAAAATACTTACATAGGCCACCTTCGGGATCCTGATTTGACAAAGTATTTTCTTGCCATTTGAGCCAAGATGTCTACTCCATATATTGTTGAGTTATAAAATTTGACAACTTTAGGTGGTTTCTTTTTATCATTGCAAACTTCTAGATTTGAAATGAAGAGAACTCATCAAGATTACATTTCTTTTCTTCCCCCCTTGATATGCTGTGAGAGTGATGCCTTCATTCGCTAAAACTTTGCTAGAATACAATTTATTTCTCTTCTTGAACAAGAGGCATACTTCTCTTTTTGCACTGTTCACTGTTCCTATATATGTAATATTCTTCTCTCAAACGTTTTACAAGTTTTAATGTTGTGAAAAAATTGTCCATCATGTCATTTATTCCTGAATTGAAAAAAGGTTCTAATATATGACACACTGTGTGCTCACCCACAGTTTTATCCAGGTGCTCTTTTGTCATTTTCCCCCAAATATGTAAGGCCATTTAGCATATGAGAGAACATCACTAGCGATCCAAAATTTAATTCTGAGCTTATCTGTTTCTTTTTACATGTATTGTGTAAATGGTCACCTTGTCATTGGAAACAATTGTTCATCAATTGTAATATTTTCAGATGGCTTATAACATGTGATGCAATTTTCAATGAATTTTTTTCATATTTCTGATACAGTGCAAATTGATCTCGCTGCAATCTAACTGAAAATGCAAAAACTGCATTATTTCCATAAATCTATACCAAGGTATTGTTTCCAAAAAAAAAATTTAGAACCCCTCGATTTTGACCATAAGCTCTTTAGACAGAATCCTTTGGCAGATAGTGCTCCATGGACATATAAAATAGAAATAAACGCAGTTCGTCAAGAGATAAATTCCAATTTGGATTTTCTGTTCACTGTGCTTTGGCTTCTGTGCATTTTTGAATGCGTCGTTATCATTTCCTCATTTATTAGCAGTATCCATGCACTACTTGGGTTACTAATAATCACATCTCTTTTAGCATAGTATACCCAGCCACATCTTGTAGAATATTACATTGAGGATATTTTCTGGTTGTGATTTCTGACGAGACTTTTCTCCATATTGTACCTTCTTTAGCTACCTCTTTGTCCTCTCAAGTTTATTTTGTTTTTTTTTAAACCTACCATGTTTGCAAACTTTTCTATGACTTTGATTTTGTGTTCTTTCGCTTTCTGTTTCTGAAGGTAATTCTTTATCAGATGAAGTGGATGATGAACTTGATTTATGTGCTTCTTGTAATAATTCATCATTGTATGCCTCACCAGTATTGAATTCATCATCACAATCTTCATAATCTTCTGAGCCAAAATTTCCATTGGATAAATCCTTCAACATTTGAATCATCTCAAAATTAGTAATAAGTTTTTTACCGATCATTCTTAGTGACATTTTTGAGCGAAATAGGCAGGCACAGCAGTATACTCAGAATGCAATGCACAAATGGTAAAAAATGTTGCCTGACAATTTGAAAGAAAACTAACAGCCAAAGTAGAAGAAAGTAGCCAAAAGTACCCAATTTAATTTGTCAGACAATGGTCAGGGAAACTTCAATAAAAAAAATAAAATGCTTGAAATGGCGCTAACTAGCAGAATGACAGCACTGCAAACATAGTGAAGATAAAACAAAAAGCAGGTGTGGAATTATCTCCCCCCCCCCCCGCATTGAGAATTTATTTTTCGTGAACAATATGAATCTGATCTTGTACCCAAAGAGGTGTTGGTGACTAAAAATAGATTTGTAAGTTTTTCTGAAACTTGTTTTTGCATTTCGACTAAGCTCTGGTTCGATTTCATCAAAGGGTCTTACTTCAAAATCTTCATTTTGCCATAAGAGCAGAGAATGTCATCCAATTGAACTCTGAAATCAAATGATTTCATAGGTTTGTGTTTGATTCCTTCATTTTTATGCATACATGTGTACAGTATCAAAGCATTTATATTTGTAAGGTTTAGGAAATGATAAAATAAAAGAAAACACCAGGTTATTTTTAACTTATTGTAATTTTGTAGCATCAAAGTACACTGTATTAAAGATCCACACACCCTGCACATCTATTATAAGTTGTTATTACATGGGTGAGGGACGGGACTATTAACAGATATTCCACTTTTTGTTTTATGATTATATCTTTAACCTATTTTCAAATGATTTGGCCTGAAAAGGTGTTTAACATTAGAAATTCAACTCTCTATGTAAGCAACAAATTTTTTTATGATACTTCTAGATTTAGACTAATTTTTTACATATTTTATAATTTAGAATGTTATTTTGCCATACAGTTCCAAAGTACAGCATTTCTTATTTTTAAATAAACCGTTAAATGTATAGAAGTATAATTAGCAAAATGTTGTTTAAAATTCATACACTCGGACATAGCTTGAGTTTGTCAGACGATAATATTACAGCTAGTTCCAAAATCTGATTCATTAGAAAGGTGACTCAAACATTTTTTTGTCCCTGTATAAATTTGAAAACTGTAAATGAAAGCAGCAAATCCATCATAGTTTCAAGAAAAACGTGATTATAAAATTTAGTTATATTGAAATTCTGTATTGCATAGTATATGCAAATTGCAACAAGTAGTTTTTGGGCTGAAATTGATTTTTAAAACCCACAAAATAATGTATAATTGACCCATTATGAGATGACACTTCGGAAACACCTTTTTTTTGGAAAAGTCTATTTTATGGAAGGTATGTGCGATGAATTTGCACTGAGAAATAATGCTTCCCTGTAAGTGTCGACCATTCACTGCAAATAATAAAAGGTTGCAATGAAACAAATTTTGCATCAAAACTGTCTACTTCTCTCAACAGAAACCTGTTTTCCTTAGAGCAGTGAAAGTAGATAATATTTCTTTTGCAGTCAGCACAGATTCTGAAAGTGCCAGCAGTTCAGACGAAGATATTTTTGAAAAGCATTATTCAACTGATTCCAATTTGAGAGGCATTGAATAATTATGATTCGAAATTCAAGCAATAATAAATGTATGAAATAATTTTTCATAGTTAAGAAGAAAGGCTGGAACAATTTTTAAACATGCCAATTTTTGTAGCTGCCAGTCATGCATCGGTAAAACGTGAAGGATAATTGTTATGTTTTATGGAATTGAAATTGCATTATCTGAAAATTTTATGCAAGTGTAGATGAAAAAATTAGTAAAATTTGTTTTTTGTAAGTGATATATAAAATAATTAAACACTAAGGCACAACAGAAATAAGAATTTTTGTTAGGGTCTGTTATTTTTGTTCGATTACAAATCACTTCAATAATCATGCTATAAGTATCATGCTTTTATGTTTAAAAATGTGTCAAAGTTTCACGTTTTTTAGCGGGATAAAATATTTTATTGAGAATCGCTTTAAAATTAATTAAATGGTATGCATATATTCTTTCAGTTTGTAGATCCACACTTAGAATCACTTAAATTAATTTTTGTAATAACATTTGCATATATTTTTTCGAGAATTGTGGTCTTTTATATAAAATATAATATTTTCTTTTAATAGTTTGTTGTTCACAAGTTCAGAAAAAGAGCAAAATTAAAAAGAAGCAAAGAGCAAATTTATATATGTTTTTTTGTTTTATGTAGTTATTTCTTTGATTATTAAAAAAGAAAAAAATAGCATTTTTTTTAAACAAAGTTTAAAATAAAATATACTTAGAACAAACAAAAAAAAATAATTAAAGTCATTATCATAATAATTTAAAACAATGTAACATAATTTATATAACATCTTATTCATCTTAATACGAAATTCCCCTATAATAAATAAATGAATAGCACCAAAATGTCGATAAACTGGGAAATATGGTACCCTTCCTGTTTTCTTCTCTATGCCGATTTAAAGGAAATGGAATCGTCTGTGGCTACGTCACAGACGATTGACAGGTCTCTTCTCATGAAAGGTCAATAATACAACGATGTTAATACAAAAACATAAGTGCACTTTAACTAACTTTTTTTAAAAAAATAGAAAATCTATTAATTTTCCTACATATTTTAAATAAAGAATTTCAATCAAGATTGGAATCTCTGCGCTTCTCTATTTTACAATATTTCAAACAAATCCTAAAGCACATAACCCATTCTATTGGGTGTTAACTTCACTTTTTGGTTAAAAGCAACTTCAAAGAGGTATTTTTCACTTACTAGTGGCAGATTATTTTTGTAATCCAAAGTATCAGAAATGTTGTCAAATGGCAATATTATGCAACATAGAAAAAATGAAAATGAAATTTTAACCCTAACTATTATTACTAATAACGAAATAAGCTGTATGTGTCAATCAACCTATTTAAAAATTTGTGTACTTACAGAATAAGATGGTGAATAGTCAGGATGAACCTTTTTAATCAAATCTGCATAGGAACAAGGAGATGCAAACTGTGGCTAAAATGTAAAATAAAAAATATTAAAAATGTAAAAAAATATCAACTATTTAAGTAATAAAGAAAAAACATTTAAAAAATATATACCATATACATATCAGGTAAATCATCCTCAAAATGTTCAGGAGCAAGTAAGAAAAAAACACGAAGAAGTAATGCAAGGGAAGGCACTTCATCCTTGGAAAGAAAAAAAATTAATGTATATAAACATATAAGATAATATAAACATAAAATGGTCAACATTCAGAGATTGTACATGTCTTTTCTTTAATGCATGGCCAGGAATAGACAAAAGTTAAAAATTTCTGGGATCCAGCTATTATTTAATAAATGGAAAGTAGCATACCACATTTCTTGTTTTTACATAACTTCATATAAGGAATATTAAACTGATAATATCCCAATACCATTATAAAATAATAATAAAAAAAAGAGTGGCTCTGAAATGTAAGGTATACAAGTTATCTATACTAATAAAATAAAGTTTCGTTCTGTGTGTGTGTCTGTTGGCGATGGCTAGGAAAATCTAGCCCATCTAGAAGCCTAAAAATTTAGATTTAGGTAGTCCAAACCCTCTTCCTGGTGCACTTGAGCCTCAGAATTTTAATATTTTGAAAATTAAGTTATTAATTAAAAACTAATCAAAGATCACAAATACAAAATCACTCTTCCAAAATCAGCGCACGCATGCTCAGAAGCCCTTTATCTGTTCCTCCGTAAATAGAAGAAACAAAGCACGAGTCATTCCATTTCTTTTTATGTTTTTCTAAATTCACCATGGGCGAACGGCTGGAAATACAGAAAAACCGTCTACATATTCTGAAAAAACATACTTTTACGTATCGAATGATGCGGTTGGTTCGAAAAAGTTTCACATTTAACCCTTTCAAAAAAAAATAATAATCAAGAAGCATTGAATTAATGTTTTTTATTTTCTCCTGTTTTCCGAGTCTTGGGTCTACCGGACTTCAAGAGATATGGAAAAACGATGGTCACCAAATTAAAGAGTTGACTCTGCCCTTTTCAAAGCCACTTTTGGTTTTAAAAAATACAAAAGTTAACCCTTCGAAAAATTATATTTTCTGTATGCAGAGCATGGTTCAGAGTAAGGTACAAAAAACTAAAGATACCAGACAATATCTACATTTACTCCCTTATCTGTATTTGTTTTTGAAAAATTAGAATACAGTGGAACTCCAGATATACGTTACCTGAGTTGTACGTTTCCCTCAGTTATACGTTTCAACTCAGTGGTCCCGGCTGCTTGTCATTAAAAATTAGCTGAGTTATACGTTTTCAGTTTTACATTTCCCTCAGTTATACGTTACGTATTTACGTCCCTGGACGAAATTCAGTCTCATTTATACATTTTGTAACTGGAAACACTGACGACGCGTAGGATGAGTCTGATATGAAACATCCCACTCTAACTTCGGAGCTGCTCTGAGGGCTTTTGACGTAGTAAAGCGGTTCGTCAGTAGTAAAAGCAATAACGATAAGGTGACTGTGTTGTTAACAGATATACAAAGTTTGCTGTTCAAGGTCAGCTCTTCCGGAAAAAACAATCAAAGATTAGTGATTATTTCAACAAAATTCAGTAAATTACTGAAATGTCTTTTGATAAATGATTTAAAAGCCAATGCGATTCCAATGATTTATTTTAAGAACTCTATGTGTATTAAAAATATTTTTAATAAAGCTTTTATGATAAAATAACTTCAAGTGTACTTTTCTTATGTACCTTTTTTCTATTCTGTTCCATTTCCGAAAATTTATGTCACGGGTGCAGTAATATGTAGGAAACCTTTCCAATATAAACGGCAACTAAAACGCCTCAGCGGAACACAGTTTTACTATATATTTTTTAAAAATGTTCCGGTAAACCATTGAGTTGTACGTTTTACTGAGTTATACGTTTTGTTGTCCGGTCCCGGCCAAAACGTATAAATGGAGTTCCACTGTATTAACCTTTCAAAAAAAATTTCATGCAGGACTCACTTTTGTGAATTATGATTTTCTGCGATATATAAAATCTGGCATCGGCTGCCTAAAAAAAAAAAACACACCTAAAGACATCTACGTTCTATCTGGTTCAGGGAGAAACCTTTAGTTTAAAAAAACATTCACGTTAATCTTTTCGAAAATGTTTTTTAGCGTGAGTCAATTTTGCATTTTTAATGATTTCTCCTATCTTTAAAAATTCGAATCGGCGTTTATAAACATGATACGAAAAACTAAAAATACTGCAACTAATCTACATCTCTTTGCTTTTTAAAATCTGGTATACGTTTTGAAAAATTTTAATTTTAACCTTCCAAAAGAAAATCATTTCTGAAACTCACTCACACGATTTTTATTTTTCGGCCCAGGTTTAAAAATCGGCTTCGACTCGGGAAATGTGAATACGGAAACAGTAGACTCCAGATCATAGACACACTCATTTTCTTCAAAACGTATTGTTGGTTTTTTAAAAAAATATCTACATTAACCCTTTCGAAACCGATCATTTACGTAACCCACTTTCGCGATTTTCACTTTTTTGGCAATGTTTACCTGTCTGAAAAGGCCTCTTCCAGAACAGATTGCGCCCCCTAGCGGTGGAAACAAGGAAACTATAGGAGTATCTCTGGTTCTATGGGCCCGATTATGACGGGGTTTGGCTCATTCGACTTCAATATTTATAGCCTTAAATATTTTAGTTGCACTTTTGACCGCCAGGGTGCATTTTCGATCTCGGGTTCTATGAGCCTGATTACGATGGGTTAGCCTCATTCGACTTGATTTCGACAGCCTTACAGATTTCAGTCATATTCGTATAGAACAGATTGTTATTATCTCGGGTCCAGGCAACGCTGGGCGGGTTAGCTAGTGTTACATATTTTTCAATTGTATGTGCACAGCCAGTTTTGAATCCAGATTTCTTCTAGAAAGAGGGGGGGGGGTACCAGATAGAAATTTTACCTTTAATTTTTTATATAGTAAAACCTGCTAAGACGAAATCGCAAGGGACCAGAAAAAGTTTCTGGCTTAACAAGTATTCTGTCAATCAGGACTATGAAAAGTTTTCCATTTTCACAGATCATGCAGTATATAATTTAAGTTTCTATTATAAATTTGAAATAAAAATTTTGAAAACTTTTAAAAATTCTATTTTTATTTAAAATATCTCTGTACTCCAATATAGCAAATCCATTAACTAAAAGATAAAAAACAAGTGTGGCATTCTAGGGTTAATATCACCCCTAAATATAACATATATAAATTATAGTGATTCGTCTTTGATTTATTCTGATTACAATATCTTCTAGTGTAATTTACCATACAGGATTTGAATATTCCATTTCATGAAAGATTTGAATCAACATTTTACAATTTACCTCTGAAGAATATCTATTACTATCTATTATTTCTTTAATAATAATGTTTCAAAACAATACTAAATCCAAGAGAAATATTTTCTCCTCATTTTTTGGGAATAGGGAAAGGGGAGGGGGGGTATGATTAGTCGACGTCTTACTATGTTAAAACACTTTTACTGCAGATCATATTTATATATGTATACAGTAGTATGCCGATTATCCAAACATGTTGAAACAAGCTCTAATTTGGATATGCAAAAGTTCATATAATTGTATAAGCAATTTTAGGGATGTTCCTGTGCCAAAAAATACATATTTACATGTAACTATTTTTTATTGATTAAAAGTATGTTTTTTTAAAAATATAGTAGTAGACTGATAGATATAGAAAAAGTCTTTTGTGTGTACATAATTTTCCTTAAAAATTTAAACCAGGCTAAGACTGGCAGCTGTTAGTGCAAGCATGTTTATTTATTTTTTTTTTTTTTTTATTATCATTTTCTGAATTGCAAAATTTGAAATTTAAGCAAAAAAAGCTTTGAATTGTCTTTTGAAGATATTCATTTCAATGCTGCCATATCATGAATTCTTCTTAAATACATGAGCTCAATAGAATCAGTATTATCCCGTCATTCTAACCATTCCATAGCTGTTTCCAAATATTGAAAGGCTTCATTATGTGATGGGCCTTTATCATTTTCATAAAATTCATTTTTATTTTCTTCGATTAAAAAAAAAAAATAGTTTTCTTCCAATGGATCCGGAAAAGGTTTTCAGTTTCAAGACCAAAAAAAAAAGGGAGTGTTCAGATAATTTGACAATTTGGTTAATTGAAGTTCAGATAATCGGCGCTCTACTGTATTTTCCTAATGTTTAATTATTTTGTAATGTCCATAATTTTTTCAAAATCATGAATGATAAAAGTATGCACAAACAGTGGGGCTCCCACTTGCACACACCTATGTGTATTTATATTTAAGTACAACTTCTTAAGATTAATTTAGAAAACTTTCCGTATCAGTGGAACTTTTGAATTAATTCAAACAACTCAGTTTTCTTGCTTTTCAAAGATATATTTTATTTTAAAATGCTAGATTTTAAAATAACTATCTAACATATAATCAAGATTATTTTAATACTTTAACAGAATTTGCAGAATCAAAGAAAAAGCTTGTTTATTATTTGACAAATTTAAAATTTGAAAATATCACTACATTAATATAGTTGTTAGCCCCTGCCAGTCTGAAGCCTTGGAAATGTATAAATGAAAATAATCTTATTTTATTCCCCTTATTTTTTGTGATGAATCTCCTACTGACAAAAAATAATACTATTTATGATGATTTACAGTAACTTCAAACAGTAAATGAAGATTTAAAGCAACATATGGCAAATCTAGAAGAAGAGAAAGAAATATATAAAAAAATAACTTGATAAATATGTAAATCTACAAACTGACTTCTATCAACTTCAGCAACAAAGTGAATTTTCGAAAGCCAAGTTAAATAAATTACAAGGAAAAGCAGAACAAATTTACAAAGAATTAGGCAATGCTTGGGAAGAAATAAATCTGAATGAAGAACTGAAACACAGTATGTAAGGACTTGAAATTTAAATCTAACCTTATAAACTAGCAGAAAAAAAAGAGATTAACACATTTATAAACCTGCAAGACAGATATTCAGAAAGCAGACACAATTCTCAGTCACGTTCGTCTGGGCTCCCAGTTTTTGCTATACTAGCACCAGAATTCCTGACTTTTTTTGAGAGATTTTTGTATCCCTGGAAAGGGAAATTTTTTTCCTACCCATTTATCAATTTTTATTCAGCTGTTGATTGGCAAAGTGCTAATTAATATCTTCAAGGGACCACGTGGTGAACACGCCAACGAAGCGATGCTACCAAGTAGGGATGCACCAAATATTCGGTATCTATTCAGTCATATTACCGAATATCAAACTATTCAGCCTGCCGAATCTACTTATAATAAAATCCGAAGGCAAGAAACTGTCTGTAACCATTCCAGGCAGGACCACTCTGATCTGCAAATCGACCGTAGTTAAACGCCATGTTAGGCTTAATGAAAAACATATGCTAACATATGAAGCTAAATGATAATTCCTTCTACTTAAAATCATGTCTGTTCAGCATATTTTTGTATAAAACATGTATATTATATTCAGTTATAATGTTTAAATTAAAAATAACAGATTAAACATCAGATTACCTGATGTAAACAAACAAATACTGTTGCCATTCAGAATCATAAATCCCATATCTAGAAAAAGTGAATGACTCTTTGAACGTTTCATTAAAATATCCAATTATGCTCTTAAAATATTTGTAAAAGCATATTATAGTCTTTAAATATTTAAAGAATTTTTTTAATTTATTTCTGTAAGCATTTTATTCCTATAAGCACTTTTTCAGAAATAGCAATGATACCTTTCGAGGCTTTGCGATGAACTACCAGCATTTTAGATTTCGTTCCTAAATAAAGTTCTGGCGCCATCTATTGACAATAAATACAAATTATACCTTTCTGTTGGAAAAAAATATAACATAATAATAAGGTTGTAAAATAATATAAAATGTACATAAGCATGTTTTTAAAATAAGAAAATTCAGGATGTATTGATTTAAATTATTTTTATTATTAATTTTGAAAGGGAAATATTTGACTTTGTGTAAAAAATAATGCATTCTTTTAGATTATGAAGAAACTAAAAGATCGTTTTCGTATTATTAAGAGCGAAAATTAGTACCTATACTTTACTTACCATAATTAATTATTGAGACCTTAATTAATTATTGAATCGTTATTAGGATTAAAATTTTAATTATTCAGAAAAATATTTGGAAATTTTTAGTTGAAAAACCAAAATAAAGAAAAAGATTACGTTTCGTAAAATTTACCATTAACATAACTACCATTAACTACATTTTATTTAACAGTAAAATTTACCATTAACCCTGAACTTAACGGTTCAGGTCAGTTTTCCTTATTGTCGATAAACAGTATATGGATATTTTTATCAATTATTTAAAATGTTAACTGAAAACCCCAATTTCTACCCACCGTCCTAGGACGGGCATTTACACTAGTATCAAAATATTCGGCCAAGCTGAATACTCATAAAAACTTTTTTTTTTAAAATATTTTTTAAAACCCACAATTTCTACTTTTATCTGTCAATTAATAAAGATATTAAAAAAATTAGAAATAAAATCATATTTCAATGAAAGAGAATGCTTTTACATTATTTATTCGCAGTTTGAAAAGTGTCACTTAAGAAAATTAACCATTAATGATGACCTTCATAGGAATTAATGAAGTACAAATAAGTGCAAGTTCCTGAATATTGTCTAGTAAATAATCTGTTTCTTGCTTTTTTGCAAACATGTTTCTTTACAAAATGGAAAAGAACTTTCACAGATGATAATAGACATCAAGACAGACAATTTTTGTCCAGGAAACCAGAATCGCAACACAATTATTCAATCAAAAATAAAGTGCATCTCACTCCAGGTCAAATTTGAATTTTTATTTTGTTACGTTAATAATAGTGAAGATATATATATATATATATATATATATATATATATAGAGAGAGAGAGAGAGAGAGAGCTATATTTTCAACATAGTTACTTTGATTTCTGTTAATACCCAGATAAGCACAGGAAATTTCCATCATTCATATCTAAACAACTTTGAGCTAGATATTCCTTTATTCAGAGTGCAGCTGACAGTACTACTTATACTGTGTCACTGGCCAAAATTCAGCCACTTCCAATAGTATCATATTTTCTACAATCAAAATTAACATGATGCAAATATTGCAAAAATATCTTCATAGTTGTTAAAGTTTTAAACAAAAATTCCATTTCAGCTTGCAGTGACATACTCTGTGTTTTTGATTGAATGTATTGTATTTTTGATGGAATAAGTGCATTGAGGAACTGTTTCTTGCTCAAAAAATGTTTGCCTTGACCACATTATCTACACAGAAATTTTGTTCTAAGATGTATGAACAACCTGTATGTTTACAATATCTGAATATGACGCCCATTCCAGACACCTGCTCTCTGATTCATTTAAAAACTTCCTTGCCAAATCAAAAGGAGCAGGAAAGTTATTCTAGCTGATTTGCAAGCATTTTAATATATTGTTATTGTTTTACTTTAGTCCCTTCCTGACAAATAAACACTGCAAAATGTTTCTTCTAATTCATTCAAAAAAATTCTTTGATTTTAAAGTATTTGGTATAGAATAGAAGAACATTTTATAAATTTATTTTAATTCACAGAAAAAGCTACAAAGTTTAAAGCTTTATTAATTAAAAAAGTTTTAAGACTATCCTTTTTTTAAGTTATAACTCAAAGCACAGATTTTTTTTTTGATTTTTTTTTTATGTAAAGGTTTTTTGTAAAAAGGTCTAATTCATAAAATAGTAGTATCTGTGTTAAATATTATGTAAAATTCTTTTATAATTTAATTTTTAATACTTTTAAACTCTGAAATATAAAAATATTCGGCCAGCCAAATATTCGGTATTTGGCCGAATAGTTACAATTCGGTTAGCCGAATATTCGGTCTTACTGTTACTATTCAGCTAGCCAAATATTCAGTATTTGACCAAAATCACTATTCGGTGCATCCCTACTACCAAGCCAAGCTGACTGACGCCAGTGCAAGTACTGTGGGAAAAGGAAGTTCTTTCGGTAGAAATGGAGGAGAGCCTGCTTCCTTGATCGACTTGAGAGCTTCCTAGCAGACACCAGCACAGTAATTTAAGCATTAATTAAGTCAATAGGAGCCTGGCGGGGAATACCTATGTAAGTATAGCATTTAAATGACCACCTCATAGCCACTGGCAACTGATGGGCACACCAAAGCTATCTCAATTAGTGGATTAATTCATTAATTGTGCAGGTTTTGGAAGTTGCATCCTATATTGCGACTAATTGGGTCCTATACCTAATTACCCACCACGAGTAGACCCGACATTTTTTCTCATCAGCATAGAACACATTCCTCACAACATAACAGCAACCAAAACCTTTGTTTCATTAACTGTTTCATTAAATACTCCCCACTGCTTTTATATTCAATAGTGTAATTAAACCTATTTTCCTTTGTTTCTAACATTATTAACAAGCACACAGCAATTTAAAAAATCGACTCATTCCCCCCTCAATTGAAGTTCTTCTAATTAGCCTATTTAACAATTTGTTACTTTAAATTGTAATTCCTCTCTAATCTTTTAAAGAGCATTTAATAACCCTTCACTCTTAACAAATAAATAACAAGTAATAGTGTAACAGTAAAATTCTCCTCCCCCTCCATTTTCAATCTCATTAACAAGTTTAAATTGCCTAGTCTTAATTATCAATTTAGGAAGAGCACAGATAAATATCATCTCTGCCTTTTTTTTTTCTTTTCCAAGATCAATTTAAAACCCCATTCTAGCACAGCACAAACAAGTTCAAGGAAGTGAAACCACATTCACTGGAAGATTATAATAGGGTGTGTCAATCACCTGCCTTAATACCCCCCCCCCCTTAGCAGCCTTCCTGTAACTAACGAGCTTTGTTTTGTCACCCCATACCAGCCACGCCCGTAGTGGTCCTCATAGCCAAGCACATAGTGATCTAATAAGAACTAAATGTAAATCTATATCCCCCCCCCCTCCCGCAAGTTAAAAAATATTTTTCACACCTCCCACTGTTTAGCATGTAAGTGTACTACAACCATCTACTCACTCTTTCCCAACTCAGCACTACTCCTACAGTTCTCACCCTTTTCTAAGCAGGAAGCTATTTCACATCCAAGAAACTCTAAATTTCCCTTTTCCCCCATAAGTTAAAGCTCTTTTTCATCCCTCCTGTTAGAACAGTTTTGATATCCCCTCCCCCCGTTAGTTAATACCTCCCTCCCGTGATAACTGTAATAGTAAATTAAAGGTAAAGCTAATTAGAAATGCCTCAGCCCTCTCCCACTCCCTGCTGGGAATAATACTAAACCAAAAACAAAATAAAAGCAAAACCATTATCATAGGTACAATTCGAGAAAAATCTAAATCAAAAGAAACATTGCCTAAATCAACACCAGAGCAGAATAAAGTAAAAAAAAAGGGGATAGAACAACACATAAAAAGACAACTGCCACAGGGACCCCCGTTAATCTGACTACCGCCCAAAAGGGGTTAGATAAATCATGAAAGAATGCAACAAAGAAAGAAGAACAAGTGGAAGGAAGCAAGATCAAAATTCGACAAATAGAAGATTACTACAAGATAGAGTCAGACGAGGAAGATGCAGATATGGATATCGAAACCCTCTTGATAAAATCAAGCAAGTCCACTAAAACAGAAGACGGAGAAGAAATATTGAGAGATGCACAAGTAGTCAACAAATAAAGAGAGCTAGTAGAATTATGCGACATACTTTATATTGGCAAGAAGAGGTCACTAGAACTAGAGAAAGCAATGAAAGCCTTTAGCTACATTCAGGTATTACAGAGAAAGACAACGAAGATCTCAATAAAAGTCTGACGCTATGAATATGGCCATAAATGTGATTGCACAGTCAGACCTGCCAACTTTCGAAAATAAAAAATAGTAGCACACAAAATTCAAATTAATTTGGAGGTTGGTTAGTTGGTTATTGTTTTTTACGCTGCAAATTCTAAGCGAACAAATACTAATCAACTGAACGTATGTGTAATGAACGTAAGCATAAAAAGTAGGAGACTCTTTTGTTTATGCTAATTTTTTGGTTGTGGGTGGGATTGATTAAATGTAACTCTTCCCATTCAACTCATGCTCTGTCCACTCCTAAGCTAAATTTCTTAACTTCACAACGAATTTTCTGCAAGATTCTAGGGTGATTGGGGAGGGGTAATTTTGAGTAAAAAAAAAAAATTTCTGAAATTCACAACAAATTTTCTGAAAGGTTACAAGGGGGGGGGGGGAATCCACTCCCGGCACTAACTATGTGTTTTTTTCCACACTCCTTTGACGAAATTTGTGTTTTTTTTAGATTTTTTGATGAAATTTGTCGTTTTTTCACGATATTTTGATGAAATTTGCCGTTTTTCTGCGATCTTTTGACGAAATTTGCCATTTTACCGCGATCTTTTGACAAAATTTGCCGTTTTTCCGTGATCGTTTGACAAAATTTGTCGTTTTTTCATGATATTTTGACGAAATTTGCCGTTTTTTCACGATCTTTTGACGAAATTTGCCTTTTTTTGCGATCTTTTGACGAAATGTGCCGTTTTTTCACGATCTTTTGACGAAAATTGCCGTTTTTTGCGATCCTTTGACGAAAATTGCCGTTTTTTCGCGATTTGATGAAATTTGCCGTTTTTTGCGATCTTTTGAAGAAATTTGCCGTTTTTTCGGCGATCTTTTGACGAAATTCACGTTTTTTCGTAATCCCTGGACGAAATTCACGTTTTTTCGCGATCCTTTGACGAAATTTGCGACCTTCTGACGAAATTGGCAATTTCTCTTTGAACGATTGACGAAACTGATTTTTTCCGGCGATCATTTGTCGAAAAATTCGATATATTTTATGTCCAAATTTTCGGATTTATGACCAATTTTTTTTTTTTTTTTCGGAAATGACTGCCTTAATTTTTCAGAACAGAATCACCCCTGGCGGGAGATTCCCTTCCCCTGACCACATCGGATTGTTTCAAATGATTTTATCATTTCATCATACATCATACGACGCTTTGTTGATATCTACATCCTGATAATATCCATCTTCATCATCGTCATTTTCTTTGCAATTCATTGTTGGATTGTTTTTATTTTTTACACTATCCAAAATATCCAGTTCAGTTAGCGTTTCTTAGATCTCAACTTCGGAATCAAGTGAAAGAGAATCCTCAATCAGCACATCATCAATAATTTCTTCTTTTTCTCTCAGCTGTATCTACACTTTTTTAAGTTCTTCTAAGGGAATATCGTCTTCGTCTTCGGTACTTGCTGAATTTTCACTGCTGACAAGAATCCAGCTTTGGCAAAACAGTTGCGTATAGTACGATCTGTGACATCATAGTTCTGTGCTTTAGAAATTTCTGATATGCTTTCCCGTAACTTGATCTTTGGTAAAGATTGATTGTTCTCAAGTGCAGTGATAACCTTTTGCGTAATTATCTTGCAATACTGTATTTTGAAGCTTTTGATCACTCCTTGATCCATTGGCTGCAGTTTTGATGTAGTGTTAGGTGGTAAGTAAAAAACTAACATTTTTCAGTTTTTGGTTGATTTCCTTCAGATGGGCGGGACAATTGTCAAAAACGACAGCAATTGGCGACACTCTGCAATTATACGTTTGTCCAACTTTTTAATCCATTTTTCACAAATTTCTGATGTCATCTAAGACTTTTTGTTAAAGTCATAATCAACCTCCAAAGATTTTGCACCTTTTAAACATCTTGGGTTCTTGCTTCTTCCGATAACTAATGGTTTCAATTTCTGATCTTCAGTCATATTCGTACCTAACATGACAGTTATTCTTGCTTTACTTTTTTTCCCTCTAAAGTATTTTTCCTTTTTAAATGCTAATGTCTTTCGAGGCAAACATTGAAAAAATAAAGCTGTCTCATCCGAATTAAAGATGTTTTCTGGCTTATAGTCTTTTAAAATTTTACTCAGTGTCCCCGTTATCCAATTTTCACTATCATCATCATCAACATCTTTATTTTCACCAGATATTACTTTTGCCGCAATTCCGTGTCTTGTCTTAAATACTTCAAGCCACCTACTGCTTCCTCAAAATTCTTCGTATCCCATTGATTTTGCAAATTTAAGAGCCTTCTCAATTATGAAATGCCCAGAGATCAGAACATTTTTATCTCGCATTGTGTGTATTCACTTCAAAACTGCCTCATCTACATCTTCATAGACACATAATTTTAAACGTTTTGAGCAAGAATTCGATGAATCATAATTTTGCAACTTATCATGATTTTTTATTATGGTTGATAAGCTCTTTGGAGGAATACCAAATTTGAAAGCAATATCCTTTTTATTCACTCCTTTATCCACCTGATCAATAATTAAATTTTTTTCTTTGGTACTCAAACACGTTTGATTTGACATTTTCGAGCTATAAGAACCAAAATTACTAGCACAACTAATCAAAAACCTAGAATACAGGAGACTCTTATTCAAGGACACGGGCAGCTTCATTGAAAGGGGTATTCTACAAGGGGGATATTGAAAGTCTGCACTTCCTGGATGAAATGCAAAGAATGACAGCGATTTTACTGCACTCATAAAATGAGCTAAAAGAAAGAATAAGTTGGAAATGTTCGGAAATATTTTGAGAAATAAGGAGAAAAAAAAAATAGGTCACAAGAAAAAGTTCGTTAAATAGAGAATGAACTTCGCTATTTAGAGGTTATTTTACAAAAAAATTCACAAAATGTACTTGGTTCCAAGAAAAATTTCGCAAAATAGAGGTTTGTTAAATAGAGGTTTGACTGTATAAGCATATTCCTTCAAAACATGTTGTCCCTCTTTATTGTTAAGTTGTGCAGCAAAATTTTTATTGTCTGGGAAAATTGTCCTCCAATTCTTGCAGCAGTTCTGGTATTAAAGCATGAAGCAATACAGAATCCAGTAATTTACTGCTTTCAACTGAAAATGGAATATTTTGTGTCTGTGTACAAACACAATACGGTTTGAAACTGCCCTGTTTTCTAAAATTGTAACAACTTCCAGTTTTTCTTGTCCGTGTTAAGTTTAAAACAGTTTTTCTGTCAAACGCAGTTATCGGAAATCTAATTTATTGCTCAATTTTCCAGGTCCAGCTAGGGACCTCTGAGGATTTTCCATTAGAAGGGAGTGGTCTCACAGTTACTAGAGGTTGGGTGCCAGACACAAATTTTGTGCATCCCTGTATATAAATTAGTGTGGCCCAGGATGAAGAAATGGTTTGGCCAAAGGCTGCAAAAGCCAATGAGAGTCAAGATATCTGGCTAGTGTAAGAGAGAGCAAGTTTTTGAAGAATCTACGGGGCCAAAGAGTGGTTAAAAAAAGGGCAGGATTGAGTTTGTGTGGGGGGTCAAGGGCACTTAATTTTTTGTGCCTGTTTCCCAGGATGTAGAGATAAGCGTGAAAAAGCCATCAACAAAATAAAATATATGAACTGGCTGCTGAAAGAGCAAAAACATGAATTGTAAAAGGAAAGTAACTGGCTATTTCAACAAAAACATCCAGTTCATGTTGTATTGTCTTTGGACATCAATCAGAATTCCAGGAAACTGGAGTGCTCTTGTATGGAGAGAGTTTCTGTTTTTATGAAATCCAGAGCATTCTCGTCACATTAGCATGCCGTCCTGTTCCCTGGGGTTATCGTATACTGTGATGTATGGTGTTCTGACTCATCAGGTCACATGTTTGGAGGTGATGAACATCGCTAACTTTCGAAATTTGTGACCAAGATATTATGCCGAATTGTACTCAGAAATCACATATAGGTCTGGTTTTCTCTTCATCAACAATTATTTGTAACTTTAGCACTGCATGAAGGAGTAGACACAGAGTCTAAAGAGAGTTTTATGCTGCCCCAAACTCTTGACACGGAGAATAGAAATACTTCAACCAGAAGCCAAATTGGATATTCAGGTTATTGGTAAAGTGAAAATGTTAACATTCTTGCAACCTCCAAATGGGAATAAGATACCAGAGTGAAATGAAAAATGTGTGCAGTCTAAATAAATACAGGTGACAAGTGGCCGTGAAAGTATTAATACACCCACAACCTTCATATGTGATTAAAACACTGAAAATACCATACCCATATATTATTTAAATTATCATTAATATGAAGTGTTTGCAAGTTTGGAAAATCTTGCAGTCAATTCTGCAACATTATGCATTCATTGCCAGCAACATTATGTCGTCATCAAATTAAAGATACTTGTAAGTTAATTTCATTTGTTTTATCACTCAACTTGCTACTCTTCCTCAGCTTATAGAAAAAAACAAAGGAATATTTTTTTCTTCTTTACTTTTTGTGAATAATTACCCTTTCTTTCTTTTTTTTATTTATTTAAGAAACTGAATGATTATGCTTATCATTTGTGATTGTTTTGAAATAAAGTGATTATTTTGTAACCAAAATGTCTCTGAAAGATTTGAAGTGCATTACTTTTCCTTTCTAACGATGAAAGTTTTTCTGTAGAATTTGAGAAACCAAAATTACCTAACTTTATGTGTGCAGATTCACGGTTGCCAGTCGCCACGTGGTGACTAATTTTTTTGCTTTGACCATTAACTTTTGATGTCTAAGTCGCCATGTGTTTTACAGGGATGTCATTTTTCACTAAACAGCAGATTTCAGTGGTTTTTTTTTTAATTATTTTATCAAATCCGCGGATTTTCCTTCATAATTCCACAATATTTACCGCTTATCCATGAATGAATAGAAATATATTTGTGAAAAGATAACATATGCAATGAAGCCGCTTCTTTTGAATTATCTAAAATTTGGCACATGATCATTTACAGATTGAAAAAGCAATAAAAATTAAAATATATCATAATTTTCATGTTTTCCAGTTTGACCAATTTAAGTACCCGCTTGCCTTGGACATGCGATCTCGTGGTTTATGTTTACCATTTCCAAAAAAGTATGCGAGAATATCATTTTTAACATTTAGATCTGAAGATGTCGCCGGTAGAGCGAATGAAACATACGTAATCTATATTAAAAGGTATTTTTAAACATTTCGTGTTATGTTTTTATCACTTTAAGCTAGGGGGTGCACAACCTTTTTAAGTGAAGGGCCACTTACAAAAATGACTGGATTGTCGAGGGCCACTATCAGTAGAATTTTGTTTCGAGTATGTGTGACAGGGGGGGGGGGGGGATCTTAAGTCTACAATCAGATAAAAAAAAAAAAAATTCGGAAGGTAGTTTTAGCCGCCTAGGTTCCTTCCTACCCAGTCAACGTATTCAGTTCTGTTAGCAAGGATATATCAACAGTTTACGTTTGTATTTATTTATACAAGAGATATAGCTAAGATTATTTTTAAAGAGTGCAAATACTCCTTGACTTTATTTGAAAGAGTAAATTTACCTTTAAAGATTGCCAGTGCCGAAAAAAAATTCTGCTTTCATGACTGAAGGTGGGGAGGATGAGAAACAGATTATTTCTAAATTGTAGTTCTTAACATATTCAGTCATAAAATGTGGATATCAAGTAGGGGTGCACAACCTTTATAAGAGAAAGGCCAGTCACAAAAATGACTGGATTGTCGAGAGCCAACATCCGTAGGGTGGACAAAATTTTGTTTCGGGAAACAAGGGGGAGGATCGGCCTAAAAGTTCATAAAAATGGCTAAGTTTTAAAGGAGGGTTAGTTCCCTATACTCAACCACCTCCTTAGCCAGCATAACACAGTTCAGTTGGCAAGGATGGAAAAAACTTGCATTTTTTTTTTCCATGTGCGATTGACAATATTCATAGTTTTTTCCTAGTGATTGACGAAATTCACCATTTTTATGCGCCCGTTCGGTGAAATTTACAATTTATATGCACCCGATCGACAAACTTCGGGATGTTTAAGCAGGCAATCGGTGAAATTTACGCTTTATACGCACCTGATCGGCAAAATTTGTGATTTATACATACCCGATTGGCAAAATTCACGATTTTTAAGCAGGCGATCAGCAAAATTTATGATTTATATGCACCCGATCGGCAAAATTTGCGATTATTACGCGTCCGATCGGTGAAATTTGGCAAAATTCGCAATTTCTACACACCTGATCAGCAAAATTCGTGATTTTTTTGCATCCGATCGGCAAAATTGATCCGCAAGCCACTAGTTGTGCATCCCTACTTTAAGCATTAATTAGACTTTAATTTAAAAATCTATCTTTTGTAGAAAATCACTTGGGTCAATTAAGTTTTTTACGGGCCAGGCTTCGCTTGGGACGAACTTTTAGCTTTTATACCAGGCCAGACCAAAGAATTTTTCATATAGACATAGGCAGGGCTGGGCCAAACTCTTAACTTTAATACCTCCCAAGTTGGGCCCGAAAGTTTTTCTACGTATTGGACTGGCCCTGGGCCTAGAAATTTTGGCCCATTCAGACCTCTACTTTTGGTTATGACCCTTTCTATGCAGTAGATAGAAATTTATACTGTGACATTGCAATTAAAACCTTTTTTACATAGTGCAAGATAATGCACAATAATCAAAATTAATGTATTTTGAATGTATTTTAAAAATACATGTATTTTGTATTTTAGATTTTAAAACCAATGTATTTTGCACTTGTTATAATCCGAGTTGTTTACATTGTAACTCACTAGATGGCACCACAGGCACATGTAAATGTTTCCCGGTCGTGATCGGCGATCGGACCGGCAGTCTCATGCTAGCCGCGATGTATGCAGGTTGGATCTTGGATCCACTAATAAACCTAGTTAATCTTTATGCATCCAGTGTAATTCTTAACGTAACTAAATACTAGTAATTTAAGAAACTTATCACGTTGTGATATATTTGTTTACAACCTCTATTCTTTCTTAAATTCTATTTTTCAATATACTTTCCCCTTTTTCAATATTTTGCATCCATTTTATTTATGTTTTTCTATTTATTAAACTTCCCATTTATATTTTCCTATCGTAAATTTGTTTTCCCCCATCTATCTGTTAGGAAAATTAGAACATGTCTAAGAAATAGTCCCTCATTTCTTAACAACTTGTCTCATCATTCTACATATCTTTCATAAAATCACAGTTTAATATTTATTCAATGTCTAATAGTTTTTAAAGTTAAATTGCCTTTTAAGCATATTTTAATTATATCCTTTTTGTGCTAAATTAAACAATATTTTATTCAAGAAACCTCATAAAATATATCTTTAATTTAGTAATTAAACCTTGTTTTATATTTAAAGTCTGTTAAAACAAATGTCATTTTTATTTGAACTTTCATGGAAATACACCTTAAGATTAAAAGATAAACTTACTTGTTAAATAAATCTGACCATATTGTATCTGTCTTAAATGGAAATATTAAGTTAATCTTTACTTTAATACAATCTTTAGTTTTCCGTTTTTCTGTTTACAATACGTGGCTTCATAACTCCCGGTAACTTTCCCTTGATTACATCACTCGATACGATTCATCGATTCCGATCTCCTTCATCGTGGTTAGCTTGGATGCTGAGAGATGGCGTTATCATGACGTAATCACGGTATGTGTCAGGAGGCTAACGCTAGGACGATGTTTTGCATAATGCAGTATCATTGACGTTCTAGAAGTTTTCGGGGGATCGTAGTGAGCATGCGTGGTGTAGTGACTCAGGGAAGTGGTGAGATATATATAGTTGCGTTTCCAGTGAACGAATTCATTCATCGTCTTCATTCATCGCTCTCTGTCTCTCGTTCATTCTTCACCTTCATTAAGGATATTGTCAGTGTTAGTTTAATGTGGTAATGAAGGTTTTAGTATCAATACGTTTTTAATTAGTTTTACTCATATTTCATCTCGATGGGAATAAATGTAAGTTTAGTTATTTACAGCAGTTGTTTTAAATGAAAGACTTGTAAAGCTCTAGCTGGTGATAGTTTAAACATCCAGCAGAATATGGAAGCAGATGAATGCGTTTCTTCATGAGTTTCGTGACTTTATAAAATCAATCTTTAATAGTGAAGTTGATTTAAAGTGTTTGCTGATCTTCTTTTACAAAGTGAACTATATGCAAAGTGAATTTACATGCTTCAATAATTTGCTGCCGTATATTATGTGAAGTGACTTTAAAGTTAGGTTGAAGTTCCAGATGGCAAACATATAAGTTTTTATCACGTCATGTTGTCACTGTGAAAATTGAGAGTTTTATTTTAAGTAATTGTTAAATATATGTTAAGTAATGTGTTTGTTATAAGTTTGATTAAGTTTAATTTAAGTTTTAATTGTTTTGTAATTGTTTAATTGAATGTTAAAATAAAATCCTTGGTTGTCTAATATGTTATTTTTTTATTGTTTTTAAACCACTACATATTTATTTAACTTGATTGATTTCATCTTTATTTTATTTATCCGGGGTAATAAAATCAGCTTTTACGTTTCCACTAAATGCGTGTTAACTTTGCTAACTTTTTTCTTAAAACCCCATAACTATTTTTATAATAGTTATCATTGGTTATGGGCTTGTAAATTAAATTTTATATATTTTAAGTTATAATAGATACTATTTATTTTGCTTAACAATTTATAAAAATCTTATTTTCGTTTTTTCCATTTTTTTTTACTTTAACCCTGACAGGTTTAATGTAGTGGTTTTTTAAAGGTCCCTTACCGATCTTGAAGAGGGGGGGGGCGAAGTTTTTTTTATGGCATTTAAGTTTAAATATTGTTCAGTTTTAGCGTAAGTTTAAATATAGTTTAAAAGTGGGTTATAGTTTTATTAAATTTTGTTTTAAATGTTTTTATAATATTTCAGCATTCGCTACATCGGCGCATTTTCTTTCCGTTCCGGTGTTTTCTCCATTCCATCGTCACTTTTGGCCAAGCGGCAGTGTGTTTTCATCGCTCGGATTACGAGCTTTCCTCCTACGCAGCCAGTCCTCTCTATGCATGGGCGTACTGCCGCCGATCAAGGCGTTCCTCCGTTGCGGATCTCAGGCTCACCGGCTAGGCAGCCGGCACTCTCTGCGCATGTGCGTAAGGTCGCTGTTCGTGGAGTTTTTCTCTCTCCTTGGCGCAGTGTTTTTGGCATGCGTGCTTCTTCCTTGGCGTGCTCTTCAACGGCGCGGTTTTCAAGGTTTGCTTGGCAGGTTTGCTTCACCGGCAGTCTATCTGAGTTGGTGATCAAGGTAGTGTCTCGTTTTTCTTTTGGGCTTCTGAGTCCGGGTTGGTATGTGAGGTGGTGCACTAGCAGGTATTCCCAATGTAAAATTACAGCAACAATACACATCACCGGAGCCAGCGTTGGAAAGTCCTGATATAAGAAGAACATAATAAAATATGCATTTTTCAAGGTGATCAGTTTTCCTCTTCTTGCCTCATCAGTAAAGGTAATGCTTTTTTATTTATTTATTTATTGCAATTCGATGACACCAAAAGAACCTGGTTTTCTACTAAGAAACTTTCAATATGATTCAACCTCTTATTAGTAACTGATAACGGTTGAACAGGAGTAAATTTAAAGACAACGCAAGACATAAATTTAATAATTACTCTATAAAACTCTTCAGTGGCAACGAGGATAAAGTTTATCGATGTATTTTTTGAAAATATAACGTATTTTTGTGTATTTTAGAGAAAAATCGTAACTTTGGCAGATGACGGCGTGCTAAGCCTAATCGACGTTCGGCGACCGTGTGGTGGATTTCTTTACGTGTTATCATGGCATCTTTTGGCTGTATTGGGGAATTCAACCCTGGAAACGAGTGCTGGAGTGAATATGCAGAAAGAATTGAGCAATTCTTCATCACAAACGAGATCGAAGATGACAGAAAACGTGCTGTTTTCTTAACAGTGGTTGGACCTGCCACGTACGGACTGCTCCGAAACTTGATATCGCCAGAAGCACCTACCTCCAAGACGTTAACAGAACTAATTGGGATACTAAATAGACATTACAATCCGGTGCCCTCAGAAATCGTGGAGCGATTCAAGTTCAATAGCCGCGTGCAACGCGCAAGCGAATCGATGGCCGATTCTGATGTACATAATTGTATTCTCATCGCCTCTTAAACTCCTTAGTTTCATCCTGAAACCTATATATATTACTTATTCAAAGCAGTCATACATATCTTTAGTCTACACACATAACTTACTTTAATGAACAATAATTACTTAAGCTTTACAATATGTAATTCACTCTAAATATTAATTTTATTCACTTACCTTAAAAAAAAAAACTTATTTAAATTTATTTCTGTAAATTTAAAGCTCCTTGTTTGACACATCGCCTCCGCTATCGGCATTACGCCATTATCGTATTTTTCTACCATAATAATTCATCCAACACTCACCAGTACCAACTCGTAACTGACGATAGTTTATGCAAATTAATCTCATTCCCGCCAGATGGCGGCATCGTAGTTCATTCGATTAATTCGATTCATTATTCGCATCTACTTTGATGCTGTAATTTGATTGGTTCAGTTAGGAGGCGTTGCCCATAAGCATACATTACAGAACATATAAATAGTTAGGTCTTAACGGCCAATAGTGTCTTCTGGCGTTCTCGTGAATATGAGAATCTGTCTAGTCAACCTGAAAGCTGGCTGGTCCAGTCTTTCTGGATGTGTAGTTCATCTATACCTTTTTAAAATTGTTTTAATGTATGAGTGATTTGGTGAGAGTAGTTTTTATTCATATTAAATCCTTGAGCATGTTGTCATCTTTTCCGATTTTCTTCGACCCATCTGGTTCCTGAATTGTGATTGCTAATTACTGTTCATGCTGTCTCAGTTGAATAAGATGTCAAAGTAATCTGTAAGTGTATTATCTGTTCTGCATATACTTAATAAACGTTAAGTTTCAAGCCACTGAAATATTCGTCTTGTCAATGTTTATCAATTATATCTGACATTCCATTTGGAAATGAAAGTTAAATTATGATCTTGAGTTATGAACTTAACTGGCGTCAAGCTTCCTTATTGTGCTTTTATTGCTTTTGATATTTCCAACTCTGCAAATGAACTTAATCTCTTATAATAAAACCTATATCAACTTACCGAAATTTATCAGATTCCAGACCTGCCAACCTTTTAAAATGAAAAATAGTAGCACACAAAATTAAAATTAATCTGCAGGTTGGTTGGTTGGTTGTTGTTTTTTTATGCTGCAAATTTTAAGCGAACAAATACTAATCAACTGAACGTATATGTAATGAACATAAGCATACAAAGTACTCTTTTGTTTTTACTAATTTTTTGGTAGTGGGTGGGACTGATTAAATGTAATTCTTCCTATTCAACTCATGCTGTGTCCACTCCTAAGCTAAATTTCTGCACTTCACAATGAATTTTCTGAAAGATTCTAGGGCGGTTGGGGAGGGGAAGATTCCCCTCCCATGACGAAACTACTGATATTTTTCCGGAGAAAAATGTCTAAATTTGTCTAAAATGCCCTGCATCAGGTCGGGTAAGGCCCGCATGTCAGCTCTGTGCTAATTGTTTTTTTTATTGCAGGTCAGGTTAATCTCATTTTACAAAAGTTAGTTCAATATATTGTTTCAGATGAAAAACTATATTTATAATAATAAACACAGATGTTTGTCTCTGTGTGAGCTGTTTTGTGAAGAGACTGCTGCGATGAGTACAGATCTACAAGATTTGGCAGGAAGGTACCTGTTATGTCTGAAGTTATGCACTTTGTAGCCAGTTTCTGGATTTTTTAATAGACTTTTTAAGTTGATTTTTTTTTTTTTTTACGTTTCGTGGAGAATTTTCTACATTAGTAAAAGGAATATGGTTTCAATTTTTTAATCCAATGCAGCAATTTTTGTTGAAGAAATCAGTGTTTTTTCAGCATTTTTTTTTTTGACGGAATTCGTGTATTTTCAGTGATTTTTTGATAAAATTTGCATTTTTTCAGCGATCCTTAAACGAAATTAGTGTTTTTTTTCAGCGATCCTTTGATGAAATTCGCGTTTTTTCATCCATTCTTTGACGAAATTCATGTTCTTTTCAGCGATTTTTCGCCGAATTTCTCATTTTCAAACAATCTTTTGACGAAATTCGTGACTTTTCAGCGATGTTTTGACGAAATTCGCGACTTTTCCACGATCCTTTGATGAAATTTGCACTATTTACTGCGATCCTTTGATGAAATTCGTGCTTTTTGCATCAATCCCTTGATGAAATTTGTGTTGTTCCAGCGATCTTTCGCCAAATTTCGCACTTTTTACATGATTCTTTGATGAAATTAGTGTTTTGTCGGCGATCTTTTGATGAAATTCTTATCTTTTCAGCAATACTTTGACGAAATTTGCGTCTTTTCAGCTATCCTTTAACGAAATTTGAGTCTTTTATCCTTTGACGAAATTCTTGTTTTTTCAGCGCTCTTTTGACAAAATTTGCTTTCCACATAATCCTTTGACGAAATTCACGTTTTTTCCGCGATCCTTTGATGAAATTTGCATTGTTCCCGCGATTTCTTTGACAAAATTCGTTTTATTTCAGTGATCCATTGACGAAATTCGCGTTTTTTTTTTTTCGAAATTCGCGTCTTTTTGCAGAAAATCGTAGTTTTAGACAAATTTTCATAGCATCGTAGTTTTTAACTCCAAATCGTAGCAACTACGATTTTTTCGTACCAGTTGGCAGCTCTGTGTTATGCATATTTAATAAATCCTTAATTTAAAGCTTTCTTTAAAGTAAAGGTATTTAGTTTTTCATTAATGCATTTCGGTTTTTCAACATCTCTTGAATAAACATACTTGCGTGTCTGAAACAGCCAGCGCTAACGTTTTTGTTCACGATCTTCAATTGAAAATACGTTACTTGGTAACAGTAAGTAACCTGTGATTTCAGGATCGCGCTAATCACCGTAGTCGGCTAATCGCATCTTGCTGTATACATAGCCAACAGCGTTTCAGATACGAATTTGTGTACTTTTAATGGCAACATGTTTATGCAAAACATTCACTGATGGTGTGTTTAAAAGGTTGGACTTTCCAGGATGCAGGGTTGGAAAAAAAAGTTTTTTTAGAAAAAATCCAAAAAAACCGGGGTTTTTTGGTTTAAACTAGATTTTTTTTGGTTTAAACCAGGTTTTTTCAAATTATTGTATAAATAACATTTTTAAGAAAAAGAGTATAGATTTTAGTAAGTCATGATTTTTTATAATTAATAGTTAATAAACGCTAAACATTCAGATTAGTACTTAATTTTTTTTAATAATTAATTAATAAATACAAAAATTTATAATTAAATTACCTCATAAGTATAGATTTCTGTAGGGAAAGTTTTATTGTTTGAAAAACTTAGCTATTATTTTATTACTATACTTATAGATATATAAACTTTTGGAAAATAATTAAAGAAATTATTATGTGTATGGATACAAAACATAATGAGGGCAAAGAAAAAAAAACATATTTTACTAAACCAACAAAAAATTAGCTAAAATAGAAAGCATTTTCATAAGCATAATTTGTGTTCATAACCAAAAAATTATTTACAAAATCAATAATATCAACATCAACAAATGATAACAAGTCTCTTTATATATATTTACTTTCAAATCAAAAAATCATTTTTGTCTAATTAAAAGAAAAATATATATGTATTGACTTAACTGATTTTCTGTGAGTGTAACACTTACAGAAATTGAGACATAGACTTAAAAAAATCATTTATAATTTTAAAAATATGAACTTTATATTTATTCGTTAAACATGCTTAGGAAAACAATTTCTTTATAAAAGCAACTCCATGCATTCAATTTTAATTAAAAGCTTTAAATAAAAAGACAAGTTTTGAAGCTTTTTCCAATCCTAACTTATTTCGTATTTTTGATTGAACTAATCCAAATGTTGAAAATATTCTTTCAACACTTGCTGAGGATGCTTTTGCTGTTATAAGTTGTTCAATTTCAGTAAAGACTTTGCTGTTAAATTTATTTACTTAAATTTGCTGACTCTTCCACCATTCATATGGGGTGACTTCTCTTACTATATTCTGCGCAAAAAATTTTTCTTCAAAAGCTGAAGATTTGGCGTTAAATTTTACACTCAGTGCAAACATAGAGTTAGATGGATATTTTTTGCAAAATTTAATGCATCTTTTTTTTCTTGCTCAGATAGTTCACTTTGATTGTACCGTGGATCAAGTATATATGCCCCCCCCCCCCAAAAAAAAAGGTGTTAGAGACATTTTATACCTGGATTCAAAAAGTTGCGAGACTTCTTTATTTACCTTTTTCTCTTTTAATATTTTTTGAAGATCTTTACAAATATAAACTGCATCAGCAATGGAACAATTATTACTTTGGATATTATTCAAGGCAGTTACAATAAGCTTTAACAGTTCAAACATATCTTCAACATTTCTTTTTAGATTTAGATTAGACATGAGTTTTTGAATGTTTTTATCAATAACATTCCTATTTTCTTCACAAATTTTAAGTAAAGTGGGCCAATTTTTAAGTTAAACGTCTAAAGCATCTGAAAAAGAATTCCATCTCAGTATTAGAAGGAAGAACTAATTTGACAGCATTTGCATACAGAACAAAGAGTAACCAATGGAAAAAATGATTATGTCATCATTGATTCTTTGATGCATGATGCAATCCTTAGTAAATCTTAACTAATCAAGTAATCTAAATAGTAAAAGGTCATTTTTAGCTGAAATCTGTCATTTTGGCTGTTTTTAAAAATAAAAGCTTACAAAAAAGAAGAAAGAAAATTAACTTTTTTTTTTCTCCCCAGCTAATTTTAGAAAAATTATTTTGTCATGTAGATTACAGCTTATAAGAAAAGTTAGATTTAGGGGTGGGGGATTTTCAGAAAATCATACAAGCCATGGATTTTTTCTAGCAGCAAGCTAGTAAGATGCAACAATCACATTGTTCAGACAGCATTTAATGACTAAATTATTTTTTTACAAAAATGCACTTTCATATTAATATTTCTGTAAAATTGTTACATACAATTAAAAAATAGATGCAAGTGCAGAACAGAACTTAGTACCATGTTTACATTCCAGCAAACTGAGAAAAATGTGAAATATGGCCAATGATTTGAAAATTAGGAATGTTTATGGCAAATTTTTATACAATGCAATTTTTTAATACACTGTTTGAAAACTTACTCGCCCAATTAGATAATTAACAAGCCACTGACAGGTAATACCATGTAGTTCCCCATCCCTAATTGGATTGATTAAAAATGTTTGTCGTTTTACAAATTTCATCATTTTTTTTAAAGATTTGCTTTGCTTGTAGCTTGAGCATAACTTGGATTTTGCATTTTTCAATAATATGTAAAATAAATGAAAACATTAGGGAAAATAAAAAAAACCAGGTTGAAAAAAACCAGCATGGTTTTTTTTAAAAAACCACTTGGTTTAAACCACTGACCAAACAACCCTGCCAGGATGTTTTCGCTTTTTTTCTTCCTCCTGCTTGTAATGATGGTTGTTTTTAGAATGTAGCTGCATATTATTATTTTTCTTTAGTTTGTTCATTTAACAGCAAAGTTATGCTGTTTTATTGTCTGTCATCTTATTTAGAATAAACAACTATGCTTTTAAAGGAGCTGTTATTTTTAAGTCTTCCACATGAAACACTGTTTTTTTATTGGAACGGCCAACAAGTGGTAGCAGAGTTGCACGGTTGTGATTTTTAAAGTAGTTTAAAATTGTTTTGTGGAAGTGAAGACGTCGCCGATGTTTTTTTTCCGAAGTCTCTGCGATGTTGTTTTTCTGCCGACGTGTTGCCAATGTTTACAGCTTATGTTTATTTCCCTGGAGTGAGCTTCTAAAGAGAGACTTTTGCCTTTTTCATGTGTTATTAAAGTGTTTTTCCGTACTAATTCGACGGAGGCCGTATAGAAAATGGAGTTTCAGAATGTTGCTCTTTTGACCTTGTCAAACTAGGAGACATGCAGTAGCGTAGCTAAGGGGGGACAAGGGGGGGGGGGGCAGCCGCCCCGGGTGCCAAATTGAGAGAAATTTTTAATCTAAATTATCTCACATATTTTGACAATAAATAAAAATTTCTTTTGTGTATGTGTGTGAATATTTTCTTCAGTAAAATATTTCATTGTGTCCAAATAATGAAAAGAAAAAGCTTCTGTGAATCATGTTTCTAGGGATAGCTCAACAGACTTTGTACCTTACATCATTAGTCACAAAATGATGAAATGTTGGAGGCGCCCAATTGAGAGACGCTTTAAACCGAAATTATCCCGCATATTTTGACAAATATATAGTGTGTGTGTGTGTTAATGTTTTCTTTAATAAAATATTTTATTATATCCATCCAATTCCAAATAATGAAAGAAAAAGCTTCTGTGAATGTTTCTAAGGATAGCTAAACAGAATTTGTACCTTACTTGAGTACGTACCTGAAAAAAAGCACAAAATGATTAAACACTGAGGGCCACAGTCTTTCTCTGAATTATGTGCTTGGGGTCGTCCAATTGAGAGACGCTTTAAGCAGAAATTATCTCACATATTTTGACAATAAATAAGAATTGTTGACCTTTTTTCTGTGTGTATGTGAATGCTTTCAATAAATTCGGGGTAGGAGGGGGTGGGGGATGCCCCTTGCTGTCGGCCTCCAGCTTATAAACTAAATGGCCCTTCTGACGTCACATTTCTGATATAAAAAAATAACATTTCTTTATTTCTCTATCAGTTTTCACTCTGATTTTTTTGTTCTTAGAATTCCATATGAATATTTTCGTGTAATAGGGCTTCTATGGATCAGTGCAAAATGGATTTAGTTGGAGGAACTGTAAGTAAAGCTATATCATTAATTTTTTATTGGGACCTATATTTTTTTGTCGAACTAGCATTGAGAAAAACCAAATAATAAAATGTGGATGACATTCCGCCATATTTTCCCATCTTAAAAAAACAAACAAAAGCAGGACTTTTTAGTCTTCCTAGTACGACCAGTACAAATGGTTGTATGGAAATGGAGAAAAATTTAAATTATTCTGTTGGGCTTGTTTCCTGTTAAATGTGTGATCTTTAGAAGGATTTGACGATTTAAAAAAATATTTTGCGAGCGTTATTAAAACTCTCAGCCTCCAAGATTCATTTAAATGCTCATAGCTTTGAACAAACATTCAAAGTACCTGAACTATTACATGAAAAATTGCAGAAAATTAAGTACAATGAAAAAGTAAAGAACAGGAAAATATTTTTTAAGCATTTTTATTAAAAACATTTTTATCTATTGTATTTAAAAAATAGTGTAACAGGGCATTTTTTTCAGATAATGTTTTTTAAATGATTTAAAAAATCAATACTCGAATTGAGAAATAGTTTTAAAAGATTGCAACTCCGAATAATTTAATGGAAAATGGATGCAGTAAAAAGCCTTTTTCACATATTTCTAATAATCGGACCTTTTGATATTTATAATCATTGAATCATTCATCAGAATATACTAGGGATGTATAACGACATTTCTAAACGAAAAATTGGAAAATTTATATTTTTGACATTTTTTGCAAAGAAGTTCCCTTAAAAAGGAAGTGTGCATTTAATATTTGAAAAGTCAATTTTTCTCTTCTGTTCTTTGAGTAACAAACAGTGTTGTTTTCATGAGTAATCCGTCTTCTAATCTAATGCAAATTAATTAATAATAATAAAAGTTAATCAAATATATTTTTAATGACACTTTTATAAGCATTCCATGTTTATCTTAAAAACCACACTTTATTGCATGACTGCAATTCATGTAGTTCCAAAAAAAGTTAAAATACATTAAATTGGCATGGGCCCCCGATAATTGAAAATTCACTGATTTGATTTACACTTGGTAGAAAATGCAAATTGGTAATATTTTTTAAATTATAACGCTTACTCTGTTTCTTTTTAAAGACAGTTTAAATAACAGAAGAAAGCATTATTTAAACTATCTATTCGGAATTTGTAAGCTCACATGTTTGGTGGCCTGGTATTGATCGGGACTTGGAAACAAAGGTTCACAGCTGTGTTGACTGCCAAGAAAATGCTACAGCTCCCCCTTCTACACGAAGCTCTTGGCTTGCACCTGAAAAACCTTGGGAAAGAATTCATATTGACCATGCAGGTCCTGTGGAAGGTCATTAGCTATTGATTGTAGTCGATGCTAAAACAAAGTGGCTGGAAGTGATTCCTGTTCCTAATACGACAGCAGCTTCAACAATACTGACTCTGCGCAATCTTTTTGCATGCTTTGGTTTACCACAGAGAATGTATATGTGACAATGGACCTGGATATCGTTGTGATGAATTCGCTGATTTCTTATGTCTAAATGGCATTACGCCTATAAAAACAGCACCCTACCATCCAAACTCAAATGGATTAGCTGAAAGAGCGGTGCACACCGTGAAAGCTGCAATGCGGAAAAACAAGGAAGGAAGCTTTGCAGGGAGGCTGGCTAGATTCCTGCTGAATTTCAGGAATATGCCATCAGCATCAACAGGCATATCCCCTGCTATGGCTATGTCTGGACGTCCTCTTCATACCCGCTTAGATCTAATTCGAGATTCGGGTAGCCCAGCTCCTGCAAAACCAGAAACCAGTGCAAGGAAATTTACAGAAGGCACTCCGGTTTGGGTGTGCTCTTTTAGCCAGGGCCCACAATGGGTGGCTGGAACTGTTATTTCCCAGTGGGAAATGTGATGTGCAAAGTCAAAATCAGTTGGGGAGATTGGTCTTGGCACATTGACCAACTCCGCCACAGACTTGATGGTGCTAGTGACGTTCTTCTTGCTCCGCAGCTACCAGCTCAGACTGTTCTTCAGCCCGAATTCTCAGAGGACTTAACGCCGGCTGATGTTGTAAGTGCAGAATCACCAACTGTGGAAGTTCCAAACACCCCGGTACCCCCCCTTCTGTCTCCACAGGTAAGTGTTGTAGACAGGGAGAACAGTTCACAAGCAGACCCTCTTGCACTCTTGCCACAAGTGATTAGGCAGGATCCAGGAACCCCAAAGCTCAGACGTTCAAATCGCCCATGGAGGAAACCTGATCATCTGTGATTATGGACATTAGAACTCTTTTGCATTGCTGTTGATTTTGAACTGTTCCCTGTGAAAGAACTTTTTAATATTTGCTCTTAGCTTTCTTTAAGAAGGAAGAGAATTTTATAATCTGAGTTGTTTACATTATAACTCACTAGATGGGGCCATAGGCACATGTAAATGTTTCCCCGGTCGTGATCGGCGATCGGACTGGCAGTCTCATGCTAGCCGCGATGTATGCAGGTTGGATCTTGGATCCACTAATAAACCTAGTTAATCTTTATGCATCCAGTGTAATTCTTAACGTAACTAAATACTAGTAATTTAAGAAACTCTTCAGCACTGAAAATGGTTTTTCGATGTATTTTGACCATCTTTGCTGGTGCCAAAAATTCACTTCAAACAGCCAGTGTTTTATGAAATTTTTATGTAGCTAATCATTTTGAGGTTTGGGCATCCAACTAACATATTTTAAGAATCTGTGTGAATTGTTTGTTTCTGATTATTATTATTACGAGCGCAATTGCTTACACCAATTTACTGTACATGCCATGAGTAATGAGCTTTGGAGGTGTTTAAATCAATTCAAATAACATTTTAAAATGACAATATTCATGCACTTAGACGAAAGTACAATAAATTCAATGCCAAAAACCATTTTCTTCTATATGCATTATTTAAATAACAATATATATATATATATATATATATATGCCCTAAAAATCTTGGTATATCAGAGAACCTCTTATTAAGTGTACATCTTTTGATGATTTATAGAAATTTAATTTTACTTTTTGTAATTTTAATGTAATGAAAAAATTCATGGAAGGAATTTTGAAATTATACAGAGAGTCATAGTTTCAAGTTTTAACAGTAGAATATTGTAAACAAGCCTAAATATGCTTATTTATAAAAAAATGATTAATAATTTACTTTATGTTCAAAAACTTCATTTTATTTTTATGTTAAACATTATAATAAATAATTATTTCTGAAAATTACCTTGTTTTGTTGACAGATTTTATTTTTTTTTATTTTACACAGTAACAATTATTAGTTTAGCATTACTATTGAACAGAATTAAAAAACTGTGTAAAACATAATGGAAATTGCATTCATTTCAAAAGAAAAAGAAATTTGTTTATTGATACATAACCAACCAAAAACCCTCAATTTGAAGGGAATGAAAACCACATTATATACAAAATATTTTATTTTAACAGAAGAACAAATGTAATGTTTTGAGGTCCTCGCTAAAAGGTTGAGTTCAGTGAATTTAAAATGAAACTTCAAACAAAAAGAATTATTATAAACAAAAGAAAACTTACATATTCATCCCTTAATTCTAACAGCCAATCAATATGTTTATAAGTAACATGTTTCTTCTGTGTAAATAAACAAAGGAATTGGGCAGCATAAGTTCTCTGAAACATATAATATTATGAATATATAAAACACAAGACAAAGAATATACAAAGAACAACACAAGATGTATAAAAAAAAAGACAATCATATATTGATATGCACAGATACAAATATCATTATTTTTCTTGAAATTTGATACAAAAAATTATGAATGTGAAATGGTGCTAACTTATATGGGCCCATGGGGCCTGAGCCAACCCAATTTCCATTATTCTATTTGTTACTTATTAATTTTTAAATTGCTGAAAAAATATTTCCAATGCCATTCACAAAATCACTTTGTTTAAAAACATGGTAAGGATAGCAGTAACAGAGCCACTAGAGTGCAAATGACCTTGTCAAGAAAGAAATTGAATTTTTTCTGCGTCTGATTAATGAAACGGCTTTTTTCCACGACAAATTTGCCAAAATTTCCTATTTGTTTCTGAGACTGATTGACAAAATTTGCAATATATTCCCTCAATCGTTTATCAAAATTCACTTTTTTTTTTGCAATCTCTTGACGAAAAATATGTCATTTTTCTCCACAACCGATTGTTGAAATTTGCGATTTTTTTCAGTAACCAATTGAAGAAACATGATTCACTCATGGTTAATATCCTTTATAAGAGTTTCTATGTTAAGAAGTTCCCGATTTTTTTTCTCTAGTGCTTTTATTTTTTAATGTTCAAATTTTCGAACCAATGACAGATTTAAAAAAAAAAATTTTGGAACTGAATGTCTTAAATTTTTGGAAAATTCAGAACAGAATCACCCTAGTGAAACTTGCACAGAATCATGGGGCACACCAGGTTTCAGTACAGAAATATTTTTTCTCCAATTTTAATATTTTTACATAATAGCAAAGTGTATAAATGCTGAAATCCTTTTCCCATGGAAAAGATTGAAAACATTTTTTTTTTTGGCATTCGATTGTGCCACAGAAAGCTTATCACACTAACTGGTGCCAGAAACTGGCTTTTATTTCAAACTTTAATAAGAACAGCACTGAAAAATTTGTTTTAGAGGATGCTTGTGATGCATATTTGAAACATGTCATGCTAAATAATGAGTTCATTTTATTTAAAAAATTCGTTAAGTACTTAAATATTATGGAATAGTATAGTTTTTAATAGTTTTTAGTGTCAGAAAATACTGAAAATTCATAAAATTAAGAGTACCATAAAAGTGCAAATTTTGACAATCAATTTAAATAAAAGTTATATGAAAAGGGGCCGTATTTAAGCCCACTGGATTATATGAAATTTCTCCCTTAATTCATCAATTAGCGCACTGTATTGCTGGCATCTTTCTGAGTTTTCATGTTATTTGACTGATTTTTTATACGAGTTACTCTATAGAATTGACTTAACATCCTTGCTTCCAGTGCTTTACATCCTCGAATTTCAAGAACAGTGTCAAAAATTTCAGTAGGTATTTGAGAAACTGTGTAAAAAGCGAAAGCATCAGATCATTGCCCCATAATTTTTAGACAGCTGTGTAGAAATATTACATGTCAATTGTTCTTCCTTTGTGTTTAATAATTTCAGTGCTGCATTGTGGTATAGAATTTACAAGGTTTCAAATTTGTCGAAGTGACAAAACATGCCATAGTATTAAGTTTTTTTAACCAATCCAAATAAACTTTGCTCAAGTAGATATTTATCTAATTATTTTCCTGTGTCCGAATCAGTACACAAATCTTGTTCTATATTGCCTTAGACTGGAAAACAACTGTAGAAAAATCTATGTCTTCGAGCATTATCAAAATTCATACATCATTTGAAAGATAATACTGTTTATGGAAAAATTGAGCAGGCAGTCTGCCTGAATGCAATCTGTCGTAAGGCTAGGGCAGACCGACCCAAAGTTCTTACATTACATCTCCCAAAGAGTAGAAATCTGCCATAAACGTGGTGCTGACCAATGGTAATTAGTATTGGCGAGAAATTTGATTACGGAAGATTAATGACAGGGAAAATTGTTTAAACTTATCAAAGAGCATGCTTTCAAGGTTGAGTCCTAGTTAAATGTTTTTCTCGTACTCAAATTGGTATACATATATACAATAGTGTGCAAAACTTAAGCAACAAACACAAAATGATAATTTCTGAACACGTGAGTACTCAAAAGGAAATTCTATAAACAGCAAGTGTAGAAAATAGGTACTACCCTAACAGCACAGACAGTCGATGTGAAATCTTCTTGACATCACAAATGGTCACAATTGTCACAGTCACTACAATGAACAGAAATGTGATATCTGTCATTCGTCTCATTTTTACTCTCATTTGGTCACTCCACTGAACAGTCACCATGACTGCTGCTTTTTGACGAGTCACCAGGTGACTTTACAATGAAGTCATCTTGTGACTCTCATGTGACTGTCATTTTGACACTCCATTGCAAAGTCATCATGATAGCTGTTCTGTGACGAGTTCCCAAGTGACAGAAAATGAAATCATCTGGTGACTTTTCACAAAGGAGTGCAATGATGACTTAACAATAGAGTGTCAATCACCGGAAATCCGGATGCGACTTCATTATGACATTATTTGGCGACTCATCACAATGCAATGCACACAATGACTTCAAAGTTCAGTCTTCAACTGACAGTGACTTGAGAATCACAAGGTGACTTCATTGTAATGTCACTTGGTGACCCATCACAAAGCGACAGTCACAGTGACTTTTCAGTGTTAACAATCATTTGAGAGTAATAATGAGACAGTGAAATATCCCATATTTTGATTCACCATAGCGATTGTGACACTTCTAACCATGTGTGACGTCAAGGGGACTTCACATCGACTGACTGTGTTGTTAGGTTAGTACCTCTTTTCTACACTTGCTCTTTATAGAATTTCCTTTTGAGTACTCACGTGTTCAGAAATTAGCATTTTGTGTTTGTTGCTTAAGTTTTGCATACCAGTGTATTAAATGAGCAAGTGATTTTCCTGCTATTATAGATGATATCGTAAACAGCTGGATCATTTTTCACAAAACCTGCCTACTATACATACGTCTCAAAGTGGTGGTCACGAGGCCGCTACAAAATAAAGACTCCATGAAAAAATTAAAGAACCTCACCTCCCCACCCCATAAATCATAGTAAAATTAGCATTACATTTTCCTGCTGTGCGGAGGAGAGAGGGTTACTATCTCAAAAAAATGTTTTGGATAAGAAATCAAACAACTTAACCCCTTGAAGGGCACCGGTATATTATATATACCACTTAATTTTAATTCCAAAATGCTACAATGACAACAGAATTTTATAATCAAATTTTGAATTTATAAGGTACATGAGGAAAAGCTTTTACTTATTTTAAAATAAATTCGTTCGTGAATATTGGTGTCAATCAATCATTTCAATATTTTAGTTACAATAGTACTTTGCCCCTGAAGGGGTTAAGGTTGTTCTTAAATTCCCTTCTCAACAAAACAAAATTTTGATACATTTACGTAAAGGCATAAAATTGTCAGTCCTGACTATTGAAGCAATTTGGAATCGAGTAATGCTTTCCATTTTTTGATAAATAAATTACTTATCGATTTATAAGCGATACTTGTACTACAAAGACAAGTTTTTCCTCTTTTTCACAATGCCGCGTAAGAAATTTGGTTCAAAATGCCAACTTTGACAGTATTTTCTGAAAGATCATCTATCTGCCTTTACCAAAAAATGGAAAACATTTTCAATTACAGTTTCTACATAAAAACACCTGCAAATTTTATGCGTTTCCAAACAAAAATCAATTCAGAAATGTGTCAGAAAGTAGTTTTTTGGATTTGAGAACAGCTTTAATGACACTTACAATAAAAAGAGGAAAAAATATGCAGAAGAGAAAACAACTTTTTTAAAATGGATTTTCGTTTCAAAGTCAAGTAGCAGCAAATATTTGAAGGGTCCTGATAGAACTCTCAAAGGGTGCCATGACACCCACAGTTGCTGGGTTGAACCAGCCTTGGTCTATGTCAGGGTTTTAAAATTGTTACTTTTAATCTCAAATTACTCTTAAGATGAATTTTAATAAAGCACTGGCATTTCACAAATTTGCATAACTATATTTCTTCACAATTTTTTTCTTTTAAACATGACACACATTGCATTCATTATATTTTTACAGGAGATAAAATTAATAACATATTTTTGAAGGATTGCTCATTATGCTATTCACAAAAATATTTGGCCCACCGGTGAGTGACAATCTATAGTTTGGGAAGTACTACTCTAAATAATTTAAAAAACACTTACTATTGATTGTTGATAATGTCTTTTTTCTTTTATTTCCATGAGTGCCTTTGCTTCAAGTGTTCTCCTTCGATGACCAACGGCTTTTTCTTGACGTGGTACAGGTGGTCTTCGACCAGTAGTGAGTTCTGGTGACTCTGACTCTTCATCATAATTATCTTCATCATCATTTGATGGGACCCTGCCTTGTACCACTTGAAATGCTTGTAAAAATGAAGATCCTGGTTCAGAAGAAGTTTGTAAGCCTGAAGGTCCTGGTTGAGGAGAACTTTGTAAGCCTGAAGGTCCTGGTTGAGGAGAACTTTGTAAACCAGAAGGTCCTGGTTGAGGAGAACTTTGTGAATCAGAAGATTCTGGTTGAGCAGAACATTGTGAACCAGAAGGTCTTGGTTGAGGAGATGTTCTCTCACTACTCCTTTTAGTAGCTTTACCCCTTTTTCTTTTTGAAGATGTAGAATTTTCTTCCTGTAAGTTTAAAAGACTTCTCAATACAAATAATAATTTACATTATATAAGGGAAAAAGGGATATATGTAAACATGGGGCACATGTGAACAACACATATTTCATCTAGTTAACATCAAATAAAAAAATTTAAAAATTGTCATCTTATTCCATTACAGAATACATTTCAAAATATGTATACAGTATAATCTAGAAAATCCAGCATCGCCAGAACCAAGACTAAGCTGGATTTTTTTTTATTCTGGTTTTCTGAAAGAATATCAAAAGTACTTCTGATATTCTTAATGGTGCCTTTAGTCATAATTTAATTTAGAACCAAGTGATAATCATGCGAGAAAAAAAAAAAATTGAATTTTGGAAAAAAAACTTATTTTAATTGATATTTTCGATGCTACAAAAAAAATAAAATAAATAAATAATTAACAAACAGTGAAGTCATTTCTCCTCATGTAATTTCCGAAATGTCAATGTCAATTTTATTTGCTTCAATTTTTCGGCCATTCTTTAACAAATTTTCCTTATATTTTATACAAGTGAAGAATATCTATTTTGGAAATACAGTCTCATTTCTCTTTCTCTAAAGCAGATCAGGGGCATGCCGAAGGCTGTTTTAGTGAGGGGGTGTGACACTTGTTATCAGCCTTCAAACTGTCATAGCATGTGTAATATTAAGGATTGACCTGCATACAAAATTTCAAGTGTCTATGACTATTTGAAGGCACATAATCAAAAATGTTATTTCTTCCCCCCCACCTCCTATATTTTGGAGACAGTTTTCTTTTTCTTTTTTGGATAGTGGTCAATGGGATATCAGATAAATACCCAATTTTTTACATCATTATACAATTCCCCGATGCAGCGACATTGTTTACTTAGCCATTTTACACAAGTTGATTTTCAAATGTTTAATAGATGTTATTTAATCAATCATGAAAACAGTTGTTAGTTCTTTCGACAGCAGTTGATGCAGCCTTAAAATGCCTCAGTGGAAGGAAAATGAATGGAAACCTGATTACAGCAGATTGCCACTGGTCGCTTAATTATAATTTAATCTTCCGTAATCATTTTAGAGTAATCAAATTAGCGTGTTTTAAGAGTTTGTGGTGTCAGAACATCACTTGGTGAGCTTAGATCGTAGGGGACAGAGCCCCATAGTAGAAAAAAAATGAAACACTAATAGACAATGATGTAATTAATAATGCGAATTGGGTGTTAATAAAGAAAGGGAGAGAGGGGGGGGAACCACTTTTTTTTAATAGTCTACATGACAGATATAATTATGACAGAGTATAATAGTGGGCTTTGCCCACTATCTGGCCGGTTCAGAAACTCGGAAAAACGAAAAAATAGACCGGTAAATTTTTACTTTATAAAAAGCATAACTTTTTCTTTTTTTTGAAAATGGAATTTATTTGGATTTATTAAAGAAAGGATAAAGTGTTTTGAAAGGAATATTAAATGAAACACTTTGTGCGATCTTCGATCATACTAACCCACTTGTTTTATTTCAGATCGGATTAGGATAAATGTATTTTTAATTTTGGATAGACAAAAAAATTTGTCGTTAAAATTTTAATTGCTGTAGGGAAAAATACTTTGATTTCGGAGTAGAGTCCAGTCGGGTAACCCAATTTTCCTGCACACCACCTGACAGTCAGGTGGTGGTTAGTTAAAAAAAAATATCCCTGACGGCTCAGCTTACAGGTACAGGTAGATTTCGAAGACGCAGGCTGTGGGGCACCTGTTTGTTGGGAATTGCGAAAGAAATGACCTTTTTGCCATGATACGGCAGTTGGAACCACCCACTTTGAAACCTAACTTGTTTGCAGGCAGAGCCAGTAGAGATTTTTTCTGTTTTTTATTTTTTTTTGGTATAAGGGTTGGTCCTATAAAATAATTGTTAATATAAAAGTTTTAGATAATATTAAGAGGATTTATAATAAATTTAAGCGGATTTCATATCTTGTGAATTGATGAAGTTATGAATTTTTTTCTTCTAAAACTCTCCCTTTTTCCCCCTTGGGGCCATTTTTAACGATATAAAAAATCTGTCATACATAAATTTTCGGCATTTTCCTAGAAGTAATAATAACTTTAAACAGATTCAATACATTTATGATCTCTTAATTATGATATCATAATTAAGAAATTATGGTTTTTTTTTTGTTTTTACAAAAAGCCACCCATTCCCCCCCCCCTGGTTTGATTTTGCCCATTAACGAACTTGACCGAGATTTTATGTATCAGTTTGGAAGAGATTTGTGCAGAATTATTGCAGTTATAGTGTCCATAAAAAAGTGACATAAATAGATAGATAGATAGATAAAGTTTTGAACTGGGGGTGGGGTGGTTTTGGGTTCTGGGAGTCATGATCGGCGTAGATCTGCAAAATTTTTTCAAAAATTCCAATTTAGGGGAGAATGTAATAGGTAGTATTTCTTACCAAATCTACCTAAAAATGACTCGAGGTTACTGTTTTTAAAATAGGTTAGGTTGACGCTGATTTCTTTCTTTGCATGTCAGTTTGACTGCATTTGTTTAGCTTTCGAGTTGAAGTTTGATTTTTCCACGTCGTGTTCGAGTTACCTGATTTTTTCAAAAAAGTGTCCAGAATATTATTTCACATTAGAGTCCTGCATTGCGTCGTGTAACCCAATTTTATCCTAACCCGATCAACCCGCTGTTAGTATCGGGTTGGGTTGGGTTTTGACTCTCTCAGATCGGGTTAGGGTTGACATGATTTTTCACAAAAAAAAAAAGGCGTGAATATTTGCAAATGAAACAAGAACGAAAAATCATGCGTCAAGCATAGATTATGAAACACTTTCCAACACAGCCAGAAAACTAACGAAACTTCACCGTTAAATAAGGTGAAAGAAAATATGTAAGTAAACAGTTTTGAAAACACAAAACACATTAAAAAGCACAGTTTTTGAAATTACCTTCCAGTATCAAAAAAAGTAGCCAAATTATTTTGTGCAGCCCTGTATATTAGCAATAGATGTGGATATATAGTATGATAAAATTTAGTTCAGTTAGAATATTCACATTTAGCAATTTTTGCCAATTGATGGAAATGCACTCGAAATCTTTTGTACAGCCCTGTATATTATCTGAAGACTTTTGTACACACAACCTATTAAGCTAAAAGGCAACTTAAAACTCACTTGCAGCAATTACCAAACGTAAACGACAATGTATCTTTTTTTTCGTAGCCCTGTATATGAATTTATTTATATTCCACAAACTTCTATTAGTCTACTAAATATAGTTCAGCAGGAAAATGCGTAAACATGATTAAAAACTACCCTTAAGCAATTCACTCCCATAGTCTGTAGTACTTACGAATCTCTTTGTGTAGCCTGTATATGGTCAACCGAGTTTATAAACACACACGTACTATGAGTACAAAAAAAAAAGTTAAAAATGCAAACCAAAGTTGAAAACACACTTATCACACATAGACTGTAAATATCGCACATGTACTGTAACCAATATCCTTTGTGTGTCCTTGTAAATAAACGAATGTACACAAGAGAGCAATTTACAGTACACCTCAGTAATGCATATAATTTTCATTATGTTTGAAATAGATGATTTTTCCCCATATAACGATGTGTAACAGAATTCTTTTGTTTGACCCTGTAAATGAATAATAAATGCTTTGCACCCCATATTCTACAAAAAACATGTTTTAATGCGCTTCATAATTATATATCAATTTCATCATGTTTTAAATGACGTAGCGTCATCAAAATGCTCTTGAACTGATTATTCACCATTGAATGTAATGTAACAGAATACTTTTTACTGTCCCTGTAAAAAAAACTGTAACTGCTACACATTTCTGTTGAAATAGGGAACATGCTATAGTAAACAACAATAACATACAAAAATTTCAGGACAATCGAAGCATATTTATGGGAGTTAGAGAGCACAGACAGACGAACAGACGGCAGACAAACCGAAGACATAAACACTTTTCAACTAGGTTGAAAAGTGTTAAACTATTTGAATGAATGTAAATGTATTAATTTTTATACAAGAAAAAAAAATATTTTAGAGACATAATTGTAGACTACTTTTCCATAATTATATTAAAATATGTATTAATTTTCCATCATTTCAGGTTCAGGTCAATGAAAATGCTTTTGTGGGGTTTAGGTGGAATTATAATTATCGTGTATAATACGACCCGAGCAGGACTCTAATCCATATATATATATATATATATATATATACGCATGTATATATATATATAACATGTATACACATGTAATATATATATATACACATATATATATATATATATATATATGTGTATATATATATATACACACATATATATATATATATATATATATATATATATATATATATATATATATATATATATATATATATATATATATTACCATTTTGGCGCCCTATCGGGGAGACCATGCCCCCCCCCCCCCCAGTCGAGCAAATCTTGGCACCGCCCTTGACGAAATCAGGAAGCATTTTACCTGTACATATAATCAAAAAGTTTTGTGAATAAAATGAATGTGCTTAGAATCTCTTTTAAATGCTTTGTTAAATGCTATGTAAAAATATCCACCAGTCATGAGCAGTAGTTTCGAAATATTTACTGCATTCTTATCACTTTGCTGCAGCACAAATTTAACAAAATACATATCTTAAACTAGATTTAAAAAAATATATACAATTTTTGTAAACTATTGCTTTAACATTTATTGGAATATCATGTATTTAATTTTAACACAAAGATTTGTGCATTTGCATAGCTGATTTCAATGTTTTTGTGACCTTCTTATCATTTTGCACTCTGTTGTATATGCATTAATTCTAAAATTTTTTTCTTCAAATATATCAGATAAGAACTGGTTCTTGACCCCAACTTTAAAATACAATTGGGCAACCATTTACACTTTTTTTTCTACCAAAATTTTTAAACAAAAAAAAGTGTTATTTAATCCTAAATTTTTCTGTTGAAAAATAGTGCTAGGAAAAAAGTGTAGAAGTTGGCAGCTATGATTAAGGATGTACAGATCATTTGTGAGGGGGGAAATTATAAATATTTTTGGAGCGTGAGGATGAAAAGTGAGATGAAAATTTGGAATGGTACAACACAGTGTTGGGTAATAACAAGATGTTTTTAACAATTTCTCAATTGTACACGTACAGAGATCTCGAACTTTTTGGATTGTGTCAAATGTTTCGCGGTGACTCCAGTCAACCAACAGCCATGTTTACTAACACTGACTGCTTTTCTGTCCCTTTAATTTCTTTCCATGCTGTGGTTTAGCATGAAGATGGACTTTTTTTTTTTTTTTTTTTTTTTTTTTTTTATGTTTAGAATACAGAAAAGAACCCACACATTTGACTAGTTTACGATTTCAGTGGTAGCTATATCTCTCGCATTTATATGAGAAATATTTAAAAATAAAATAGAAATCATGTTATCTTTGTTGTGTGAGGTATCATTTGTTTTATTGAAGAAAATTATGTTGTGTGGATGTGATGTATTTAACTGTTTCTGGTAAGATTTTTTTAAATTATTATTTGAGGAAAAATAACTTCGGTTTTGAAAAAAATTAAAAGTAGTTACCCAAATGATGTAAATTAAGCTTTATTGAAACAGCTTAAACAAATATGAACCTTAAGGCTGATCGTCACTCATTTTTAAAATCCTGTTTCGCTCAGATAGCAGATCAGTGCTTACCCCCCCGTGCTGTCAAAGAGACGTTACCGTTAAATGCCCTGAAGTACAACAACCTGTATCGGCAGTCTGTTGACAGAATTTTTGACTCTGTGGTCAGGGGAAAGTGACCGCAGCTCTCTCCCCCTTTAGAGGAAGGTGATCTATTTTCGTTATTAGGGTGAGAAGGATTTTGCAGAGAATTTTGAACTCTGAGTATTGTTATGTGTGCAACTTGGACTTTCAACAGGCAGTTTGAAACATTCAGAATAATTTCGACTTTTATACCGGCATAAATTTATTAAATACCAGCTCTTTAGCAAATACTTGATGAAATAAAATTTGGCAATAAAAAATGATTCAATGTAGTTTTTCTGGCTAAAATTATTTAGATGTACCTCTTGCTAAAAGGCGTTATTATAAACAGTAAAATAAGTTTTATTAGACTGTTGACATGTTTCATGATTTAGATGTTTTAGCTTACTTTATATTATCTTTATTGTATCTTCAAATTTTAAAATACATATACATTAAACAAAAATGTTTCTGAAAATTTTCCAAATTTAATTAGATAATGTGCAATATTTTTTTAATTTTTCTTTAGATTGCGTAAAGCAACATTAATTTACTACTGAAGAACCAATACACACTTGATTGTATAATTACTGCATTGTGTATTTTAAACAAACAAACACAAAGTATTGTTATAGATAAAAATGATTAAACATCATCATGTAATTGAAATGGAGGGAGAGTGAAGATTTTAGTAAGTCTGTAAGTTGCATATTCTTTTTTTCAATATAAGATATCTAAACATGTTCCATAAATTTATTAAATACGTTAAAATTCGATATTTTCTTGGGATTTTGTGCCTATTTTATAAACGATAATATATAGCCATCAGTATTTCGCATTGGATAAAACAATGAAATTCTTTTGTGAAATTGTGAATGTAGTAACTTCCGCTCTTAAAAAAAGGACAAAAAGGGGGGGGGGGGAAAGACGTCAAAGAATTTTAACAAAATATTTTTGATTATTGAAACTATTTCATGCATTGGCATTTATTTTAGCATTTTCATAATGAAATTAAACTAGAGTGCAAAATGAATATAAATTATACCAAAAATACTCCAAGTGGTGTTTTTTAATAGAGCTTTATTTAGCAAAAACATAGTATGAGATTTACAATAATGCAATAATGCGGCCATTACTACAATATTTAAAATTTATTATTATCCTTTTTTAGTTTTGATCATCTGTCAATAAAATTAACACTAATAAAAAATATTAAAATTTCCGAAGCGCAATACATAATACTAATTTTTAGTTATTTCTGCCATTGTCATCTATACAATTAAAGGATACAATATTCAATATAAATACATTATATATGCAGCAATATATATGTATGATTCACCGAAAAAAAAATACGATAGTATAATACTATTAATGTATGTACATATGAGAAAAAGAAAATCATTAAATAAAAATTTGTGTTGTGCAAGACCCCCCCCCCCTCCCCTCTTTCTCCCACCAAAAATATCCATAACAATATTAACTGAAACAGAAAAATAGTATATTTGGCGTTGCATATTCAAATTTTCATTTTCAAAATTATACAATTGTAAATATAGACACAAAAACAACATATAAGAAACTGCTACAATTTCTATATTATATCTGTATGTATATATATACTAGTTACATTCTGAATGTAAATAACATCTGATTTTCCTTTTTTTATACAGGACATATAAAGAGCAGTATTTATGTAAATTGAAACTTAGCAACTAAACAAGATTTTAAAAATCGTTAATTATTCCAAATTTTCCATAGTAGAGTTTTTCCATTCATTAGGAAGACTCATAGTTATCTCCCACATATTTTAGTAAATTATTATTATTATTCTTATAATTTGTTTTGATCATATTTCCATAAAACTCACACTATTAAACATATTCAAAATTGTGAATTCTTCCATTGCCATCTTTACAATTATACAATATTCAATATATAGATACAATATATATGAAGCATAATAATATTAAAAAATTCAGCAAAAAATGCATGGGTAATTAAAGCAGGGTATCGATCTCAGGATTTCATGGCCTTATTTACGTATAAGGAAAATTCTCATAATTTTCTCGTAGAAGATTTTCCTGAAAGATTACATAAAAATCAAATCGATTAATTTAATGAGATATGGGGTAAAAAAAAAAAAAAAGTTCTGAGACCTTTTTTTATTCTCCCGCGTTATACAACAATTCATAGCTAACGAAATCCATTTTTATTTATTTTTTAAAGTTTTTCATCTGTTATTAAAACATTTTTTGAAACAAAATCCATCTAGATATATCAAAAAATATACTGGATACTTTTAAAGATTGCATATAGGTAAAAATAATTTCTAAAAAATAAATTAGTAACCAGTTCATTTATAAGCTACTTTCTAATAAAATTAAGGTCATTTTCTAAAAATAGTCATACAATTTTTTAATACTGCAACATTTTTTTTGTAAAACAAGAAATAAAAAATGAAGAAAAAAACTGATAATCCACTGAAAAATGCAAGCAATATAATGTACAAATAAATAATAGATTACTAGTAAAAATAAATCATAGATAACAATAAGTAGCTATACATTACGATTTTATTCAAAATTAATTTGATTAGTTTTCTTTCAAAATATTTTACAAATTAATAAACAAATCCTACAGCAAAGGTAAAATATTTATTTGTAAGTTATTTATATATATTTTTTTTTTACTTCTTGAACTTTATGCAATTATCAAAAGAAAAAAAATCGACTAAAATTTAAAGTAACAGGTAACTTTCAAATTTTAATTAGTATATTTTGTGAGTATTGGAATTAAAATTATGAAAAAGTGATGCTACATATAACAGCAAAATTTCAAACAGAAAATAAAACAATAAAAATATAGAAACAAATAAACAAACAAGAAAGAAAATGGAGCATAAAAAAAATGAGAAATGTAATATGCTTTAAAAAATCATTTTCAAAGTTTACATACCTCATATTCATTTTGATTATCTTACATAAGAATGAATTTTTTTCTTATTTATGCTAGTATAAAGCTTATAAATACATATTGCATCTTTCACAGAATTTTAAAATGCCCAGAAACGTAAAAAAAAGAAAGTTAACTGGGGTAGTATGACGCAACCTTTACAATTGGATTTGTAATAGCCACTTTTTTTATATTTCTTCGATTTTTCTTTTTTTCTTTTTTTCTTTTTATATTGTTCCATTGCATCTAAATCAGTGGTTCCCAACGGGGGGCGTACGCCCCACAGGGGGGCAATTTGACTTTTCCGGGGGGCAATTTACCGTTTCAAGGGGACAATTTGGAATTTCTGTGAACTCACACCTTCTGAATTGTTTTTCTAACAGTAATGTTGTAGACTGAAAATAAAAGTTACACATTCAAATTTCAAAAAAATAATTAAAAAAAAATAAGTTTTTTATTCAATTTTTCAAAAGTATCCATTCAAAAGTTTCAAGTACAATTCTACCAGAATAATTACAGAGAAAACTTTAAAAGATATTTAGATACTTTTATATATTTAAAAATTCTTTATAATTTTTCTGATTTATAATTATTTTAGAATTTTAAACAACTTTTTCGATTATTTATTGAATGAGTCGCACTGCAATATGTCACATAAAAATCAATTTTACACATGAAACCATTCAAGTGTATATTTAACAATTACTTGACGACCTTCCTTTACAGAATCTTTTATCACGTTTTATTCTGATTAGAAATTGTTGCGTAATTTAATCGCAGAAATTTTGCGATTAAATAAGGCAAAAATGTTTTATTCAAGATTATTGATTTTTCTAATCAAGGATTCTGAGCACTCTATACATGACGCATACGTGGCGACCGTGTGCCAGTAAACTACGAGGAGTATCAGATGATTATAAAAAATATTTGATTCATCCATTACCTTCAGCTCGTTTCAGGATCAATGTTAAATGCTTTTGACTATATCAGGAGTAAATTCTTTTAAATTTTTATAAGAATTATATGTTATAGGGGGACGGGGGACGGGGGACATCATCATTTTAGAGATGTTTTGGTGGGGCGCGGCTAAAAAAAGGTTGGGAACCACTGATCTAAATGCTTTTAGATTCTCTTATTGCCATCGTTCTCGGGTGGCGGGGATCTATGAGTTCTGGCAAAAGACAGTTAATATAAAATTCTTTAAGTTTATTTTCCATTTCATTTTTCCAAAATTCGTCATGTCTTTTTATTATTTCCATTTTCGTGCCTTTTGGGGTCCAAAACACGAAAAGACAATGCATTTTTTTTTTGTTATATGCAGCTGTCCCTGAATCTGAAAAAAATATTGGTGCTTTTTATTAACCTCTGTCACCGCTGTTTTTCCTTTGTTAGTTTTCCAAAATGTGAATTTTCGTTTTAAAATAGCCTCATTGGGATATAGATCTTCACAAGATGGTGGGCATTTTATTTCTACGATGCAATCGTGGTTTTCAATGATACCATCTGGTGTTGCTCCTAAAAAATTGAGTTCCGCATCAACAAATAATCCACATTCTAATATTTTAATTTTTTCTAATGTTTCAGCATTTGCTTTTGCATCTCTTTCATGCATTCTACCATATACAATTCCAGGCGTGTTTAGATTGGAATATAACATCCTTTTTACAATACTTTGGCAGCTTGTATGAGGTAATTTATTGCACACACTCCCGAAATTGGATGCTGTTAGTAGCTTCCTTCATTCTTCCATCCACAATGGGCTTTGTGCTTGGCTCCGAGTCTTCTTTTCCGAGTCTTCGTGTGTGAATCCACTGTTGAAGGCAGTGTGGCCCAACATTAGGTTCGTTTGGAAATATTTTCATTTAAAAATATAAATAACTGAACACTAATTTTAGATATATTTGAGGTTATTATCGCGAGCCTAGGCAACAGCGGGCCTATATATATATATATATATATATATATATATATATATTCAATAAAAAATAAATAAATATCAGAGAATAATTTTAATATATATGCAAATTAAAAAGATGAAATCATCCTATAAAAATGAAAGCAATATTGCTGATCTCAGAGTAGTAGCCTCATCTAACAAGATTTCAACACCTAACAAGGAAAAAAAACTTGTGGAGAGAGAAAAATAGGTTGTTCTAGACATATTACGCAGTATAGTGAAGTGACATTTTCTGAGTTTGTCGTGCTATTTTCTAAATGCACCTAATTGTTTCAAATGTATGCTCACATTATGCGAATACTACCAGTCTGCGGCCGAAATTTCCAGGCCCGACCCGATCTGCAGAAAAAAAATTTCCCCGACACGGCTCGTTATAAAAGTTAAAAGTTCGGCCCGATCCTGGCCCGGTATAATGACTAAAAGTCAAATACAGTCACATCAATTAAAAAATGCTACACCTCCCAAATTTATTTCTGCCTATGCCCAGTTAAACTATCATATTGATTTATTTTAATGAATCTCTACTTGTTTGTAAATGTCTGAGTTATCATTAAAATCTTTAGTCCATGTTCCATGGCTTGGAGACTTAAAAATCTGAAAAATGCTAAACAGCAAAATCATCTCAACACGAAATCGCATAGGAGAAAAGGAAAATCCGTTATAGACAGGTACTCTGTTTATCATGTACATCGTCTACCATAAATGTATTATACTCTTTTTTTCACGAATTATTATATATTTTCTATCTTGCATGGATCAACACATTTTTTCCGTAGATAGGATTCCGTCATAGACAGGTTCCTTTTCATAAGTTTTACTACACTTTAATTTTTTGCCTACATATATATGTCATATTCTTAAAAAATTTCAATTGTAGAATAATGTCGATATAAAAATATCTATTTTTTACAAAAAATATTGGAGCAGGCCAAATTTTATGGATTTTTACACAGGGCAGGCCGGGCCAATTGATATTCATATGGTTTCGCGGTTTGGGTCGGGACCAGGCATGAAATTTCGTCTTATACAGACCTCTAGTAAGCCCTGAAAAAAGAAGTCTGATCCGGCCCGGACGTAAAAAGAAACGCTTCGTTAAAAAGTAAGGCCCGAGAAACCCTTCCCCGAAAAGAGCAAAGACTAGGCCCGGCCATCCCGGGTCTCGCGAATAAAAATAGACCTGAACCCGGCTTGCGCACTGGGCCGGGCCGGGTTCCGGCTTCAGACCCATGCAGATCTCTAGCGGATACACTGTGCTATTCCCATACATGCTATGCCGTTTTCTGATTGTCCTGTGCTGTTATTAGTGTTTAGAATAAGTAATATACAAAAATAAATGCAGCTTATTTGAAAATTAATCTAAATATAATAACCAACGATACCATTTAAAATTATATTTCGCATTATGCTCAAGTAATATTCATTTGCCAAATACAAATATGCAATTTCCAAATAGTATATAGCATAGTAATAACGCTTGACGGCAGTGTTTTAAAAAACTGTAAAATGAATTTGTTTCGTGATTGCATTACTAGTATCGAAGAAACTACATATAATTACTTTGAAACGGGTGAAAATTTTTAATTCATCTTTTAATTAAAAAAAAAAAAAAATGTGAAAAAACATACAGAGGCTAAAATTAAAATTTGTGCTTAAAAAAATGTAATAAGAATTAACGTAATAATAAAAATAATTAATTTTTATGTTGATGTTAAATACCATTTGATGTATTATTTCGAGTATAATAACTCGCCTACCTTATATAAATTCTAAAAGTGAATGTAATTACGTAAAACAGTTACAAATTATGTTACAAAAGTTACAAATTATGTAAAATTAACTATAATGCAAACAATAAAACAAAGTGTGAAAAATATATTTGGAAATTATTAAAATAAACTACATAAAGATTTAAAATAATCAAATTAAAAACATGGAAATAAACTGTGCTTATGAAAAACAGAATTCTGGATAAGAAATACACTATACTAGCTTGAACAGTTCTCTCCTTTACCCCTAACTAACACCTAAAACATCTCCCCCTACCTAACTCATCACTTAAATCGAACAAAGAGATCGGGGAATCCTTTCATAACGGGTGATAAATTGCCTGGCGGGGGGAAGGAACAGAACTGATCAAAATAGAAATATGTGTTTTATATTAATTATAGCTTCTTCTAGAATAAATTAAAATAAAAATAAAATTATATCAATGTATAGATCAGAAACACTAGTTTTTTCCGCGTTTTTTAAAATTTCCAAACAACCTATTAAAACTGCCAGAAATTCCAATTTACTGAGGCATAGTAATTATTTTCATCATACTCCGATTATTCCACATGAAATCAAGTATTTAAAATTATTTAAAAAAAAAAATTGAAAACTGGGGTAAAGAGAGACAAGTTTTAAGAACTGCATGCAAAAAACAAAATTTTAAAAACTCAATTTGTTCATGAGAAATCCTTAGAAAAGTGAGGAAAATTATCCCCATTGGATTAACATGGAGAACGGAAAAAGAAAATTTAACTGATGAGCAGCCTTAACAGATACATCACTTACTGAAACCTAACAAATATAATTATTTTAGGAAATATTTATACTAATTACAATGGCTATGAAAGAATTTTTGAATACGTTTGGAAAATGTATCACAACCAAATTAAATAGACATAAGAAATTTCCAGAACTTTTTCTTTTCAGTTTCTTCTAAAAAAATGAGAAGAAAGAATTGGAAACATGACAATTTTTTACTTCTGTTTTTCGATGAATTTATGCTTTTTTATGTGTCCTGAACACAATTTGATTAATTTTGGAAATGTGTGTCTGTAAGTAATGCAAATTTTGATTGGCTATTGGTTTTCTATAAAGAGTATGTTCTATAATAGTAATAGAAATAAGTTATAGCTATAGAAAACCAATAGCCAATCAATCCACAATCCCAAATAATGCTCAGGATCCTTTTCATACAAAGTTTCTGCATTTAGACAATTTATTAAAAGAATTTACACAATCAGTAACCCTGATCAGTTAACCAATGAAATAAATAAATACGTGGTATCACAAGAAATAAGAGACATAAAGAAAGCATCATAAATAGATTAATTATAAGCATTGATAAGCAGAAGAAAAGAAAATTCAATAAACAAATTCCAAAGTTATCTACTTTACGATATTTCTCTGGGTCCTGGGGTCTGTGTGATATATGCTACATGTCGAAATTTTATCAAACTTCATATCCTGTTTGGCTTTAACATAAATTGGTACTGATTAGGTGTATATCACCCAACAGGTGGCATTGGTATGCTCTTTTTTTTAAACTTTCTTCTATCTATAATAGAAGAAAGTATTGTAATTAAATTTTTTTTTTACTTTCAGTTTTCAACAGATTTACATGTTTTAGAGGTCAGAGATCCTGAAAAACATGTTTCTACAAAATGTCTGTCTGTCTGTCCGTGCATGTGTGCTCTTTGTATCATTGAAAAGTATAGGAAGTCATGCATAAAATTGAACCTAATTTCATATATATTTTTGGCTATGGCCAACAGGTCGCAGTTGAATTTGGAGATATTCTGCTGGAAGGGGGCATTGTGATAGCAATGTGTGTCATTTTCATTATTGTATCCTCGAAAAATGTAGAAAGTTATGCATAGAATCGAACCAAATTTCATAAGTATATTTTTGGCCAGCGCCAGCAGATCTTAGTTGAATTTGGAGATATTATGCCAGAAGGGAGTGCTGTGATAGGGATTTTTGTGCTATTTTCATTATTGTATCATCAGAAAGTGTACAAAGTTATGCATAGAATGGAACCAAATGTCATATATATGTTTTTGATTATTGACATCAGGTCCCAGTTGAAAATGGGGATATTCTGCCAGAAGGGGGCACTATGATAGCGATTTTTGTGTGATTTTCTGCAGTTAGAATTTATTAATATTTTTTGATGAAATTTTATATTGATGTAATGTAATAAATAGGCCTAAGTTTGTATAGAATTTGGGAAAAATCAACCTGAACGTGGCACTGTGATAGCGAATTTTGTTTAATTTTTGGGGCAGAGCAGTAATTATTGAAAAAAGATCATACTGAATCATCCAACTGTCCAATCTAGGTTTAATTTGCATATTTGTAATAAGCAAAAATTTTCACCCTTTTTATATATTACCTGCTGATTAAACTTCATCACAAAATTCTTTCTCCTCCTCCTGCAAGGTTTTGAAACATTTATTGACAAAATACTTAAAGTGTGATAAAAAATTACACTTTTTGAAGTATTAACATGTATGAGATAGAGGAAAGTTTTGGGATTGGTGGAATGTTCAGAAGAAATCACAAAATTTATGATTAATTCTCTCTTTAAAAAAATAATAAATTACACCATAAAATATCTATGTGAATCTGAGCATTTTTACTAATAAATTCAACAGAACAGTTTTTGAATAAGCAGAACACCATATTTATATTTTATGATATAATTTGTTGCTTACTCTTCAAGAGCAAGGATGAATATCACTGAATTTTTAGAGAACTTTCTAGACTATACAAAAAAAATTATATATACATAATATATATTTGGAACATGCATTATCACAACATAAATCTATTGTAAAATGACTTGAATGGTTTAATTCACATGCTAACTTATCAATATCTAGGTAAAAAAAAATATATTACAAGACAACAATCTGTACGTTGTAGCTTTCATTCATTCAAGATTTCATTGTTGAAAATATTCAAAACAAGATGAATTGGGAGGTAATGAAAAAGAAACCTGTTATGTTGGCACCACTATATGAAGTACTATTTAATCTGAGTTTTGTCCCATGGCATGCTGTACAAAACTGATCCAAAACCTTAATTTGTTTATGCAATAGTGATCTAACCACTATGGCACATCTATATATTCATGACATACCCATACATGTCAATTTGTATGTCATACCCAAATTGTATGTATGTGGCAAATATACATACTATTTCAAGTACATAAGATTATATATAAGATATTAACTGCTCTGCATGCCAGATTTAAAGCAAATTGGAAGGGATCAAGTCAAAGCCTTTCTAATTAAGCATCAAATGTCTCAGACAGCTGATTGATATACTTTATAACATGACACAAAAATAGAGCTGGAAGAGACTTTTGTAAATTTTTAAGTTAGAGAAAATTTCCCATGATTTATTATTTATAAATGATAAAATGTCAAGCATATTTTTTTATAATCCCAACAATTATATGACAATATTAATAACAAAGTAAAATAAAAACAAAATACACATATAGGATATCTATAAATCAAAAATAATAACAAATATTACCATTTCATCATTTTTCAAGAGCAAGAAAAGCATTTCATATAACATTTGAAATTTGCCACTTGTTTCCATAAGAGAATATGCACTGACCATCCACTTAAGTATTTCAACCTAAAACAATATGCAATTTTAATACAAGAAATGAATATCACACAAGATATTTTTTAAACAAATGTTTTACATATAAGAATTTAAAGTCAAAGTTATTTTATCATTTGTAACAGAATTTTAAATTATCTGAAAATCTAAGCGTTGTAACTTATCTAATATTAAATAACATAAAATAATGATACAAAAATAAAAAATTATGCAAACTTCAAAAGTCTAGTGAGTCTTTACCGTAAAATCCCAGCTATATGAGACCCATCTCAAAAATAAGACACACTCTCCCCTTCCAACTTCTTGCTTTAAAAATTGGTTTAAAAAAACGTCATGCATATTTAATTTTTTTATAAAAGTTAATTTGTCTTCTAAAGGATTGATTTTTAATATAAAAATTTCTCCCAACTCCAATAACAAACAGTAAAAATTTTAATATAAATATTACTTGAATTATAACACTGTATTGAAATTATATTTATACTATATAAATGTAATAATTATATTTTATATAAAATTATTGAAATTTTATATGATATTTAATATAAAAATTAACTTGACATTTGAAATACTTGATTGAAATTTTTAATATAAATATTATCCCCCAACCGTCCTTTAATAAAGAATCGTGGAGATGGATTTGAGAACTTCTATGTAAGTAAAATTAGTTTGAAAGTACAAGTGAAAGAAAGTTGCGTGTTTTTCCAATGGATGGCAGCAACTGTCTTTTTTGTCCTGAAATTCATAATTTAACAGTTAACCAACATAATGATGATGAAAAAAGTTTTGACTTTTGCATTGAAATCGAATATTTGCTGATACATTTTTTCATTAATTTTTAATTAACTGCAATTTTTAATCAAACAATGTGTCTTAATAAAATATGAGTATACTTTGTAAAAAGTAAGTGTTTGGTATGTGCATAAAAAAGGGATGTGGAAATCTATATTAATAAAAGAAAGATGTTTGTCTTTGCATGTGCTTGTTGGCGATGGCTAGGGAAATCTATCACATGTATAGGTCTACAAATTTGGTTCTAGATATATGAAGATAGGTCCAAACGTCCTGAGGCTCAAATTTTGTTATATTGAGTTTATTTTGTTATTTTATAGGGAACAGAAAAATTCTCATACTCCCCTCAATTTTCCAAGTTTCTGCAAATGGATAAAAAAGTGGAAATGTGTTTTTTAATTACTTTATTTAACTTGTTAATATTTTTTTTCATTTTTCTTTGGAGGTTCACATGCTCATGTGTTGCCAATACAGGAGCCGTCACAACTGCTTATAGTAGAAGTTAAGAAGTATCTTGTATTTGTAAAAGGTATTTCAAACTTATGCAATGTTTTAAACAACTAAAGTGATGACAATTTATATTAAAGATGAATCCAGTATTTAATTAAAAGTTCAGTCAAATAAAAAAAGTATCTTTAACACAGATTAAAAGTAAATTTTTTTTAGGAATAACATTATGTTCTTTCTTATTTAGTCTCAGCACTATAATTTTTTTAAGCCAAAATGATTCATCCATATTTCATTCATAATCAATCATATTTTTAACTTTTGAAATTAAATTACTTTACTTACTTACCTTTTATCTTCTGAAACTTTGTTCCTCTAATTTAACTTAGGGTTAAGATTTACATATCTTCATCTATTGTTTAAATGTTTCATCTTCTTTTTTCGTGTTGTAAAAAGTCACTTTCGGTACATTGCAATATCGCGGCAGCTAGCGATATAGCTAGATTACCTTTTCCCTCACTAGATGCAGATTTCGCATATCACAATTTAAATTCAATGAAAATATCGATTATGTCGTCATCATATATTATGCGAATTTTTAAGTATGAAGTATATTTTTATTTGATACCAAACATCTCTTTTGATAAGATTGAATGTAAATTTTCAAAAAATCCATTGTGTGCTACGAATTAACAGTTATTTCTATGTAAAAAGTTGTTTAAAAATGACTTTTGAAGCAATTTTAAATATTATGCATTTTTTTAATTGCATAATATTGGGCTCGGGCTCTGACTCTAGTCACACAAAATGTTTCAGGCTAGGGTGGGCTAAGACTCCTATAATAGGAGCTGATGCATATCCATTTTGTTTCGGATTATTGGTGCTCAGTTCAGCATCAATCTTACCGCAGCCAGAGTTGGGGTTGCCTAAGACTCGGTTCTGATTGGCTGAACCGGTTCTGATTAGCTTGGTTTTTCGACTGAACTTCAATTTGAGCACCAAATCTGCGAGGATGCATCAGCCTCTATTATAGAAGCTCTAGGGTGGGCCCATGCTCCAAAACAAGAACCTGAACTCATCTCTAATACACACACCATCACCAAAGCAACTGATAGACAAAGGTAGATTTTTAAACATTAGGTAAAACTCATATATGCCTATAATACTTGTTTCAAATAACATTTAACTGTACTAAGTAGGCTTCTCAATTTGTGTTTAAATTATCCAACTTGTTCTTTCTGAATTTCACTGGGATTAATTTAAAACTTTTATATAGGACTAATTTTACAAGAGAAAGGGCAATAAAAATATGGAGATATTTAGAACTTCATAAAAAGAATAATTCACTATAAGAATTAATAAAGAATAACAACATTAAAATAAAATTAGTTTAAAACAACATACTTTTATTGCCATGGAGGTTCGAGTTCTTTTTAAAAGACATACTAATCTGATGCATATTTCTTCAGGTATAGTTCCACCTGGTGTAGGTATTAAACATTCAATTATTGCCAATTTGCGCTTTTCATCTGAAAAGAGAAATTTCAATTAGTTACTAATAAAGTATATAATTTTTAAAAAAGGCTTAACTAAGAAACATTCCAGTTGTTAGTCATTGTTATCAGTACAGAAGAATCTCGTTACAACAAATTCAGTTTAACAAATATTATTTAGATTAGAAAAAAATCCTTTATACTTTGCCATTATAAATATATTAACTTTAGCGAATTTCAGATTAACGAATTCAATTTAACGAATTTATTGAAGTCTTAAAAAGAATGCTCAATTCAGTTTAACAAATGCCAAGTTCATAATCTTTATCGAAAAACAATCTTTATTGGAAAATTAGATTTCCAAAAGAAAACATTTTTGTAATTTTCAATACCAGACAATCTTTGAATTTTCAGTGTATCTTGCAGCTGTTTTTCGAGCAACGGGGAAAAATTGTTGCTCTATGCACATCTCTAAAATTAAGAAACTCTTCCTGTACATTCACATATAATCTCATTTCTTCATAGTTCCTTTCGATGTGTCTTTACATTCTTTAAAAAAAATGTAGGAAGTCCAAAGAATTTATTTTTGAAGTAGTTCCTTCATTCGATTTTGGATATAAATAGCTGTACCTATTAGTGAATTTCTAATCTGCAACAATTCAACAATTTACAGATTAGATTTTTTTTCTTTTTTTAATAGTAGAGAACATAAAAAGAAAGCAATTTTCATTGAAAGAAAAAAATGAATATTATTGAAGCAGTAAGTGCTGGAAGAAGGCAGGTAGAATTTATGTTGCTACTTCTGCATTAGCTACCATTTTAAAAGAAAAGAGCAAATCTTTCAAACTTTCTTTGGTCTAATATGTGCTCAAACTGGAAACCAGTGTTACTTGGGGACTGCCAAGCGATATATTATGATACACTTGGTTCAAAGATAAAAAACAAAAAAATTGCCCATTTCAGAACCTATATTACATGCTAAAGAAAAATATGTTTCACAGGCCATGAAAATCGAGAAATTTGAAATGAACCAGTAGTTTTCTGGATGGCTGTTTCATTTTTGTGATAGCTATGGCATAGCATAAAAACAAATTTCTGGAGAAAAAAGTGTCCATATGTTGTGAGAAGAATTTCAATGTCGATGAAATTGCTTTTGTATCGTAGCATCATGGAAAAATTACTTTATATCAGAATGTCCTTTTAAGTTTTTTATTAAATCTAACAGCTACAGCACAAAGCATTTTTCATTTTTCGATAAATGTATTGCATTTTAAGTTATAAGCAAGTCTTAATATGACCATTTCTGGGCTGTCGCATTGAGAAAACCGGTTCAAAACATTTACTATGACAGTCTTTACTCATAGATCGTTTACTTCACTGAAGAATGGAAAACTCTATTTGATTTCGCCATTTTTTAATGTTTACCTTCCAATTTTGTGTGTCTAAGTTTAAAATTGACTTTGCAAATGTGTCAGAAAGTTGAGAGATTGGATTTGAGAACTGTCTTAACAATATATATATTTCATGAATTTCTAAAATATAATATATTTGCAAATTTTTTGCACCCCCTCCACCTTCCAACCCTCCCTCCTTAAAACTGTATAAAGAATCAACATCACATCCCTAGCAACGTATAGCAGGCATAAGAAATAGTCTTCAAGGTTAGAAAAAAAAACCCTTTTTTTTAAATTCTGAAATTTTTTTTTATTATTAAATTCCTAGAGCAGTTCATGCAAATCATTTTGATTTGTATATGCTCTTGAGTTTTTGATGAATGACTAACGATTCTTTGTTTTGATTGGCTGATGTTAAATAGCTAGCCCTTTAAAAGCTGTTTACACATCAGTTCTGGCATGTTCTACCTTGACAGCAGTATTTGTATGCTTTGCATTGCTATGCTTAGTTTAATCATGGGGACCAGTGACTGTATTTTTCTTTTACTCATTCCTGAGATCTGTATTGCTGTTAAATTTTTGTTAAAAGTTTGAATATGTCAAAGGATGACTGCAGTTCTACTATGTTTCATCAAGGATTAAAATAAACATCAAAAATTACAATTTTTGTGAGTATTTGCTTTCCCCTTTATTTTCAAACTTTTATTTTTTTTCAAGTGATACACATTTGTTGATAATCTACTATTTGAAAATTGATGTGGTACATTTACCAATGAAGAAGGGAAAGCTTGCAATATTAAATCAATTGCTAAACCCACAAGCACGAGGGTTGGGTTGGGTTGATTGTTGACGGCCAATTATCTACGCATGGGATATAGGCCCGGGGGGAGTGCCCTTCGTGGGGGTCTTTCTAAGGGAACCTAACCCGTATTTACGCATGGATAAATCCACGGCTCGAAGAAAACCACGAAAACTCCGAACGATTAGGCCGACGGGCGCGATTGGGATCGAACCCAGCACCTCCCGTCTACCAGCTTCGAGAGCACAACCTCTCAGCCACTGGTGGGGCTCCACAAGCACGAGGAAGAGAAGGAATCGATAAATTAAAACAGCCACTCACTCACTGCATCTCTTCTTCCTCATGACCCACTGATTACACTCGATTACTTGCAAGTACATCCAAACATTTATAGATATCACAACAGTTGCTTCAGAGCCAGCATGACATTTGTGAATATACTCGCAAGTACTAATTTTTAAGTATAACCATTCTTGAGTGGAGAAAAGATATTTTTAAGATTCTCTATATTCATTGGACTTGCTCATTCACAAATCCATTTACGATTTCGATGTATTCATTGAAACTCGCTCATGTGCTGAGTGGAATTCAAGGAATAGATAGTTGAATTAGAGGTATGCACGGGCCCGGGCCTAACATTTTTCTGCAGGCTCGGGCTGGGTTTGGTCCGGGCCCAACATTTTCTGCAGGTTTGGCTGGGCTAGGCCCAGGCCTAACTTTTTTCTGTAGACTCGGACTGGACTGGGCAAGACTTCTTTTTCCGGGAAAAGCTGTGCCTGCACTTCATTTTTCCTAGAAAACGATCAAAATTTTCAGGCCCATGCAAAATATCAGTAAAATGCATCCCGGCACAACTTTTTTTAAAAAATATGTAGATTTTTAAATTCTATTCTACAATTAAAATTCTTTTAAAGAATAGTACATACATTTCTAGGCAAAAAAAAAAAAAAAAAAATTAAAGTAGAGTTGGTTGGTGTAAGTGGGTCATCCCCCTGAAACTAAAATATGTACAGAATATTTCACACTTATTTGCATCGATCATGTCACATTTCGCCACACTGATGGATTTTACGTATACTTGGGCTTTGTTTCAATTATTTTTCATGTCATAGAACTAATGTAAAATACACTATATTTCCAAAGGTGACTGGTCACTTGCGATTTTAGACGTTTTGTTAACTATCTAGAAAAATACATGAGGAATTAACCTGAAACTGCAGGTGTGTAAACAGTATAGTATAGGTTATATATTTCCGCGAAGATTTTTTCACGAAACCCCATAGGAGACTGTCAACAAATTGAAAAGAACGAATATCTTTTGGATAACCATGTAAAAACTAATGTAGCAAAGGCGTTCAAACTCGAGATTATTAATAAGTGGCTTATTGTAATACACTGTGTTCATTTTTATGAGGATACCATGTATACTCGTAGAGAAATTAAGGTTTTTATAAAAACAGTCCCAAATTTCACCTAGTTTTTTGCTTATAATTTGCAGAATTCTAAATATAAAAAATAGTTCTTTTCAGAAAATATGACAAACAACATTGTACATAATACTCTGCAATCATAATTAAAAAATAATAAAAATAGGATGAAAAATGGGCAGGTTTACTAAAAAATGTTTCACTGTGCACGCGCGAATGCAATCAAAATATAATATGCATAATGTATTAGCTAAGTATATAGAGCAACTTCTGTGAAAGTCTCAAAATCATAGCTTGAAAATTCTGAAAATTATCGTCGACAGAATAAGCTCGAAATCCGTTGTTCCTAAAAGGAAGCAAAAATATGAGGGGTTGTATCCAAATATAGTAGTATGTGCCATATTGTGTAAGCTATTTTGGCACTAATCAACAGATATTTGATACAACCCATCTTTTTGCTTCTTTTTGGGAACAACGATTTCGAGCTTATTCTATCGGCGATAATTTTCAACATATGATTTTGAGACTTTTACAAAAGTTGCTCTATATACTTAGCTAATATACTATGTATATTATATTTTGATTGCATTTGTGCATGCACAGTGAAACATTTTTTAGTAAATCTACTCATTTTTCATCCAATTTTTACTATTTTTTAATTCTGATTGCAGAGTATTATGTATGTTAGGAAAAAGCAGTCCCTAGGTCTTATCACCCTGCTTGTTCTCTTCCTTACCTCATTTACATTTCATTAAAGTCCTTTATAATACATAATATAATACTCTTTATTTAATCATTAAATATAATGCAATGCTTTAAATATACTAAAGATAATTACTTTTAAAACTTACCTTTATTTAATTTATCTTTAATAAATATCCTTGTTAAATATCTTTAAAAGACATCTTTGATAAATGTTTTGGTTAAAATAACTTTAATAAGTACTTTTAATAAACTTTCTTTCAAACTACCGTTTCATATTTTATAATGTTTAAAGCCCTTTTACTTCGTATATCAATCTGTTGCTCACGACGTTTCCGGATAACCTCGTATTGACACATCGACCGCATTTCTCTTGTTTATCTGAGTGGTTCTTACGAACGCTCATAGATGGCGGTGTAATTCAACGCAGTCGCGTTTCGTTCCTTGCCTCGTGCCAATGTTTTCAGATTTGCATACGGCATTCGAGAAGCGATCGGACATGCGTGGATGCTGTTCTAGTAGAATGTCGTAAGGATAAATAGTACTGCTCACCAGCATTCGGGGCATCCCTTTTAGTTGTTTGTTTTCATTATCGTGAGACGTCTGGAGTGAAGTGAAGGCTGCTTTTATAATCTTTCTGGTATGATGCAATAGTTAGAGAACTCGACTGGAGTTTCATTTTAAAACATTGCTTTAGTTTTATATGTGAGGGAATATAATCGTCAAGATGAGATCGTTGTGCTTTGTTTGTGATCTTTTTGGAACACTGAACATTTCCATATTTTTAACGATGTTGATAGTAGTGAAGCATGGTGGTTTTCCCCGTATGTTTTAATGTGAAATACGTAGGGTCAATCTGGCTAAATATCTTCTTCATCGATATGTTGGACTATGTGTTAGTTGACGTGTTCATTGTTCGAGAGCATTAATATGAAAGCATGCGGATTAGTTTTTGACGAATGGAATAAGTGCTTTGGTGTCTTCAATTAGTTTTTCCCTTAATGCGATGTTTATCAACTGAAGATATGCTGGATCTATTTGCCGTTTATTTAACGTTAGAACAAGTTTCATTTATTCGAGTTTTTCACAAGTTAAATAAAGTTAAAAATGAACGTTCTTGGTTTATTTACTTTGAGTTCCGGAATAATATGATTTGTGTATTTAATGAGGTTTGAGTTACATGTCATGGTGTCCGTTTATTTAAATAAGTTTATTTCTACTTTAAGTAAGTGAATATATAATTTTAAGTTTATCATATTTACATTTTGCATGTGTTAAGTTTTGAATAAATATATTAGTAGTTTTAAATATACTGTCTTTAATTCTAATCTTCATGGAAATTCACACATTCACTTTAATAGTTATAATAGTTGGATATATATTTCATGTTAAAATTGAATCTTATTTTAATAGTTTAAATTAACTTCTGGGGTTATTAAAATCAGCTAGATACGCTTCTGCTGTAAAATTAATCTGCTTTTTCTTTTAAACCCCAGTCAGTACATTTGTGCTGACCAATAATGTACAATGTTGTTTGTCATATTTTCTGAAAAAAAACTATTTTTTATATTAAGAACTCTGCAAATTAAAAGCAAAAAACAATGCGAAATTTGGGACTGTTTTTATAAAAACCTTAATTTTTCTACGAGTATACATGCTATCCTCATAAAAACGAACACAGTATATCACAATAAGCCACTTATTAATAATCTCGAGTTTGAATGCCTTTGCTACATTTAGTTTTTACAGAGTTATCCAAAAGATATTCATTCTTTTTTAATTTGTTGACAGTCCCCTATGGGGTTTTGTGAAAAAAATCTTTGCGGAAATATATAACCTATACTATACTGTTTACACACCTGCAGTTTCAGGTTAATTCTTCATGTATTTTTCTAGATAGTTAACAAAATGTCTAAAATCGCAAGTGACCAGTCACCTTTGGCAATATAGTGTAGATTTCCAGAATAATTTGTTTAAAGAGTTCAAGCTACATTTTCACAAGAGGTTTTTCCAGGTTAGTCATTATCTTTTAACTTTTTATTAAACTGTTGTGCAAGGTTTAACCTAAACTACATAATGTAATTTGAATTTATACAAAAACTGTTATTAAGAAGTGTTTAAGAGGAGGGGTTCCACTTACCCTGTAATTTTAGCCTACTAGGAATAAGTGGGGCCCCTCATTATGGGGTAAGTGGGATCCATCATTATGAGGTAAGTAGGATTAGGGTGTCCCACTTACCCCACTAAGTAAATTTAAATAAATTTCTGCATTAGGGTTTAAACAAGCTGCCTTAAATTGCTATAGTACTTATGATTATGTTTAGTTTTTCAAATTGAATATAGAGGGTGTGTGTCACCTTTACGTGTACATCTCCACGTGAAAACACAATTCCATCAAAGAGATCTAAAGCATCTTCATGTGTTCATATCATTACGAATGAAAAATACATGCAACAATTAAGAGAAAAAAGTGATGAAAATATAAAGAATAAATAAAAAACTCAGAGTAAAAAAATAAAATAAAATAAAACTGAATATGTAGAAGAATCTGACAACAGTGACGATTTTGAAGTGAAAAGCAACTCTGATAAAGAGATTTCTATGTATGAATTAAAATACATTTATGAAGACCTGAGGAGTTTAGCTAAAAAAACTTCTAAAACTGGTGACTATGTATTTGTGAAACTTGCATTTAAAAAAAAAAGTGTTATATAGCTCTAATTTTAGAAGTTGATGATACAAATGAAAAAAAAAGGGCTAAATTGGCAAGAAAGAATAAAAATAGTGACTTTTTATTCGCCGGATGCAGATGATGTTGGAATCATTACTGAAGATGAAGTAATAATGATCCTCCCTCAGCCAACTTTAAATAGACACTACCATTTAGTGTTTCCAATTTCTTTTTCAACTGTCAGTGTTTGCTAATGTGCCAAAATTAATTTTAATCACCCTTATTATGTTTCTTCAGCAGTGTTTTACACATTAAAAGTAAAACATATGCCTTTAGGCTTTCAAAAAATTTCATGAATGGACTTGTTTTGTTTTTCATTCTATAATTACCTGTCATACTGATCTTAATGTGAATAGATATCTCGTACATGGATACATTTACAATAAAATATTTCATATTGAAAATTTCTATACTTTATCAAGTAACACCCACTTACTTCTTCTTTAGTTATGCTTGCTTTAAATTTAAATAAAGAGCGGTGGGCCCACTTACCCCTTATTATGGGGTAAGTGGGTCACTCGCCTGATTTTTTAATAGAAAAGCAGTTAAAAAATATTTAAAGCATTATTTTAGAAACTAATGATAAACTTTTGTTTATTAATATAGTCTTAAATAAAATAAGTTCATAAGTTCAAATTAAACTGTTTCAAAATTTTTGTATAAGGCTTCAAAAATTAAGTATTCCAAAAAGGGGTTCCACTTACCCCAACCAACACTACAGTATAACCTGTAAAATAGAACCGGTCTATGATGAAAATCTGCCTTAAATGAAAAAATGTCTTAATCCATGCAAAAAGAATGTAATACATATACAACAGACGATATACCTGCTAAGAATGGAACCTGTATGAAACAGATTTTTTTTTTTCTCTCCTGATTTTTCTTCTCTTACTGAATATTCATTTGAATTCTAAGTAAGTTCTCTAAGTATTTTTTTTTTAAAATCAGTATATTTTATGCATTTCGAACATGATCTAAAAATAAAATCTATGCATAAGTAAGTGTGCTTTTGGAATAATTTTATTTTTAGGATAATGTTGTGTCAGAAATATCGGCATGTTTTGTAAAAAAACAGTCAGCCGGGCATCTTTTATGCTGGGCCATGTTCAGGCCAAGATTTTAACTTTTATTCCAGGCCTGGCTGAACGTTTTGCTTTCATACTCGGCCGGGCTTGAGCCATGCTGGATCAATAAAATTTTTGTACAGGACGGGCCGGATCAAACTTTTAACTTTTATACCAGGCCGGGCTAAAAAAAAATTGTATGGTACAGACCTCTAAATTGAATATAAGTATAAATGAATGTTGGACAAATGAATAGAAAATAGTAGATTGAATAGTGTTCCTTTTTGTGTTCTGTGACTACAGTAGGATAACTTATTGATTTTATGGAAATTTTTTTGTTGATGATATGGTTGACTCTAATTGTTTCTGGTTGTGTTTTGACTCATGCGGGTCGGGTCGGGTTAACCTGATTTTTCAAAAGATGGTACAGAGCAGTGTTTCATGGAAAAACATATATTTGAATATGAATGAGTAAATGTTTATTTGTTTACTTTATATTTAATTTAATCATTAGCTTCAGAAAAAGCGCATGATATCCATTGTTTGTGATTCTTGGGCAAATTAATAGAAAACCAATATAATGAAATATTGAAAATAAAATACCAAACTGGTCTATATCTGAGACTGAATTCTTTTTAAAAATGTATTTAAAATGCATACTGTTTGAATACATGTGTTTAATAAAAATAAATAAATAATTGGAAAATAAGGTTTACAGGGAAAGTTCACAATCATTCAGAATTTAAAGAGAACACAATTTTACCCAAACACGATCCACCAAAACTCAAGTTGTATTGATTATTTTTTTCGAGTTCGAGTTGTTTTGATTTTTAAAGGTTCTGTAATGGATTAAAAGTATGGACCGGGGGGACATTCATCCCCCCGGTCCATACATAAATATTTCAGCTTTGGGTTAGGAAAAAATGTTTTGTTGGGTTCAGACAAGATAATTTTCACAATAATAATTCAACCTGATTCGAGCCCAAAGTGGAATAAATTTAATGAATCCGTGGATTGTTAGTACTAATCCTAAACTATAATTAGAATGAAAATTAGCCAAATATATATATATATATATATATATATATATACATATTTATATATTTTCCTTTTATGAAAGGGTAACATCCTTAGAACTATTTTTAAGCAAAGGAATTGGACTTAGTGAAACCGGAAGGTCGATTTGTACGGTTTTTTTTCTCTCTCTCTCTATCTATTGCCGGCGGGGAACAAGTGAATCTTCTGTATTTGGAAAGGAGGGACAATGATTCATTAACATCCTTATCCGCTAGTGTATAAAATTATTTATTGCACTTCATATATATAATATACACATGGGCGCAAGCGGAGCAAAATCAAGGGTGAGATAAATTTTGAAACACATCTGATTATGGCTGCAGCATAGGCCAAGTTTTTTTTTTTTTTTTTTTATGAGGAATATAAAAATGAATTAAAATAAACTAAGCATTTTTTTCGTTGGGAGATGCCATGCAAGACAATGCTTAAACATACCAGCATTAAAGCAATATAGAAATTTAACAAATATAAAATATAAGCAATTCGAAAATAGACCTTAGCTGGATTTTTTTTTTCCCCCTCTGTCAATGAAAATTTTTTAGTTCTATTTTTTAGTGTTTAATTACTTTAATTCACTCCTAGGAAGAATAAATTTTTTGTTTCACGCACATTTTTCACTTTTCAGAATGGCAACAATCTTATGTAAGTTTGCAAAACAGACTGGTATATGTAGAGCAGCGCTTCCCAACCTTTTTTCTTTCACGTACTCCTTATGTAGACTTTTCATTTCGGAGTACCCCCAATTCTCCATAAACACGTCCCCTCTCCTCACCCACATAATGCAAACATACTTTTTTTTTTAGAAAAAATGGTAATTTTTTTTATTATAGCTAAATAATAAATCGACACAAATTGCATTGACATTTCTAATCTTTTGTTTTTTATCTTACATTTTAAAGTTAATATTATTTTTTATATTATTAGCTAAACACCAAAAGAAATCATTATAACATTAAAAGCATTTTTAACTAATTTACAATGAAAGTTTATAAAGATTTTGCATCTTGATATACAAGTAGTCAAACACGGCTTTTCGCACTCTGAATTGGATCCTTCAGCTTGTTTCATGAAATTGAGTTTCTTAAAATAAGGTTCAAATGAAGACATATAATCTCACGTCAGGAACAGCGTTAAGCGTATTGGGATATTTGTTCTTAATGTATGCATAAGACTAAAATGCTCTTTCGACAACCTCTGTATTTTCGAACAGCAACAAGTATTTAACAGCATTATCACTGAATTCTTGCTACTCTTCTTCTACTAGTATCCAAAAGTCAATGATATTTCTTTTTTTTTTTAATATATTGCAAAGAAGAATCAGTCAAAAGTTCAACCAATTTCTTTTTCAGAATATGATAAATTTTCGTGACTTCTTGAAAGAACCAAATCGTTAAAAGGGTTTCAAATTCCGTTATATTCACTACTCCGCTTCGGAAAATATTGTCTGAACGACATTTTAAGTCCCTTTAAGTAAGCCATTATACTAGATTTTACTTCTTTGGATAATTTTAGTTCATTTTCAGATAAGAAAATCAGTAAAGTGACTCAAACAGTTCCAGGGCTTTCAGCGTTCCCTAAAATTTTCTCATTTTGCTACCCCTATTTTAAAATTATAATCTATAGGCTTCTATTGCAGATGTTAAAGTAATCTACCACGAAGAAATTTGTATTTGAAATAGTGGTAGAAAATGTAGAAATATTTAGTGGCGCTACGAGCCATGCACTTCTGGCTGGTATTTTTTTATGCAAGATTCCCCAAAATCTAATTTCATAATCATAGACTCGATTTCATCAGACACCTTAAAAATGGTTATGGAATTGCTCTGTATTCCTAAATTAAGTTTATTTCTTAAAAAATATCAAATAAGTATGTTAGCATTTCAAGCTATTTTCTTTCATGAAATTTAGAGCTCAGCTCAAAAGGATTATCTTAAAATAAACTTGAACTTCATGCCTCAATCCAGAAACTCTTGAAAGCATTTTTCCTCGTGAAAGCCACTTAATTTATGTATGTAAAAATATTGTAGTATAGATGTTGTCCATCTCTTCACACAAAGATTTGAATAGTCTGGAGTTTGTTGAATTTGAAGAACTTTGACAGATTGATGGAGCACTTCCTTCAATTAATTCGGCAGGGATTTGGTCACTAGACTGTGTCTGTGTATACAGCAATCATTTCAAGCTACATGAAGTGTAACGTCTTTGATGAAACCACGTAAGCCTATATAAAACCCTGAAATAAGTTTTCCACCATCAGTGCAAACTCCACAGCAATTGGCCCGATCAATTTCTTTTTCACAGAAATAACTGTGAATAGCATTAAAATGCCCTTTCCTGTTCATATTTCTGTGAAAGAACAGCAGAGTAACAAATTTTCTGCAAGCACATTATCATTCATCTATCTTGCAATAACAAGCAAAATTGACAGGTTGGAGATATCCATACTCTCATCCACCTATATTTTAAAGGAGGGACTCTTTTTATTCTTTCAATTACTGCGGATTCAATATCGGCAGACATGTCATTAATTCATGGAACGACTGTATTATTTAGAAATTAATATTTTTTTTTCACATGTTCTTCACCGAACATACATATGGGACAGCATCTTTGATACAAGGATCTATCAAATTTTCAGCGATTGTATGATTTTTACTGCTTTTAGCAACATGATAAATTATTCTATACGATCATTCAACATCATTCTCATTGACTTTGTTTGTAGAAAACAAATAAGATGCTACGTTACGGCCACTTGATAGATGCTGAAAGAAACTGGCAACCATTTGTTTATAAATTGAATGTTTTGTCTCTAAATGGCACATTAATAAAGATGGTTTTATGCTACCATTAGACAGTATCTCTATAGAAGCAACTTGTATTTTCTTTTCTTTAATGGAGCACCAATGTTTTCTGTTTTATTTATAGATTTAAGCTCATCATTTACCAGTACAGAACTATTAACAACTGAACTCAGGTTCTCTAGCACTTCTAAATAATCAGATTGTTTCTAAGTGCTTGAAGTTTCCGAATCATCATGTTGAATCTCAATCGCAATTGCAGTTTTCTTAAGATTTGCGGTTTTCAACTAGTTACCCATTTTAGGAACAAAACAAAATCATTCAAATAAAAAGTAAACACTCCAAATTAAATGCTCATTAAAAGGAAGGGAGCTTTCCTATTAATATACGTCAGTGACATAACCCTGCCTATTCGAAATAGCAAATAAGGGTCAGCTTTTCAACACGTCGATACAATATGACTCTGAATGGGCGGAGATAGTGACATTATTTATGAATGAATTATTATGTCTAGTGGGCCTTTTCTCTCATTTTGAGTGTAACATATTGAAGTTACACATGAGACTAACTTTGTCATCCAAAACTGTAAACTTTCTTTATGTGTTTTCAGTTAAACGATTTTGTGATTTCTGCCATTATTTTCACGTACCCCCTGCAGTCCCACCACGTACCCCCAGGGGTACGCGTACCCCAGGTTGGGAACCGCTGATGTAGAGGAACAAGATGTATGTCTTTCACCCTGCCTCGCTTGCTTGAAAGCAGCGATTGTTTTCCTTTTTTGCCATGTAATTACGGCGTCGTAGCTTTGCTACACAATGAAGGCTGCTGGCAGATTTTTGTATTAAGTTTATTATATTACTTTTAAAGTTATTTTAATTTAGTTCGGCAAAGTTATGCAGACATTTTTTTCATCTGTAAATTTTGATCATTAAATCATTCTCAACTCCTGTTGTGTATTTTCATTTAAAGTCCACTATTATGCATTTCCTCATTTAAGATTTCACTGTGCATATCTGCTGAATAGATAGTCTTATTTTTAGAGAAAAATACAACAATTTTAATCAAACTTGTTTCTTTGAATATAATAGTCTAGTCAGATTTTAACTATTGTTCTTAATCATCAATTCTGTATTGAGATGTCTTCTGGTTGTATTTTAAAGCAAGGTAAAATGTTTACGCAAGATATTGTAATCAATTATCGTGCAGAGTTCTATCGAAAGTATTTTTTCATCACCTGCCATCCTTGAGACATTTTTCATGTCAGTCTCTGAAGAGAGATTGGAAGTTTACTTTACGTACAAACTTTGATGAGGAAGTTTTTGAATTTCTACATGAAGGATTCATTAAGTGTGTTTCTACTCTCTGATTTCTCTTGATGTCAGACATTTCGTATTGGACTTGACGTTACTGAATATTTACCCTTTTCCCTACAATTGCTGATGCAAAGAAAGTGTTTAATTATTCAGTTGGCTGGATTGCTTCATATATTTCAAGTGAAGCTTGTACGATGTAACTCGACATATCTGTGTTTGTCAGAAAGAAAGCTTTAGCAGATATTGTAACATTTTGTTGCGTACAGTATATCATTATGAAGTTTAAGCCTTGTTTTACAGTCATTAGCTATAGCTCCTGTGCATCCATTAAATAAAACCTGTTTAATTAAACAGTTTACTATTTCATTAGAATATAAATATGAAATGTTTCGTGTGTCATTTGAAAGTTCCTGTCTTCGTGAAACAGATAAGTTAATCATTTTCATTAAGTATGTTTAAGTTGTTATATTTCAGAGTTTATTTATTGCTTTTAATTTTTATGTTACTAATATATGTTGATGTTTTTAAAGTAGTTTCTTTTCTGTTTCCACCATACATAGTTATTTGGATTTGCAGTGTTTGTAATTTGCAGTGCTAATCTGTATAATAAAGTTAAATTTAAGTCTGTGAAATTTTTTTCCTATTTTCATGAATATGACAGTATTTTTGAGCTTTATTTGTTACAGTTATTAGAAATATATAAATTTTGGGTTTTTTTTTACCTTGAATGGTAGAGCATTTAGTTGTGGTGGATTTTTCTCGGCCCTCTTATGGAATTATTGATGGTCTTTGATGGGTTGATATATATATATATATATATAATATCTTTGAATTTCAAAAAACATATCAAGTTCTTGTAACAATCTAATTAAATCTCCAAAGAGATAATTAATAATAATGTGTAGACAGAATACCACATAGTTAATAAATTAACAAGTGCAATCAGAATTTTACCATAGCTTGTGCTTCAATGGTAATTGGCCAAAAATACTGAAAATGTGAAGAATATTTAAAAGGAGAGAGAGAGAAAATGATAAATTTAAAAATATATATATATATATATATAATAAACCATAAAATGTTAATAATTTGGAGTTGATATCAAGTGAATACAAATGAATTAAGAAATGAAATATGAACTAAATATAATGGAAAATTGCATAACAGGAGATTTAAATTAGAATTGGATATGAAAAAACACGTGTAGATATAATTTTCAACCTGGATGTAATGGGCTGCTAGGGCAAAAATTCATATAAGCCTAGAAGCCACAACTACTTAAAGCCGAGTGTTTAAGGATTAATGTCTACACACATGCAGAAAGAAGTCAAAACAGAACTTTAAACAAACTTAATTAAAAACATTATTGAAGAAATTTAATATAATAAATTAAGGCTATAACTTCGGCCAACAACTTAAATCGCTCATTAAATGAGCCTTTACTTATTTCAAACACATATAACAAAACGAGCCAACCAAACATGAAGTCGCTCCAATATATACTCTCTTGTCAATTCAAGATCAACTCTGTAACAGTGAAACTTGCAGTTATACAAATCAACCAATCAGGAACTAGTGTACGTCATCGGCACGATGATGCAATACTGAAACAGAGATACAGTCATTCATCTCCAGATGCGTGGAATTCGTAAAAGTATGACGTCATACAGTCAAAGAAAAAGAAATGCTTGTAAGCTGCGGCTGAAACGATTTCGTAACTAGACTAGAAAGCAAACATCGATACCGAACAGTCTCAGAATTCAGCCACAAATCATAACGACATTAAACAATGACGTCGACACCGATTTCGATATCGGCGAGAACGCCGCGATATGACATCAATGGCCCGTCTTCCACACATCTGGGTGATGTTACAAACATGTACAAGAAAATGAAACTAAGTTCAAAACTTTATATACAGTTTCATTAGAAACTTATATTTTTCAAATGATGTCAGTTTTTTTTTTCACTTCCAGTACAGCAAGATCTCAGATTAATAGGAAATAAGCAAATAAGCTAAGTATAATTATAAGAAGTCAAGCATTATATATAAATTAACTTTTATTTTCAAAAATTTTCTTTCTGAACTTTTCTAGTGTAATTTTAGTAGGTGGTTTAGTAAAATAATCAGCTAAGTTTTCTTTACTAGATATATATTTTAAATTAAACAAATTTTCATAAACTAAGTTTCTTAAAAAGTGATATCTTACATGTTATGTTTAGTTTTACTGTTTTCTATAGGAGAATTAGAAAAATCTATAGCTGCTCTATTATCACAATATAAGTTAAACTTTGAAAAATGAGATGGAAAGATTTTTAGTTCTTTACCCTCTTTTATTATGTTAATTATCCAAATAAGTTCCTTAGCAGCATCAGTTAAGGAAACGTACTCCGCTTCCATAGTTGAAAGAGCTACACAACGTTGTTTAGATGTTCGCCAAGAAATTACTGCATCATTTAAAAATAAAATACACCCCCCAATCGATACTCGATCGTCTCAGTTAGATGCATACTCAGCGTCACTAAAACAATTTATTGAAAAATTATCATTACAAGACAAATTTAATTTTCATATCTTGTATGATATACATAGCCAAGGACCTTTTAATAAAGTGACCAATATATTTTACCTGGATTGCTTTGAAATTGTGAAAGAAGATTAACTACATAACTAATATCAGGATGCGTCCTGTTAGCTAAAAAGGACAAACATCAATTAAGTTACGATATGGAATTTCTTCCATTTTAGCAATTTCTTCATTTGTTTGAGGGCAATCCTTTTTAGAAAAAATAACTCCCTTTGAAATAGGCAAAGATACAATAGGTGGATAATAACTTTTAAATTGATCATAAATATTTTCTATGTAATCTGTCTGCTGAATAGAAAAACCATTTTCAGTTTGTTCAAAATTTACACCAAACAGTTTAACGGTCTCCCCCAAAACTTTAATGTTGAATTTTCATTTTAATAATTCTATAACTTCATAAATTTTATCTTTATCTTTTCTCAACAAAATCATATCATCGACATAGAAAAGCAAGACAATTTCAGAATTAAGAGAATAAACGCAGTTAGTCCACTCGAACTTCTTAAAATTTAAACTTTCTAAAACGGAATGAAGTTCGTAAAACCATTCTCGACCGCTCTGATGAAGTCCATACAGAGCCTTCTTTAATATGCAAACGTGATCTGGTTTTTCAGATTCTACGAAACCAACTGGTTGTCTCATGTAAATAATTTCCGATAAAGGAGCATATAAATATGCAGAGCGAACGTCCATTTGAATATGGTACCATTTCAATCCACAAACTAAAATCGAGAAAAATAAACGTATTATAGTAAAATTAACTACAGGACTAAAAACTTGACCATATTGATAATACCCTTCTCTTGTCGGAAGCCTTGTGCAACGAGACGCGCTTTATATCTAATTATTTCATTCTCTTTATTACACTTAATGGTATAAACCCATCTGCTTCCCAAGATTCTAGCATTCGAAGGTTTTTCTATTAAAGTCCAAACTTCTCAATCTTTAATAATTTTAATTTCCTCTTCCATTGCACGCTTCCATGACTCAGCTTGAGGAGAACAAATTGCTTCATGAAATGTTTTTGGAATGTTCACCTGATCCCACTTTAATTGTCATTGATTTAAATTATTTGCTTCCAATTCCTGATTTATAATGTCCGTAAAGTTATTTTTACCACTGAAGTCAAATACCTTTCGATCAAAAGGGATATTTTTAGATTCACAATAAGTTTTAGCATCGTTTTGGGATCTCAAACGCATGTTGGTTCCTAATATGCTATAATAAATATCTGTACGCGATCCATCTGAATGAGGAACAGCTTTTCGAAACCACTCAATCTTGGGTTTAGTTAACGTAGATTTAGATACTGTTTCTATCGATTTTGAACTCTCCGACTCCCCCTCAATTAATTTAACTTGTTTATCGGGTTCAACATACGATTTTTCAGTATCAAAAACCTCCGAATCGTCAAAATCCAATGCATCCAAATGGAATAAACTTCGGTCAGACACCTGTTTATTTTTAACTGGTTCCTCTATTCTAACATTGATGGTTTCGATAACTATCTTTTTCGGAGATCCACACACGGTAACCTTTTGTATGAAGGGCATATCCTACAATCACCCCCTTTTTTGCATGCATATCTAGTTTACTCCGATTATGTTTAGGAATCCCAGCGTATGCAGTGGAACCAAAAACTCTTAGATGTTTGACAGATGGTACTTTTCCCCCAAATAATTCAAACGGCATCTTAGTGAAATTCTTATGACAGGTGCGATTCCAAGTATAGACAAAATATAACAAAGCCTCCCCCCAGAATTTTTTATGCAGTTTAGACTCATTAAGTAGTGTTCTTACCGCATTTAGGGCAGTTAAATTGAATCTCTCCACAAGACCGTTCATTTCTGGAGAAAATGGGTTCGTCCGCTCAGGTTTAATACCTCTGTCATCTAAATATTTTTTGAATGACAGAGGCAAGCAAGCAACAGCACGCTTTTGAAACTTTACAAAGCAGTTAAAAACCTCGGATTTTTCTCTCATCAAGTAAATGCAAACTTTTCTGGAAAAATCATCGATTATAGTCCGGAAATACCTATTACCTCCTCTAGATTTAGTATTAAACGGGCCTGCTACATCAAGGTGCAACAGCTCTAATGGCTTTACAGACCTAATTTTTCCAATTGGTTTAAAGGAAACACGTCTAGCTTTACCAATTTTGCAAGGCTCACAATCTAACTCTTCATTTTTGAGTGGAGGCAATCCCCTAACTTTATCAATGGTTCCCAATACGTAATCCTTATTTATGTGGGCAAACCGTCTGTGCCATGTTTCTAAACTGTTTTCTATATTAACCTGATTAACCTCTAAATTATGAAAATTTTTATCATTACGCTTAATATATTGAGGAAAAACATAGTACAGACCATTTTTTTTTATTAGCTGAAAATAATTTATCCCCATTTAAAAATACGTCTATTTGCCCATTTTTACCGACAAACGTGGCTCCTTTCTCTTCAAAGAGATGGCCCGTCATCAAATTATGTCGTAATTTAGGTGAATATAAGAGATTGTGTAATGCAACAATCTGATTTCTGCCTTTACAATTAAATTTTATAGTTCCTCTGCCTAGAACTTCACAAGCTACCCCATTAATTGCTACCTTCATTTCTATCCCAGAGACAGGCTCAAAAACCCAGAATAAATCTTTACGTGAGCAAAAATGGGAACTAACGGCAGTATCAAACAACCAGGCAGTATTATCAGTATTTAGGTTACAATATGCTTCAGCTATAAAACCCACTTCACCATGTTTTCCATTAGACCCATTTTTAAACCTTCTACAGTTTTTAGCAAGATGGCCAATTTCACCACACTTAAAGCACTTCCTAGTTTCATTAAGTTTAAAATTAAAACTGGGACCTGCTGTACTTACCTGCATTCTATTAGAAGGTCTAGACTTTTGCTTAGAAGATGGCTTAAACTTCACATTGTTACGTTTATTTTCATTATTATATAAAGCAACTTCATTAAACACACTTAAATTAGAATTTTTGTTAAGTGAACAATTAAACAATTTTAATCTTGCTTCCTCAGAACAACAATTCATTCAGAACATTTTCGAATGTAAAGTCCTCATCCGAAAAATGGTAAATCATCTGGACGATGCCTCTGTACTCATCAGGGAGATGTCTAATCAACTGAAAAGGCTTCAACCACTCTGAAATGGGACGACCAGCATCCTTTAATTGCATGACGATAGCTCTCAATCTAGCACCATACAGATTCAGTTCTTCCCCAGGCTGCAACTTACACTCGAAAAACGCGTCAGTCAATTCCACAATACGAGCACGGCTACTGGGACGAAAATGTCTCTCTAATGCTTGCCACGCTACATACGGATCCTCGAAACCAGATAATAAAGGCCTCAACTCCTTCGACACATTCAAATACAGAATGGAATAAGTCCTTATTCTTTTTGCCAAATCCGTAGCACTAGGAGCCTTCGCTGGATCGGGATTCTCGGGTAGTTTTGCAGATACACATTCCCATAGAGATTTTTCCATCAGAAGAACACGGACATCTTCTCGCCACGTGCTGTAATTGGACGACGTCAATTTATCAATCGGAAGAAAATCGGCACTCGATGAAGACGACATCATGGACTTCAAAACTATTCAACTGAGGAATGCAAGCTCAAATTTAAAAATATCTAACTCCTCTGCATGTTGCAGGCTTCAATCCAGGCTGGGCCCATAACCCGTAACGGGCTGCTAGGGCAAAAATTCATATAAGCCTAGAAGCCACAACTACTTAAAGCAGAGTATTTAAGGATTAATATCTACACACATGCAGAAAGAAGTCAAAATAGAACTTTAAACAAACTTTATTAAAAACATTATTGAAGAAATTTAATATAATAAATTAAGGCCATAACTTTCGGCCAACAACTTAAATCGCTCATTAAATGAGCCTTTACTTATTTCAAACACATGTAACAAAACGAGCCAACCAAACATTAAGTCGCTCCAATATATACTCTCTTGTCAATTCAAGATCAACTCTGTAACAGTGAAACATGCAGTTATACAAACCAACCAATCAGGAACTAGTGTACATCATCGGCACGATGACGCAATACTGAAACAGAGATACAGTCATTCAGCTCCAGATGCGTGGAATTCATAAAAGTATGACGTCATACAGTCAAAGAAAAAGAAATGCTTGTCAGCTGCGGCTGAAGTGATTTCGAAACTAGACTAGAAAGCAAACATCGATACCGAACAGTCTCAGAATTCAGCCACAAATCATAACGACATTATACAATGACTTTGATATCGGCGAGAACGCCGCGATATGACATCAGGATGTACCCACACGTGTTTTAAAAAATAATTCAGTATTTCATAATTATACTGGCATATATGCTAAGATCAGTATAATCATACAGGTATACTGAATTATTACCAGAAGACAATTGGAAATAATAAAAATGGAAATAAAAAACTTGTAAAGAATAGATAAAATATTTTTACCAGATAACAGTTGGAAATAATAAAATTGGAAATAAAAAACTTGTAAAGAATAGATAAAATATTTTACTCACAATAATTATCCAAAATCCTTAAACAACACAAGGTCTAATTTATACCAATATGACCACATGGCGCACATCATAAAATATCAAATACTTGATGATATAGTCAAGTTGGGAGAAATTATTTGAAGGTTAAGTTGAGAGAACATATTTTAAAATATCACCTTAATTATTACACCTTAACACAAATTGATTTAAAACACACAAATTTATTTATGTGATAAATACACTCAAAAACAAATTTATATTTGTGAATATACAAATTTTCCATTTAATTTTAATCTTTAAAAGTAAAATTTAAATACACAAGCGATAAGCGCCCTCTATAGGTAAATTAAAAATATTATTAACATTTATTTGATAAGTAATGTGCTGCCCTCTATTGGAATAATAATTATTCAAAATTAAGTTTGATTTACAAATATATATAAAATGTTTAAAGCTTTTCCTTTCAATTTTAAATTTAAACATAATAAAGTAATTTAATGCTTGTTTGTTTTTTAAACTTGTACACTCATAAATTTAAGGCATGGTCTTGGCAATGCACAGGTTAGCTTAAGGCGGTATTCAAAAGAATTGTTTTCCATGCTCAACAACTCAAAATTTTGAGACACATTTTCAGACTCATTTTTTAAAATAAAAACATGAAACTTGGCGGCGTGATTTATGAAGACATTTATAAGGGCCCCATGTTTTTATTTTTCATTCAATTAATTAGAAATTGATTTACAAACAATTATTTTCACAGTACAATTTTTTTTTTTTTTTTTTCCAGTGCTATTGCTTCGGGAAATTTGGTTCAAAATGTCCACTTTGACAGCCTTTTTAAAAATATATTTTGTTGTTATCAAAAAATCGACACAATACGGACATTATAAAGTTTCTGAATAAGAGAACCTGCCAATTGGATGCATTTTAGAGCAAAACTGAATTTACAAATGTGTCTCAAAATAAGCAGTTTGGATTTGAATACACCCTTAAATGATGAAAAGAAAGTTTTAAAGTTCATTTTGGGATGTCCTTTTGAATGAGCAAGCAGATTCTGACGTTTGTGATGACCTGAATTACATTTTCTCTTTAAAATTCGGGGTGTTCAGCATTGTTAAATATTTATTTGAGAAAGTCACACTGGCTTCTTGTGTTTTTGAGTAGGAGTGCAATGGAGCATGCTGGAGCCCAGTATTTGTAAAGGTCGAATTCAAGCTTTAAAGTTCTCAAGTTGAAATTGCGTTTTGGTATGCTACTTCTGAAGAAAAATTGATCATTTCTATATGGGGACTTTCTGTGTGAACTGTTAATTAAAGTAACTTTCTCACAAGTAATTTGGCTGTTTGAGCATTTTGTGAAGGAAAGTGAACTTTTCCTAACTTTCTTCTTTTGAATAAGTGAAAATTTTTATTAAGTAAATGATGTTCAGAGTGCTACATATTAATGTAGAAAGAGGGGTTAAATATTGTTCCTGGTTTTTGGTCATGAGATGTTTTCTTGATGCTATTCAATCTTTTAAATTAATTTTTTTCTATTGTACAGTGCTCTTTTATCACATTGCTGTTTTATGTTTAACATTTTAAAATGCAGAGTATTGGATATTTTTTAACTAGATTGTTTTAATGCATGGTATCGCCTTTTCTTGAAGTTCAAAGTTAAATTTGATACTTATTAATAGTGTTTATGTTAAAAATAGTTTAAATTAATGTTTAATTGATAATACTGTGTTTTTGTGCTAAAATGATTTTGATCAGCGTTTCTTTTACAATGCAGTTAATTTGAAGTGGAATTTAATTAAAGTTATGTTTTTTTTTTAAACTGTTTTTCTGTCTAAATTTGATTTTTATTTTTAATAAGTTTTTTTTTGGCTCCTACTATATTTTTTAAATTCCTTTTTGACTTATTCAGTTTAATATGATATATATATATTTCTTTTTTTGTTGTTGTTGTTGTTGTTTAATTCAGTACTGGAAGTTTGTTTACAATATCCCAATTACCCAAATACTGATTATTATTTTTTTTTTAAGCTAATAAATTTCAATAGATGTTTGAATTAGAAATTTTATTTAAGTTTTTCTTAGTTAAATTAGTATTTTTAATTTTTAATTCATGCTTAACGTGGGAATCCTAACAATACAATACTACTTTTTTATGTAAATTTCTAGGCATCTGACATCTTGATCTTCTGGGAAATCCTAATGAGTAATGAATATGATGATGTAATGAGTAATGAATTTTATATATTTTTTTAGCTAATCTGTTATGTTTTTGACTATGGAGTTTTTAATTTAAATTTTATGCAGTGCGCGTTTAACTTGTAGTTTTTTTTTTTTTTTTTTTTTTTTTTTTTTGCCATTTTATGTTAGGCAATTTATGTGACTCGGACCCTGATGTTAAATATGTCCTTGCATTTATTAAATAATAGTTATATGGGGGGAGTCATTTATGTTTTCTTTTTTTTTTATCTTGTTATATTTTAAAGGTTTTTTTTTTTTTTTTTTTTTTTTTTTTTGTGTTAATTTATAATGATAAAGTGGTTAAATTTAAATATGCTCAGCTATGTATTTTTGCATAATTTTAAAAGTTATAGAAATAATTCTTGACCATATCTTAGGAATTGTTTCAACACCTTGCCTAGCTGAGGGTACTGCTTGACTCTTAATAAATTAATGTTTTAATATTCCTTTATGTGCTCCCTATATTGCCTTGCATGTTTTTCAGCTTTCTGCAGTTGTTAAACCATATCTGAAAAAGAAGATTTAAATTTGTCATGCTTCTGAGTGGTAATGAAACAGTACAAATTATGTAGCTTGAACTCTTTAAACACATTATTCTGGAAATCTATTTTACATTAATTCTATGACCTGAAAAATAAATTAAACAAAGCTCACGTATATGCAAAACCCATCAGTGTGATGAAATGTGACATGGTCAATGCAAATAACTATGAAATATCCTGTACATATTTTAGTTTGAGAGGGAGGACCCACTTACCCCCAACACTTACTGCTATGAAAATAAAATGAGTGCCAGAAATATCAATGTTTAACCCACATTATCATGATTCACAATCAAATTTTCTGCCGATCGATCACTCGATCGATAAGTTTAGGTGCTACTCTTTTAAAGTTATTTGTGTGAGAATCTATTATTTTTTTTTATCGATGTTGTTTTATACGATATCAATGTTCATCGATTCTCTAATTTTTCAGAATCGCCCATCACTACTGTAAGCTGTAATAATAAAATTAAATAGAAATATTTATGTAGTAAGAAAGTACAGAAAAAATGTGTACAGGGATAAGACAAAGGTTAAATATTCTTATCACTTGGCATATGCCATAAAAATCACCAAATTGGGTGTCTCTCTTGTTCTAGGATTCTGCCAATCTGTTTCCTTACAACATATGATTTTCGGTAGAGCTGTTGCAAACCATATGTATTTGTTACCGAGTAACGAGTATTTTCTCTGATAAGTACCACCAAATTGTTACTTCGGAATATGACTCGTTAGTCATTACTGATTCAACATTCTGCAGAGCTAAATGAAACAAACTGCAAACACTACCTTCACTCGCATGATTCATGACGCTAGATAGTTTGATGCGAAAAGATGAGAGTTTTTGTTTGCACTTCGGACTCAATGAATTCGTAGTCAGTTGTTTCTGTATCAGTATCACATCACATACGGATGTTCATTTAGTCGTTTCGTTACTTTATGTGTCATTATGTTAGTTTTGTTACTTTGGCTTCATAAAGACCCATTCGTTCACGTAAAGACCATTTATTCTTTTAGGGATTACACTTTTTTTGTAATCTCACAGATATGAAGTTTTGCATGTATTTTTCAAATATTAACAGCAGAACTGATTGCATAAGAAGAAACTTATAGAACTTATTTTGACCAAAAATATATTAAAATTTCCATGCACATATTTAAAAAAGAAGGAAAATATTAAGGAACCATGGATCTAAGAAATAAGGATGCAAGACATGTTTGTTTTTCTTGTAGGATTTTAATTAGGCTTATTTAGTATTAATTATGCATTTAATCAATTAAAATTGCTCATAATTTTACTGTAAAAAGAACAGAAGCTTATAGTGAAATAAAATATTCGTTGTAGCTATATTTAAGGAAGCATAAAGTATTTCTATGAAGTATAACTTTTATAATTATTGATTTTTATTTGTAAACGCATAAAATCAGTGGGTGCTCATGATCAGAAATTAAGAAATCGATTAGAGTCTCTCTTTTTTTCTTTAAATGCAAGAGTTTTCAGGAGATACTGTCAAAATGGGTGTTTTGAAACGGATTTACGGATGTGACAGTAATGGAAGGATCGTCATCCAACAGCACTTGATTATAACTTGAGATGTAATACATTTATTGAAATATGAAAAATGCTATTTGATTCCACAATATTTCAATTGTCGTGACTGACAATTTTATGTATTAAAATGAGTCTATGAATGTGCCAGAAAGTTTTGCTACATTGAGAGGGAGAAAATATGTTTTTGGGAACAGTTTTAATGCTACTTTCCGTTATAGACAGGTTCTGTGGTTGTAGGTTTACTGTTTTCAGTGAACAATGAGCATTTCTATTAAAAATACTGAGTAGTATTTTCTCTTTAATATATACAGTAAAACCTGCTGAGACAAAATTGTAAAAAAACACAGAAAAATTCTGATTTGGACAGATTTTTCCGTCTTAGCAGATGAAATTGTATTGTATTATTTTCATGGAAATGGACATAGGAATATTTCTATTCAAGGCAGAATTCTATTTTTACATCTGTTATTGTATTTATTATTATATTTTAATTAATTTCACTTTTATGCAGATTTCCGTTACAGAGAGGCTGTGTAGTAACAAGATTCCATTATGGGTCTAGGTAACAATTTTCCAAACACCTCATGTATCATATATAATTAGATTTTATGCAGTTCTGTGAACATATATTTCACATCTAAGTACTTTAAGAGCACTCAGTTTGATATTTTCTAAAGTGTTAAATCAAGGCATGTACCCAGATATAAAATATTCAGATATAGTATCTTTGATGTTTTAATGAATAATTGAAGTTAATTATAATCAAAACAATCTTCTGAAAATTAGAAAATACACCGGATATCTGTGTAGTACTTGCGACGATTGTTAATATCCGTTTTCTAAATAGATACGAAAGTAACGAGTAACGGATACTTTCTAATGGGTAGTGAGTTTGAAAGTAATGAATATATATGGATAGTCATTAGTCATTGCTTTTACAGCACTAATTTTCGGGGACATTTAAAAAAATTTGATTTATTCAATACTTTTTAATTTGCTTATGTTATCCCAATTATACTGCCCATATAGTCTAAAACTAACCATTTCTTCAGTTGTGTATATCACCCATTATCTTATCTTAAACTAGCGGCCCTCCCTCGCTTTGCTTCGGGTTAACCTTGAAAACCTTCATCTCTTTGTGTTTTCTGTAGACCTTTTTAATGTGTACAATAATTAGTACATTATTTTGATAAATCTTGTAGGGTTCAGCCTGCGTTTGCAATGTATAAGCGGGAAAAATGAAATTATTTACGACATCACATTAAAAACCTCAAAAATAACAGTATTTCTCCACTATTTAATGGATATACATATAAACCTTCCTCTTGAATCACTCTATCTATTAAAAAAAACCGCATCAAAATCCGTTGCATAGTTTTAAAGATTTAAGCGTACATAGGGATATAGGGACAGAAAAAGCGACTTTGTTTTATACTATGTAGTGATTTATCTGAAATTACAAGGCAAAACATATGGTTATTATACATATAAACCTTCCTCTTGAATCACTCTATCTATTAAAAAAAACCGCATCAAAATCCGTAGCGTAGTTTTAAAGATTTAAGCGTACATAGGGATATAGGGACAGAAAAAGCGACTTTGTTTTATACTATGTAGTGATCAGACCTTTAACTCATATGTAAGAGGTCACAGAATTCTAATTAAGAAGATTGCATTTTAGAAAATTTACATTAATTCAGAATTGCGAGTATTTTTCTATCTTTTTTAAAGTAAAGAATTTTTTGTCATCTGGGAAACAATGCTATGAATAATACTTAATAAATCTGTACTCATCTAAATTCTATCCATTATTAATAAAGACTTTCCACCTTGATACGGATAGAACTTTAATATTTTTATTTTGAGACATCTAGAAATTGCTATGTAAATGAGAACACAAGAAGTTTTAACATCTGAAATAATATATAATTTGAATGATACATACCAAGTTCTTCTGACTCAAGCCACTTACATACTATCAGTAACTGCTCTGAAGCTAGGCCCGAAGTTTTAGCAGTTTCATTCATGATGTCAAACTGATCTTCTAAATTAAAATAAATATAGATAATTTTTTTCATGTAATTGTTGAGCTGAATTACAAGAAAACAAACAGCAGTTATTTTAATTTGCAAATGAGTTTTCCATGACAACAGTTCTTTAGAAATGTATTTTTTATTTAAGGAGATTAAAAGTTATAAAATAAGAGCTCTAATTTTGCATACCATTCTTACTAATCCACGGCAAAAGGGAACGTGACAACCTCTGTAGGTTGCCCACACCCCTCGAGCCGTGGTATAGCAAGAGCCGTCGTGGTAGCTCGACATATGACCTAGCGACCGTCTCCCCCTATGGGGTCTCGCGAACGAAGTCGTCGGGGGTTCCATGGCGGTTCATCAAGGTTCCGTCTCTGCGGATGTTTCCTCTGAGATGTGGGGTTACTGCCGTGACGACTACGTCACCATACCTTGGTAAAATGACCTGGGGGTCCGCAGTGGGGAGCGGCCTCAGGCCGATCGCAGCGCCGGGCGAGACAAAGCCCTGGTGCGTTAAAAGCCCTTCAGAGGCTTGGGTGCGATGGTCGTTTACGCGCGTCGGCGACCCCCGTGGGCGCCTGACGGCGCAGGATAGTTTTATACCATTCTTACTATTTGATAAATAAGTGTCAAATTAATAATAATTTTCTTTTGTTAATTATAAAAGAGGAGGACTTATTAAGTGCTGTCAACTTTTATGGGTAGTAATGTGTAGTTCAAGCTCAGAAAATGCATAATTTTATGATGTCAAGTGTAGTTACCAAAATTATGAAAACATTCAAAATGAAAAAAATATAAAAGATAATAGTAAAATGAACATTTATCTATTTTTTTAAGCACATTAAAGTATCAAACATTAAGATCTCAAACAGTACAAAGAAAAATTTTACAAATAAAAACATTTTCATTGGTGTATAGGTCTTATACAAATATACGTATCTTCATTATTATTTCTTTTTCTCCCAAATTTAAAATCACCCATAAGTTGAATAAAGCATACATATTTAATTAACATCACAAGATAAAAAATGTTGCCAAAATATCAATTGAATAATTTTTCTTAAATATATTTCCTATACAAAGCCCTGCACAATACACATTGTGAATCGCAATAAAAATAATAATGGGAAATTTATACATTCTGAAAAATGAAAAAGAAACCAAAAACATGGCAAGAAAAGAGTATCTCATGTTAAAAAACAACTTGAAAAAGTGTAGTTTCCACATCTAACATGTAGCAGTTGGCAGCCATGCTTATTATTGTTTTGTTATTACCACTACCAATTCATTAGATTGCTTTCTAAAGAAATTAATAAATAAATATACAAATATTTTGGGCAAATTTTTTTTAATCATACTTTATCAATATATAACAACATGAGATATCATATTTTGAAAATAAATAATAATATTGATTTGCAAATTAAACTAAGCATATATACTTTAAAACACTATTAACACATTGACTGCCGCAGACCGTGACAAAGTGGCTTTTTTTGGCAGACTTTGATTCCAAAAAGGCAAATTTTGTGAAAATTGGACCTTTTCTTAATTTTTGGAAAAAACTGACCCAAAGACAAATAAAAATCATCCGGACAGAAGAGGGGATCGTATTGAATTTATTTCTGCTTCGGGTACTTTTGAGCCTATTTCTCTATTTACTTTCCTAAATGAAAAGTGAGAAATTATACGATATAACATCGAAAATGTATAGTAATTAATAAAGAAAACTTATTTTTATAGATTATTTAGATTATTTGTTATATTTGCGGGGATGGGGTTAAACAGTTTTTTAAATTAAATATTGCATTCATGTTAATAACTTGCCTCCTTTTATTCTGTTTTTGGGACAGATTTACTAGGTTTTTTTTTTTTTTAACAACTTCTTAGATACTCCGCAGGGCTTGAAATTCAATTTTTCCTAGGAGGGGAGTCTCCCTCTCAACATTTATAAATACAGGGGAGTTGAACTGTTTGGGAGGAGGGGAAATATTTTTAAACCCCGCTATTATTTTACGTGTTATTTAAAGAATTACAGTAATACAGGCATGACAAAATACCATTTAAAAAATTTAAATCGACAACTCAGAATAATTATGCAAAAAGTTTATTTTTATTTAAAAAAATGAAGTCAGCTTTATATACATAACATCTATTTTTCAACTTTCACCAAATGTTATGGATTCTTAACAATTAGGTTGTTAGAATTTCTGAATTTAGAGTTTATTTGGGTACTGAAGCTTCTTTTACAATGTACGCTTGTGACAGGCAGCACAAGAGCAACTTTTATATAACTTTAGAAAAAATTAGAAACTCATATGGTTATGCTCTCTTAAAAGAATTTTAGAAAACTTTGCAAAATCTGATGTGCCTTCCTTTTAAACTACTTGTATGAACAATGCATAAGGGAAAGTCGTCTAAAACGGGGACGGCTGGTCAAATGGGGACGTTAGAATTAACACTGATAAATGCTACCATCGTAAGATCTAACATATTATTATGATTCATGGTTGCCAATATGCCATTTTGAATTGTGCTATTGACAATTTTAATTAATATATTGTTTTCCATAAAATTTTCAAGTTTTGACTCTTTTTCTTTCCAATTTTCATTGTGGACTGTATTGGAATTGATCAAGTCATCTTTGAATATTTGATTTTGTTAAGTACAGCAATGATTCTTCTAGATTTAAGTTACATTTTGGCATATTGCTTGATAAATTATCTTACATCTATACAGTACAATGTCTTTACTTCAGACACCCAAAGTACGGAATTGTCCAAAGTTCGGACTTATTCCGCGGCAATATTCAAGGAGAGAGGGAAAAATCAAAATTGTTGAAACAAAAAATATTGGAACATCACATTGGATATTTTTTTTTTCCAACAGCTATCAAAAGTCCAGAAATGCTCCTTCCTGCACTTATTAAGCATTTATTTTTCTCTTTTTGCTCTTCTCCCTGCATTGAGGAAAGACGGCGGAGTAAAGAACTGTTTTCTCTCTCTCTCTCGCTACGCTAATTCGTCTCCCAATCCGCTCCGCAGTCTAAAAATAGAAATGTGGGCAGCCGCGAAAACTAGAGCTTGGCAAAGAGAAAACTCAACTCATGAGTAACCAATCAGAGTCCGCTAATGGTAAAGCTGGGAGTAGAGTCATAGTTTTGCTTTCGTTATGTTTAAAGCTTCTTGGAGAATCCTCTGCGATCGTACACTGTGATTGGTGGCCTTTAAGATATGTTTCCCAGCTACTAACGGCTAGTGCTCGGATGGAATCGCAAAGACATCATTGCATTTTATTAGCAGGATTATCGGCTTAGACAATGACGCATTTGTACTATTTTTTTTTCTTTCTCTCTTATTATTAAGGAATTGGTTGAGAGATTTCAGATTTAATAATGAAGAGAAGTAAACCTAACGATGCAAAAGATAATAGCAGTTCTAAAAGAAAAACTAATTACCTTACAATCACTAAAAAGGTTGAATTACTTAGGAAATTGGAGAAAGGAACTACAGTGAAAAATTTATGTGAAGAATACAACGTTGGCAAATCAACAGTGTATGACATACAAAAGCAAAAAAAAGAAATTTTGGCATTTTTTGCAGACAGTGATGTACCCTTAGCAATGCAAGAACGAAAAACTATGCGTTCGGCCAATAATGAAGACCTAGATAAGGTTATGATCGAATGGGTTCGGCAACGAAGGTCCGAATATGTACCCTTAACAGGACCAATGATTATGGAACAAGCCAGAATGTTTCACAAGGATATGAATTTATCCTCCCCTTGTGAATATTCTACTGGCTGGCTTACCAAATTCAAAAGACGGCACGGAATACATCAATTGAGAATATGTGGTGATAGAGCTTCCGCAGATCATGAAGCAGCAGAGCACTATGTGGATGAATTTAATAAATATCTGATGAATCATTAACACCAAACCAGATCTATAATGCTGATGAAACTGGTTTGTTTTGCCACTATCTACCACGGAAAACACTTGCAACGGTAGATGAAACTGCACCCACAGGCATTAAGGATGCTAAAGAAAGAATCACCATTTTAGCTTGCACAAATGCCGCAGGCACTCATAAGTGCAAACTTTTAGTTATTGGCAAAAGTGCTAAACCTCGAGCCTTTAAAGGAGTCAAAACCTTTCCCCCAGTACACTATAAAGCAAGTAAAAAGGCATGGATAACACAGGAAATAATGACAAAATGGTTCCATAAGCATTTTGTACCTGAAGCTAAAGCTCACTGCTAAGTTGTCGGTCTTCCAAATGATGCCACTATTGTTTTAATTTTGGATAATTGCTCAGCTCATCCAGAGGCAGAAATTCTTGTTGAAGAAAATGTGAAAGTTTTATTTTTGCCTCCAAATTGTACATCACTAATATAGCCTATGGATATGGGCATTTTGCGTGCTCTAAAATGCCATTACAAAAATGACTTCCTGAGGCGTTTGCTCAACTTCATTAATAGAGGAGAAAATATACGCGACTTTGTAAAACAATTCACTATTAAGGATGCTTTGTGGAGTGTCTCTCGTGCATGGGACAATATTTCAGAAGACACTTTGAAAAATGCTTGGCATAATTTATGGCCTTCATCAATTTTTTTTGGCGCTGACGATCTGGAACCAGACTGGGAGGGTTTTCATTTACGGAAAGAGAAAACTTACATTTCGGAACTTTTAATGTATGCTAAATCCTCAGCAATGCCTTTAGAGGAAAGTGATGTCCTTGAAGTTATGGATGTTGATAAGGACGCACCTGTAATAAATTCATTAAGTGATGGTGAAATTCGTGAGATAGTCTTAAATCAACAAGAAGCAGAAAGTGACTCTGACAATGAGGAAAAAGAAGAAAAGATGCCAATCGATGACATCATAAACTCCCTGGATAATGCCATTAAAGGTCTAGAGCAAAGAAGTTTTATTACAGAATCAGAACTCATGTCTGTGTACAAAATAAAAGAAAAACTTCTTAATGAGAAACCTAAATTAATGAAGCAGCGCACATTAACTGAAATGTTTAATAGCTAAGTAAGTTACAATTTGTTCTTAAATTCTATGTTCTCTTAAATAAATGTTTTTTGTTATGATTTATTTAATGAAAAAGGTTGTTTAATTTAGTATTAATAGCTGTTATATGCAATTTTTAATATATGAATGTCATATTTTGCTTTTTTAAGCACTGAAATTTATTTTTCTTTTTATTAGAAAAGCAATATTTTTAATGACCCAAAATTCGGAAAAATCCGAAGTTCGGACTCAGTAAAGTCCCGAGGATTCCGAACTTTAGACTTTGTACTGTACAAGGTGACACCATGTTTTTAAACATACGTCTTTGTCTGCTAAAATGGGGACATTAGTGGTACAAGGTACAAACACCATGGGGGAATTGTGTTATTGTATGCTTTAATTTTTGGACAAATTTGGGGTATAATGTTTTTTAATGATGTAAAAACATTTATTTGTGGGTGCTTGATTGCAAAAGTTAAAAAAGGATTCTGAAAAAAAGAGAAAAATGAGCAGAAGAGAAGTAAAACTGTAATATTTCGTCTTCTTTTAAAAGCAGAACTGGGAACTATAGAACAGGAGAAAAATTTAAAAAATGAATAAGAAAAAAGGGCATTATTCAAGAAACCCAATAATTCTAATCCCACAATTCTTAACACCCAAAAACTGAAGAAAAGGAAAATTGACAAACCAGTGGAATCATCTATTGAAAAAGAAAATCATAACGATGAAACTTGCATCTTCTATAATGAACTGTACATAAATTCAAAGGCAGCAGTTGTAGCGGTTGTGTACATGTAGCCTGCTCAAGTGCTAAAGAAGGGGAGAATAATTTCATATATAACTCTCATGACTTTTTTTTTTTTTTTGGTGTAGCAAACTAGTATTTGTTGAAAACAATAATAACAATGATACTTTAGTTTGTATTATTTTTCTGTATTCTTACTTCTTGTCTTACTTCTGTATTCTTACTTCTGTCTACTCTTCTGTCTTCTGTATTTCTGTATTATTTTCTTGTTTTCTGTAACTTCATTTTTTTTTTTGTTCAAATAAACTTGTGTAATGAAATTTCACATTAAGCTTCAACTTTATGTTATTTCATATGAGAACCCCATTTTAACCAGCTGGTTGTCCAAAACGGGGACTTACAACATTTTCTATAAAAATATTTTTCCTGTCTAACCTAATGATTTTTTCTAAGAAACAGCCTTGAGATCTGATGATCTAGGACAGAGGAAAAGGATAGATGTAGCATAGATAAAGCATAGTTGTACATGCGTTCTCATTGGTTAATACAGACTGATCATCGATTAAAAATAGTTTCTCTTATCCACAAATCTTACGTGGTGTCAGCAGTTACGGAAGACGAAAAATGCCTGGAATCACGTTCACCACTGCCTTTCCCTCTTCTCTCGTACCCCCCCCTTTGCAGATCAGCTCCCACAACTTTGCGAGTGTTTGGTCGGAGTATGCACATTAGTCGCTGTTTTAAAAAGCAGAATTTCCCGGAAAATGGCGAATTTTTTCGGATGGAAGACTCCCGCCCACGATATTCTTTTGGGCAGGATTTCAAAATTTTTGGTGTGAATCCTGCCATTCCCGAGGGGGGGGGGGCAAAATTGTTTTTATATCATTGTTATAATGAAAAGCAATTACTTTTTCTTTTTTTTCATGGAAGTCTTTTGCAAAATGTTTAAGAAAAGATAACATAAAAGAGTCAAAATATATCATTTTTTTCTCCAATTGTCAGTATCATAGTGCGGTATTGTCAGAGCCTAATGGATTGCTGAAAGATCCATGAATCAACAATAACCCTCCTAAACAACTGTCTCTGTCCAAATGAATTAAACCCTTTTTCCTTCCTTAGAAAAATCATCTCAGGGAACATACAGAGGAGTGTAAAATGGGCTACACACAAGAAGCCAGATTAGTTAAAAGAATTTTTGTATTGACATTTTCTTTTCTTAATACTATGTGCTCAATCTTATCCTTGCTCTCTTCCAGCTAAACTTTTGTTCAGGCAGGTTTTCTTTCTGAGACAAAATCCAAATACAGTGACCCATGAAATCGTAACTAGTCTACAATAGAATTCTGCCTTAAACAGAAATGTTTCATGATCCTAATGAATGGAATGCCATACAAGTATACCTGCTAAAATAGTTTTTTTTTTGGGCCCTAATGATTCCGTTTTCACATGTTTTACTGTCTAGTGTAATAACCAATGTAAAATTAAACAAAGTCACATAGATTAAGCTTGCAACTATATAGACGATGAGTATGAGGATTGTTTCACAGCTTTATAAAGGAGCTCTCCTTCTTTATGAAAAATCACAGTAGCAAAACAAGGTGCTGCTCTAGTTTCTCAGTATGTTTTATATGGTATTTTGTACTGAAAAGGTAAGCCTCAAATTTTTTTAGATATTTTTGAATTTTTGTTTCAGTTATTTTTCATTCTTTTTACATATCACAACACTACAGTTTTTGCACTTATCCGTTTTTAATGAATATTTTAAGTCTTAAATACTCTCTTCGCGTGTGCCAATGTAACTACAGTAAAATCTGCTAAGACAAAATCAAAAAAATATTCCATCGTAAACAGGTTTTTGTCTTAGCAGGTATAGTTACATTTTATTCCTTTTGCCGGAAACATGAAATATTTCCGTTTAAGACAGGATTCCCTTATACGCAATTTCCGTTTTCGCAGATTTTATTGTATTTCAAGAAATGCTATTAGCTCTATGCAATTAGCTTCAGCATATATTTTCTACTTTTGAAAAACTAAAATTATTTTATAAAAAGGAATTCTAATGGTAATAAAATAATTATGATATAGTAAAATAAGTGAACACAGGATCGATAGGAACTGAAACAGGTTTCTATCTTAGCAGGTACAATTGTATGCAGTTCTTTTTGCCGGGATTATGAAATTTTTCCATTTAAGATAGGATTTCATTAGATACAGCTTTCCCTTCACAAATTACTCTATAAATATTACTGAAAAGGTTCTTAAAATTAAGGTTATCTTAATGCTCGCTTTGAAATGTTTGGAAAAAACTATTACCTCTATGGAAGTCCGCAGCGTTATCCAATGGTAATAAAATACAATAAAACTTGCTAAGACGGAATAGTTGGAGACTAAAAAAAAAGTTTCGTTTTAACCAGTTTCCATCTTAATACGTATAATTGTTTAATATTCCTTCCGACATGTGAAAATTGAACCTGTCTTTTATGGAATCCTCTCTTAAACGGAAATATTTCACGGTCCCGATGGAAGGCATACCATAACAATCTACCTGCTAAGACGGAAACCTGTCAAAAGCGGATTTTGTTTTCCCTGATTTACTGTACTGCTATTTATAAATCACTAAAACTATACACAGTAGTATTAGTTTTCTATAAATTAAACAAGCTATACTAATTAAAAGAAAGTTGTTTGTCTGTGTGTGTATGCGATGGCTAGCAAAATCTGCCGCACGTAGAAGTCTGAAAATTTGGTGCATATAGTCCAAGGCAGGTCCTGATGCACTTGAGGCTCATATTTTTAATTTTTTAAGACCTGGACCCCCTGGGGCCCCTTTAACTTTTTTGCCCTAAATTGTTGATAACTTGCCCCATTTTTATCTGATTTTAATCATTATTGGAGCGCTTTCTCCATTTAGTTTTTCCCCATTTCTACATTCCAGTTAAAACCATGGGGCCTGGTACAGGGCCCCTTGAAGTTTTTGTGAACTAAATTGTTAATAACTTGCCACCTTTTAATCCGTATTTCTTCATTTTGGAGGCCTTTTCTCCATGTAGTTATTCCTCCATTTCTACAGTCCATTCAAGACCCTGGCGCCCCTTTAAGTTTTTTGTGCCCTGCCCATAACAGTTAATAACTGGCCCCCTTTTTACCTCTTCTTCTTTGTTTTGGAGCCCTTTCTCAATTCAGTTATTTCTACCTTCAGTTAAGCCCCTGGCTCCCTAGAGCCCGGTTAAAGACCCATTTAAGTTTTTCTGTCATAAATTGTTAATAACTTGTCCCTTTTTATCCGATCTTCTTCGCTTTCTGGGCCCTTTCTCCATTTAGTTATTCCACCATTTCTACATTACAGTTAAAACCCTGGCTCCCTAGGGTCCAGTTAGGGACCCATTTGAGTTTTTCTGTCATAAATTATTAATAACTGGCCCTATTTTTATACGATCTTTCTGTTTGGGGCCCTTCCTCCATTAAGCTTTCATCCCCTCCATTTCTAGGTTCTAGTTAAGATTTGGCTTTTGGGGCCTGGTACAGGGCCCATTGAAATTTTTATATCCTAAATTGTCAATAAGTTGCCCCATGGGTGCAAGAAGTTCATCCAAGGCAAGACTGAAAACTTTTCTGAGAATTAAGGATAACCAATTAGAAATGTACTAGATTTCTATGTCTTGCACTATGGATAACAAGAACGAAAAATCATGCGTCAAGCATAGATTATGTAACACTTTCCAACGCTTCCAAAATAATTTTACGAATCATACTCTTTTATAAGCTAAAAGATAACATCTAAGTAATCCGAATACTTTATTCAGCCCTGTATAGGATCTATAGATTTGTATATATACTACATAGGATGCTAAATTTTAGTTCAGTTAGGAAACACGTAGCACAGTTTAAAATTCTCCGTCTGGAGTTAAATAATACGGAAATGTGTTCCCGAACTTTTGTACTTCCCTGTATAGGATCTACAGAATTTATACACACCACGTAATATACAAAAAGCAATTTAAAATTAAAATCGCATTCAGTAACTTAAAACGCACTTCCAGGAATTATTGTTAACATACAGTAGAGAATTCTTTTGTGTGTCCCTGTAAATGAACGATGACTGCTATACACACAATATTCTGTAGTAAGTCTCTTGTAATGAACCTTATATAAATTTCAATGCGTTTAAAATAGTGAAACATTATTTAAATAAACCGCAGACGATTTTTCTCCATAGACGTAATGTAACGGAATTCTTTTGACTGTCCCTGTAAAGTAAGTATAAGTGCTATGCACACCCTATTCCATATTAAGCTTCTTCTAATGCACCTTAGTGATATATATAAATTTCAATGCGTTTAAAGTATTGAAACATTATTTAAATAAACCGCAAATGATTTTTCCCCATAGACCGCAATGTAACGGAATTCTTTTGAGTGTCCCTGTAAAAAAACTATAAGTGCTACACACTTCCGTTGAAATAGGGAACATGCTATAGATAACGATTATAACATATAAAATTTGCAGGGCAATCCGAGCATATTTACGGGAGTTAGAGCACGGACAGACGGCAGACGGCAGACGGCAGACGGCCAGACGGCCAGACGGCAGACGGCCAGACGGCCAGACGGCAGACGGCCAGACAAACCGAAGTCATAAACACTTTTCAACTAGGTTGGAAAGTGTTAAAAATTGATCTCTTACAATAAAAGATAGTGAATAATAGTTCTTGATAGTAAAATTTCTATTATTTAAGTATATAAAAGTAGAATTTACTATTAATCAAAAATCTCTCCAGGGCTGAAATCAGTCCTGAGACTGAAGACTTGCACACATGAGTATGAATTCTCTTTTAATCTGATCATCTTTGTTTTTGTGGCCTTTTCTCCATTTAGTTATTCTTCCATTTCTATATTCCAGTTAAGACCCTGGCATGCATTTTTCACCCCTCTAATTGTGTCACCCTCCCAATATATAACTTTAAATTTGAGTCTTGGACTCCTCTTCCCTTGTCACCACACTCATATTTTTATTGGGGGCCCTAGGGCTATTTTTATGTCTTTCTTTAAAATATTATTCTAATGATTAATTCACACTCTATTGCTTAATTTCGACTAATTGAAGATCTAAAGTGCTAAGTACTAGGACCTCTTAAGATATTTTCATCTTAGGGCCCTGCTCAAAACTATCAGTTGGCCTTCTTTTGTACCCCCTATTATAGTTCCCTTAAAAATCATCATCCGATTCACTAGCATTTCTTACTAACAACTTCTTAGGTCCTCCCTAAGAAGTGCAAATACATGAACGATAAAAAACCCTTTTAATCCGATCGTCATCATTTTTGGGAACTTTTCTCCATTTAGTTATTCCATTTAAGACTCTCAGGCCCTGTGTAGAGCACCTTGCACCATGCATTTTTCATCTTTCTAATTGTGTTACCCTCCCAATGTAAAACTTTAAATTTGAGTCTTGGACTCCTCTTTCCGGGTCACCATCCTCATATTTTTATTGGGAGGGCTCTTTTTATGTCTTTCTTTAAAATATTATTCTAATGATTAATTCATACCCTATTGCTTAATTTCAATTAATTGAAGATCTAAATGCTAAGTACTAGAACCTCTTAAGATGTTTTCATTTTAGGGCCCTGCTCAAAACTATCAGTTGTCCTTCTTTTGGATCCCTTATTATAGTTCCCCTAAAAATCATCCAATTCACTAGCTTTTTTTTTTAACAGCTTCTTAGGTTATCCAGCTATAAATAACAAAAAAAAAAATTTGGACCTCAGCTATCACCAATTTTGAACCCTTAAAAATTGTCCGATTCACTAGATTTTTTTTCTAACAACTTTTTATCTCCTCCAGCTATTATATGAACAACAAAAAAAACTTCTCGGACCTCAGCTACTACCAATTTTGAAGATTAATCTCTTTCTAGGGGCCCTTGGTGCAGCTTCTTTAAAAATGATCAGATTCTCTTTCAATTTTCTTAAACATAGCTGTAGAGTCCTCTAGCTACTTTAGACTCTACTAAAAATTTCCGTAAACCCCAAAATCGGGTTAAAGATACAAAATCATACAAACTTGAGGTTTGTTTTAATTTATTATCAAGTGACCGACAATGTCGGGCGGGTGAGCTAGTTAATAAAACTATAAATCATAGTAAAAACTCATAAAAACAATTCAGCTATGAGCTGGACAAAAATTATTTTATACAGGTTTCCGTTATATAAGATAGGTTTGAATTGTTTTCCTTCCACCAAGACTATAAAGGTTTATCATTTAAGATAGATTTCTGTCATAGGCAGGTTCTGTTCTTACAGATTTTACTGTATGAATTAAACAACAGGAATTATGACTAATAAATAATTGTAACCATTAAATCACTGTATTCTTTTACATACTGTAAATCCTGTAAAAACGGAATCGGACTATAATTCTGCTTTAGACAGGTTTTTGTTTTGCTGGCATATTTGTATGGTGTTTCTTCCTTTGGAACCATGAAATTTTTCCATTACAGACAAGTTCCATTTTCAAAGGTTTTGCTATACTATTATCCAAGCCCATTATATGTAACAATGTATCGCCGCTCCCACCCCCTAAAACAACACCCTGGACCAGCCCCTGCCTGATATAATGAAAAAAAAATTAATCACAATAACAAAAACTTCTTATGAATAACATGCATGAAAGAACTCACTACAAGAATGCAAGCCAATTCGCTTGGAAATAGGAATGTAAGAATGCAAGCCAATTCGCTTGGAAATAGGAGTGTAACTATTATAAGCCATGTTTTTCTTGAGATAAAGTCAAATCAGGTCTTCTTCATTGCATATCTTCAATCAGCACCAGATAATGACAGCTGAAAAGAAAAAAAAATTAATTTCATGAAAATATGGGGGAAAAAAGTGACATGAGGAATTTTCAAAGAGCTCATATGCATACAACTTTTGCAAGATTTTAATTTCTTCTTCACTCAAACAATAAAAAATCTGGCTTGAATTTTTAAATACAAGCAATTAAACAGAATGAGATTTTATTCCTAAGTTTTAATTCAAAATCATTAAATCTTATTTTGTTGATTTAATGAGACATGACTTACACATATCATAAAAACAAACTATCTGATGCTTAAATGCTTTTAAGGGCAACTGTGAAAAGATATAAGCACATATGACAGACAGCAAGAGAGAGGGCACAGCTCCTCCTTAAATTTTAAAATATTAACTAAATTATCTTTATCTATCTTTGATGATTTAAAAAAAATGAAAAATGTTTGTTCTAAGCGACTTAAAATAATTAAACATTAAAAGAAAAAATATGAGTGAGGGTTTAAGTAATTTTATACATTATTATGAGAACTACATAAACCCTGTAGATCATTGATTGTGTATTTATTGTACAAGTAACAGAGAGTATAAACAAATTATAAATAAAGAATTTGAAAGATTTTTTTAACTTTGTGCATTGGGATGCGGGTGGGGGAGTGGGGAGAGGAAAAAGAATTTTAGATTTTTAAAATGCAGAAATTCACCAAAACGTAGAAAATTGCCATTGCTTATCATCAATATATTTTTGCAGAAAAAATTAAATGTGTTCTTCTTATGGAGAATCTTTGCCTACTTGATTTTGCTAAATAAATGCATCTGAATGTAATGTAAACATACATCATCCCTGTTCTTTGATTCAGCCAAATTCTGCCACTAATAATTTTTAAAAAAAATCTGGTATTTGTATTTCTGTCTATTATAGGTGAAAGCTGGGAAATCTGGTGGCCGGTAGACTGTGTTTCATTAGTGGCCACTTTTTAAAGTGGCTGACTATAACGTTTAAAATTTTCTTGACATGTAGATAAAATATAATCATCGTATAAAAACATATTTTTGTATAAATCAGAGATTTATACCAGCCAAGTATTCATGATAAGAATAGGGAAGAAGTCAAAATTCAGGAAAATTTCCATAAAATCACAAAGTCTATTATCACATTAATTTTTTTAGAATATATTCATGTATTATTTGTCAGGGGTGATTGTGTTCCAGTTATATACTGGAATTTCGGTATTTTTTCTCTTTCAATACCAGAATGCCTTTTTTTCTGTATAGATCAGTTGTAGGGCAAAAAATCTCGAAATTCGTCAGTCAGTTGAAAAAAAAAACCTGTAAATTTTGTCATTCGATCGCGGGAAGAATATTGCAACGTTCGTCAATCTATTGCAGGAGAATATAGCTAAATTTGTTAATTAATTGCGTGAAAAAAAGTCGCAAAATCGGGACATTCTTTAGTCAGTCGCATGAAAAACCCCCGAAAATTTCGCTAAGTATAAGCTGCGAGAACATGTAAATTTGCCAATTGGTCGCAAGAAAAAACTGCACAATTAGCCAATCAGCAGAAAAAAAATTGTGAAGTTCGTCAATCGGGTAGCAGGAAAAATCTGCGAAATTTGTCAGTTGATCGTAAGAAAAAAAAAATCACAAAATTCTTCTGTCGTTCACGGGGTGAAACTTGTGGTGAAAAAAAATCGTGCAATTCGTCGATCGTTCGTGGAACAAACCTGTGAAATTCGTCAATCAATTGGGGGAAGGGGGGGGGGGGAGAGAGAGAGAGACGCAAAATTCTTAACACATTCTTGAGAAAAAAACCACAAAATTTGTCAGTCACTCAAGGATTGCAATGGGATATGTAATTGGAAAGTGACTGTGCAGGGGTGGCGATCAATGACAATTTTTTAATCGCCACTTTTACAAGTTTAATCGCCACATGGTGAGTGGCAACTGATAACTTTCACCTATACTGTCTATAATTTTCTGCTGCTGGGATTCAACAACATGAGAAATAAATTATAGGTGATAATAAACAGTCAATAAAATCAATGAAAGTTTCACATCTTTCCTTTTCTTTGATAGACAGTGTTAAGCAAACTGAAAGTAAGAAAACATTCTGAACCAAAACATTTAAAGCATTTTCTTTAGAAATTGAAAAATAGTAGTAGAAAGTAGAAATTGAAGTAGAAATTGAAAAATAAGAATTTTGACTGTCAACCAACAGATTTTGCTGTTAGCAAATATTTGGTGAAAATCAAGGCTCTACAAATTGGAAAACATCTGGTAGCCAGCAAAAAGTTTGTTACAAGTGCAAAAAAAAAAATTACTCCCCCTATCCTCTTTTTGTTTTTTTCCTATTTTTTAATTTAATTCATTGATTTTCAATATGCATGAAAGTTTTTTTATGAAGCGATTGAAAAATAATAATCATGATCATAGTTATAGTACACTGCTCAAAACAATTAAAAGATATTGTTAAGTCTTATATAAAATATCTGAATAAGCAAAATTTTTTTTTGCAGAAAATGGAAGAAGATAGTCACAAATGCAAATTTCTCTCATTTTCAAACTTCAGGGTATGCAAATTTTGAGTTTGACATAAAAAATGACGCTTCAGTGGCAGCGAATGAAATTTGGCTTTGAACTTACTGAAAGACAAAGTGGAAAGCAATGATCAACATTCAATAAGTTCTTTGTTTCAATGAGTGCAATGTCTCAACAAAGTCATTTAACCGAATCAGAAGCTTGGAGAGTTGTTGGTCAGTTAGAGGGGGAGGGGAGAGGCAAACACAAGCCGAACTAGCAGAAGCCACTGGAGTTTTACAAAGTGTGATTTCCAGGATCTGGAACTGTTTTTTGGAGACTAGAAAATGAAGCCCAAAGACCAGGACAAGGTTGTAGACATGCAACAATGCTCAATGAAGATCGATATTTAATGCTAACGGCTTGGGAAACACCAAAATATGAATGCCACTCTTCTTCAACAACACCTTTGCTTGGATACTGGCACCATAGTTTCGACTCAAACTGTCTGAAACCAGGTTTTCCTCCACGCTGTAGGTCTGTATGCTCATAGACCAATGGTACGTGATACGTTAACAGCAAGGCACTGTGGTGCCCACTGGAAGTGGGCAACAGAGCATGTGAACTGGAGGAGAAATGAATGGCGCAATATTCTTTTCTCTGACGAGTCTTGTTTTTCTATTCATCCCAGGGATAGAAATTAGCAGTCGTTAGTCATCAAACGCAGCTAAATTATTGGATTTCACGACCACAAAATTATGCCTAGTCGTCAAATTTGACGCCTAGCTTTCTTTCACTTTAATTTTTGTTTATGAATGCTATCATTCTTACCTTAGCATAATTTTTTCTCCTTTGCCGCAAGCACTTCAAGAGGACCTGTTTTCGATAAAATAAGATACTATATCAAGAATGTTTTAAAATTTTAGTGCTACCCCACTCAAAAAAATTCTACATATATATATTTCTACTATGTTTTTGGAATCTATGTTCAGTATATTGGGGGGGGGGGGGGAATCTGTATTGTTGTCATTTTGTTATTTTACTTTTATTCATAATTTTACAGTTTTTGTTGGTTGTTGTAATGTTTAATGGTTATCTATATGTATTTATTTATTTATTTCTGTAGGATTTGTGAATTATTTTAAATGCCACACCATAATTTTTATCCGAAGGTTCTTTTATTGGCTATTTTTATTACTCCCACTGTCTGTGTCACAGAACCGTTTTCAGAAACTATATAATTTACAGAGTTGAAACTTTGTGTATATATAGCTGAATACCTGCTATGAAGTTCAAAATATTAAAATTTGAAAAAATCGTAATATTTTAATAAATAGAGATAAAAAACCAAATTCTAACAATCTTTTCCTATTAAATTTAAACATATTTCGTTATAGCAGTTGCCAACAATTAAAAATCCACAATAAAAATCTTTATACAATAATTAATTTTCTATTGAAAGATTTCCACGTAAAAAATGAAAATGAAATAAAAAGTTTCACCAACTGAAAAAAAGATAAATATGAAATAAAAATGATTGACGCATATTGGTAATAAAACGGAAATTTTCGAAGATTTCTCAATGCAGTATAACCTTGATATCTCGAATCTCTGGGGAAGAGAAAAAAATTCGAGATATAGAGGTTTCGAGTTATCAAGGTTTTGACAAAATTAAAAAATCTTAATCTTAGAAATTGTGTTTTGCTGTAAAAAATAAGATTCATTAAAAACTATATGTACAATCTACTAATAATTAAAAAAATTGCTATTTTCAACGTTTTAATATAATTTCAAAATTGTGTTATACACATACCTGTTTTGATTAAATACAATATCCAATTCTTCATCAAGAAATACATTTAGTTTTTTCTGAAGAAAAAATCTTTAACTGAAGTCTGTCGTCTCCCAGAATCTTTTTGCAATTGCACAGTTTTCTGTAACATAGCAATGGCACCAAACGCTTCTGTTCGAATATTATCGTTTGTTTCTAGAAATCTCTGCAGCAGGTCAACTGTCTTCTTGGCTTCCTGCACGGTAATTTTTTTGTGCTCTTGTTGATCGAGTAGTTCTTGGATTTCTTCATCAGAAACTTTTGCATTAATGCTTGAAACAATCTCTTCATCTGTCATCGTGTCGCACACTTCAAACTCATTGTCTACATTCAAAAATTCTTCGAATGAAATTTCAGTGTGATATGCCTTTTGTATTGATTCCCAGTGTTCTAGATTCAGTTCTCCCTCTTCAGTTGCTTGCTTAATGGAATCAACTTCCTCTGTTTAACTGGAATTTACATTTTCTAAAAATCCTGCTTTGATGAAACAATTTCTTATCGTTGTTTCTGTAACATTTCTCCATGGATAGTCAGCCATTCGCATTCACTATACGATGTTGATTTAGGTGTGTTAGAAGATTTACCTTCACCGATGTTATCCAGGAGTCTTCTTACAATTTGCGATCGATAACCAACCTTGAAGCTATGGATTATCCCCTGGTCGGATGGCTGTAATTTTGAAGTCGTGTTTGGCAGCAAAAATTTAACAGTGATATTTTTGGCGGATGCAGTGCAGCAAGCGACTGGTTGACTGAATTGCTATTGCTCCTTTGAGCGTACTTTCCAGTGTAGTTTTGTTAGTTGCGGTTTATAAAACCTTCCATTCTCATCCTTTAAGTCTTTGTATCAACAAAGGGATAAAAGAATGTGAAACAGGCATCTAGATCAAACTGTTTCTGCAGCAGATAATAGTCAAAGGTAAAAAATAAAATTAATTTCTGTGGAAAAAATTTCGATATATCAAGGGTTTTGAAAAATATATTTCGAGATAACTATGGAAAATACGTAAGAATATTGATAAAAATGCAGGGGAAATTTCTTTTTTCGAGATATCAAGGGTTTCGAGATAAGGAGGTTCGAGATATCGAGGTCCGACTGTAATACAAGGAGTATGAGTATGTGTATGTACAGAAAGCAGATTAATATCACGCCATTAGAGAATTAAAAAGAAAATTAATCTAATGTCATATTGGAAGTTTAACAAATGTTTCAAATCAGGGCCTTAGCTAGGGGGGTGCCAGGGGGGGCTCAGCACCCTCTGAAAATTTTTGAGCCCCCCCTGGGAAAGTTGCCAAGGACACCAAATGAAATTCTGTTTTAAAAATCCAAATGAAACTGTTCAAAAATTCAACTTAGTTTTGGGGGCTTTTTTCAGTTTTGCACAAATACTAAATTGTAGTATTTGTTTAAAGACTGCAAATAAGTACTTCAATAGACGCGCATCCTATCTGCACATACTCAGAATTAGCAACCTTTTGCCGATGCAAACATTGACTTTTGCATTAGTTATATACTGAAATTTTTCATTTTGCAGCGTTTTTCATTATTAGCATAAAACAAAGTTATTCTAATGAGTTATAGCCAATTTAAATACAAGTGGTTTTAGCTTTTGACTAGACACAAAAATAATTTTAAAATGCAAAATACACCCTTGATTTTTCTAATGTTTTTTATCATATAAAAACATAACTTTAGAATCCTTAAGAGCATGGAATATTCAGAAAAAAAAGTAAAGGTTGCAACTCTTTTGAAACAGGTGAACTGTCAGCTTTTTATTTACTTATTGTCATCCTCACTTATATTTCACTAGTATAATTATTAGAGATCGACCGAAATTTCGGTTTCGGCACAAAATCGGAGTTTTACCGAATATTCGTTTTCGGCGAAACTGCTGCCAAAATTTTGGCCTAACCGAAATTATCTATATTTCAAAATCTCGTTCTTCTGTCGGAAATTTTCAACTTTACTCATTGATATGAGTAGTACTGGCTAAAATAAGACACTGTTTATTGCTGTGAACTCCACTGTTTATCATTATCCGTCATGACCAGGGCTTTACAAATTTGAAAAAATTTGGTAGCCAGGCATAAATTCTAGTCGCCAGTAAAAAAATTTAACACCCCCCCCCCCCCCCCTCCCCGTTATGGATTTTTTAAAAGTACAAACGTTTGCTTAGGAATTAAGTTAGAAAAAATAATAACAAACATAGTTTAGAATTATTAGTTACATAGTTTATAATAGTGCATAATAACTAAGTTTTCTAAGGAAACTTATCAAAGTTATATATTTGTGAAAAAAATAATAATAAAGGAAATATTGTAAACTCTGAATTAACCGACATGTTCAGGAAATGCTGATTGCCGTATGCTTCAAATGTTCAAATAGTTGAGAGCTACAAAATCTATATCGGATGAGAGGGCATCTATAAAATAGTGAAGCCGGAAAACGATTTTATGCCTATTTAGCCTATCAAAATAAAAAAGTCAAATAATTCTGATTTAATTATTTCAAAATTTGCATTTAATGACATTTGCAATAGTTTTGCCAAATTAAAAATAAGTTAATTTTTTCTGTTGTTGTTTGTTTGCGTGTGTGTGTGTGAATATAATTTCAAATTTATTTCTTAATATTTTGTAACTTTGCAGCTTCTATAATGAGATATCTTACAAGAAATTTAATTAAACGTTGTGATGTTCGCAAACTCGAGGGCTATTAACGCGTAATATTACGAGTTATTACGTAAACGTTTGTTTTCGTAGCTAAAAAGGAAAGAAAAAAAATATATTTTCCTGCGCTGGATTAAATCGAAATCAGCAGCCGGCTGAGGTTTATTTTGATCCAACGATCTACGATAAGAATTAAAAAAAAAAAAAAAAAAAAAACTTTTTGAAGTGCAATCAATGATTTTTTATTTCCATTTACTGCAGATAATAATCCAAACAATGTAATTATAAAATACTATTGAGAAACAACTCTGAACCAGACACTTGTCGCCAAGACAGAGTGACGGCAATGTCCAACGCGTGTGGTGCAAACAGACGCGAGGCGCCAAGCATTTTAAGCCGGGAAAAAATATTTTAAAAAATAATACATATTTTTATTAAAATGAATTATTCTTGAAATTTTAATTAAGTTTTATGGATTTACTTCGAATGAATTACTTATAATCACTTATATGTTATTATTCTTTTAAAATGAATGTAATAGATTAAAAGTTTTAATTCTGAACACAAAAATCTGATTTGAAACATACAAAAAAGTAAGCATTTTTTATCATTGCATCCAATTTTTAGAAGCCACATAAGACTATTTGTTATTGAACCCCCCCCCCCCTCTCCTCACATTCTAATCACATGACTAGCCGACTAGAGCAGAAAAGAATGGCGTTTTATGTGAATGAAATGGAAAATGCCTTTTTAACTTCGCTTTAGAGAAAATGTCTTTTGTGCTCATTTTTTAGTTCAATTTTTGTAAAAAATAAATAAATAAATGAAACAAAAAAAGTCAGATTAAAAAAGTTAGTCGCCAGTGGCGACCGCATTTGTCAAGCCCTGGTCATGACTGATTTATGATGCGAGCGTAAATTATAAAGCAAGCAATGCATATATGACTAAACTTAAAAGACGCTTATCACGTGATCTTTAAAAGCTGCAAACTTATCAGTGATAGAAATTTTTACTTTGAAACTCCAGATTGCTTCGAATGTTTTATGAGGAAGGTGTTAAAACTCTGAAGATTTACGAAATTTATTACAAAAGATATATCGAGGTATGTATACTTAAAATATCTTTTTATTAGATGAAATTCGTATAGTTGGAAACAATTTCTGTCTTATTGATAAATTAATTGCGTTTTATTTTATATAAAAATAAATAGATTTGGATAGCGGCACAGAGAGTCAACTTGGCACCAGAGTTAAAATTTTCCAACAGCGGAGCCATTTCAATGCTTTCCTATGGAGGCAGGGGGTGGCAAACCTTTTTTTTTGGGGAGGGGGGCGGTGAGTAAGCAAAGATTGACCTTATTGTGCACATCCTAAAAGAAAATTGACAACTGTTACATTTTTATCCTTACATATATATTTAAAATTAGCTAAAGTACAAAATAATGTTAAACATGTCTCACTTTGAGAATACTGAAATGGAAAATAAAGTTTATTAATTAATAATTTCTAGGCTTAAAATGTTGTCTTAATGCCAATTTTCCTTTTTTAGTCAAATTAAACAAATTATTTTAGCTTTTGTGCCCTTTACTTAAACTAACCTATAATGAATCATACATTCTTATCACATTCTTTGAGGAGGAAACTGACCCCCCCCCCCTATCCTTCCCAAATGACACTCCTGTTTGTAAAAAATTGCACATATGGGAGCATAAAAGGTGCATATATATGTACGTTTGTTTGTTAGAAATGTGGTTCAATACACGTATAATTAATAAATTAATTAGTAACATAATTATTATTATTTGTAATTAATAATTATATGCAGTTATGCATGTATTAATCAGTTTTTAAATATATTTTTACACTTTCGGTTTCGGTCTTAAAAACCTGTTTCGATCGATCTCTAATGATTATACGCTGAAAATTTTCATTCTACAGCCAGTGATGTAGTTGTAAAAAAACCAAAGGGCATACGCTTTAGGCAGAGGGTATACTCTAAAAAGCATATGCTATAGTGTATTTGAGAAGAGGGTATATGGTATACCTTAAAATAATCCAGAAGGTATACGCCATATCCACCGTATATCCTCCATTACATCCCTGTCTGCGGCCTTCACTTTTCTTAGCATCATATAAGGTTATTAGAAACAATTTAATAAGAAACATAGTGCCTACAATATCAATGTGCACTAATTTACCTTTCTATATAATACTTTGATCATATATATCTGTGTTTGTGCGTGCATGTGTCACAGTGAGAGAAATAATATGAGCCCCCCCCCCCCCTACATTTTCTTGAGCACCCCTTAATTTTTACTTCTAGCTACAGCCCTGTTTCAAATGTTTGAGAATAATACAAAGCAAGTATCAATATGAGTAATACAGAATAGTAAATATATGAGTTTGAGAAACGTATTGAATCATGATAAAAACCTGATTATGGAAATATTGGCATATTTTAACATTTTGAAGGTGTACAACATGTTTAATTTTGAAATTATTATTTTTTAAATATCGCATTTAGTGCAAATGACAGATATTATTATGACAGAGTATAATAGTGGGCTTCGCCTGCAATCGAGCTGGTTTAGATATTTGAAAAAGCGAAAAAATAAATAGACCGGTAAATTTTTACTTTATAAAAAACATTACTGTAAAATCCCGATTGTAAGCCCCCCCTTTTTCAAACTCAAAAAGAGTTAAATTTGGGAAGAGGGCTTATAATCGAGATTTTTTTTTTTAATTCATTTAAAAACTTTGTTTTTATCTTTAATTTAGAAGTAAAAAAGGGGCAAGAATCTTCCTTATTTCGGCAGATTAAAAAAAAAAAAAATAAATAAATCCCCCTCCCTAAAATACTGCACCCTCCCCCCCCCCCCCAAAAAAAAAAAATTGAATTAAAAAGAAATTTTTTTTATATATTTTTTTAATATTTTACTTTATTGTAACAATAAATAATCAATCATCTAAATCACCCTTCAAAATTACTGCTTCTCTCATTGACCCCCCCCCCCCCCCCCGCTCTGGTACCAAAAACGCAGTGTAACCTTTATAACTTTTTTATTTTAAACTTCTTTTCAGACTTATTAAATACTTTATATTAAAAATAAATAACTCCCATCTACCACCCTAAATTAACCCTTCCTCCTAAAATCTCTGCTTTTCTCTTCCTGCCCCCCCCCCCCCCCAATTTTATTTCATGAAGACCCTCCTCCTCCAAATAAATCTTGTAAAATTTAAAATCTTTAAAGTTCTTAATGTTTTCTGCTCTCTTTGTGATTTTTTTCCCAACAATATTTAAATAACGATCTAAATTATTCCTTCCTCCCCCCAAAAAAGAGTCCGCTTTATTTCCTTTGTCCCCCCCTCCCCCCCTGTACATACTTTAACGTCTTAAAAAAGGTTCTTTTTTCATCTATTTATAACTTTTTTTTGCAATAATAATTAAAGAATTATCTAAATTGCTTCTCACCCCCACACTAAAAAAAAAATCTGCTTCTGCCTTTCCCTCCCCCAGCACACAAATTTTAAAACTTTTTTTTAAAGATTTTTATGCTGTATTGTTACTTTGTAGCAACAATAAATAAATGATCATCTAACTGTCCCCTTAAAAATCCATTCTCCATCACCAGAAAAAGTGGTGAATAGTCATGGAGGGAGGGTGAGGAGAGGGCAGTGAGATTTTTTTTTTTTTTTTTTTTTAGTTTGGCTGTTCTCACAGCTCATATTTTGTTAATGGAAGGGGAGTTATTTTAGAGACTATATTTATTTCAAAACTTAATATATACATGTGATTCTGAAAGGAACAGCCAAACTGCAAAAAAATATGAAAATTTTTGCTTTCCTCTCACATATTTAGAAATCTACGCCTTTCCTTTCGGAGAATAGAACAGAACAAAAATTTCAAAAGGGATGATGATTTTAGATGAGTGATACTTATATGTGATGATGTAGAAGAGATGAGTTACCTTAGTACAAAAGAGCAACAAATAGAGCATAATTTTTTATAAAGAGTTTTAAAGATTTTAAACTTTATATACTGAGGGGGAAGGGGATAAATTTGGATGGAGGGGGAGATTACAATTTAGAGGATTAATTTTTTACTAGTTGTTACGTTACTACTGAGCAGGAAGAAGGACAGAAAGAAGTAAGATTCTCAAGTTTTCAAACTTTTTATGTTGGGGTGGGAAGAGAAGGGAAACAGACATTTAATGTGTGTGTGTGGGGGGGGGGGGGGTTCATTAATATCATATAAAAATGTAAGTGGAAATCTGCCAAAAATGTCAAAAGATTGAAAATTTCCTTTAAAATCAATTTTTTGTGCATAAAAAATTTTGTGTGTGAGAGGGGGGGGGGGGGGCTTACTTTCAGGATTTTACGGTACTTTTTTTTTGTTGCTAAATGAAATTTATTTGTATTTATTAAAGAAAGGATAAAGTGTTTTGAAAGGAATATTAAACGAAATCCTTTGAGTGATCTTCGATCACACTTACCTACTTGTTTTATTTTCTGATGCATACTTTCAGTCGCAGGATTTTTTTTAAACTAAGCTTATCCCTGGTTGTATCTAAAAGTTCAAATTTTCTTTCAATAGACATACTTGCTTCTAAATCTGTTTTGTATCTATATTAGCTTCACAAAAATAATAAACTAAACATTTTTCTAAAATCGAAATATTGTAGTTTAATCAAGTTTCCCACTTTTATAGAAAGCCAATTGTTTTGTTATTGTTTTAGTTATTAACACAGAGATAAAGTGTTTAATATGTATAGCCCACACCCTGCCTTTAATACAAAAAATAGAAATAATATTATTGTTAACATGGTTTCGAAAAGAAATGAGAAAATGTGATATAACATAAAATTGCAACTCTGAACAGCAGTTTGGCTCCTAGAAAATAGATTGCAGGCGTCATTTGACGCCTTACTTAGAGTTCCTAATTTCTAGCCCTGGTTCATCCTGATAATAGGCGTATATTCATCTGGAGGGAACATGGCACTAGAAACAATCCTGCGTTCGTGCAAGGAAGTGTCAGATTTGGTGGAGGGGGGGAGCGATGGTCTATGCTGGCATCTCCATTGATGGGAGCACCGGCACCAACCTCCACATCATACGAAATGAAGCTCTGACCAGTCAGTGATATAGGGATGAGATCCTCAAACCTATTATAGACCCTTACGCCATAGCAATTGGAGATGACTTCATGTTAATGGATGACAATTGCAGGCCACATTGTACTTACTTGGTGGATGATTTCCTTTTCGAGGAAGGAATCATACGAATGGAATGGCCAGCATGTTCTCCAGACATGAACCCGATAGAGCATGATTCAGACATTCTAGGCATATGAGTTGCTGGCCGCCTACTACCCCCACAAGGATCCCCACTTGGAGAGTTGTGGGCCACAACTCTCTAAGAACTGATAGGGTTTAATTTAGCGCTAGCCAAATAGCCAAAAAGCTAACTGAAAGCACCTTTTGCTCTCAAAGCATTTAGTGGATTCGCCAAATAGCGACAGCCAAAAAAATATATATTATTTCCATTTTGTTGTTCTGCATTTTGTAAACATGCTGCTGCCGCGTTTAAAAAAAAAAAAAAAAGAAAAAACTCACACCGCCTCTATCTCAGCAACTCACTTCAAAATTTGTCTCGTCCTCCCTGTGCAAGCATCTTACAAATAGTGTGATATCATTTGCGTTAGACGTATTGAAAAAATTAAAAAAGTTTGTTTATTTTTTGTTGATGATCCCAACTTAGGAAATGAAACCAAAACGGTTCATGAATGGAAGCTGTTTAGGCAGGTTTGGCTACAAGGGTTAAAGAAATTAAACCAGCTGATTGTATTTTTTTCCCCATAAAAATGGCATTACTGACATGTTTCCCAATGTGACTTCTTTGTATGAATTTATAGCAACAATTCTGTTGTCTACAGCAGATTGTGAAAGAGGATTGAGTCTCGTGAATCTAATAAAAACTGACTTCAGAAATAGATTGACAATAAAAAATTTAAGTAACTTAATTATGATTAATTTGGAAGAGGAAGTTTGAAAAGAATTTCCGTTTAAAAAAGCATTTAATATGTGATATATGGCGAAATCTCCAGAGGGTCAATCTTACAGAGTGGTGTACTGTTTGTATATTGCATAATTAAAAATAATACTCATTTATATAGAAATTTTGTATAAATAAATGTTTTTTTCTTGGCTAAAGCTCTTTTTATTTGGCTAACATTTATTGGCTGCAATTAGCCAAAAAGCTACAAATCTCCTTTTTCCTAGATTAAACTATAACTGAAAAGAGCTATTCTGGAGGAGTGGGACAGAATACCCCACCAGCTCCTCATTAATAGCTTCATTGACTCCTTGCCTCAAAGATGTTCCAAGTTGCTGGTTATCTGGGGAAACCATACCCCTCTACTAAAAACGATTTACTTTGCAGGAAACACTTTTTTTATTTGTTTTTTCTCATATGCACAAATTGTGTTTTTTTCCTTTTGTACCCAAATGCTCAATAGAATGTATTTTTTACTGCCAAACATGTGTAATTTTTTTCTCATATAGCCTACCACATCTGTCAATCATATATCAATCATCTAAACAATTCCCCAGCTGCAAGATCCATCTACAACCTCAATATCCTTTAATTGTTTTGAGCAGTATACATCTTGAATATTGCCTTAAATTGGGGGGTGCACAACCTTTTTGAGAAAAGGGCCAGTCATAAAAATAACTGGATTGTCGAGAGCAGTGATAGAAATTGGGAAATGAAAGGTAGGCGTCAAATGAAAACTTCTTTTTTTTAACGAATTTTAATGCTTCTATTCGAGTTTTTATTATTATTAATTTTTTTTTAAATATTTTTTTATCTATTCATTTTTCAAATTTATTTTTTAAAGTCTTTGCCACTTTTTTTTTCAGTTTTTATGAACTTAGTTATATTCGAACATTTTGTGTAACTAAGTTCCTTTTTTTTTTTTCTCGCATTTCCCATAAAATACTTTCAGTCTTTGCTGAAAATTCATGTTTATAGAAAAACTTGTAATTGTCTCACTTTATATCCCACATTTTAACGACTTATAAATACTTTAAGGAATTTCTAACCCAATTTGAGACTTTTGTCACTTTTTTTCAACTTTTTTCCATTTTTATTCCAAAACTTTTTATATTTATGTAAAACATTTTATTCAAAATGTGCTTAACTATTTTATCCATTTTTTCTAAATTTTATCGGTACTTAATCGATTTCTTTGCACTTTTTTTTTTTTTTTTTCACTCTCTTCAAAATAATAATAATTGAAATTTAATGCTTTCTTCGAGTATTTACAGAACTACAGGAAAAAAAAAAAAAATAAAAAAAATAATTCAACATGTTCCGATTTTTTTTTTAAAGTCTTTTTTTAAACTCTGTGTTCTTCTGAACAATTCACTTTTTTTTCGGGACTAGATTGTTTTTTATTACACTCATTTTCTACTTTTCTCAAAATATTAATAATAATTATAATGATGATGGTAATGGTAGTGTTAATAATAAGGGTAAATAATAATCGTGAAACTTGTCAATGGCATCTACTTTATTTTGTTTTGTCATTGTTTTGTTTTTTGTCGTTTTTTTTTATATTCTCTCTCTTTCTTTCTTCTCGTCCAGTTTCAAATACCTTACTGGCTTCTAACTTTAAACTATTTCAACCACCTTAAAAATTTCTATGTCTAATTCGAACACCGAACTGCCAACCAACCTTAACTCTTCATAACTGTCTTTTTTTTTTTTTTTTTTTTTTTTTTTTTTTCTCGTTTTTGGTTAATTTTGTGTTTTATTAGAACCTTTTGCACAAAATTTTAGATTTATTTTTGCTTCTTTCAAAAATCATCTCCCAGTCTATGCCAAAAAAGTAAAGTTAAATAAAATGAAATAAAATAAAGTGAAATAAGTAGATAAAAATAAAAATAAAAGTTCATGTTTACGTAAAACCTATATTCTTCTCACTTTGCATCCCATATTTTAAATCACATTTTTAAATCAATCTCTCAAGGATTTACTAACCCTATTTGAAAATTTGTCACTTTCTTTTCAACCTTTCCCCCCCCCCCCCCAATTTTTTTTTTTAATTTGTTTTTTTTTTCTTCTAGATGTGATCAACTATTTTTACTTTACTTTCCACTTGATTTATTTTGCACTTTTTCTCCTTTCTAAATTATAAATAAATATTTTTAAAATTTAATTTTCAACCCCACCCCCCTCAAAAAAAGGGGGGGGGAATAAAATTGAAGAAGAATAAATAAGATAAAAATAAAATAAGTAAAAAAAAATTGTGTACGTCTTTTCCACCGGAGTTCGGGGACACCACCGCCAAAACTTGCAAATTTTTGGATTTGTTGGAAGTTATGCAATTTTCTGCCCCAATCGACTAAGCCCACTTTCTCTAATTTTTGTCTATTCCCTTTTTTTTTCTTTTATGTAGCATTTCAGTCTTTGTCTGCACCCCTCTACAAATTTCAAATTCGGTATTCCCGTGTTTCAACGGCTAAAGTCTCTCCAACATACTTTTTTTTTTCTATTCCAAATTGTGTTTTTCTATGCGCCGAACACCGGACTGGCTCTTAGCTTTACTTATACCCGCATCCATTTTATTTTATTTTTATTGATTTATTATTATTTTTTTATTTTTTTTATTTGTTTATTTTTATTTATTTTTATTTATTTATTTTTTTAAATTTTAAATCCCATTTCATATTCTGATTCATTTACCGGCTCAGTGGGCTGGACTCAGGCGTGACCCTCTCAACAGGGCTATCCTCTACAATTGTTCAACCTTCGCATCTCCTCTCCACAAACGCATTTTCACTAAAATCAATTAATTGTCTCTTCAAAATAAGATTCTTGTAAATTTTGCAGCCTTTCTCTCGTCGTAAAAGTTAATGGCTCATCACTTTAGATGTTTCGGGATTTACAGTAACCTTAACCTAGGCAGTGGCGGGGCCTGGCAAGCTCCAGTTTTGCTTTTCCAACCCCTGCTTATTCCAAATTATTTTATTCTAAATTTAATTCGCTACATGCTGCTATACCAGTGGCGGACGGCACAATTCCGGAGCGGCGAGTGGCGGTGGCCCAAAGATCGCTTCTTTTATTGAGTTACTTCTATAAATATAAATATTTTGAGTCGCCTTAGCAGTTAAGTTCCAGAACCTCTCTCTATAATGTCATCAACAGACCAAAGTATGCTGCAGGACACCACACTTTCACGTAGTCCAAGCATGGTGCCAATAGCATCAACTACAGAAGAATATCAAATTTCGGACCTAGTGAGAAATGGGAAGATCACTCTGAATAAGATGCAATCCTCAGATACCAAGGATGAATGCTTAACGTACATAAAGAATCTGCGTTCGATACTTATAAAAATCGATAAAACAGATAAAAAACAGCAAGAAGAACAGCGCCTTAGAATCACACAACTAGAAGAAAGAAACCGTGGCTTTGAAGAGCAATGCCATAGCTTAAGAGCAGGTTTCAACAACTTAAAAACCATCATCCCAACGCCTGCAGACATAGCCGCGGTAGTGAGAACAACACTAGAAGAAGTAGAGAAGCAAAATACCCTCAAAAACCATTGCACCATTCTAGCGCAAAACACTTTACATGAATCCACTGAACATGCCATCTTCCAAGCCACTAAACAAACCCTTCCTAAATCCCTAGTGCAGCTGCCAGCAAGATCCCCAACCACTGAAAAGCAACAGTTCACAGACAGAAGGAACAGGAGAACCATAGTAGTAAGGGGTAGCTCAAGAAAATCAGGGAAGGAAATTGACAACATTTTCGCGAAGCACCAGATTACCAGCCCAATCATTCTTGAAAAAGTGACGCAAGGAAGATTTCACCTGGAAATCCTGTGTAAAACAGAGAACGACAAGGAAACCCTGATAAGGGACCTGCAAAAAAACAAGCACCTGAACAGCGAGCTCAACTTTGTAACCAAAGCACCAGACCACCACAAAATGATCCTTCTAGGCGTCCCAGACACTGTCACAAAAGAAAGAATCATGGAGACTTTTGAGTCAACATACAAGGTACAGCCTGGTGACGTCATCATCCTAACTGCCCTCAAAAATAAACGTTCTGAAGATGCCAAGGACTGGATAATACTGATGCCACAGACGCTGGGCCGGATGGTGATAGCAGATGGGGGCATCACCATGGGCTTTAGAAATTGTCAACTTCGCCCACACACCTACATACAGCGTTGCCGAAACTGCCAAAGTTTTAAACATCCGACAAAATATTGCAAGAACAACACCTTCTGCGAAAACTGCGGACAAAAACACCCTCGACGTTCTTGCGATGACAAGCCAGAATGTATCAACTGCTGCGAATCAAACGAATACAACGAAACACAATATCAGACCGACCACAAAGCGTCGGACTCGTGCTGTGAAATATACAGAACTCTATACACCAGGGAAAGGGAACGCTTAGTTGACATTTTCATTCCAAGAGCCCACGTACCGGAGCTTTATCTCCCTGAAAACCAGCCACCTTCATATCCAGAAGCTCACTTTGGCTACAGTAATTTCCAGACGTCCCCCACATTGCATAGTTCTAGCCTTCATCCACGAGGACGTTCAGGGACTCAGTTCAACAACTGGCAGTCTGACGGCTACAACCACCCAGGTAACTTTTAATCTTAAACTAACATTTAATATTAAACCAACTTCTAATTTTAAACATACTTTTAATCGTAAACTAACTTTAAATTTTTAAACAAATTTTTAATCTTAAACTAACTTTTAATTTTAAAAGTAAAGCATACTTACAGAGATGTCTCACGCACCTCCCTCTCCATCTTTAGGCCAACTAAATTTCCTACAAATTAACTTAAATCACTGCAAAGCAGCAAATGACAGTGCAAAGAAGCACATTCTTCAAAATTCTATTGATATCGCACTACTACAGGACGCCTACTGCACCAAAGATGGAACTCTCGAGGGTTTTCCAACATCATGGGCAATCTTCCCCTCCAAAAAAAACAGCGCACACTTGGTCATTAGGAATGTTGAGCTAGTGTACTCGCACCTCTTCACGGGTAATCACTGTGCCTTTGTCACCATTGACGCTAAAGAAGGCAAGACCATCATAGGGTCGACCTATGCGGCGCCTTCAGTCGATTTCGAGGAGTCAATGGAAGAATGGAGCCATCTAATCACACAAAAACACGCATTCATCTGCGGAGGAGACTTCAATGCCAATTCTGCTCTGTGGAATTGTGTACGGGAGGACCTCCGCGGGGAATTCCTCACAGAACACTTAGTGGTACATAACCTAGCAATTGCAAATGTCAACAATTCAGAGGCAACCTTCGTAAAAGTAAACTCTAAAGGTAAGGTCATTGCCAGGGGCTGGCCAGACCTCACACTCACGAACACACAGACACTTCAAAGAATCTCTCAGTGGCAAGTCATAGACATTTATAGTGCCTCTGATCACAAATACATACATTTCACATATCAGACAACTCCACTTTACACGTTGAGAAGACATTTTAACACCTCGAGGGGTAAGGTCCATAAATTTGACAAAATTCTAAAAGCACGGAAACAGGCATTAACTGAACAACTTCACAACATCAACAACACAGAACAAATCAATACTTTCACTACCAAATTCATAGAAGAAATCCGTTTAGCAGCAAGTGCTTGCTTCCGACTAAAAACAGTCAGAAAAACGCGCTCGTTCTCTTTCTGGACTCCCGAACTCAAGGCACAGAGAAACCTACTTACGGCACTCAGGCGGAAAATGAAAGCAACCAGACAACTCGACCCAAATGCGGATGAGCTAAAGGTCTTGGGTGCTAGATATTCGAAGCTTGCGGCGCAGTACAAGCGCAGTGTCCTGCTGACCAAGAATGCAGCGTGGAGGAAGTTCTGTAGTAGTGAGTCCAATCCTTTCGGCACATCGCAAAAATTTTTCACAGGAAAATATTTCACTCCTGATGAAATCAAGCTTGAACTGCCTCCCAGCGAAGCATCCAGACAACACAGTTTAGAATTCCTTACAGATCAGGTTTTTGGCAAGACAGCATACCCACAACACGATAACGAGGACATAGAATTCACAGCACCACCAGACAAGCCCTTCACAAAGACTGAATTAAGAATGGCCCTTAATTTACTAAATGACAAAAAAGCACCAGGTCCCGATGCTATAGACATCCGATTGTTAAAACGGATATTCAAAATTCTACCACAACTACTCACAGACTGGGCAAATCTTTGCCTCTCTCATAATTACTTTCCACTTGTCCTGAGACAGGAGGAAGTCATATACTTCCTGAAGCGAGGGAAGTCACCCTCTGAACCGCGCTCATACCGGCCGATCTGCCTACTACCAACGCTAGGAAAATTGCTTGAAAAGCTCCTGGTCCAACGATTGACCTTTTTTCTAGAAACTAACAATATCCTGCACCCCCGACAATTTGGGTTCAGAGAGGGCAGATCTTGCGAAAAAGCTCTTCATGCCATCATGACTTCCTGCGCTGATAGCATTGCCCGTGGAAATTACACTTCCCTCGTCTCACTTGATATACAGGGGGCTTTCGACAACGTGGAATGGCACGACATTATACGACAACTACAAGTACTCAACTGCCCAAGAAATATAGCTGGAGTCATCCGCTCCTACTTATCACAGCGCAGCGTTCTAATCAACTGAGGTGCAGGCACCTCAACTCACAATTTAGAAAAGGGTTGCCCACAAGGCTCTTGCCTCGGACCCATTCTTTGGCTGCTAATAGCAAATTTATTCCTTAAAGAATTAGACAAACTAGGTTTCCTCCTCTACGCGTTCGCGGACGACTTCACCTTTATTTTTTCGGGCCGCATCCGTTTGAATTTGGAGCAAGAGGCAGCTTCAGCTCTCCCTGTGTTCTGCCAGTTACTGGAATCCCTACACCTACAACTTTCACCAGGCAAATCTCAAGCACTGACATTTGCAAAACCACGCCTTCTGCGTGGCAGGAACCCAATCATTCGCGTCAACGGGACCAGCGTCCACCATGTTCCATATCTCAAGCTTTTAGGCATAACTATCGATAAGCATCAAAATTGGCTAGCACATCTACATCAACTTAAAATAAAACTCATAATTTTTCACCACAACTCACTAAAAATGACGTCAAAAACATGGGGTATTAGCAACTTCATGCTTAAAATATGGTATCACACTATAGTACAGAAAATTATAACATACGGGGCAAGCATATGGGGGGGACACTTAACAAAACAAGCAATAACAAAGTTGATCTCACTACAGCGAATGTTTCTCTTACAAATCTCACGAGGCTACAAAACAATCTCCACGGATGCATTAAATACCATAATGGGCATACCACCAATCGACACAATACTCGCATATGAATACACCAAGGGACGTATTCTCCACCTTAAGCATGAACCGACTGCAAGCGAATTCCTTTCAAACACCAAAATACAGCACAAAGTTCCAGGATGGCAGATACACCCCTCCGATGAGACATCTCACTTCCAAGTAAACACCAATCTTAATTCATTCTCCCCATCCTCTAGAATTACTCTCTTCACTGACGGGTCCGGAACTGTCACCGGCGTGGCAGCAGCATTCTGCGCCATGGAAAGGAATGCCGTCACCCATCAGTGGGCCTGCAGACTAGATGACCACAATTCTGTTTATCAGGCAGAACTCTATGCCATCCTAAAAGCCCTGGACTGGATCCAGACAAACACCACACATCCCTTCGTCCAAATTTATAGCGACAGTCTCTCTGGTCTGCAGGCTATCTATGCCCATAGAACCAAACATCCGCTAATCCTAGAAATCAAACTTAAGTTAAAGTCCCTTCTAAATAGAGTAGCTCTTGGCCACGTTTCAGTGCACACGGGCGTTCAAGGTAATGAAATCGCGGACGCACTCGCAAAGGAAGCAACAGCTAAACCACACATTGACATTCATCTTCCAATTCCTTCCACATACATAAAACGTTTACTAAAAGCAAATATACTCACAGAATGGCAATCAATCTGGGATAACAGCAGCAAAGGCCGACACACATATAATTTAATACCGAAAGTCTCAATAACACACTACAACCTCTCCGCACACACAACAGCATTTCTCACGGGACACGGTCCCTTTCGAACATACCTCTACAAATTTAAATGTGTAGACACATTCCTTTGCGAGTGTGGCGCAGAGGCGTCGGCTCCCCATTATTATTTCACCTGCCCGTTAACAGCACAGTGGCATATTAGGAAGCCTGCAATCCCTCCCAAGGAATGGCTTCCTAATATTCTAAAGAGGCACACCCTAAACAGAAAGCTACTTAAAATCTATATTTTTCTGACAGAACTCTCTAACCTTACCTAGTAGCCGTCAGCTGCCACTCTCAATGCACAACTCCTATTCAGTCCCTGCTAACTGTCGCGAAAAGGGTCCTTCCCTAGCAGGGCCGAGCTTATATATGATCTGGTCATTGACCATAGTTTGTATTTGTATTTGTTATAAACATTCTATCCCGCTCCTTGTCGCGTTTAACGGCGGGTCCAGCTTCGGCTGTAGTTTGTAATTTTTTTTTTTTTTTAAGACCTTAATAAAGGGGACCGGGAGGGACACTATGCTCTACAGACTTCTACTAGTCTGAGCAGTCCCTCTTAGGCTATCAAATCAAATTCTAAAATTCACATAACTGTATCATTATATGCTACTTTATAGAAAAACATGAATATTTTGTTTTTATTTAAATCATTGAAGTTCTTAATCTACAATATTATAATAATTGAAGCAACTGTAAAACTGATAAAGCATTTTTAATTAATACTACATTTAGAAATTAATAGAAAAATGCACTTAACCATGTTAAACAAAATGATATCCATTGTTGATAATTACACTTAAATTTAGTTTTTAAAAAAAATAACTATGCATATAATTACAGACAAATATTGTTAACATGAAATCTAAAGGACCAAATTTTTTTTTTTTTTGTGTGTGTGTGTTAATCGTTAAAATAATAGTACCATCTTCTCTGTTGGGACTGCATTATTAATTCATGTTAAGCAAAAATTCACATTAAGCGATTTAACGCTAACAATGCTTGACTGCATATAGATTGCAAAGATGAAACTCAAACAATACCCACTAATTTTAATAAAGTTAGATACCAAAATCAGGATGCCTAACCGTCCTTCAGTAGATCGTTTCACAGGGATTTATAGCTTTATCTGGATAAAAATCTGCTAAATTGGGTCTATACAGTTTTACCATTAATAAATCCTTAACAGTATCAGTGGATAAACGGTTATGTGTATAATTTTTTATTAAATTAAACTGACTAAATCCCTTTTCACATTCAGCAGTGCTAAATGGCAGGTTCAATATAAAGTTTAGAAGTTTACATAAATTAATATATTCATTTGGATTTGTACACTCTGCTAAAAATAGCTGCCAAACTCTCACATTAGAGTTTATGTTTGGTGTGAGACCAAATTTTCAAAAATGGGTGATTGGCTAAGTAAAACAGAAAATAAGTGTTAAAAAAAATAGACGTCAAATTTGATGCCCAGGAATAATTTTGTAGTCATCAAATGTTATAATGTAAGTTGCATTTGACGACTAACGACTGCTAATTTCGAACATTGGTCGAGATCCAATATCTTTAGCATAGACAAAATTTTGTTTTGGGGAAAGAGTTTTAGCCCCCTACACTCAACCACCTCCCTAATGAACATATCCAATTCAGTTGGCAGACAATATCAATAGTTTAGTTTGTATACATAACAGAGATATATAGTTAGGTTTTTTTCAAGAAGTGAAAATATTCCTTGACTTTATTCTGAGGAGTGAAGTTAACCTTATTAAAAGTATAAGAATGACTATAAACATGAAAACAGTGCCAAAAGAAAAGATTCATGAACGAATTTGGGGAGGGGACATACTATTCTGTACTTTTCAGCATATTCAACCATAAAATGTGGATATCAAGTTAACAGAAAATGTCCAATTTCAATAATAAATATAATTTTTCGTAGTATAAATATGGACCTCATAATATGCACTTAAATATCCCTTATCTTAAAATCTTTTATAAAATGGGAGAATCTCCCTTAATGGAATTAAAATAAATATCTAATAAACATTGAAAATTGACTAAAAGTTCATTTTCTCCTGACATTTAAAATTGTTGTTGGTGATGAAAATATACATAATTCTTTTAAAATTCTGAATATAGGGCACAATTTTGTAAAAAATAACTTCTTGAAGAGTTATTTTTGTTTATAAAAAATAAATAAATAGAAATAAATAGTTATATATACAAGGCTTCCACATATCTATATGAATACTTAATAAGGACTAACTGTTCCTTCTTGATAAAAGGAAAGTTGCTGATGAAAAAAAGAATGCAAAATTAAAAAAAAAAAACTGAACATTATTGATAATTATGCTAATTTTTTATGAATAACAACTTCATTTCCAAAAAATGGAAATTTATTTTTCAATAACAAAGCATTATTGACAAAATTCATGATTTTTTTTTCATCTATGGACAAATTTTGCATTTTTTTCTGCAACTAATTGGCAAAATTCGCAATTGCTGGAGATGTTGGAATCTAGGGTCTCCATAGGCAACCAGTTAATCCATCGCGAGCCACAAGTTGTGCATCCCTACCTTAAATTTCCAATTCAGTTTAATAAATTAATTTAGAAAGATAATATAAATCAAGTGTCTCAACGAAACTTAATTGCTGGATTAAAAAAAATCCCTGACAGCTCTGCCTACAGGCACAGGTAGATTTCGAAGACGCAGACTGTGGGGCACCTGTTTATTGGCAATTGCAGAAGAAAGACCTATTTGCCATGATGTCGCAATTGGGACCAAACACTTCGAAATATACCTCTGCCTATAGGCGGAGTCAGCAGGGATCTTTTTGTAAATTTTTTTTTTTACTGTAAGAGTTGGTCCTATAAAAAACTTGTCAATACAAAAGTTGAGGATAATATTAAGAAGATTTATAACAAACTTAAGCGGATTTGATATCTTGGGAATTGACAAATTTATGAATTTTTTTTCTTCTGAAACCCCTATCCCCCCCCCGTCCTTGGGGGCATTTTTAATGAAATCAAATATCTGTCATACATAAATTTTTGGCCCTTTTAATAGAAGTAATAATAACTTTAAACGGATTCGATATGTATGAAAATTAAGAAATTATGGGGTTTTTTTCTGTTTTCACGTCTGCTTGTAGGCGGAGCCAGCAGGGATTTTTTTTTTTTTTTTTTTTGCCGTAAGAGTTGGTCCTATAAAAAACTTGTCAATATAAAAGTTGTAGATAATTTTAAGGAGATTTACAATAAATTTAAGCAGATTTGATATCTTGGGAATTGAAGTTATGAATATTTTTCTTCTAAACCCCCCCCCTTGGGACCATTTTTAACCCCTTAATCGTTGCGCCCGATAAGCGTAGGCTACTTTCTTAAAATTCAGATTTCTTGATTGCCACCAATTTTTTTAAGTAGAAAATATTCGGATTATTTAATGGCACATAAAATAATAGAAGCATCAAGCCAATCACACTATTTTAAAAAACTGGTGGGAATCAAACAATCTGAATTTTAAAAAAGTAGCCTACACTGCCCGTGACTGTATCGGATGCGACGATCAAGGGGTTAATGATATCAAAAATCTGTCATACATAAATTTTCGGCCCTTTTCCTAGAAGTAATAATAACTTTAAGCGGATTCGATACGTATGATAATTAAAAGAAATTACGGGATGTTTTCTGTTTTCAAAAAAAGCTCCCCCCATCCCCCCCCCCCCACCCCGATTCAATTTTGCCCGTTAACAAATTCGACTGAGATTTTATGCTTCTTGATTTTATGTATCAGTTTGGAAGAGGTTTGTGCAGAATTATTGCAGTTATCATGTCCATAAAAAAGTGACATAGATAGATAGATATATAAAGTTTTGAACTTGGGGTGGTTTTGGAGGCAGAATCCAAGAACAAGCGAGCGACCCGATTTGGCTTTTTTTTAATGTGCGCCAAGGGAAGACGCTAGCCAACCGAGAAATCGGCAACCTCCAAATTTTATCTAATCAGAATACGTGCTTTTCGGCAGACGACTTATTACTTACACACTTTGTCAAGCAAATTCTTTCACAAAGTAAACCGTGACCATAGCATGAAGTAAACATTGATTTTATTTCGTTTTAAGAATATTTACAAAGTTTTAGTAAATTTTACTGCCACATTTTTTGATTTTTACATACTTTTACCAATATTTTCCTTCAGATATTTCAAGTTTTACAAACTTTTAGCAATTTTTTCGTTCGGATTTTTCCAGTTTTACAAATTTTTAGCTATTTTTTCCTTCGGATGTTTCCATTAAAAAAAATATTAAGCTATTTTTTTCCTCCGGATTTTTCTATTTTTACAAATTTTTCTATTTTTACAAATTTTTAACTATTTATTCCTCCGGATATTTGTATTTTAACCTATTTTTTCATTCAGATTTTCTGTTTTTACAAGTTTTTAGCTATTTTTCCCTCTGTATTTTACATTTTTACAAATTTTTAGATATTTTTTTCTCTGGATTTTTCCATTTTTAGCTATTTTTTCCTCTGCATTTTTATATTTTTACAAATTTTTGCTATGTTTTTCCTTTTTTTTTTCATTTTTATAAATTTTTAGCTATGTTTTTCCTTAGTTTTTTTTTTCATTTTTACAAATTTTTAGCTATGTTTTTCTGTGCGGATTTTGCCATTTTTAGAAATTTCTAGCTATTTTTTTCCTCCGGATTTTTCTATTTTTCCATATTTTTAATTATATTTTCTTCCGGATTTTTCATTTTGATAAATTTTTAACTATTTTTTTCCTCCTGATATTTCCATTTTTACAAATTGTTAGCTATTTTTCCTCCAGATTTTACAATTTTCACAAATTTTCAGCTATTTTTTTCCTTTGTATTTTTTTTAATTTCTACAAATTTTTAACAATTTTTCCTCCATATGTTTTCATTTTTATAAACTTTTTCCTCTAGATTTTTCATTTTCATAAATTTTTAGCTACTTTTTTTCCTCTGGATTTTTCCATTTTTACAAATTTTCAGTTATTTTTTCCTTTGGATATTTCCATTTTTACAAATTTTTAGCGATTTTTTTCCTTTGGATATTTTCATTTTTACAAAATTTTAGCTATTTTTTCCTCTGTATTTTTCCAGTTTTACAAATTTTTAGCTAATTTTTACTTTGCATTTTTCCAGTTTTGCAAATTTTTCTCCAGATTTTTGCATTGTTAAAAATTTTAAACTATTTTTTCCTCCGGAAATTTGCATTTTTACAAATTTTTAGCTATTTTTTCCTCCAAATTTTTCCATTAAAAAAATTTTTTAGCTATTTTTTCATCCTAAATTTAGATAACTTTTCAATTGTAACAAATTTTTAGCTATTTTTGCCACCGTATTTTCACATTTTTTTGCTATGTTTTCCTCCTAACTTTTCCATTATTAACTATTTTTTTCTCCGGATTTTTCCATTTTCTTACGATTTTTTAACTATTTTTTCCTCTGGATTTCTCCATTTTTACAAATTTTCGGCTACTTCTTCCTCTGGATTTTTCCATTTTTCCATACTTTTATCCATTTTTTCCACAAAATTTTTCTATTTTTACATGTTTATAGCTTTTTTTCTTCCAGATGTATCAATTTTTACAAATTTTTATCTATTTTTTTCTATAAATTTTTTAGAAATATTTACCAAGTTTAATAATTTATTACCTTTAACAATTAAAAAGTTTCCAGTAAAATATGGCTTAAACTTTGAAAATTGTCACAAAACAGAAAAAAATCAAAGTTTACTTCATGAAAGAAATTCTCATAAAAACTCTGTAAATAGTCAATTCTCTGCATCAAAGCACACACATTATAATTGGGGAAAATTTCGATATTCCTCATTTTTCTAATGCATGAAATACATGCAAGACTCGGTAGACTATGCTTCGCGTACATTAACAAAAAATAAAAACATCACTGGATGCATGAAACTCGCTGTACAGCATTCTCTAGAATGAATTAAATTCATTCACGCCGAGGTCAGCAACTTATGTATTCAACATCATTCAAGCTGAGGTCAGTAACTTATGTATGTACGCTTCGCGTACATTAACCGAAAAAAAAACATCAGTGGACGCATGAAACTCACTGTATAGCAATCTCTAGGATGCATGAAATTCATTCAAGCCGTGGTCAGTAACTTATGCCGAAAAACACATCACTGGACGCATGAAACTCGCTGTACAGCATTCTCTAGAATGCATGAAATTCATTCAAGCTACGGTCAGCAACTTATGTATGTACGCTTCGCGTACATTAACCAAAAAAAAAAATATCACTGGGTGCATGAAACTCGCAGTATACCAATCACTAGAATGCATGAAATTCATTCAAGCCACGGTCAGTAACTTATGTATGTATGCTTCGCGTACATTAACCGAAAAAAAACCCTGTACCCTGTACACATTAACAAAAAACATCACTCGATGGACGAAACTAGCTCTACAGCAACTTATAAAATACACGACACACAATTCTTATCCTATAAAATCAATAAAAATTCACTTACTTTTATTTCTCATACTTCATCTTTCTTGTGGAAGGCCACTGGACGCATTCTGTACCGTAAAAGTGAAAATAAACAATCGCCAGTCACCACTCATCGATTAAACTTAAAAATCTGGCAATTAAAAATAGGAAAAGAACTGGCCAAATGCAGAATTTACCGATTTCCTTTTTTCACTAAAATTCAATATATTTCCGCACCCGATCGAAAAAATTCTTGATTTTTCAGCTTCCGATCGACGAAATTCACTATATTTACGCACCCGATAGGCGATATTCATGATTTTTACGCGCATGTTAGACGAAATACATTATTTTTACGCGCCTGTTAGACAAAATACATTATTTTTACGCGCCTGTTAGACGAAATACATTATTTTTATGCTCCCGTTCGACGAAATACATTATTTTTATGCTCCCGTTCGACGAAATACGTGATTTTTCCACTCCCATTAGACAAAATTCATAATTTTTATGCGCCCGACCGACGAAACTTATTATATTTACGGGCCCGATCGACAAAATTCATAGTATTTTCAAGCCCGATCGCCGAAATACATGATTTTTCTGCCCCCGTTCGACAAAATTAATTATTTTTCCACTCCTGTTCGACAAAATTCCCAATTTTTACGCGCCCGATCGACAAAATTCACGATATTTACGGGTCTGATCGGCAAATACATGATTTTTACATGTCCGTTCAACGAAATATATGATTTTTCCGCTCCCGTTCGATGAAATACATGATATTTCCGCTCTCGATCGACGATATTCATGATCTTTATGCGCCAGTTCGACAAAATACATTATTTTTATGCTCCCGTTCGACGAAATAAATGATTTTTACACTCCCGTTCGACGAAATTCATTATATTTACGGATCCAATCGATGAAATTCATTATATTTACGGGCCCAATTGACGAAATACATGATTTTTCCGCTTCTGTTCGACAAAATTCATGATTTTTCTGTGCCTGACTGATGAAATTAATTATATTTACGGCCCGATCGCCGAAATACATGATTTTTCTGCTCCCGTTCAACAAAATTCATAATTTTTACGCGCCCGATCGACAAAATTCATTATATTTATGGGCCCGATCGCCGAAATACATGATTTTTCTGCTCCTGTTCGACAAAATTCATAATTTTTACATGCCCGATCAACAAAATTCATATTTATGGGTCCGATCAACGAAATACATGATTCTTCCACTCCTGTTGGACAAAATTCATGATTTTTCTGTGCCTGACTGATGAAATTCATTTTATTTATGGACACAATCGCCGAAATACATGATTTTTCTGCTCCCGTTCAACAAAATTCATAATTTTTACGCGCCCGATCGACAAAATTCATATTTACAGGTCCGATCGACGAAATACATGATTTTTATGCACCCGATCGACGAAATTAATTATATTTACGGGCCCGATCGACGAAATACATAATTTTTTCCACCCCCCGTTCGACAAAATTCCTGATTTTTCCGTGCCCAACTCACGAGATTCAGGATTTTCCCGTTCCCGTTCGGCGGAATTCATGATTTTTACGCACCCGATTGACAAAATTCATATTTAAGCGTCTGATCGACGGAATTCATGGTATTTATGAACCCAATTGACGGAATTCATAATATTTATGCTCCTGATCGACAAAATTTATGATTTTTACTCACCCGATCGACGAAATTCATGATTTTTGTGCTCCCGAATGACGAATTTTCCAAAACTAATTGACGAAATGCACAATTCTTGAATTTCTTGAGATGTTGATCACTTTTGACATGGGCATATGTAATGTATATCATGTTGTGGGGTTATTATTTAGTGTATAAACATACCTATTTTATTATTGTCAGATCTTAATTCTAGAAGACAAATAATTAAAAAAAAGTACTCATGCAGTTAGTTACACAAGTACCTAAGCTTAATGGGACTTATGTAGTTAGCTACATTAAGCATGTTGTGCATAACTTCGCTATTAACTTATTTTAAAATTTAAAATAGACTGGAAATTAGTATCTCAAGTTTATTCAAAACAATATAAATATTTTTTATTTAGTACATAAATTACTTGTTTACTGTAAACTCATTATATTATTTTTAAATTAAATATTCATTGACATAAATGTACTTACTGGCTACTGAAGAAATTCTACTCACTAGCCAGTAACTGGCTACTAAAAAAAATCAACCTACCGGCCAGTGACTACTAAGCAAAATTCCTTATTTTCACCTTTACTGTACAGCATTCTCTGGAATGCATGAAATTCATTAAAGCGGCGGTCAGTAACGTATGATGTATGTACGCTTCGCGTTAAAGGTTAAAATTCCCAGTCGCCACTGACCACAGGTAGACTAAATGTAAAAAATTGGCGACTTTATGCTGTGCATCTGATCACCAAAGTGGCGATTTCTATTTTTCATGTAACAGTATATCCTATTTTTTAGCACCATTTTGTTTCCACAAATGCCACTTTTGAGCCAAAAGGCAGATTTCCGCTTTTTAAATTAAAAGATAAAACAGAAGCCTCAATTTCTGCAGAAAACAATCACAATTTTTGTCAAGTTATTGCAGAAAAAAAAAACTAGGATTTTCGTCAAATGATAGCGAAACAAAGCCACGATTTTCAGTAAGCGACTGTGAACTAAAACAACTATATTCAGCAATTGACCGTGAAATGAAACGGAAATTTTTGGCAAACGATTGCGAAAAAAACCACTATTTTCATCAAAACATTGCGAAATAAAACCAGGAAAATTTCATCAAAGTTTCACAAAATAAAATTACAATTTTCTTTAAAAGACAGCAAAATAAAACTACAATTTCCGCAAGAGATTGCAAAATCAAACATTTTCATCAGACGATTGTAAAATAAAAGCATGATTGTGATTGGCACATGATCGTGAAATAAAACTATATGTTTTTGTTATTGTTGGGGTAAGTAAACTGCCACTGTTGTAATTTTATATTTATATACCTAAAAATATGTCTCATAATATTCATATTTTTTGAAATATTACTTGTAAAACTATTTAAATCTACAAACCATGGTGCTAAGTGGCCACTAACTTGACAGTAGTGGCTACTAAACATACAGCTTCTATCGGCCACTGGCTACTAGTGCAAATATTGAATTTTAACCTTTACTTTGAGTACATTAACCGAAAAAAACATCACTGGACGCATGAAACTCTTTGTATGCCATCACTGGACGCATGAAACTCTTTGTATGCAATCTCTAGAATGCATGAAATTCATTCAAGCCACGGTCAGTGACTTATGTTTGTACGCTTCGCGTACATTAACCGAAATAAAGCATCACTGGGTGCATGAAACTCGCTGTATACCAATCACTAGAATGCATGAAATTCATTCAAGCCACGGTCAGTAACTTATGTATGTATGCTTCGTGTACATTAACTGAAAAAAAAACCCTGTACCCTGTACACATTAACAAAAAACATCACTCGATGAACGAAACTAGCTCTATAGCAACTTATAAAATACACAACACACAATTCTTATCTTATAAAATGAATAAAAATTCACTTACTTTTATTTCTCATATTTCGTCTTTTTGTGGAAGGCCCCCGGTTTATGCACATCATCATCGCTGTCGTCCGACAGCATATCAGCATGAGAATTATCTCCACTGTCGTCCAACAGTGAAACAGCATCTAAATTCTCATCATTGCCTTCCCCCACCACATCCCGCACTCTTGGAGGGTAAATTGAAATGATCGCCCTCAAGAATGAATTGATCAGTTCACCAGGATCTTTTCTGTGACGCTTCCTCCACATGAATTCAGCTAGGTAGCCATCAAAAGTTTCTTCACTTTCTGCATCTGCTACCCGCCTCTTTCCGCGAAGGTTGCGTTTAATCTCACTCCATAAACCCTCTATCGTGTTTGTGTGCGCCCCAGTAACCAGGTCCTTGAAATAATATTTATGATTGACGGAGGCTGTTATATAACCTTCACTAGAAAGGCAATTATAGGCCCGCCAACAATCAGAAATAATCTCAGTTCCCAGTAAAATCTGCCTCTTAATAATCTCTAGCAAAATCTCTTTCGTTCTAGCATCTACTACTTCTAAAAAACACTCATTACTTCTACGCTCAACAGCACCAAACACCCACTTACCATCTACATGCTTTCCTCTATTATACTTTCTATTCCCAAATAAACTCTCATCTGTCTCAACTACCTTACCTTCACCTCCCAAATCACTACTTTCAAACACACACACAGACTTGCACACCTCTCTACAAAAACTCATCCAATCAGTTACCATTTGCTTACCCACTCGCGTCAAATCCACAATCTGTCCATGCCTATATTTGTTAACCCAAGCATACGTAACAAAGCGTCAATCATACTCATTTTACTCCCTTCAAACCAACTACCAAGCCTTACACAATGCTTTTTCCCTTCCATACTTCTATCGTACTGCCATTCAAATCCATCAAGATTGTTCTTTTCACACAATTTCATAAAATTCCCACATTTCGGACATTCATACTTTCACTCGCAATCAAACCTTTCTCCATACAAAAATCAACCACAGCTTTTTTACCCCTACCACTCAATTCCAAAAGACTACGAAAATCATTCCTTTCATTCCTTGAGACAGACTTTCGAGGCATTCTCACACTGAAAATAGAACGCTTACGAAACAATATTTAAAAATATACAAAAATGACCCTGAAAAACAAAACTACTCATTCAAGAGGACAAAATTCAAACTCACCCCTAAATATCTTTCGTAACTCCAATATTTTTTACTCCCACAATATAAACGAAACAGCAATACATAAATTTCCACAATAATCTTCTGCAAAATGCAAATCCTTTTTCGAACTTCGAACGTCAAATGATTCAATTCACTTCACAAAACTCATCCCAGAAACAGAGTTCAAATGAAAATAGACATGTATTATGTACGTTTGGCGTGACACAAGAAATGCAACAATAAAGTCGGCCCAAACAACTCACGTCTTCCTTTGAAAACCTATCGCTGTCCAATTAATTCAGCCTTATTCCATGTGCTTCTCTTCTTTGGGCCTAGTGATTTGAGCAAAAACCGGCTTCATACTCCAAGACGTTTTTACGGTATGCTGTATCTCTATGAATCCAACGTTACGGCACACAAGAAACCAACCAACCTGACCAAACGATTTATTTACCCATAAACCAATCAAATTTCTACATCAAACAACGTAGGCGTGTAGCAGGGTTAGAAATTGGGAATTCTAAGTAAGGCGTCAAATGACGCCTACAATTTTTTCCCTAGGTGCCATACTGCATTTCGTGGTTGCAATTTTATGTTATATCATATTTTCTAATTTATTTCCGAACCCATGTTAACAATAATATTGTAATTATCTTTATGTGTTAAGGACGAGGGGGCTGTACATATTAAACATTTTATCTCTGTGTTAATCACTAAAACAAAATAAAAACTGCCTTTCAAAATCTTATGACTGAAAGTACATAAGAAAATGGAAAAAAAAAAAAAAAAGAAGCAAATAAATTAACTTTTGGATACCAATTAATGTATAGTTAATGTAGGGCATTTAAAAATATTAATTTCTATATAAACACCTTTTTTTTTTTAAGGGAAAACACTGAAATTTTAAAACATTCTTTATACAGTATCTTATTTTAGAGCAAATAAGGAAGGAGAAATATTAAATAATAAAAAAAATCATATATTAAATAACACGAAAATAGAATTTTATCATCCATGATCAAATAAGGGATATTTTATACAATAAACTTTCTCTAATCCAGCAGAGTTCGGTACTTTAAGCATGCTGGATTACAGAATGAATGTCGGAGGAAAAGTGTAGAAGTTAGAATTAAACCAAACATGACAGTAAAGCATGTTTTTTATTCTTTAAATAGCTTGAATAGAATAAAAAAAATACTCAATAATATAAAGTACAACATATGATCAAGTAAATATGTTAAAAAGCTTTAAATAAAAATTCTGGTATAAACAATTTTTATACAATTTAATTTTTGGGCTCTTCTAATGTTAAACAAGGATTTTTTTTTTCGAAATGTCATGCTGGATTAGAAGAAGTTTACTGCATATAAATAAATTGTACACGATTATGATAACATTATGTATCTATAATGAAGCAAAACTATTTACTATAGCATGTTTATTATTTCTAATACTTAGATTGATTTGTTAAGCATGGTAAAATATTAAATATCCTATTAGGAAAAAAAAATCTATGCATGCTTGATAACGCAGGCCCCACAGCAGACCTCATGTTTCAGTTCCAATTCAGGCTTCATGGCGTTTGGATAAACAACAAACCACATTGCTTCTTTATAATTGCTCTGTACTGGCCAATTTTTGTGGGGGTTCTAATTTTCTAATAAGCTATTACATTTTAATAAAAAATTTTTACACTGCCTAATTTACTATTATTGTAACTTGGTGAAAATTTCAAGGAAATCGCTCAATTAACAACAGATATTGATTTTTTTTTTTTTAAGGGTTTGGTTTTTCTTTTCTTTTTTCTGATTACTTGCAGCTCAATAATTTATTTCTTTTTTCTGCTGACACGTTCACGGAGTCTTAAAAGAATATTAATTTAAATAGTAGTTTCTGTTGAAAAAAAAAAAAAAAAGTTAGGCGTCAAATTTGACGCCCAGGTATAATTTTCTGGTCGTCAAATGCAATAATTTAGTTGCATTTGGCGACTAACGACCGCTAATTTCTAACCCTGGCGTGTAGCTACCTCCGAACTCTATGAATCCAACATTACTGCACACAATAAACCAACCAACCCGACCAAACGATTTAATTTACTCATAAACCAATCAAATTTCTACATCAAACAACGTAGGCGTAGAAAAATGTAAGACACAAACTGGTAGAAAGAAAATCTCATTTATCACCTCGCCAAATCCAACTTCCTCGCTTGTTCTTGGATTCAACCGGGTTTGGGTTCTGGGAGTCATGATTGGCATAGATCTGCAAAAATTTTTCAAAAATTCCAAATTAGGAGAGAATGTAATAGGTAGTATTTCTTACAAAATCTACCTAAAATATATATACAACAAACAATATAATTTTTATATAACATACTGAGACTTAAATCATAATATTAATTTGATATTTCATTGATATATTAATTTGATTAATCTGGAAGTTGGGAAACTGGGGCATAGTCTAAAACTAGGACTCTCTCAGTATGTTCTGGCATCTTAAAAATTGCAGTATCACAGGCAATAATATTGTTCCTATTAAACTCAATAATAAATTGTTGCGACATTTAACTCAAATTCTTCATTAAATTAATGAATTTGGTCTCGAAACGAGTTTATTAAATGTTTTCCCAAACACACACACACAAAAAAAAAAAAAACCTAAGTTCCGGGCCCAGTCTACAAAATTGTTCTAGTTACGCCCATGCTGCCCTTCAATAAATATCCTGATACTATCCGAATCGCACACGTCAGCCAGACTCACTAAGTCCGACAGTGAGGAACCATCCTTATAATGAAAAAAGTTCGGCAACTGAGAGCGGCTGTGACTTAATGGAGAGCTGGTATCCGTGGTAGGAAAGGCAGAAGTCATATTGTAGGTATCATCATCCACATTAGCATTAGACACGCGTTTTTTCTTAACCATATTTCAAAAACTCTGTCTCAGACCATTAGATAAAACATTTAACCACTTCTCCGAATACAAGAACAGAATGAACACACTCGCACTAAATATTCTTCTTAAACAAAATTACTTAAATAAACAATTTGGATGACACTCAAAAAAGATCTATCAAGAAGAAAAAACAATTAAAAGGTTGCATGATACTAAATTGATACTAATAAACAAACTTACTTTTTCTGAAAAATAGCAGACAAACACAAACAAACCGCGCTGGAGATGGCACATGTGTTGCCACTTGTTGCTTTCAAGTGCTGAATGCAAACGAGCTCAGGCCAGTTATATTTTTGTAATTTAACGAAATGGGATAAATGAATTAAAAACCTGTGTTCTGTGAAATTTTCGCAAAAAGTTCGAAAATTTTGCAGAAATATCAAAATTGGGAAACTGATCACTTTAACCTTGTAATCGAATATTTATCGAACAGTTTTCCGATATTGAGTTAATCGAAACTGGAGTAGTTGTTTTTGTTTATATTTTCAACCAGGATATTATGTGTGATTTGAAAACGTGTGAGATTGCCTGGTGATATGTGTAGCAAAAAGCTTTATTATAAAATTTTATGCGATGCAAATGATTCGCTTCATTTTTATTTAAAAGTTTTACCTCAAAAATATTTGAGGGTTTGTTTGTATGATTAAAACTTTGAAAATTAGAATATCCTGCTGTTATATGTCCTTATCCTGCTGCCATTGTTGCTATCAAATTCTTAATTTTTATACTTGGAAAGTTTTTATTGAAATTTTTATGCCAACATGACTTCAGATTGTGATGATAATAAGGTGTTGCCTGATCTAGTTCTTGATATTGATAATGATGATGAAGAAACCATTGTACCATCTCAGCAAGACGATCACTTATGTTCAGATAGTGCTCAAAGCATTACACCAGAATGTCTTACTGCAGGAACTTCTCAGCATAGTAATATGTTTACCTACAAACAACCTCATTGTGATGACCAGAAACTTAGCAAAACGGAAAGTAGGTCTACCCCAAGAAGAACTCACTTAAGTAATTGTAAAGGTATGTTTGAAGCTGCTTTTAACTACTAAAAGAAATATTTCTCTTACATCCTAGAACAAGCGAGACGCTTGGCGGCGTCGAATTTGGTGAAGCAATAAATGAGTTTTTCTTGCTACCGGTTTGTTTCTTATGTTTTTTACACGCCTTCTGTGCTCGGTTCTGGGACGGGCAGAATGCATGGTTCTAGAAATTGAGCTGGTTTTTGAGGGAATTAGATTGTATTGGTTGATTAACAGATTAGAATAGGGGTCTATTGTCTGTGGGTTGGTTTGTTGTGTGTCAGATTTGTTCGAGTTACATTTGTGAAATGTGTTTTATGAAGTTCAATAGTTTGACGCTTTGTCGTACGTCAAAAAGGACAGTTCCTGTGAAATATTAAAAAAAAAACTAAAGATGAGAAATAAAGGTAAGTGCATTTTTGTTGATTTTATTTGATAAGATGTATTTTATGCACTTTAGAGATTGCTGTAAACCAATTTTTGTGAGAACATTACTAACTGCAGCTTTAATGCATTTCATGCATTCTAGAGAGTGCTGAATAGCGAATTTCGTGCATCCAGAGAAGTTTTTTTTCCGGTTAATGTATGTGAAGCGTACATATAGGGGAGACTGGTATACAGTGGACCACTTTTTCAGTTAAAAGTTTTTTTCTCTTTTTAACGGACAAACCGATCTGCATGAAAATATTTTTTAATATTCCTTAAACCTTTATACATTCATCATAATTTTCTCAGAACATAGTTTTCAATACATTTTTCAAAACAAAAATATTTTTATGCACCCGTAAAGTGGACCAGTGTACCCAGAAGTGCGGCACAGTGGACCGCTATTAGGTATTATCTGAAATACAATATAAATTTATTTTTCATTAATCTAATTCTTTTTTATTTCCCCTTTATCCGCAAAATAACATAGTAATATAAATTTACAAGTAACATTTTGAAACAAAAACAAACAAAAAAATGAATTATATTTTGAAAATAATAACAGATTAATACAGGAACAATTGCAATTTAGTTGAAGTTATTACGTAAGTACAATAAAATCAGCACACATTAAAATTTGCAAATGAAATTCCCAAATACTTATGATTAAGATTGAGCCTGGAATTTTCCCAAAATACTTTTGTGTCTGGCAGCAACATTACGAAATCATTGACATCAACAACAGATTCATCTACAGTTTTGGGAAAAATAAACTGATTTCCATTCAATTTGCGTCTCATGAATGTTACTTGAATAGAATCATCACCAATTAGACTACAGTTATATTTATCAAAGGCAGTAAATACAAAACAAAATATTTCTTACTATGTTAAATAAATTGTTATTTTTCTTTGTTTACTTTATAACAATATATCTTTAACTATACTATCTTTACTATACTTTAAAACAATATTTCTTTAAAGAAAATAATCAATTATTGAATATCTTGAACATTCTGCATTACAAGAGCAGAGTGGATTGTGGACCACTGTGCCCCAGGAGTGGGTGGTCCACTGTACCCCATGTTGAAGATGAATAAATAATCATATTAATATTATTTATAGCTTTCTTTTAAACATATTAACCTTAAAGTTAAATAAAAACAAGTATCTTAGATTTGCAAAAAAGCTGTTTTATCTGATTTATCTACAAGCTTTAATTACTAAAAAAATAAAAATATGATGAAAAATTTTATGTTTAGAAGCTCAAAACAACCAATCTGGATAAAATAGTTCAATCTGAGCTAAACATACTTCCTGAAGGCTATAAATAATCAGTACAGTGCTGTTGTCTATTAGGATAGAAGAGAAGCTTAAAAAAAATTAAATAAATAAAAATAAAATGTTAGGGGGTGGTCCAGTGTACTGGTGTCCCACATAATAAGTTACTAACCGCTGTTTGAATGAATTTTGTGCATTCTAGAGATTGCTCCACAGAGAGTTTCATACATCCAGGTTTTTTTTTTTTTTTCCGTTAATGTATGCGAAGCGTCAGGGCCCTTGCTAAGGGGGGGGGGATGAGCCTCCCCCACCAAACATTCCTGAATGCTGTTACACTTGGCAAATTTGTTTAAAACTTTAATAAAAACTATAATAAACTTTCTATTTCTGATAGACTTGGCAAAAGTTATAAATCTAATTATTAAACTTTTTACAAATCAGAACTATATTACATTTTCTAATTGTGGTAACTTGGCAAAATTATAAAACTAGTTGGCAAGCTTGTTGAATTGCTGAAAACTATTTATTTTTGCTTCTCAATGAGTTGGCAAATACTGAAATTTGACTTGGCAATTTAAGGTCCTCTCCCCCCTCAATAAAAAGTGTTAGCGATGGCCCTGCGAAGCGTACCTATATATAAATTACTAACTGCTGTTTGAATGAATTTCATGCTTTCTAGAGATTACTGCACAGGAGTTTCGTGCATCCAAAGGGGGGGGTGGGAGGGCAAGCATAGGAGAGCAATGTAAGCAAAGCATAGGAGAGACAGGTACACAGTGGACCACTTTTTCAGTTAACATTTTTTTTCTCTTTAACAGATTGACCGATCTGTATGAAAATATTTTTGAATATTCCTTAAAACTTCTTGTATCCATCGTAATTTTCGCACAACATAGTTTTCGATACATTTTTCAAAAAAAAAAAAAAAAATTATAACACTTATATAAATATAAAAATTATAACACTTATATAAAAATTATAACAATTATAAGTATTAAAATTATAAAATTATATATATAATAAAAAAATTATCCACTTGTAAAGTGGACCAGTGTACCCCAGAAGCGGGGTACACTGGTCCACCCACCGGGGTACAGTGGACCACTATTAGGTATTATCTAAAATACAATATAAATCTATTTTTCATTAATCTAATTCTTTTTGTTGCCCCTTCACCCGCAAAATAACATAATAATATAAATTTTGAAACAAAACAAAAAAATTTATTATATTTTGAAAATAATAACAGATTAATACAGGAACAATTGCAATTTAGTTGAAGTTATTACTTAAGTACAAAAAAATCAGCTCACATTAAAATTTGCAAATGAAATTCCAAAGTACTTATGAGTAAGATTGAGCCTGGAAATTTCAAGAAATAATTTTGGGTCTGAGAGCAACATTATGAAATCAGTGTCATCAACAGCAGATTAATCTACAGTTTCGGGAGAAATAAACTGATTTCCATTCAGTTTGCATCTCATGAATGTTACTTGAATAGAATCATCAACAATTAGACTACAATTATATTTATCAAAGGCAGTATAAATACAAAACAAAATATTTCTTACTATGTTAAATAAATTGTTATTTTTATTTGTTTACTTTATTTTACAGTTAAATCTACTTTAAAACAATATTTCTTTATAGAAAATAAGCAATTATTAAATATTTTGAACATTCTGAATTAGAGGAGCAGAGTGGATTGTGGACCACTGTGCCCCAGGAGTGGGTGGTCCACTGTACCCCATGTTGAAGTTCAATAAATAATCATATTAGTATTGTTTATAGCTTTCTTTTAAACATATTAACTTTAAAGTAAAATAAAAACAAGTATCTTAGCTTTGCAAAAAAGCTGTTTTATTTTATTTATCTACAACCTTTAATTACTAAAAAAATAAAAATATGATGATGAAAATTTTTACTTTTAGAAGCTCAAAACAACAAAGCAGGATAAAATAGTTCAATCTGAGCCAAACATATTTTCTGAAGGCTATAAATAATCATTGCAGTGCTGTTGTCTATTAGGATAGAAGAGAAGCTTAAAAAAATTTTAAATAAATAAAATATTAGGGGGTGGTCCACTGTGTCCATAGGTCCAGTGTGTACCGGTCTCCCCTAAATATATATGTTACTAACCAGTGCTTGAATGAGTTTCGTGCATTCAAAAAATCAGAAATCTCGCAATTCTCCCCAGTCATAACCTGTGTGCTTTGTGGCAGAGAACTCACTACTTACACAATTTCTATGAAAATTTCTTTCACGAAGTAAACATTGATTTTATTCAGTTTTGGGACAATTTACAAAGTTTAAGAAAGGAGGAAAAAATTTGTGATAATAGAAAAATCCGGAGGAAAAAATTGCTAAATGTTTGTAAAAATCAAAATATCTGGAGGAAATATTGCTGAAAGTTTGTATTGCAAAAATAGAAAAATACGGTGTAAAATATTGCTAAAAGTTTGTAAAAATTGCAAAATTTTGAAGAAAAACTTGCTAAAACTTTGTAAATACAGTCGATCCTCATTAACATGAAATCGCTTAACACAAAATAATACTAAAATCCTGTGAGATGAGCCTGAAAATCAATGTTAATTACTTTGTTTAACAGAAAATAGAATTTTGGAAAATCCTGCTTAAGGCGAAAATTTATTCGAAAGTCAAAACATGATTCCTTACGCAATGTTTCCAATATTTCAAATTTATATGTCAGTTCCTCTTATTAAAAATGGAATTTTCTCATGGTTTGAAAAAGATCTAAAGTGAAAAAGGGTTTCAGAAAATCATGAAATTCTAAATTCCTTACTAATCCCTGCTTTTCTTATGATCTCTGATTATGCGCAAGTGTTCCTACATTAACCATATTAGCAATAGATCTGTCACAATAAAAGTATTTCTTTTTTGAAAGTGATTGTTACATTACTCGGCTGACTGTATTGACAGTGACATAAACCGTAAACCAGATTTCTGAATTCCCCTATGTATGAGTGAAAGAAGTGACAACCCTTACTTCACTGCCTGTCTAATATAATTGAAACTGTTCACAGTTGCTCTGTAGAATTCTGTGAAAGATGAGTCAAAAACAGCAAGCTGTATCTTTAGAAACCAGGTAACAAAATTTTAACAAAGTTAGCGATACAGTGCTGAAAAAATCAGAAAATGTGGGGAAGTATGGGATACCGACAATTATTCTACAATTTTAAAGAATCATGAAAAGATTGTAGCAACTTATGCAGTTAAATTCAAGCCAGCAAGAAAACGAATGTGTAGAAGAAAGATTGAATAAATTGAAAATGCTCTCTTGTGGTGGATAAAAGGGGTAAGAAGCCAGAACATTGTTTTAACTTTTGCAGTTTTGCAAGAGAAAGAAAAGGCTTTTGCTGATGCTCTCATTGAGAGCCATTTCATATCTTCTAACAGATGACTGACAAGATTTAAAGATATGTAGCCAAAATACGGCAAATTCTTTCTCAGATATTGTTTTTCTGAATACATTTGCATAGGTGAAGATGTGATGACAGATAAAGAAATAATTGTTGAAAAAAAAAAGATGACAACATTGAAGTGTCAGACGAGGATGAAGAAATTGACACAGAACGGAAAAATTTAGTGTCATTAAATGAATCTACCGACAACATTGAAAACTGTATAACGTTTCCTTATAGAACAAGATGATACTGCTTGAGTTTTGGACAAATTAGATGAGGTCCATACATTCCTAAAAGAAGTACTCTACAAAAATGGAAGTAAAAGTCAATAATGGACTTTTAAAAAGAATTATTAGCAAGTAAATAAATTTATTATTGTCTAAAAAATAATGATTAATTTGTTAATGAAATTTTCTATTTCTTATTAAGTTATGATTTTATGAGCAGGAAAATATTTGTAGGTTAATCTATTTAGTTTTTATATCTAACATAGATGGCACCACTATTATGACGGTTAACACGATACAAATTCACAGTCCCTTCAATTTTGTGTTAACGAGGTTCGACTGTAGTTGTAAAACGAAATAAAATCGATGTTTACTTTATGAAAAAGGTTGCCGTAAGCAGTGTGTAAGTATCTGCTTGCCTGCTGAAAGCATGCATTCTGATTGGATAGAATTTGGCAGTTGCCGATTTTTTGGTTGGTGCACGTCAGTACTTGGCGTGTGTCAGAAAATCGCCAAATCGGGTGTCTCGCTTGTTCTAGGATTTTGCCAATATTTCATATACTTGTGCAATAAAAACATCTGCTTGGTGTTATTAAATGTATTTTCTCTGTAGATGTAGAATACTATAATCTTAAGAAAGTGTTCTTTTTTGCATACAATTTTTATAGGAGTTTTCCCAGATTAACCCTTTGACTATAGCTATGTACAGTGCATACAGAGTTGAAACCATTGAAACTAATATGGGTTTCGACTTAGATATGTGTCATTTGTCAAGGAACGATTCCAAAGGAATGACTCCGGCAGTGAAATTGAAGGAACGATTCCAGTCTTTAAAAAGGAATCGGTCCTTTTTGGAACGATTCCTCGGATTCGGTCCTTTTTGGAACAATTCCTCGGATTCGGTCCAAAATACATCGAATCCAAAAAGGACCAATTCCTTGGAATCTGTCCAGAATGTACAGACTCCGAAAAGAACCGATTCCTCGAAATTAGTCCAAAAAGGAACGATTCCTAGGAATCGGTCCAAAATATACCGACTCCGAAAAGGACTGAGTCCTCGGAATTGACTCCGAAAAGGACTGATTCCTCGGAATTAGTCCAAAATGTAGTGATTCCAAAAAGGATAGATTCCTAGGAATCGGTCCAAAATATACCGATTCCAAAAAGGATCGATTCCTCGGAATCGGTCCTGAATGTACAGACTCCGAAAAGATCAAGTCCTCGGAATCGGTCCTTGTTCTTGTAGACTGGCCAGTTTTAATAAATTAAAATACGCTATTTTATTTTAAAATAGCAGATTTTGATTCTATTAAAGCTGAGTTTCTGGCCAAAAAATCCTTCTAATGTGTATGTGATAAAAAAACAATAAAAGAGAGAGAGAAGTGCGGGGGGGGGGGATTGATTAATAAACTACAACTGTGATTTACTTTCTCTTAAATTTATCTTAAGATAAATAGAAGTATATTATTGTACTTCAGCTAAAATATTGTTTATTATTTAGCTATGTACTTATCACCTGCGACTTAATTACATTGCCATTGAAACTTTTTGTGCTAAATTGATCAGAAAGAAAAAAAAAGTGTAAAGTAAATGCTTGTTTAAATAATAGTTGGAAATATATATATATTTTAAATCTGATTAGAAACAGTTTTGAATAATATAAGAAATACATCGCTATGCCCTGAACAATTGCATTTTAATCAGTTAATAATAACTGTTTTTTTTTATCTTAAAGAACTGATTTTCGATCAATTTTAATAATTGCTTGGTTACACACTTTCGTGTATATTTCACTGTTTCATATGTTTTCATCAAGCATAATTTTAATTTGAGGATCCTCTCTGTCAAAAGAAAAATAAAAAATCCCTGACGGCTCAGTCAGCAGACACAGGTAAATTTCGAAGACGCAGACCGTGGGACGCCTGTTTGTTGGGAATTGCAGAAGAAATGACCTTTTTGCCATGATGCTGCAGTTGGGACCACCCACTTCGAAATTTAACTTGTCTGCGGGTGGAGCCAGCAGGGATTTTTTTTGTATTTTTATTTTATTTTTTGCTATAAGGGTTGGTGATATAAAAAACTTGTCAGTATAAAAGTTTTAGATAATATTAAGAGGATTTATAATAAATTTAAGTGGATTTGATATCTTGTGAATTGACGAATTTTTTTCTTCTGAATTCCCCCTTTTTCCCCCTTTGGGGCCATTTTTAATGATATCAAAAATCTGTCATGTATAAATTTTCGGCTCTTTTCCTAAAAGTAATAACAACTTTAAACGGATTCGATACCTATCATAATTAAGAAATTATGGGTTTTTTTTCTGTTTTCACAAAAAGCCTCTCCATTTGCTCCCTCTTGGTTCAATTTTGCCCATTAACGAACTTGACCGAGATTTTATGCCCTGTGATTTTATGTATCAGTTTGGAAGAGATTTGTGCAGAATTATTAAAGTTACCGTGTCCATTAAAAAGTGACAAAGATAGATAGATAAAGTTTTGAACTAGGGGTGGTTTTGGGTTCTGGGAGTCATAATCTGCGTAGATCTACAAATTTTTTTCAAAAATTCCAACTTAGGGGAGAATGTTATAGGTAGTATTTCTTATGAAATCTACCTAATAAGAGCATTTACGAGTGCATGAGAACCACTTTGTTTCCTCAGTTTGGGGTTTTATTTTTATCTCCTGAAAAAGATGATTCAAAAGATCTCGGAACTCCCGTAAATAGTTTTAATCAACTTACAGTGGATACATAAAGGAAAACCTATTTGAACAAGGAATTTTTGCAAAACGTTTTCAATTCTTTCTTAAAATTCCTATAATAAAGATTAAAAAAGAAAAAATGTCTAATAATAATAATAATATAACAGTAGCAGTAGTGGGTGGGATTCAGATAATTTAACCGCTGTTCGCTACCTTTATGACCGTTTTGAGTATGAAAAAGGGAAAGAAAAATTACGAGCAACATATAGATTATCAGACATTTTCCAACATTGTGACATATATGTAAAGCTGCGTATTTTATGCTTTTTCTGTTTAATAGATTTATTTTAAGATTACGTTAAACTAGTTTTATAATATATGTATATAGTAAAAAAGTAATAGTATATAGTAAAAATATATAGTTAAAAAAAAACATAATTTACAGTAAAGACATTTATGGGTTTTTTTCTTTTCTTTTCTTTTCTTTTTTTTTTTTTTTTTTTACTGATTCTAGTGCTAATATAATTGTATAATTGTGTACGTGTATACAGATTAATAGGCATTTTTATATTTTGCAAAAAAAAAAAAAAAAACAAGTGGGTAAGTGTGATCGAAGATCGCTCAAAGGGTTTCGTTTAATATTCCTTTCAAAACACTTTATCCTTTCTTTAATAAATTCAAACAAATTTCATTTAGCAACAACAACAAAAAAAAAAGTCATGTTTTTTATAAAATAAAAATTTACCGGTCTATTTTTTCCTTTTTTCAAATATCTAAACCAGCCGGATAGCGGTCCAAGCCCGCTATTATATTCTGTCATAATAATATCCGTCATACGGACTAAATGCAATATTTAAAAAAATAATTTCAAAATTAAACAAATTGTATGTTAAAATATGCGAATATTTCCATAATCTGATTTTTATCGTGATTCAATATGTTTCTCAAACTCATATATTTACTATTCTCTATTATTTATATTGATACTCGCTTTGTATTATTCTCAAACATTTGAAAAATAAGTTAAACTTCCTATATGACGTCAGATTTTCTTTTTAATTCTCTAATGACGTGATATTAATCTGCTTTGTCCACTTACACATACTCATACTCTTTGTATTATTGAGAAATCTTAGACCTTTTCCGTTTTATTACGACTATGACGTCAATCAATTTTATTTCATATTTATCTTTTTTTCAATGGGTGAAACTTTTTATTTCATTTTCATTTTTCACGTGAAAATCGTCTGATAGAAAATTAATTATTGTAGACAGAATTTCATTGTGGATTTTAAATCTTTGGCATCTGCTATAACGAAAAATTTTTCAATTTAATAGGAAAAGGCTGTTAGAATTTTGGTTTTTTATCTCTATTTATTAAAATAATACGAATTTTTCAAATTTTAATATTTTGAGCTATTCAGATTTATACACTAAGTTTTAACTCTGTAAGTTACATACTTTTTGAGAATGGCTCTGTGACGGACAGACAACAGAGCGGGGGTAATAGGGTTTCATGGGATGAACGAAACCCTAAAAATGGAGCAGCACTATTACGCTAATTTCTTATTTAATTATTGATTGCTAAAGAATGTAAGTTGTGATTTTGTATAGTTTTATTTTTTTGTCATTTGATTTTTATTTCTTGCTAAATAATAAGAAGTTAAATATCTTTGACTTTGTTTTAATACAACATAAAATAAAAGCAAGACAAAAATCATTTTTCATAATAATTTCTTGTGACAATCGCAATTCCACGATTGAGATTGATACTCGCAACTCCCGAAATCAGTTCCCGGATTAATGGCTGTTACTGTAGTGGTGGATAACAGATGTTATATTCTTTACCGAAACTACAGAGGAGCAAAGGGAGCATATGCCCCGGGCACCAGTGTAGAAGGGGGCGCCAAAATAGGATTTGATTCTTCTTTCGATACAAAAAACAAATAACGAAATTTGAACAAAAAGGACTTGCACTCAGGCAACGTAAAATAAAAACGTATTCGTTCATTTTATTATCTTTGCTTTCAACGGGGCTGGTTTTTATTATTAGGTGATCACATAGGGGCAACAAAACAGTACTTGATTAACGAATTCTTCCAAGATACTTGCAAGAACAATATACTGTCCTAATTCGGTTTAAATATGCTTAGTATATTTCGGATGTTATCGCGATGACAAGCTTTGAATGTTTTTTGCTTTTATGTGCTCCTGTAAATGAACTATAACAGCTACATACTTGATTAACGAACTCATCGAAGATACTGGCAGATCAATTTACTGTCCCAAACAGGTTCGAATTGATTCTGTATTTCAGACTTTATCGTGAGTTTTTTCCATATATTGAAAGTTTAACAGAATTTTGGAATTATATAGCAGTAATTCTTATTAAACAAAAATTATTAGAAAATAAAATCGATTAAAAAAAATAATTGTTTAAACCAATGAATGAAAAGTTTTTAAAACAAATTACCATTCCTGCTTGTTTTATATTATTGATGTTAATTTTCTTTACTATCATGAAACTGTTGTTGAATTGTTTGTTGTACTAACATTTTAGCCTGCTTTATTGTTGCGAATTAATTTAGGATTTCACCAAATCAACAAATTTTATATATTCCTATTTTTTAAATAAAATCTTTTTTAAGAGTATTGTATTTTGTATTTTCTTATTTATTTTGTGTATTTGAAATCGTATTTGTATTAAACTATAAAGATGACGAAAGTTAGTTAAATTATTGAAACGTATTGAACTTTATAGTTATGATTTTGTTTTTTATCTCAATATCTACAGTTATAATTATGTGCAATTTCTAAATTTAAATATACCTTTTCAAAAACTTTCAATCACCTAACAGTTAAATTTCAGAAAACACCTTTTTTAATGGATTTTTATGCAATAACAGGAAGTAACAACTAAAATTTTACGATTTCAGGTGCAGGCATTTCGGTTTTCAGCTGTGCAATGATAATGCAGTCAGAAAGGACATTGTTATGTATATTAAGACTCTCAAATATACTTCGTTTAATAAATTATGTTTTCCCAAATCGACAGGTATCCGTATTTGATTTTATAAAAGATTCTATTCACGCATGAACTTAATACTAAAAGGAGATAGTCCTGGGGATTGTTTAGAAATGGGCAGACTGAGAAAATGACCAATTTCCAAATAGTCGTACCGAAATGGAGAGACTGAAAACGGCCGGTTCCGAGGACCGACATGTAAATGAATGGTTGGTTATCTTAGGGTGGATTTTGAAGAGGGATCTAATTATAAGGCTTAAAATTGCATAGACCATGGTGCCAAACATCAGAACTAGAATAAAGATTCCTGCATAAAATAATTAATAGTATAAATGGAGGGTCATTCAACCATATAGTTTCAAGAGGAAACCCGATTACACTAAAAATCGAATGGGTCGCCACCCTGGTGGGCAAAACAAACAGCTATAATAAAATTTCTTTGATAAACTATAGCGGTAAATGAAAGGTCATCCAGGAGTAAATTTTCAAGAGGAATTGAGTTTAATGCCATAAACCATAAAGTCAGGGAGTATACTTGTATTATGGTAATTAGAAATAATTGCTAATTAATTGCACACACTAATCAATGAAATGAACTCTTGAAAATGAAATCATCTGTCTAAAAAAATTAAAAATAAGGCGGATGGATGCGTAAGAAAATGGACGAATATGTAATAAAATAAATTATTATTATTAATATTATGGATTTCATGTTCGCTCTAATACTTCCAGATTTGTTCCTTTTTTCTCAAAATTATTCCTTTTATCTTGAAATCATTATTTTTATCTCCATTTTTTTTTCAGAATCGTTCCTTTTTCTTGGAATCGTTCCTTTTTCTTGGAATCGTTCCTTTTTTTGGAATTGTTCCTTTTATTTTGGAATCGTTCCTTTTTTCCATAACGACTCCAAAGAACTCGTTCCTTTTGCTGAACGATTCCCTAAAAGGAACGATGTTGCCCATCTCTAGTTTCGACAGTGATGCAGTCAAGGATTAAAAAACGTACATAAAAAAGGACATAAAAAAGGCACTGTAAATAAATAAAGATTACAAATTTGAATAAAATATGCAAATTAAATATTGCTGTTACTACTGCTTGAACAAATGAATTTGTCTTCAATATTCATTCTATTCAATGGTTGGAGTATCATAGTTGAGATTTATTCCAACAGAGTGAAAAATGCTGGGACCATTACTCGAACCTAGGTACTTTGGCTTGCCATGCCAATGCTCTTCCTACTGAGCTATCTATCAGTAAAAATTAACTTTTTTACTCACTGCCACTGGCCAGTACATGGATTTTTTACTCGCCAGTGTTTTTCAGCACTGGCCAATAACAAATTTACAAATACTTGATAAAAAATTTGCGAAATTTGTCAAACGATTGTGGAATAAACAGCGAAATTCGTCAAATGGTCTCAGGAAAGAAATCAGGCATTGCAGGGAAAAAATTAATTTTGTCTAACGGTCGTGAAAAAATTCGAGAAATTCGTCAGATAGGTTCGAGTGGAAAGAAAGTGCACAATTTGTTCATTCATGGAAAAAATCGTGAAATTCGTTAATCGATAGTCGATAAATCGCGAAATTCGTCATTCGATAGCGGAAAAATTGCAAAATTCATTAATCAATAGTGGAAAAATCACAAAATTCATCAACTGATTTCGAGGGGAAAAAATCACACTCTGTCATATAATTTCGGGGAAAAAATTATGAAATTCGCCAAATGGTTTCGAAATTTGTCGAGCGATAGCAGGGAAAAAATCTTTTTCCATTCAATCATCACAATTGGCGAGTGTGACTATTAAGTTTGACCAGTGGTGGCAATAAAGTCAATCGCCAAATTTTCAGTATTACTTGGCGAGTGGCGAGTGCTAATTTTGTCCTATAGAGCTATCCCAACAATATCCTGGCTGGCATATTTTACTCTTATTTGTTGGACAAGACTGAAAACTGCTGCACTAATTTCATTCATCCGAGCTATAGCATTTTACATGATGAATCTGAAATAACACGGAAACTCCTGTATACCATGTAATTAATTCATAATGAACAGAGGAAAGTATTTTCAACTAGGTAAATTATATTCAATGTTTGGAGTATCATAGTTGAGATTTATTCTAACAGAGCAAAAAATTCTGGGACCAGGACTCGAACCTGGGTGCTTTGGCTTGCCGTGCCAACGTTCTTCCTACTGAGCTATCCCAACAATATCTTGGCTGGCATATTTCACTCTTATTTGTTGTACAAGGCTGCGAACTGCAGCGCTAATTTCATTCATCTGAGCTATAGCTGTAGCATTTTACATAATGAATCTATTGGCAAGCCAAAGTATCCAAGCTCGAGTCCTGGTCCCGGCATTTTTTGCTCTGTTGGAATAAATCTCAACTATGATATTCCAACCATTGAATATAATTTAGCTAGTTGAAAATACTTTCCTCTGTTCATTATGACCTAATTACATGGTATACAGGAGTTTCCATGTTATTTCAGATTCATCATGTAAAATGCTATAGCTATAGCTCGGATTTATAGAAATTTAAAAAAAGTTAATTAAATTAATAAAAAAGTTATAGAAATTTCTCAACTGGCGTAGTCAACGACACTGCAAAGTGATTTTAATGCTTGTTGCCCACAATGGGAGATGCAGTTATCGTACAATGAGGAAGAAAATACTTGCATTATATTGTTATTTTATTTTCTTGACCGTCCCAATTGTATTTCTCCTCCTACTCCAGGATTTTCCAAGAAGTATACCACCCCCATCATCTTCAGTCGCTAACAAAACATTTTTACAAATGAAAATATTTCTGTTTGTTCTTCCTTCTCCATTCATCGCTATCACAAGAATTCTTAAAATCTGGATTATTAGCTCTCTAAGCATTTTGCATGTATTTTTCCATTTCCCCAAAACAACTTAAGGTTGTTCTCAAATGAAAATAGACTGCTTTCTGACACATTTTTAAATTCACTTTTGTTCAGAAACGCATGAAATTGGCAGGTTTTCTTATTCAGTAACTAGGGTCTGCCAATTTTATGACTTTGCGTTTAAAAATGAGTTAGAAACAGTGTCAAAAAATTTCGCGTTGTTTAGCAGGTCATTTGAAAAACACTTTAAATCGGCTGTAGGCAAAACATTTTTTATAGAATTGCATTTTAAGATACATGTATGATAAAGAGATGTGAAAGTGTATTTTTGAAACAAACCGCGAAAATTTTTTTAAATAAACATTAGTTTTATGAGTATTTTTGTGAAAATGCAGGAAAGCCCTCAGACGCTCAGAGGCCTAGATTGGAGATATTATATGCGATTAACCGGGGATTGTTGTGCAATAAAACAAGTATATTTAACATTATCTTTATGGGGACCGTTTCCGTTCCATGGCATTCTATGCATATAAGCGGGGTATGCAATTATTCGTTACCCGATTAAGTGGGGCCGACTGTACCAGAGTTTTCCCCTGGTTAAAAAAAAAGAGCAGGGTGCTGGCTGCTGGTGAGAAAAGGGCACTTTTTAGATTCTTGAGGGCACTGTTTGGATTCTTCAGGCCACTTTATTTAATTGTTAAAGGCATTCTTTTGGTTTTTAAAGCCACTGTCAATATTTAAAAATCAAAGCACTCTTTTCAAGACAACATTGAGTCAATTTTTACAATGAAAACAAATTTTTTAATGCAAAAAGGAGAAAAAACACTTTTTTTTTACTGAGGGGCAAGAAGGGTGCTAATTATTTTACTAGGGGAGCAAGAAGGGTGCTAATTATTTTATGAGGGGCAAGAAGGGTGCTATTTTGTAAACCAAAGGGCAGGTAGGGTGCAGTACCCTTCTGAAACTGTCTGGGGGAAACTCTGTGGATACATTTCTGACAATACATGGTAATTTACATAGAGGACTACAGAAAAGAATATGGATACATTTCTGACTATACATGGTAATTTCTGAAATTGGGTTTTAAAATGTATTTACAAATTCTTTACTCGGATATATTTTACCATATTAAATGGGGAAGTTTCGTTACAGTATTCTGAATGTGTTGTTTCATAACCTATGCTTAACACATGATTTTTCTTTCTTGTATTTATAGAACATTATTTTCAACTTAAACAATGCAATTTTTAATATATGCGTGAAATTTGGAGACATTAATATCCAAATGCTTTAAAATTTAATAACATTTTTCATTTTTCTACAAATTTATTACATCTAAATAAATTGTTCCCCAACAGTGTTTCTAAAATCCACTTAAATCCTAAACCTTTACCTTGACATTGATTTTTAAAAATATTCTTAGCCTTTAAATGAAACAGAGAAAAGCTGTTCAACTTCTTAGTATATAAATAAGAATACCTACAAATTTTGTGCATATAAGCATGAAAATGACTGCATAAATGTGTCAAAGTAGCAAGTTTGGATAAAGAAAAAAAGAATCAATTATCCTTATGCTGAATATATTCAATTAAATATCTAACAGTATTTGGCCAACAAAATACTATTCCGCAAGAGGGACAATACTGAATAATAGCTTAATATTTGTTACATCTCTAATTTTTACTCTGAATAGTAAATGAGGCAGATTTTTTTTTTATTATTATGATAGTTTTAAAAATCTTCAACTATGTGCCAAGGCAGCAAAGGCAGGAATAGCAAATTTCAGAAAGAGTTGTGTATGTTGAGAAAGGGGGGGGGGGGGGATTTAGTTCATTGATTATTTATTAGTACACCTCAAAGTAATAAATAAAATAACTAATATCCGGCAAGACTTAACCTGGCAATGGACTACGAGAAAACATAGTTCTTTACTGAATTTGAAAGAAAAAACACTTCAAAATCTGATATATATATTTTTTTTTTTAAGATTTTTCCATTGAAAAACAATTGACTGAATAAATAAAATCGATTTAGCTTTAAGTGTACAGTTGGAACCTGATTTGACAAACCCCTATTTACCGAATTTCGCCATTTTTTTTTAACACAATCAACTGATTGGTAAATAATTCATATGAGTAATAATTTTCCCATCTGAGCAAAAATGTGTCCAGGCTGGGACTCGAATCCAGAACCTTTGGCTTCTGGGTTCAAGTCCCAGATGCTTTCTATGAAGCACTCCGATTTCATGAAATACAAGAGAAAACATTGATGGGGAAATGTTGGACTTTGTAGTATAACCAAATCTTTTCATTTGGCAAATTTATGTCCTCCACAGCCCCACGGGAAGAAATAAAAGTTTGGGCAAAGAAATGATAGGGAAAAGGGGGGGTGTTTGACAGATTCAGATCTGTACTCTGGCCATACTTTTCTTGAATCTTCATGTTTGAAATTGAGAACCTCAGAGCTTAAATACTATTCAGTTAATATGTTTCCAGTGTTTTGTTTGTGTTTTATAGCAAAACTAGACTTGCAATGAAAAGAAAGGAATTCAATGCATATTTAATTCTTTACAAGCAAAAAGAAGTAAGTTTTTTATATGTATTGGAAGGTTGAATAAGTTCTCGCTGTTTCTTCATGAAATTACTGCTTTATTTAAAACTAGCTGACCCGCCCGGCATTGCCTGAGACCCTGTAATAAACTTAAATCTCTTTTAAAATGAAGCTCTGGCCACGGTCTACGATGGCTTTGGCACCGTATACCGGGCATGCTCGTATGTTCCGGAAAATCTTTTGTTTCTCCATACCACCGCCAGGGAGCATTCTGTTCTAAACAAACCTCTTTCCGAACGAACTTCTTAGACAAGTCCTCGCTGCCTACATTACTGTATAGTAGCCATGCTACAAAATTGAGCTGGTTTCGAGAAGATGGGAACATTATTAGCCGAGTTATTGAAATAACGCACAGTTAGAGAAAATAAACTTGAGTTAGGTGTCGGGAGGAGGGGATGTTCAAGTGACCTTCAGAAAATGACTAATTAGGAGGCCCACTATGCATGTTTAAAAATTCGTCCGTTTGGTTAAGCTAGGAACTTCATTACAAATTTGGCTTAAACTAATATTCGAAAATAGTGGTAACCACTACTCATAAATTTAGTTTAATGTTGTAAAGGGTGGCTGTTAAGTTAAATATAATGTTTGGAATCATTTGCGTTGAAATCGGAAAGAAAGTTGCTGATATATAGAAACGGGGCATAGTTAGAGAAAAAAACCTTGAAGGAGTACCGGGGGGGGGGGGGATGTTCAAGTACCCTTCAGCAAATGACTAATTAGGAGGATCACTATGCATCTTTCAAAATTCGTTCTTTTGCTTAAGCTAGGAATTTAATTACAAATTTGGCTTAAACAATTATTCTGAAATAGTGGTAACCGCTACTCATAAATTTAGTTTAATGTTATAAAGGGTAACTATTAAGTTAATTATAATGTTTGGAATCACTTGCGTTGAAATCGGAAAGATAGTTACTGAGATATGGAAACGGAGCATAGTTAGAGAAAAAACCTTGAAGGAGGGGGCGGGGGGGGGGGAGTGTTGTTCAAGTGCCCTTCAGCAAATAACTAATTAGGAGAATCACTATACATCTTTAAAGATTGATTCATTTGGTTAAGCTAGAAACTTAATTTGAAATTTGGCTTAGACTATTATTCAGAAATTCTGGTAACTGCTTTCTAGAAATACACCTTGAAGCTATGAATGCTGATTTTTACGATAATTTAGTAAAAAGGGAACTGGTTTGAGAAGTTTGGAACACTATTAGCTGAGATTTAAAACAGCGGTATTCTCTATATAAAACAGCAATTAAACGCTACGGGTGCAGCTGAAAATGTTAAAATTGTTAAATATAATTAGACCCTTGCCCCTCTCCATTCCCGCAAATATAAAAAATAATCTGTTAAATAAAGTTTTCTGTATTAATAATCTCTATCATAATAATATATGCCATGTAAAAAAAAAAAAAAAAAAAAACTTAAACCCAGCTAATTGTTATGAAGAAAAACATGCCTGGAAAATATTTCAAACAGGGGGACGTCTGTGTAATTTGTCATGTGCAGGTGGTGCGACATTCATATCCATAAATAATCCTCAACTTCAATCCATATTGATACTATTTAGTGAGAAATCCTTATCTATGCATCGCTACTCTGGTTTATTTAATTACTTCTGTGAAGAATCGATACAACCAATCAACCCAAGAGAAAAAAGTGTATTTTTGATGAGAGTTCTTTATGGATATTAATTAATATATCAATAAATAATTGAAATATTAAAATTCTGAGGTTCAAGTGCATCAGGAGAGGGTTTGGACTAACTAAATCTAAATTTTTAGGCTTCTACGTGGGCTAGAATTTCCTAGCCATCGCCCACAGGCACACACACAGAGCGAAACTTTATTTTATTAGTATAGATAATAAAAAGCAAAAACATGTCACTGAAAGTATTGTTTATTGCTAGCCAGTACTTCCCTTCTTTCTGGCAGCATTTGAATCCCACATCAGAAAAACAACACATCTTTTGAGGCTATCTAAGAGTCGGTCCATTTTTTGGCGTCTTCATAAGAATGGGAGTGCTGCTTAGCCCGGTCATGTGCTATCGATCACAATAAGTGATAATCAAAAAGGGACAATGTCTGGTGAACAGGACTGGGTGGGACAGGAATTCCCATTTAAGTGTTTCCAAGTAGGTTTTTACCAGTTTTGCAACATGTGCCTAAGTGAGTTGTCATCTTCTAAAATCACTTTGTCATGAACAGGGATCGGAAGTAGCATGCTACAAGTAGCAAAACTACAGTAGTCGCTACTTTTTACAGTAGTTTGTAGTCTAGTGCCCTATATTTTGAACAATGTAGTGTAGCGAGTAGCGCGATACAAACAATCAGTAGTTTGTAGCGAAAACAGACATTACTTTTAATGCTACTTTAGAGGGAAAAAATATGTCAATCTGCAAATCACGTGGCTGAAACTTGCTTCTTTTGATCAAAAAGAATGTTCTGCTCAACAATTTGAGAATCTCAGCTGCAGTGTATAGCAATGCATCCCATGAAGTCATAGATTTTTCCCATTTTCATTTGCTATTAAAATCAAGTACTAACCCTCCAAAGGAATTAATTTTCTTGCTGGCGACACTTGTCTATTTACTTGTTATTAGATGTTTGTGTTTTAACAATGGGTTTCTTATTATTTGGGACAGTTTTATTTACAGATTTATTTAATGTTTGCATTTAGAGTTGTTCTTCTGTAATTTTGTAGATTATGATATCTCTCTTAAATTTTGCAATGAAATTTATACTGTGTGCATAAACTAACATTTTGGAAACAAACACAAAACACATTCTTTTGTGTTACCTTTCTTAATTTTTTAATGACATTGGTTATGTCACATGTATTTATTTGTATCCCAGAGGGTTGTTTTATTATTTCATCTGCGTTTTTAATTTCGAGTGTAAATTGATCCCTTTGACAAACTCTGAAAGTAGCGAAGTAGTGACTACTTTTGAAAAGTAGTTTGTAGTCTCTACTTTTTAAAACAAGTAGTTGTAGTTAACTACATTTTCGATAAAATAGTTGAAGTTGTAGTTCGCTACAATAAAAAAGTAGTTTTTCCGACCCCTGGTCATGAATCTGTTTGTATTGCAGCTGGTTTTCCTTCAATACTCTTCTCAAACACATCACTGTAGTCGATAGCAATCTCCCATGATGGTTTCATTCAGTTTGAGCAGTTCATAATAAACTACACCCAGCTCATCCCACCAAATACAGAATAGAAGCTTGGAACCATGGATATTCGGCTTTGCCGACAATGTGTTGATGCATGGCTGGGTTTACCCCATGATTTTCTATACTTACGGTTATCATAGTGTATCCAATTTTCATCGCCAGTCACGATGTGATGCAAAAAATCTTTCCTTTTCTGCTGTTGAAGCAGCTGTCCATGTGTGAAAAGATGCCATTTGACATCTCTTGGTTTCAACTCGTACAGCACCCAATGTCCTTGCTTTAGAATCATTCCTAAAATAATGCTTTCAAATGTTCAGCTAGCATCTGACATGAGTCTTCATCAGGGTTGTTTGATTTAAATCAAATGATTTTAAAAAAATCTTTGCTTTAACTCAATTTTTTTAACATTGATATTTACAGGCTGAATAAGGATCAAATTCATCATTCGTGTTGAAATAAAAGTTATCATACATGTCAGATTGAAAATTACCTTTTAATACTGTTAAATAAAACTTTTATAAATTGAAAATACTATTATTTAATAAAGAAAGTAAATGCAACACTACATTAAAAATATTATCTATCCATAGTGCATTCTTCAAAAATAATACTGATAAATGCTCCCTCATTTTTAAACTTTTTTCATTCCTAGATGATCACTTCGTTTTTGCAAGTTAAATGCTGAAGCTAAAGTTAAATCTATTTAATATAAAAGTATTGGGTCATCCGGAAAGTTGTGTGTGTGTGTTTTTTTTTTTTTAAGTGAAGCATGGTTTTGTCTAGTTATTTTGCTACTGCTAATAAGGAGTGACTTTGAATGACCCAGATACGTATGTCTTTTCTGCTTGCATTGCATAATTCTTGTTTGAGTTGTGGCATAATTTTTGTTTCATTGCGACACTAAGAATGGAGAACCAAAAAATTCATTTTCATCAATTATGCTCTTTTATTCTAAGAAAGATAAAAATGCTAGTCAAACTGCTCATAAAATTTGTGCTGTGTGTGGAATAGACAAAGTGTTATTTCAGATGACACAGTTCAAAGGTGGTTTGAGAAGTTTAAGCACAGAAATTTTAGCCTTGAAGATAATGACCCCTCTAGACGACCTTTAGCCTCTAGACGACCATCATCATCTGTAAAGAGGACCTCTTAAAAGAAGCTATCAAATGATCGTATACTGTACTTTTTGGAATATTTAGTCTGTGTGATAGCTTCTTAACTGTTTAACATAGATTTTCAGTGATAGCTTCTTTTAAGGAATCCTTTTTTACAGATGATGGTCGTTCAAAGCGACATCCTCTTTCAGGCTGAAATGTCAATGCTTAAACCTCTCAAACCACCTTTGAACTGTGTAATCTGAAACAGCACTTTCTCCATATCCAACATAAATTTTATGAGCAGTCTGACTAGCATTTTTATCTTTCTTGAAATAAAAGAGCATAATTGAGAAAAATGAATTTTTTAGTTTTCTATTCTTAGCATTTCATTGAAACAAAAATTATGTCACAGTCCAAGCAAGAATTATGCAATACAAGCAGAAAAGACTGAATGCATATCTGGATCATTCATGGTCACTCTTTGTCAGCAGTAGCAAAACAACTAGACAAAACTCTGCTTCTCTTTGAAAAAATGAGCATATGTTCAATATAATTGTATTTTCAGTGAAGAGTTACTTCCTTTAAAGCAGATTATACATAATTCACAAATTTGTTTTAATGTTTAGTTGCTTAGACATGCAAATTACAATACCCCATATGTATTGATCATAACATGATCGATACATGGACTAAATATAACATAATAAATATTTGGACTGTTTGTCTATCATAGAATTATAAAATTACAGTTTCATGTTTCTTCTATAACTGAAAATACTTTAATACATGTGACAGATCCCTTTTAACTTTCCTTTCCTATAATTCATTGCTTACTGCAATGGAAAATGCAAGAAATGTTATTGTATTTCCATTCCTACTGTCAAGTAAGCAGGATTTATTGCTGAAATTGTCAATGGCTGAGGGCTGGATAACACTAACAATTGATAGCTTCACACTTTTAGCTATGTGATTTCCGTGCATCTGGTAACTGTTTTGTGAATCATTAGTATAGTATAGTGTGAATCACAAGTTGAGACAAGAATACCATTTACTAATACTAGGTACAGTATTGAGAGCTTTTGGATATACATTGATATATAAGAAAAATGGCTGGCAGAAAAATCCAATATGGCTTTAATTTACAGAAAATAATACTATTTCTGGAAAAGGTGTGAAAGAAATGTATGAAAATCATGTAGTGTAGAAATGATGGCATTGTGGCATGATTGAAAAAACACAAAGAAACTTGCAGTCTAAGGTGTGTCCCACTGAAATAAAGCCACTGTGATTATGTGCCGTAACTGGACATGAAACAAATCAATAAGAACCAAACAAATATATTAAGAAAGTCTATACATATACATATATACGAGGAGTAACTCACTCCCTGCACCATTTGGGCAGAAAAAAAATGAATGTTTTTAAAAAAAGAGGGGGAAAAAGTGTCCCGCCGAAATAAAGCCACTACTGTTAATAGCCAATATATCCGCCATGCTTATATATGACTTGGAATATATGATGTGGAATACTATTTACCAGTCCTTGGAGGACAATAGCATCAATATTATCCCAGACTTCAATGATGACGGTCTTCAATTCTGCCACAGACTGAAACTGTCTGCCATTTTCATATACAGCCCTACTGAGGATACCCCACACATTTTCTTAGGTATTAAGATCATGGGAAAGAGCAGGCCATTCCATGACATGCACCCCATTATCCAAAAATTATTGCCAGGAGGATTTTTTCAACGTAAATGGGGTCGTTGTCCTGCTGGAAAATCAAACTCAGGCCACCAATTCCCTTTGCAAATGGCAGTAAATGGGTTTCTTGCATTTCTTGGTAATCGGTAGCCTTCATGCGGCCTGAGGGAAAAGCCATGTTAAGTTTACCACCATAGCCGAAGCCTCCCCACACCATTAATGAGCCTCCATCTTGCTGTCTTTTGGAGAAAATTTCCTCTTCTTTCCTCATGTCATACCAATAGAAGACAAGACCATCTGGGCCATCCAAATTAATTTTTTTCTCATCTGAGTATATAACACGATGCCACTGGTCCTTCCAGGGTCGATGATATTTGGCCCAATCGACTCTTCTTTGCTTGTGGATAGCTTTCAACATGGGCTGCTGTTTCTTTTTTTTATATCGCAAGTTGCTTGTACATTTTACAATCCGTGACAGGGTTGATTGTGTAACAGGGATGTTATCCTCTTTGGCCAATTGTCTTAGAGAAATACCACCTCTTGAAAGACGACGTTCAACATCACTTTCCTGTCTGGAAGTCATTTTTCTGCATGTACACCTCCATTTTTTATACCCGTACGCATTGCCCTGATTCACAAAATTGTCTATTACGGTTTCAGATCTTTTGATTAGCTTAGATATTTGTCTACGAGAAAGATCTTGTTCCTTAAAAGCTGCTATCTACCCTTTCTTGCAGTCTGATAGCTGGGTTCCCTTTCCCATTGCAATACTGCAGGAGAAATAGAAAATACAACCTTCTGAAGTCTGCACAAAGTTCGACTGGCATTGAACAGGTATTTGACAACTTCCTGACATCATAAACCTGTTGACCTGTACCAGCTCGAATGTCGGAAGTTTAAATACAACACTGATAAAGGTTGTGGCTTTATTTCAGCGGAACACTTTTTCCCCCTCTTTTTTCACATTTTAATTTTTTTTCCTGCCGAGGTGAGGCGGGGAATGAGTTACTACTTGTAAATATGTATTTGTATATAGACATTCTTAATATATTTGTTTCATTCTCATTGGTTTGTTTCGTGTCCAGTTACAGCACACAATCGCAGTGGCTTTATTTCGGTGGGACACACCTTACATGATAAAGATGACATTAGTGAATCTGAATCACTTGAAATACACATATACATTTAGCATTCTTTGCTGCATTTATTATGTGATTATGTAATATACTCGTATGTATTATTAGAATAATATATTAATAAAAACTTGAATAACTTTTAAATTAACTAGAATTTTATGCGAAAACACACATAGTTTGTATAATAATTTAAATTTAACAGTAAAATAATATGATTTTAATGTTTAAGTTTTTAAGTTTATATTTTAAGTTTAATATTTTAAGTTTTAAGTGAATCATCTGAATTTGTTTGTAATAATTTTTATTTATATTATTTTGAATTCTTATCTAGGAATTGTAATGAAATTAATAGAAATGTGTAAAACTATACAGAAAAAATAAATAAATGTACATTACACAAATAATATTAATAAAAAAAATCTGATTTAAAAAAAAAAAAAATTTTAATTATGATTTTTAACAACCCTGATCTTCATAAACTAATGGCTCCAATTCTTCATCTTCAAACTTTTTTTGGTGTGCCAGAGCATTCATTCTTTATCTTCAACATCAAAGTCATTATTTTTGTAGTGTCTAAACCAGTATCTGTATGTTATTTCTGACAGAGAATGGTCGCCATAAGTCTCAACAAGAATTCTGTGTGCTTCAGCTGCAGATTTTTATTTTTTAATAAAGTAGTGCAGTAAAATTCCCCACAAATACTCTTTTTTTTTTTTTTTTTTTTTTTTTTGAATGAAATTAGACATGTTTAACATTTTAAAAAAAGGTTGTTTACACTTCAGCAAAATGACATCCACTGAATTTCATGCTTGCTTATAGTACTTCTTTATAGATGCCATCTTAAACTACACGCAGGCAGTTCTGGTAATGCCATCTGTTGGAATACAGAAAGAACTTATTCAACCTCCCAATATATAAAAAGTTAAATTTAAACTTTAAACATCCATTTTTAAAACTCCTTTGCTTTTGTGAAGCTTCTCAAATATAGATCTTTAAGTACACAAAGTTATGTTTAAAATTATTTAACACATTAAAAAAAACAGGTTCTCAAAATCATTTTTTTTTTAATCTTGTTTTTCTAAGTATTATTTTACAATTGATTGAAAAATTAACTTTTCTTAAATATATTTTTAGGAAATAGTAAATCAAAACAACTTGGAAATGGACAAGCAAATATCCGGTTGTGTGAACAACATACCTTCCTTACCGATATTACAGAAGTAAGGCAAATGGAACAAGGCCTGCTAAAACTACTTGATGATTTTCACTCTGGTAAACTACAAGCATTTGGTTAGTTCTTTTCTGTTATAAGTAAAATTTTAAAAAGAATATTTTCATGTATTTTGATTATATTTTCTATAATTAGTAGTTAAGCATATTTAAGCTGTGATTGGAAATTTTCAATGAGTGTTCATTTTTTCTGAAAAGAGAAATATTCAGAAATTTCTAGCATCTCAGGTTACATAAGTATAATATGGAGACCCAATCTACTTAAATAATTCCATACACATTGAAATAAATGGATCTGGATTTTAGGTTGGGAGAAGGACATCATATCTGTTACTGGAGGTTTTTTTTTGTTTTTGTTTTTTAACTACCTTGGCATAACTCAGTTTTCAGAAAGTGCAATTTCATACCAAATACTATAAACTGTGGTAACTTGTATATAGTAATTAATAATAGCCAAAGTTTAGAACACTACATTTATTGACATAAACATCAAGAACTATATATTATGATTAATACAAGAATGATATAACTACAGTTACAACATCTCCCTTCTTTAGAAAGTTAAGTTCATGTCAATCATCCTGTGTCCATTTTATAGGTCAAGTCTCCTTACAGGTTTGACAGTTTTCTATCACAGAAATTATGTTTTGCCACATGTCATTCCAAAACATGCATTTGCAAGCTCTTTTGAAGCAACTTGATATACCTTAGTGTCCTTCATAGAGATAGATTCCTTAGTGTTGTGGACTTGTATTTTTCAGGGATGATGATTCTTAGTCCCTTTAAAACTAGATATTTTTAAATAGACAGTTCATTGACAAATGGAAGGTATTTCTTGGCATGAATTTGGCACACTATCTTTCTTTAGAGGTCACCCAGTTGAAATAAATGCTTTACTTGTGTCAATTCTGGATCTGTATTTGTAAATTCCTGAAAAGCTTTTAAACCTTTATTGGTACAATAAAAGCTCAACTAACTGGCATGCTCTGGAAGCACCGATTTCCAGATACTTGAAAAGTCCAGATAGTTGAGTGCTACAGAATCTGTCATAAAAGAAGGGAGGTACATCAATGTAGTAATAATGAGACAGGAAAATGATATTTTGGTCTATTTTCCTGTCATCGGGAAGTTGATCAAATAATTCTTTTATTATTATTAAATTTGCATTTGATAAAGCTATTTTTGCCAAATTAAAAATAAAAGTAAACAATATTTTATGTTGGGATGTAATTTATTTATTAATCTTTTACAACATTACATAATTTATAATTAGACATCTCATAAGTCATAAGGATTTTAATTTAGGACTAAGATGAATAACAGATGCTGCTCTTACTTGATGTGCTAATTAAAATAAACTTCAACGTGGGAAATAACAAAACTAATGAAGTCAACTAACCAACTGGTGTTCCTGTTAAACCTTTCAAAACTTTTTTTTAAAGTGAAATATGCACTCTGCCCTTTTCCTAAAACATCAGCTTAGCATCCCGTAATGTTTTTAAAATGCTGCCCCCTTTTTTTTTTTCCAGAAAAAGAACGGGGAAGCTTAGAAAATTAAGTTCTGTATGATTAACTTGTGTTGCCTGCTCCACACAGGCAAAGAGCAGGTGCAGCAACCCCACCTAATGATGAATCCTTTCTGCACAGTTAAGAACATTATTATCAGATGAAAGCTGATTTCTCTGATCATGATAAAAACAAACTACAAACAGTCGTCAGTATTTTTTCTTTGGAGTAGCTCAGATAGTAGCTTTTTGGAGGAACTCTAATTTTCTGAAAACTTATTGTATTTTAATAGAAATTTGTTAAGTGGCCTAACTTATTATTATTTGAATTCACTGAAATTTTCAACACAATTGGACAATTAACAACGGAGATATTAATTTTTCTTTTTAACACTTTCCAGCCTAGTTTAAAAGTGTGTATGACTTCGGTTTGTCTGTCTGTCTGTCTGTGCTCTAACTCGTGTAAATATTCACGGATTGCCCTGAAATTTTTGTATGTTATTGTCATTTACTATAGCATGTTCCCTATTTCAACTGAAGTGTGTATCACTTGTAGTTTATTTACAGGGACAGTCAAAAGTATTCTGTTACATTACAGTCAATGGGAAATAATTGTTTCAAGTGCATTTTGATGATGTTATGCCATTTGAAACATGATGGAATTGATATATAATTATGAAGAGCATTAAAACATGCTTTTTGTAGAATATGAAGTGCAAAACATTATTTATTCATTTACAGAGTCAAACAAAACAGTTCTGTTACAGATTGTTTTATGAGAAAATATCCTTTGCAGTGTAATTTAACAATATTTCACTATTTCAAACATAATGAAAATTATATGCATTACTTAGGTGCACTATAAATTGCTCTCTTTAAAGTGTGGTGTGCATTGTATTTATTTACAAGGACTCACAAAAGATATCGGTTACAGTACATGTGCGATATTTACAGTCTGTGTGATAAGTGCGTTTTCAACTTGGTTTGCATTTTTAAGTTTAATTAAATTTTTTCATAGTACGTGTGTGTTTATAAACTCGGTTGTTCATATACAGGGCTACACAAGGGAATCCATAAGTATTACAGACTATGGGAGTGAAGTGCTTATAAGGGTAGTTTTTAATTGTGTTACGCATTTTTCTGCTGAACTATATTTAGTAGACTAATAGAGGTTTGTGGTTTGTGGAATATAAATAAATTCATTTACAGGGCTGCGCAAAGAAAAAGATACATTGCTGTTTATGGTTGGTAATTGCTGCAAGTGGTTTTAAGTTGCCTTTTAGCTTAATATGTGGTGTGTACAGAAGTCTTCAGATAATATACAGGGCTATACAAAAGATTTCGAGTGCATTTCAATCGATTCGCAAAAATTGCTAAATGTGAATATTCTAATAGAACTAAATTTTATCATGGTATATATCCATATCTATTGATCATATACAGGGCTGCACAAAATAACTCGACTACTTTTTTGAGACTGGAATGTAATTTCAAAAACTGTATTTTCAATTTAGTATATGTTTTCTAAACTGTTTACTTACATATCTTCTTTCACCTTATTTAATGGTGAAGTTTTGTTGCAGTTTTCTGGCTGTGTTGTAAAGTGTTTCATAATCTATGCTTGACGCATGATTTTTCATTCTTGTTTCTTTTATTCTGTGAATTTTTATTCAATTAAGAGTTAATTCAATTTTACCACTCGTCATCTTTCTCATAAAAAATAAGCACACATAACAAAGCATTTTTTGACGCATGATTTTTCATTCTTGTTAATATTAAGTAAAGAGAAGAAAAGGTATCATTTTGTTCTTTTTTTAAATTATTATTTTTGTTTGTCATTTAACTTTGATACAATCTCAGTCATTGGCAGCTGGCTGAGAAGAAAAAGTTTGAACTGATAAAAACCTAACAATAAAACAAAAGAAAAACACTTATCCTGGAGTGCCTTTTATTTTATTTCCAGTTAAGTGTAGATGATTCAAACCCATTCAATTATAAAATATTCTTGAAAAAATATAATACAGTATAAAGATCTTTGTTAAATAATTCTTTAAAAATAATGATTGCTTATCCTTGAGGTAGTTTCTCTGCTGTTTATCCCCCCCCCCCTCATGCAGTTTTGCTAAAAGCAGAACGATCAAGACTCTCTTCTCTCGTCTTCCTTTCCCTCCCCTCCTCACTTTCACCAGGAAAAGCAGCTGACAGGCGATTGCAGATTATGATGCAACATGTGGCTATTCTGTGTTATCGATCAATAGACAGTTCTTTATGCTATATTTTTGTTTTATAACATTCACTGTCATGAACATACACATAGATTTGTTTTACACCAAATCAGTTGCTTTGATAATTTATCTTTTTGAAAATAGTAGCAGTAAACTTCCTAAAATAGCAGTAAAATTTTTCTAACTGTTTATGAGAAGAGAAAAATAAAGGAGCTCTCGAAATTTTTCTGGTTAGTTGATCTTTCCAGTTAGTTGAATGCTGGATACTAGAGCTTTTACTGTAGTTGGAATCGCAAATAAGATTAGAAGATCGCTTTCTTCTAAAGAATCTTGGTAGTGGCAGTCTCAGCTTAGTAAATCTGCTATATGTAATTCTTTGCCACATTTGTATTGGACTTTAGGTGTGTACTTCTGAACTTCTAAGAACAGCTTTTAGGGTCTTGGGGGAATTCGATCAATGGTTTTGTTAAAAATGTATTCTAGAAGCTTGTGATCTGTTTCAATGACCACATCTTTTCTGTAGATGTACAAGTGAAATTTCTGGCATCCGAATTTCATAGCTAGGTGGGTCTGTTTTCTTGTAGTAACACAGCACCAAGAGCATAACAGCTGGCATCTACAGAGATTGTAAAACCTTTGTTCAGATCAAAGTATGTAAGAGTAGGAGATTCTTTCACCAAATTTTTAATTTCTCTGAGGTATTGGTCTGGTTGCACATCCCAAACCCAGGTGGTATTTTTCTTCAATAACAACCTCATGTTGTGAGATTTATCTGACAAGTTAGATATGAATTCCTGAAGATATTGTATCATTCTAAGCAGCCTTTGCAAATCTCTCTTACTACATGGAATTATGATTCGATCTATAGCTATGCATTTATAACGATCAATTGTGATAGCTTCAGGAGTAAGCATGTGTCCAAGAAATTGCACTTCGAACTCACACTTGTCTTGATTCAACTTCACTCCTGCATCTTTGAGGGCTTCAAAAACTGTTCTGGTTCTGGACCGGAGGGTATTTATGTCTGGTGCATGGATTAGAATGTCATCCGTTGAGTTTTCTACACTTGGAATGCCTTGAAGAATTTTGGTCATAATGTTTTGAAATATTTCTGGAACTGTCTTTATGTCAAAAGAGACTCTGAGAAAAGAATATCTTCCCAGGGTGTTGTGAACATGAGAAAAGGTTGTGTGGTGGGTGAAACTCTTAGCTACCAGAAACCTTTCTTCAGATTTAATTTTGTGAAGTATTTGGAGCCTTTCACATTATCAGTGACTTCTTCAAGCGTTTTTAAAAGATAATGCCTTCACAGTATAATTTTATTTACTTCAGAAGGACCAATGCAAATCCTTATTTTTCCTTTTTGTTTTGCAATGACCATTGAACTAATGATAGGAGTTGGTTCCTCTATCTTCCTTGTAATTTTGTTAAGTTCCTTCTTCACTAGCAGTTTGAGAAAAAATGGAACTCTTTTGGGGTTGTTAATGTCAGTTTGGAGACATTTGGTAGAAATATCTGCTGTATATTCAAAAATTTTTATGCAGCTGATTCTGTGAAAAAGTTCTTGAAATCTTCTTCTAGCATTTTACCTTGATCTATCCTTTGAATCACGCGTCTGTGCATGTTTTGTGACTTAATACTGGGCTTATATCACCATGTTTGATAATTATCCATAACTGCATTTCTTTATTTTTTAATTTTGCAGAGAACTATCAATTCTCCTGCAACATTTGTGGCATGGCCAGAATAGGTAAGAAGTTTGCAGATGGTTGGGGGACTTTTTTGCAACCTTAGTTCTTTTGCTGTTTTATACGGCATGGCATTACACTGTGCGCCTGTATCTAATTTCATGGGAATGGCTTTATTTTTAATAACAACAGTTTCAAACCAATCGTCATTATTATTTGTATCTACTGCCCCAATGACATAGTTGTCTTCATCAGCCATTGATTCAATTTTTTTCTATTTCCTTTACTTTATATTTTAGCTTTGATCTGCATTTCTTAGCAAAATGATTCAGTTTTTGACAGAGATTGCATTTTTTGCCTGGCATTCGTTTAATTTATGGGAGGAGCCACAGTTTTGGAAATCATTAATATATTTAGTGATTTTTGGGTTTAACTTATTTTTCAAATAAATGTTTTTCTGCCCTTCCAGGAATTTACTGAAAATAGTTGAAATTAAGGAATCAGTTTTGCTATCACCAACAATATTTTTTAATTGTAGAAAAGCACTTTCAACGGTGGGATAAATTTGCGCTGCTTTATCTAAGTTGAGTTCTGGATCCCTTAACAGTTTCTTGCAAACATTGTTATTGTTGATTCCAACAATTATTTGGTTATAAAGTAATTCATCTTCCATAATGTCCAATTTACAGCAAGATGCTTGTATTTTAAGACAAGTTAAAAGATCATGAAAATGAACTGTGATAAATAAAAAAAACTTCCAATCTTATATGACTTATTTATGTTGATATATGTTATATATTTCATATTAAATTATTATATGGCTTATTTATGTATATTAAATGAACTGTTCTTCAATGTACTATGTAGTAAGTGGTTTAAATATTGCATAAATTGCTTGTGTGTTTGATATATTGACTGTTATTTCATAAAGATAGATAATTCCCTATAACAAAGAAGTGCCTTTTTTTTTTCAATATTACTTTGTATTTCCATAGATTAAAATATGTTGTTTTCTTAGTTTATGAGTTGAAATGTCATAACTCCCTGTTATTTTTAAGTTGTTTATTGAGCATCATATTAATTCAGAATTGCTGTTCCCTGTAATTCATATTTAAAAAATATATACCAGGGTGTTACTGGCAACAATTTATAGATTTTATTTGTGCCACTAATTCAAAACAATAATCTTCTTTAGATTTCTACTATAAACAGAAATATCTACTACAGAAATTTACCACATAGATTGTTGTTTTGAATTGGTGCTGCAAATAAAACATAAAAATTGTCATTAGTAGCACCCCTGATATATTATATGCAGTATGGCAAATAGCAACTCTATTAATTTTAACTAATTTTAATATTCATACAATTCATATTTTACTGGAAGATTTTCAAAGCCATTTCTTGAATAAAAACAAAAACTTTGTACACACGAAATCACGTACCATGAAAATGATTGTTTGCTCTATAAGTAAAAACTTGCTCACATGAATTACTGGGGAATAGAAAATTTATTCATGTTAAAAGGTTGTTTGCTTTATCTGTTACTCCTTACAATTGCAAAAATTGTTTATTTAAAGGCAATTAATTTCCCATGCCAAGTTTTTGATGGCAGGTATTATTTCTGTAATAAGATGTCAAATTAATAAATAAACAAACAAAAAGGATATTTAAAAATTACTTTTAATTTAATTTTTATTTTTAGGCAGGCTTGTAAAAATTTTAATGGCTGTCAGGTTATATTTCATCTAAACAGCTTATATTTTATCTTAAAAACCCTTAAATTTAGTCTAATTATTCAAAGTGTTCCATAGAATTGTAATGTTCTAAGACAATGTTAAGGTCAGGGATACATTCCCCTTCCCAGAAGATTTGGAATTTTATGCTTCTATGAGGCATTGAGAACTAGGTGGACTTTCCACATTTTTGTGAAAAAGGAGTTTGAACTGTCATACTATCTATAGGCTGTATAATGAATTTTATTGATTTCAAAAGTTGTCAGTGCAAGAGCGAATCAAATGGCTTAGTCCACTCTGGCATTGCCAACTTAATCACCATATGCTTACTGAAGAAGTTTGTTTTCCTCTGACACTGGATTAAAAGTATCTGACAAAAATTTTTACAAATTTTCTAAAGTATTTTAGGTTGGTCCACTCTTGTTCTCAACACCTCATATGGTAAAAGTACCAATAGTCAGCCACATTGAGATAAAATGCCTTACAAATAGCTTATTTTTGGTTCTGAATGAAATATTACAATTTCTCTATATGCATCCATCTTTTATAAGTTATAAACCATCACCAAAGAATTTTGGGTATTTTATTGAATTAGTAATGAGCCATTTTTTTTAAGATTGAGGTCAAATAACCATTTTTCCTATTTTTTTGTTAACTGATGGTAAATTTTTTAAAAGGCAACTATTAATTTATTTTTTATTCTTTTCTAAAATTATAAGGCTCGAATATTAGCAGGGTAAATAAACTAATGTTTCTGAGTACAAAAAGTAAATAAATTTATTAGTTTTAATTAATTTTAATGCGGCCGACCATTGGGTATTATATTTTGCTTACATATCTAGTAGACAGCCATCAGGAGATGACTACTGGATAAATAGCTTATTTTACTTTTTGAGTTTATTTTTCATAATTTGGTAGATATAGCTTTATCTCTATTACTATGCTAATATTATGAAAAAGAAACGTTTTTTACGTGTTTGTTTGTTTGATTGTAGGGGAAACTACTGGAACTACAGAACCAATTTCAAAAGTAAAAGTGGCAAAATGAGGGTGACAATCTCTACTGTGACATAGACGATATGTTATGTCAGGTTCACTTCCCCCAAGTGGGTGGAAGAGCACAAAGCATTCTAAACTTGCCCTTTTTGCGATATTGAAAGAGCTAGTAACTTAAAATTTTGCCTGGTGGTTGTTTTCTAGAAAATTTGAAATTTAAAAGTGTGAAATAAGAGGAAAATGTTCTAAATTACAATTTGTGTAGAATTGTTAGGAATATAAACTTGAAATAAAACATGTCTGTTATTTTTAAGACGTAAATGCTGGATAAGGACAATTAAAGGAATTTTAAAAAACTGAGAACATTCTAAAAGCTTTCTAAATTATGATTTATATGGAATTAACAAGGGATAGAAACTTAAAATTTTCCAAGGCTGTCATTTTTAATATGTAAATGCTCATACAAAATAGTTTATTTTAAAAAACAAACTTGTTATATCTTTTTATTGGTTAGGTTTGTCTTTGTGATCTTGATTATAATAAAGGGCTGGGAACATCAACACTTAGACATCAAATGCACTATTTATATGTTATAAAAGAAGTAATTTACATAGATTAACCATAGAGGGTTTTATTGAGGAAGGAAAGGAAGGTTATGTAATGAAATTAAAGTTTTGTATGACTACATTTATTTAATTAACATTAAATTGGAATTTGATCAAATTGGCTGTAATTTTACTTATACCTATAAATCTGAGATTATAATATTAGTATATGTTGATGATTTGGCCATATTTGCTAAAAATGAAACTAGATTAAAATGTTGGATTAAAAAAAAGAGTTGAATTTGAAGAAATCAATAATGAAATCCACATATGCCAGAAAAAGTATATCAAAATAATAAGTGAAACATTTAAAGATGTTTCCAAAATAAAATGTTAATTTGCACTCATTCCAGCAGTTGTACTAAACAATACTTTTAAAGGTGAAGAAGCTAAAAAATATTCCATATAGAGAGTTAGACTTTTATTTCTTGCATCCAGAACCAGATCCAAAATTCAGTTTTCAGTAATAGCCCTTTCTCAATTTTCAGGAAATCCTTCATAGTCACATTGGAAAAATTTATGTCAGGTATTGCAGCATGTTTTTAATCTCTTGAGATCTGAAGTTAAAATAGCATAACAAATGCCTATTCTTTGCTTTTGCACAAGAGCCCTTTTCCTGAAAGTACCATAATTTTCAGCCTATAATCCACAGATCAAACAATTACGTTTTGACCCAGAAATTTTATTTAATAATTAACGTCAAATATTTACAGTGATCTAGTAAATTACATTATATAAAATAAAATTCTGGGTCGAAACAGAATTGTTTGATCCACGGATTATAGGCCATAAATTACACTATTATTTTAAGAGACTGGTAATTTAGGTTCACAAATATAGATCTAAAATTACCAGCCCCCTTAAAATATCAATTTAATTATTAATAACTTAAATTCATGCAATAACAAATTTAAGGGCTTTGAACAAGTGAATAATCTACAAATCCTCAAAAATTTTTATTGTAAAGGGTTTAAGTTAAATAATTATGAAAATTCCTTATTCTCTTGGTCATACTGTCTTCAAGGCATTTTGCATACTCAGATGAAAATAACATTTATTTTATAAGGAAATAAGAATATTTGCTGTCATTTATTGGTTTGGTTCCAAAGCAAAAAACATTCATATATATTAGAAGTAAAGTAAAAATGTAAAAAAAAAACAGTTTTTATGAAAAAAAGAATAGAGATCCACATTTGTGTACCTCAGGTATGAAGAGGTTATTACAAGTGATGTTTCAATAAATCTATCTAGAAGTTTTGATAGTAATTTAACAATTTACACTGATACTAGTTGGATGTCAAATATAGTGAACAGGAAATCCATCAATGGTCATGTCATATTCATAGATTGAGTGCCTATAATATGACATTCTGGTAAGCAAAAATGCATTGTCTTGTCTAGTATGAAGACTGAAAATGTGGCCCTGTCTGAATCTATTTGATTTTCTAGTTGAATTTTGAAAATAAGAGATTACTTTACATGTCTTAATTTAAACTTAAATAAACCTTATGTATTTTGTGACAGTCAGAGTGCAATATATTTTTCTTAGAACTGTCTAGAAAATAGCAAAACAAAATATATAGATAAGAGATTTTATTTTGTAAGAGAAAATCTGGATAAATTTTATCTTAATTTTTTTCTGGTAAAGGCAATATTCACAAAGATGAAAGTGAAAGTGTTTTATTTTATTATAAATGGTTATTTGACTGAGCTAGAAACTCTAGGGAAAGGGGGCAGTTGTTGGTTTAAGTTTTAGAAAGAAATAAAAACAAATATATTATCTATAAACCATTCTTATGTTACATATATTTCACAGATAGTTTTCTCAGGGTCTCTTCTCTACCATTAACACTCTATGTGGTTTAAGTAGCATATGTGATCTTTCAGCAGTGATATAATTTTTAATTATTAAAGTATTGAAAATAATCGAAATACACATTTAAAATATAAATTGCTTATTTAAAATAGAGTTATTGAACATTATTACTATGTGGATTCATTAGGTCTGTGGTACATTCTTCTCATATCACTAAATATTGGATGTTTACATTTGTTTACAGGTTGGTTGGTGTGTTTCATGGCTGGATGAGCATGTGGCTGGAAAATTATTTCATGTCAGTCATTTTTACAGTTAATTGACTTTGCAGCTGATGGTGAACAAAATTTGCATAGTAGTCTTTAACTTTAGGCTTTAACCATACTTTCACAAGCCGTTAATTCCCAAACTGGCTGAAATTGCAAGAAGTGGCATAGCATGCAATTCTGTTCATGGTACCAGATTTAGTGAGAAATCACAGTTTTATGTGTTGTTTCTTATTTGTGAAACAAGAGTCTACAACAAATGCTGAAAAATTCAGTATAATTTATTCATAATTTACAAGGAAATGAAAAAAAAATTATTATCAATATAAAAATTCTTTAAATTTGGCAAAGCGGTTATCACCAGGGCTTTACGCCCATGAAAACACATAACTGAAAAAAAAGAAAAATCACTGTATTCATCAAAATCACTCATTCATCAAAAACACATCATCATTCATCAACAAATCATCATTCATCAAAAACACTCATTCAGAAACAGCTTAGAACAAAATTTAAACAGACACCAGAATTATTTTTTGCCAAGATACATTATAACACTGCCAATAGCAACAACCAATCAGATTGCGAGTTACGGTGAGCCAATTTCCGAATTAACTGCTTTTTTACTTTGAGCCAGCATTTAAGCACTGAAATTTGACTTAAATGGTTGTTCTTCCAGTTGTTGCTGTTTGGTACACCTCATCATGAGTTGATCAAGTAAAGTTTAAATGACTTGTTTTTGTTTACTTTTTTCACTCAAATGCATGCTCATGAAATCATCTAACTTCTATCTTTATTGTGAGTGGACTGCTGCGATTCTTATCAGCTTGTGAGTTAATTATGTCTGTGATGATGGTTCATCTGTAGTTGTTGGAATCTTGTTTTTCATTTTTACTGACTGTTTTTTATTAATTTTGTTCTTGATTAATAAATTTTTGCTGTTAAAATTGTGTTTTTAATACATGGCTGAAATACACCCACTGAAATCGTTGATGTTCTGGTGATTAGATCCACAGTCCTACACATGTGTGGGTGTAAGTATGTCTTCAAGTACATGAATGCTCTCTAATGCATACCTTCAGCATATACCTTCTGGGGTTTTACAACTACAGCACTGAGCAGGGAAGAATATATACTAACATTTTGCTACAGATAAAGGGAGACAATTGTGGGTTTCTTCCAACTTTCATCACAATTATAAAAACTGGTTGATTATCTTGCTATCATTTCTGCTTTCAGAAACCAGTTCACTCATGAACCCAGTCACTTCAAAATCAAATTTTATCAAATTGATGTATGCGTTCTACCATCATTTTGTTATTATTAAACTTAATAATGTAGAAATATATAGCATGATCTTTATTTTTCTATGTGTTGATTGATGAACTGAAAATGTAAGTTTTTTTCATTTTGATTTGAATAGTTGTGTTCATCTTTCTAGGAAAGGACAGTACTTTTGAAAAGATGGAGCAAGTACGTGAACAACAAGAGAAGTTAGCACGATTGCATTTTGAACTCAATGCTCAGCAAGAAATTTATGGGTATAATTGTTAATTATTTCTTACATTTTGAACTTGTACCTTTTAGGACCTTTTAGTTTCATTATGTTATAAAATGTTTTCATCATGGTAAGAGTATATTTGGGTCTTTTATTATTATTATTATTCAGCTTGGATCTAGATTTCCACTGTATTGTCTCCAGTGATGTGAGTAGGGTAAATACCCAAAGTGGGTAGGTATTTATTTTTGAGGATATATACTCTGGTATTTACCCAAGCTTGGGGTAAATACCTAAAAATTGAGTAATTTCATGTTTTTTGTAAAAAAAAAATCATAATCTTGAAAAATCACTTGAAACATCGTGTCTATCACTAATGAACTAAATGGCTATCTCAGATTATTTTTACAGGAATTTTCAAGTTACTCCCTCTTTCCATTCACTGAATCATTTATAGACCAAAAGAATTCAACTGTTTTTCTGTTATCTCTTAATTTTTCATTTTTTGTAACAATCTATATGCCAGTGGAGTAGCATGGGGGTCAAGTTAAGTCAACACTGAGTTTGCAGAGTGCGTACAGCCAGTAAAACCTGCTGCTAATCTCTAATGATAGATGAAAATCAACATAAAGATGATTTGCAGAAGAGCTGGTGAAATTGAAGTGCAGTAAGAGATTTCCCATTGGATGTGAGTGTTGGATCTCTGGTAGTCAACTCACTATTGCAGCATTGAGTGATCTATGGCAGTTGTTCAGTCAATATTAATTTAAGGATAGGTAAAAAAGATATAGCACAGGCCTAAAAAAAGGCACTCTTCAGTTGCACTTAAAGTTTCATTACATTTAATACTTAACATGAAAAGTATTGAAAAGAAACAAATACAGAGCAATTATTTACAAGAAATTTTGGCAGACATTGTCTAATCTGCCACCAGCTGAAATTTTCCAGGTGAGCTCAGATGGTAGCGCTTGAAAAAGGCCCTTTACTGCACCATAACTGGTCCACAATGACTGGTAAACAGACATTTGGGTGCTGACCAGGAGTTATGTTTTTCCTATCACTCCCTTTAGAGGGAAATATTGACAACCTGTCCATAAATGCAAGGGTTTTGCACCCAATGGTCTTCTTTTCAAGATCTGCTGTATACTTTAAAGATAAAACATAATTGATCATTAAATGAGCTTTTCTATTCTAATTTCCTTTGTTATAAATATATTTTATCTTTGTTCTAGTATACTACAGAATTGGTAGTTTAAATAACTTCTATGAGGTATAGTCAATAAATTCCCGGAATGGTCATCTACATTCACGCAGGTGTTTGTTTGAGGGGAAATATCTTTTTTGGAGGTTGGCAGCACTGATAAAAGTAACATGCGCCGCAGGCGCCCCGTGCAAGAACATGAGAAACCGTGCAAAACATGAGAAAAATATACGATGTTTCTGGTTTTTGGCAGAGTATAACAAGTAAGTTTTTGTAAAATACGCAGATTGGAAGTCAAGGCTGGTTAAACAAAGTTCTTTTAATTACTGGAAAAATGAGAAATCAATTTAAATAGATTCAGTTCTTGTATGGTGAGTATGTAATCGTAAAAACAGCAGTGAAGAAAACTCATAGTAGAATCTCAGTTTTTATTAACAGCTTGATAAACAGCATAACAGATGACAGAATAAACAAACTTACGTAGTATCGTCGGACATCTTTAAAACATGGCGTTTTTCACAGAAAACAGTAGAGCAGAACAGCAGAACAGAATATTGAAGGAATATTGTAGAGCAGAACAGCATATTGAAGGTTTACACAGTATGACAAAATAACCTATCTCACACTAGAACATTCAAACTCTAATTAAAAACTATCGAAGAACTAAAGATGATTAAAAAGTTTAACTTATAAACTTCCATGGAACAGGACCAGCCTATTCCAAGTTTCATGAACATTATCTCCATGAATGGAGATGAGAAAAGACAGCTTCTAAAGCACTGACATCGCGTATTTAAACGAAGTCGTGGATTCCACAGTCGGTCAACGCCCACCAGTGGAGCCAATCACGAACAAGCATCGAATTCGACTTGCTAGGATTCGATGAGAGTCGGTTCAAACCATCTAAAGTGCTATGTCGCCATCTGGCGGAGAAAATATTGTGGATGAAAATTAGCGTCAGTCCGATTATTGTTTCAATGTAAGTAGGTGATGAAAGTTTACGATATTAAATTAAAGAAAATGGCGTAATGCCGAGACGACATTTTTTAACAACTTAAATACTTTTAATGAAAGGTAAAAATAGAATATCAAGGTAAGTTTAATTTATATCCTAACAATAGTAAATAAAGTTATTATATCAATGAATATTATTGAGTGGCTGAATTTAGAATACATGTATGAATGAAATAAATTGTGTTGTCTGGTAATGTGTAATAAAGGGAAAAGAGGCGATGAGATATGCTAATAAACAGCAATTTTTCTCATCAGGACGTACTGCACACAATCGACCACCGATCCCAAGTCCTGAAAGACTTTTATTGCGCCAGTAACTTTGTCTCGCTATGGTGCTTCGGCCGGTCAGAGAGCCGCACCACACTGCGGACCCTCTAACCTTGAACCCACGTGAGACAACGCAGGTCATTGCGACACATGGTGAAACCACGGGAAGTCACCGGGAGACTCATGGAGGACAGGCTGGCATCCCCCAACAGCTTCGGAGCTGGAATCCCAGAAGGGAAACCAGGCCCTAGGCCTTAAGTCGGGATGTTCTGACCCACTTCACTGATAAGGACCCGCAGCACTGATAAGGAAAACACACAGGCATGTGGAATTCATTTCCGGTACTGTCGGCGTTAGCTGCGGATCACTTCTTACAAAGCAAATTTTTCATTCGTCGGATTTTGAAATGTCGCTTTTAGAGCAACGTGCAAACATCAAATTCTGCGTTTTGCTCAAGAAATCCCCTTCTGAGATGCTCGAGATGTTTTATGGATTCAGATGAGGTGATCGAAAATGCGATGAAAGGACGTCTCAAAAAATTGATTCAAGGAGTGTTTTGAACAGTTATACGAATGCTGGAAGAAGTATGTGGATGCAGGCAGAAAGTACTTTGAAGGCCAATAAGGTAAATTTGTTGTTCTATTTTTTAATAATTTGTAATTGACCTATTCCGGGAACTTTTTGACCCTACCTCGTATGGTAGAAGAATCTTTTATACTTTTATTCAATGATATATATATATCATCATCATCATCATCATCATCAACCGTTTTCAATCCACTGCTGGATGTAGGTCTCCCCCAGATTTTTCCATTGTTGCCTGTCTAGTGCTTTAGTCATCCAATTAACACCGGCCACTTTTCTGATTTCGTCACTCCATCTTACTTGAGGTCGTCTTCTTGGTCGTTTTACATCTCTGGGATACCACTGTAGGGTGTTTGTGCTCCATCTATTGTCTTGTCTTCTTGCAATGTGCCCAGCCCATTTCCATTTTAGCCATTTAATTCTCTCGATAATGTCAAAAACTTTCGTCTGACTTCTTATCCACGTTATTCTCTTTCGGTCTCTTCTGGTTATGCCTAGCATACATCTTTCCATACTTCGCTGTGTTGTTTGTAATCTTTGTACCATCCGTTTTGTTAGTGTCCAAGTTTCTGCTCCATAAGTTAGTGCAGGCAAAACACATTGGTTAAACACCTTTCTTTTCAAACAAAGAGGCATGTTACTTTTCAGAATAATATTGTTCTTCCCAAAAGCACTCCATCCATTTCTTATTCTTCTATTGATTTCATTCATGATACTGTTGTCTGAAGATATTTCTTGTCCAAGGTACACATAACTTTCAACATCTTTAATCTCAGTGTTGTTGTAGACGATTTTCTTTTTTGATGCAAATGAATTGAACATCACCTTAGTCTTTTCCAAATTTATTTTTAATCCCACATTAATGCTAGCTTCTGCCAAATCTTTTAGCATATTTTGCAATTCTTCAGGGCTATTACTGAAAATTAAAATGTCATCAGCAAACCGGAGATGGCTTAAATATTCCCCATTTATTCTAATCCCTTTGTTTTCCCAATCCAGCTTCTTGAAAATACTCTCTAAGACAGCAGTAAAAAGCTTAGGCGAAATGGTGTCTCCTTGTCTTACTCCTCTTTCAAGCTTGATCTTCGCTTTTCCTTTGTCCAAACGGATGGTGGCTGTTGCTTTCTTGTAGATCTTCTTTATGATATTGATATAAGGTTTGTCTATACCAATGTTCTCCAGAGAAGTAATTACTGCAGATGTGTAGACCGAATCAAATGCTTTTTCATAATCAATAAAGGCAAGACAGAGAGGTAAATTATATTCTTTATGTTTTCCTATAACTTCCCTTACTGTTTGAATATGATCCATTGTGCTAAATCCACTCCGAAATCCTGCTTGTTCTCTAGGTTGAGCTGAGTCCAGAGCTGATTCAAGTCTTGTCGTTAAAACTTTGGTGAAAATTTTATAAATCACTGACAGTAAGCTGATTGGACGGTAGTTTTTAATGTTTTCCTTTTCTCCTTTCTTATAAAGTAACACCATCACAGCATTATTCCAATCTTCTGGTACATCTGATTTCTCGAGACATTTGGAAAACAGTAAGGCTAGCATTTTTGCAATGAAATAATTAGTTGACAATAAAAGATTCCCCAACACACTGAATATGGAATCAAAAACATTGAAAGAATAAGAAATTAAATAAAAATTTGAATATATGGAATTAAATGAAATGAAATTTGTGGAATTTAGACAGAATTATCAAGTCCCAATTGCCTAAATACCACAAATAAAATGAAATATGATATATATATGTAGGTGATCCATACATTCATTAGACCTTTACTTTACAGCAATAATAATTTTTATTATGTTGACATTTTTGTTGTATTGAAACTTGTTGTCAACTGTGATACCACTAGCATTTTTTTTTTCTGTTTTTCAAATGAGTTGTAATGTTTTAGGGACATATAAGCAAGTAAATGATTTTAGAATGCAGAACTCTTGGTAATGTAATTAGCATAAGATTGTAGAAGTATTTGTCATTTTATTTTTTAATTAATTTAATAGCTTATATTTATTATTTTGTATTTGTAGACCTCAGTCAGAAGAAGGCAGAAGTGTGGGTAGAGAGCATCTGTGGAAACTCATGGAACATGTAAGTTTTTCATTTTGAAAATTTAATAAATTCTCATAAATGCAGCATTCAACATATTAAGCAATTTGTTATATTCATAACATTCTTAATTTAGTATTACTTTTACATTGATTTATTAATCAAATATATTATTTGTATGAAACTGTCTGCTATTTTGAGTTCTGTTAAATCAGGACTATGTACCAGATGTTCATTAAGTACTTTTTTAATTAATCAAGAATTAATGATTCATCCATGCTTAAAATTTCTTTGTTTTTCCCTGTAGTTACGTCAGTTGAGTTGCAGCATGTATCCTTTAAAAGTTTTTTTTTAATGCATAATTTATAATATGAGTATTACATATTAATATAATTACTGTGAAGTAACTTGTTATTCGTTTAAGACTATATATATATTTACCAAAACATTTGAATACTACATGCTTTTTAATATACACATATTATACAATGTGTTATTGCCATACATCTTGTTGAATTTGTGTTTAAAGAGTTTGTATTATAAATATTGTAGGTTAGAGCTTATTTAAATTTTAATATTTTATGTACAAGAAATAGATATAGGAAGTATTATAAACTATTTATAAATACAACACTCATAAGATTATACAAATAATGATGGTAGTTATTTAACCCTTTTGGCAGCTAGTCTAATTTGGTCTGTGATAGAGTCTGAATATAGTTAGACATGTCAGACTGACTTCAGCATCTTATGTATCAGTTTGAATAAAAGTAAAATAATTTGGGAGAAATTATAATATATATATATATATATTAACAGAGCTTTGCCTGCTACACTGGCTTTTTTTTTTAATAAGAAAATTTCATTTAGAATTCTGAAAAAACTGCATCAATGTATTGCAAACTGCATCAATGTAAAAACTGTGATTGTTGATTTATTTTTTCACTGGCAAAACTCGGAACTAAATCGGTAAGTTCTATCGATATCAAGCCAAATTAGCCAAACTACTGCATCGTGATCAGACTCATACAACAATTTTTCTATATAAAAATTGGGATTTTTCTAAAATAAAAATTATGGGCCGAATTTGAAACTTTTCCGTAACTTTGAAATCCCAGCCCACTTTAAGCAAGGATGCATACTTTTCAGATCCAAAAATCTGATATTTAAAAAAAAAAATTATAGGGCCCCAAAATTTGGCAGTATAAAAATTTTCAATATTTTGGAGAGTAGTCTCAATATATCTCACATGAAAGTCATTAAAAAAGTGGATCAATTAATTAAAAAATAAATGATATTTCTGCTTCTAATTATCCCATCATTATTAAAATTAGATATTTGGATTTGTCATTGAAAAATATTTACAGATGCATAATTTTTGAATCCATAAATGCAATATTCAATCAAATTTAATAAAGCCATAATTCTTCTAGTTTAAAGAAATGTTGTTTCCGTGCTCCTTTCAAATTGAACACCAAACAAATGGGATTTTCATTCTAAACCCTGCTGTCAAACAAAGCACGTGGAAGAAGGCTTATTGATCACAATCAAGGCACGGGAAGGGATAGAAAAATTAGAAGTTCAAAAAACATTCAAGCATGCACAGAAAGATTGATTTTGTACTGAAAATTTTGACTGTTGTGCTTGTTGCTTTAATATATATATATATAAGGATATATATATATATTAATAATGATAGGATTTTCTTTTATATTTCCACTTTATTTAGGGGAAAAAAGACAGAATGAATACACGAATGTTTAATCATGTGTATTAGATCAGTGAATCTTAAACTCTTGATAACCAGAGACACATTTTCATATATCTCTGATCTTCGTGGATCCCCAGAATTTAAGACTCAAATTACTGACATTCTTCTGATTATTGAATACAGGATATGTAACCTGATTTTACTGTTTTAAAATTCTGCAAACAATAATATAAGAAAAATTATGTTTAAAAAGGAAAAAGAGAAACTGCATATGAACAGAGTAGCCCATATACTTTGCTATTGACCAATTACCTTACCGACAAATTTAGCAGCTTTGAAAATAATTTTGATTGCCAAATACACTTATCTAGAAATTTATAGAAATGAACACACTACAAAAAAAATTATCCAGAATATTCTGGAAAGCCATATGGCATCATCACCACCAAAAGAAGCTATATAAGTAATATTGCTCCTGAGAGAGATCCAAATTTAGTGATAAGAGATGCTAGTATCAAAGTGAGGTGTGACTGGTGATATTTGTGCTTTTCTCATTTTATCATGCTGCTTTCTTAATTTTTGTTATATGTGTTGTATTCTATTCATGTTTCTAGAATATTCATCAAATAAATTGCATTTATCTACACTGCCTTATCTGCTTTGCCTTATCTACACTGCCTTATCTACACAGAAATTTGAGATAGACCAACAAGACTGTATTTTATACAGCATCTCCAGTTTCTCCTTTCCTTTTACTTGAAATAATTTTCTCATGTTCTAGATAAATTAAAAAATGTATTTTGAATGCAAGATCTTCACAGACCCCCTGAGGACGCATTGTGGACCCCTTAGGGTCAACAAACCACAGTTTAAGTACCACTGCATTAGATAAATGACATGTATAACCAATTTATTTGGGAAAATAACAACAGAAATGAAGCAGACTTTACAAGAGGCTATCTGTATTTTTTATGTATTTTATCTTTCAAAATTGTTATTAAACTTAATAATTTGCTCAGAGAACAGTTACAGGTTTCAAGTCCAAGTGTCCAAACTGATGTATAAAATTGTATTAAAATGTGTTTAGAAAATGGATATCCTGAAAGATAGTATAATTTTGAATTGACTTTTTAAAAATTTTATTATTAATATTATTAAAAATTATCATATTTTTAAAATATAATAGTAATAAATTAAAAATATATTTAAACAAAATTTGTTCACAAAAGGTGCTATTGTTGAAGAAAGCTGTATTATGATGAATTTTATGTATGTTTTACATTGAAATCATCTTCTTTTCTAAATAAAGTCACAATATGGTGAACTTTTTTACATAATTAAATAGAAACATATTTATTAAACAGTATTTACACATATGAAGCTTTTTTATATACTTTTGATTCATATATGTGTGTTCACATATACATATATTATTACAAAAAATTGTATTTTCAGTGGAAGTTTTTCTTATCTTATTTTTCATTGCTGAATTATCAATGTGCACAGTTTTTTTAAAATAATTATGAAATTTTCTAAATTATTTCATTGCATTTTGAAAAGTTTTGTGAAGAAAAAATTAGAATAAAATAATTCATTAAAGATTTGTTAAAATTTAAATTAAATTCTTTTAATGACTGACAATCCAGCATTAATAAAATTACTTTTTTTGTTTTCTGTCATTATAATTGATTATTTAATTTCTTTTGTGATATATAACTATTTTGTAATGTAGTAACTTGTAAAGCAATGTGCCATTTTGGCTTTACTTTCTTTACACTACAAAATTATGTGAAACATTTAAAAGAAATTTTGGCTGTATATAAGGTGCTTGGATTTAAACTGCCTACTTTTGTTTTGTAGTTGTGTATTTTATTAAAAGTGCCCCTAGCAAAAGTTAATACACATCTACAAGCAGAAAATGCAACTTTTTAACCTCTTCAGGTATGAATTATTTAAGTCCAGTAATGATAGAAAAATGTTATATTTGTAAAGTTTAATTTATAGTGAATAAAAGGGTAAATTGTGATCTATTCTCTGGTTAGAAAATTTTATATATATTTTTTATTACTATTAAATATTATATGTGTAACAGTTTTGCTTGTGGGAACAGTTTTATTTTGTGTTTAAATTAAGTTTTTATATTCGGCAAAGATGCTGAAGGGGTTAAATTATGCAGTATCTATTTATCTGTGACTGATAGTGTTTGTCTTTTATACAGTATAATGTACTTTTTTAGTGTTATATAACTGCAAGTTTAATTTCTTGAATATTTTTTTATTTTTTGGGTTTCTCCCTCTTTTTAAGAATTTTGTTTTACTTAAAGTTATGCAACGTAGTATTTATAATATTACATAATTCAGTGGTTAAATTTATTGTTTTGAATTTAAGTATTTTAAAATTTTAAATATTGTAGAGTTTTTATTCTTTAAATATGTTAATTAATATTGGAAAGAAGTTCGTATGTGATTTAGAAAAACTTGAACAATAAGTATAATATTGTTCAATTATAGACCATCTTATGATGAAAGTTCTGTATATAATTGCTGTTATTAAATTTTTAATATGGTGCCTTTACTTAACTTACTCAGTTAAGCTGTGTCTTATTCATTAGTTAACTTTTATAGAGATCATTACATATAAATTCTTTTTTTATTTTAATGTGAAGGAGTCCTAGAATAACCCAAAATACTATGTAAAGAAAATTCAATTTTTGAAGGAATTAATAAATCAATCAAGTCTTTAAAATCATGCTATTATTAATTATTAAAGGCAGTAATTCAGTTTAATAAGAGACCTAGATGTTAGTAGCTTAATTTTATTGATATTATTGCAATAAATAACCTAAATTCTTCTTTCTCTCCCCCTTTTTGTTGACATTTACATTTTTTTTTATAACTCAACAAAATATAAGTGTATACTATAAATGTAATTTCTTACAATCTTATTCAACAGGTATATTTGCTTCTGTTATTCAACTAATTTAGTGATGATAAACACTTCTGTATTTATTTGAGCTTAATATTTAAAATATTTTATTTTCTAATTTATGATATTTGACCATTTGTATTATATTTTTAATTTATTTATGACCTTTTATATTTCAAATGTATTATATTTTAAACATGTAGTTATACTTACAGACTTTGAAAAATATTGATTTATCCTTTATGCATTTAATTAATTAGATTTAAGTCATTAAATATTCATTAAAATTGTTATTAAAAAGTTTTCAGCTTCATAGGTAAAATACTCTTATAAATTTTGATTGAGGAGCTGAAAAAAAAAATTATGAAAATTTTGTAATGAAACTTAATGAATTAGGGTTCAAATGTATTGAGCAATTTTGCCGTCTTCATTGCATGTAAAACTGAAATAACCACTTTTTACTTCAGATTACTTTATTGGTTACTTTTTATTAAGTGTTAGTAAAAAGTTATGTAAAATATTAGAAGCATTAAGGGTATATTCCAGCCAAACAGATTTTCTCCTTGCCAATCGCAAAATTCAATCTTAACCAATGATGAATTAAACAGAGAAAGGATTTCTCATTACTTAATACAATGATCAAAATTTTATTTTCAGCATCGCAAAGTTGACATCCAATACTTAGTGTTTTTAAAAATTGTCTTTTAAAGTTCAACTTTTTTCTTTTAAATAATGAAATTTTAAATTCTTACTTAAGTATTATTAAAAGTTTGCTTAAAGTATCATGAAGTATCAATATTGTAATTTCACCATATGCTAATTTTTTTCCTGTAGTTTCACATTTAGCCCAGTGGTTACGTAGTTGAATTCAGAATTAATTAAGGAAAAGCTGGAAATTGTTTTAATCCCTTCAGTTAAGGTCTTGAATGAGCATGCTAAGTTCTCCCTCATACTAAGTGAGTTTTAGCCGCTATGTACACATTTATAGTCAAAATGCTTTTTTGAACAAAATTTTGAAATTTATTGCCTTTTTAAAAATACTTAAAATTTGGTAAAATAATTTTTGAAAACAGTATTTATGTACTGGTTGTTAACTTTCTGGTGCTGAAAATCAAATTTTAATAATCGTATTAGGTATTGAGTAATCACCTGCTTAAAGTTCTCTAAAGCTTGAGCAGTTTCGCAGAAGTGTTCCCTTAAAGCTCTCTTTTTCTTCATGTTTTTAAATATATTTTTTACATACTTTGCAACTCATTTTTGGGAGTTTTTAAAGATAATTTATGAAAAATGCTTGTATTTTTAAGCAATGTTTCCTTTTTCTTTTCTTTTATTTTTTGGCTGTTCTATTTTACATATTTAATATTATATAACTATTATCTGCTGAACTATTTAATTATGTTATACATTTTTGAAAGAATGTCAACTTTACATAATATTATAATATGTAAAATAAATAAAAACATTCTGACTGAACATATCATTTTGACTTTTATATATTATTAAACCTTATTGTTTGTATTAGTTAGTTGTTTCAATTGATGAAGAAGTGCTCCTAGTTTTGATTGATGATATTATTTTGATCGGCGGCCCTTTTGATATTAATGTTGCCTTATGAAAGAATGCAGATGACTTAAAGGAAAAGTATTAATTGCTTATATGATTGGGAATCCTATATGGATTTTAATAAAACCTGATTGAGTGATGACTCTTTTACTTGTATGTTATTTGTTTAGTTCTTGTTTACTTAGCATACTGAAAAATTGTTGAAGAAGATTTTTTATTTTTCAAATTATTATTGTACTAGTAATTTTTATCTTCTTTGCTTGAATGTGTTTATATGAATATGTCAAAATAAATTCAATGTTTGCATCATTTATATTATGTATTTTTGAATAATGTGTATAACAACGTTTTGTTCTAATTAAGTACAATGAACTTTGTCATAGTCATTATTCTAAAAATTTAGACCATGTTTGAGTAGAACATAATAGATCATTTATGTTTTAAAGGCAAAGTTTTATTTACAGTCCAAGTATGAATGTTTATTTTATCTTACAAGGTTTGAGTGGGTGTTTTACATTTTTTTTTCTCATAAAGATTAACTTTTATATATTTTATTGTTGTTATAGTTGGTTATTTATTCATATTTCTTCTTCAGCCTGAATTGAGAAGAATTTAAAATGGAATGTTCCAGTAGTTCTCTCTATCTAGTATAATCTTTGCTTTTAAATAAATATAAATGAACAGCAAGTTAACTTTTAATCTGCTGGAAAAAAGCATATTATTTCTTATTTATACTCCTGTATAGACTTTCAGATACTCAGAACTTGGAATTTTCATTCTGGCTTGGTATGATGACCTAGCTATTTACACATGTTATTTTCACACATTTGTTTTTGTTTTATATTTCCATGTAAAAACTGGGTTTATTTAGTTTTCATGCACATAGTACAGTAACTCTTTAGACTGGTGCCATTAGTCTTATTTTTCTTCATTGATTAGCTGGATATATAAAAGAAGCTATCCATTAATGATCTTAAGCACACAGCTTTACCTAAAATTTTACAGTTCATTGAAAATAATTTAGGTTGAAAAAGCCAGAAAATCTCTGTTAAGATATTTAGTTAAGACAAATTTCCTTGTTTGTTTCCACATAAACTATTATTTTTGTGTAATAAATTACCACCTTAAATTCTGAATAAATCATTTGTGGTATGGTCTGAAGTTACCCAATCCCATATATAACATTATAGAAGGCTTATTCAGAAAATCAGTTTCCCATAGAGCCAACAGATGCATTGATAAAGGTGATTTCACATGCTTGAGAGATCTAAGACATTGCTATCATATGGTTATCATAGTACTTCCTGATCTCTCATAGCGTTATTATAGCATTTTATCTGTTCTTAATATTTCTTCTGCCAACTGTGGGGTAAGGTATAATGGCATGTTTAAGTAGCATATGTTTATTAATTTAAAAATTGATATGATGATATAACTTATGTTTCTGAACACAATATTGCAGTCCTGCTTTTCCTACATAATCCTGTCCCTGTTATTGTCAAACACTGGGAAAATTATGATGGGCCATTTAGAATGAGAGGCCAGGATGCTCAATGCTGGTGTTGTGTCAATCCATAATAGTCCTCACCCACATATGGCTTATTGAACAACACAGCTTCAGAAGTAGTTGACCATCCATTCTATAGTCTTGATATCACCACCAGTGATTATAATTTTTCTTAAGTTCCAGACAGCATTTTCAAACTGATGAAGATATGCAATGGCTGTCACACACTGATTCCTATACCAGATAACATACTTTTATGACACACGAATGCTGATACAAAAGTTGATCCCACAGTATGACACCACAATTCTGATAATGCATATATTTCTAGGTAACTGAAAAAATGCTATAAATTGTATTTTCTAATCCAACATTTTTTTCCACGTAACTATACTTACTTTCTGTTTATGGCCTATATGAAATTTTATTTTTGTATAATAAGATTTAATACTCTACCTATTATAAGAAAATTCAGCTATTTAGCACTTGTGTAAGGTTTACTGCTTTATTTATTATAGCTTCAATTAGAGCCTCTTGACACATGTAATCAAACATATTTAATGAAATGTGATTGGCCTTCATTTCATTTTTATAAACTTTAAAATGAAAATCATTTGATGACATTTCATTTTAAGTCTTTATTTAGTCTTATGATTTTTAACTTTATGTTTTTTAACTTTGTGATTTTTTACTCGGTAAGTGCAGTTTTTGCACTTTAAAATTGGATTTAAAAATTATTCTTTTATAGTATCATACTGGATTGTTTTTTTTTTTTTTTTTTTTTTGATAATATGATGATATAATTCAATATCCTGTACTTAAAAACATAATAATAATCTCAATATCATTAAACAATTTCAGAGTTTCAAATTATTAAAAAACTTTCTTATTCTGTCTAGAAAAAAATAATATATGGTAATGATTAAATTATTAAAAGTTTGCTTAAAGTATCATGAAGTATCAATATTGTAATTTCACCATATGCTAATTTTTTTCCTGTAGTTTCACATTTAGCCCAGTGGTTAGGTAGTTGAATTCAGAATTAATTAAGGAAAAAGCTAGGAATTGTTTTAATCCCTTCAGTTTAGGTCTTGAATGAGTATGCTAAGTTTTCTCCTTCATACTAAGTGAGTTTTAGCCGCTATGTACACATTTATAGTCAAAACACTTTTTTTTTAATTGCCATAACACTATCTCAGAACAACCAACTCTATCAAAAACATTGTCCATACAAATGTTGTAGAGCTTAAAATTCTAAATAAAAGGAGTACCCTCACTTAATATCTTTGTTGAACATTAAGCTCAGAACTCAATTTCAAAGTTTTGCCTTAATCACTAATCAAGAGCTTGAAGCCAAAAAAGACCAAGTTATCTTTCCACCCTGCATCCAATTTTTATATACATGTACTTTTAATTTTTTTTAGGTCTTACTGTTTTTGTTATTATTTTAGGGATTTATTTTGGATATTTTGGATACAGAGAGAAACATCACACTAAAACTTCACAATGTTTTAGAGGGAGATAGAAAACAACAACATTCATGTATAACAACATTCATTTATTATTTAACATAATATCTGAAGTAATATTGTATAAATTAAAAAATTTTATCTTAATTTAATTTTTTTAGATGTTGAAGGTGTGTCGTAATCATCAATGTCAGTTTGCTCATTGTCACTTTCCTCCACTTTCACCAGTTCACACTCTACCTCCAATAAGTCAACTTCTTCTGAAATTACTTTCTCTATCATGATATTGGTTTCTGCCCCATGGTTGGCTGAATCAGAAGTGATGTCATCATCTGCCGCAGAGTTGTTACATGCCTGCCCATGGCAGTGGTATCAAATTGTAGAACAATTGATGCCAGCTTTCCTACAGCTGTAGGCCAAAGTACACAATTTTTAGGTGTGTTCGTAGTTATATAAATATGTAGCACCTATAGTTGTCGTCTGGTTTGTCCATCTGTCTGTCTGTCCACATATAATTGGAAATTACATTAACAGCCGAATATCTCAATCCATTAGAGTAAATAAACACAGGAGATTTGTTCACTATGAGTCATAAAAATATTAAACCATGGACGTAATCATTACAAAGCAAGATCTCCATAGTAAATTTTACAGTGCTGTCTGGTGTAGAAAAAAAATCGCATTTGTAAATGTGGTATACGTAATAAGAAAAAAAAAAAGCCATTCTCATTTTGTTCATAGCAGATGATATAATTCATTTCACTGAAATAATAAGGGTGATTTTTCGGTTTGGTTCGGAATTCGGTTTCAAAATTTTAGACTTAAATATAGTAAATTTTGTCCTCTTCTATTTTTGAATTTTAGCTATTTTTTTACATTCATAAGAGGCATTTGGCTTCAAACTTTTAGTGTAATACAAGCGTAAATTTTGTCCTCCGCAATTTTTAAATTTTTAATGTGATTTTTAAGTTGATTTTTTCTCTTTCCATGACCATTTTTTGACATTCATAAAATGAATTCTGTTTCAAACTTTTAGTCTAATACAGTAAATTTTGACCATTGCGATTTTTGAATTTTTAGCAATATTTAGTGTTTTTTCGCATTCTGCGATAATTTTTTTGACATTTGTGAAATAATTCCTGTTACGATGTTTTAGTCCATTATTAGTAAATTTTGTTCGCTGTTATTTTTTTTTAATTTTCAGCAATTTTTTGACATTTCTAAATGGAATTTGGTTTCAAACATTTTAGCCTTATGTAGTAAATTTTGTTCTACATGATTTTTGAAGTTTTGGTGATTCTTAATGCGAGTCTTAGAGTTTTATGAGTTTTTGCATTTCGAATTAAATTTTTTGTAAAATTTTGTTCTCCATGATTTTTGAAGTTTTTGTGATTTTTAGTGCAATTTTCATTGCAGTTTTTAGCATTTTTGTGTTTTGCAGTGATTTTTTAATATTCATAAAAGGAATTTGATTTCAAACATTCAGCCCAATATTTATTATAATATACATTTTGTATTCAGCGATTTTCTATTTGATGTCCAGCATTTTTTTGCACCAATTTTTGACTTTCGGGAAAGAATTACTATTAGAATGTATTAGCATACAGTAGTAAATTTTGTCCTGCAATTTTTTAATTTTTAGCGAGTTTGTTTTTGCATTTTGCGATGATTTTTCCACATTAGTAAAAGGAATCAGGTTTTAATCTTTTAGCCTGATATAGTAAATTTTGTCCTCTTTTCAATACAGTTTATTCAGAATTTGTTCACTGATTTTTGAATTTTTTGTGAAATTTTTGTTCGATTTTTAGAGTTTATTCGCGTTTTGCGGCAATTTTTCAACATTCATAAGATAATTTATTTTTTAATCTCTTAGCCCAGTATAGTAAATTTTGTCCTCTGCGATTTTTGTATGCAACTTTTAGCGTTTTTCCTCAATTCGCTGCGATTTTTCCACATTAGTAAAAGGAATCCGGCATCAATCTTATAGCCCAATATAGTAAATTTTTTCTCTTTTCAATAAAGTTTATTAGGAAGTCGTGAAGTGATTTTATATTACGATTTTTAGTTTTTTCATGCTTTGTGCTATTTTTTTATGTGCCCGGGCAATGCCGGTCAGGTCACTTAGTTAAATTATTCTAGCGAATGAAAATACAATTATTTTTTAATATTAAGATGACATAATAAACAATTTTGACAAAGGAAATTCTAGGCGAATTAGTATCGAATTATTTATCTCACTGTTGATAGTTGTGTTTTTGTAAATATTACTGATGTAAAATTAAATCTACATGTATACTATTTCAAATGATCATGTATTTTTCTATTCAGATCATAATTTTTCTATTTAATTTGAGGAATATAATGTATAGTTTGCATTAGTATGTTTATCTATTTTTGGCCTGATAATGTGATTGCTTTATAATATTGATTTCCATATTATAATAAATGACTTTGCCAAAGAAAAATCAAGGAAAATTAGATCTTGAAGTTTTGTTTTACTTTTAATAATTATTTTCTTTTAAATACTACTACTAGGAGATTTTATTTTTTGTGCATATTATTTCAAAAAGATATATAACTTCTTACTGATCGTTATTTTGCTGTTTGAAAATCTATACAAATTTTATACGTAATTTGATTCTTTTTAAATGTTTGACATATTTTTGCTTAATAATGCATATATTAAACTTAGCTTCACCGGATGTAACTGGTTTTTTTCTAATATTCATAACATCCATACAATAAATATATTTTCCAAAGGAAAAGCTAAGCAAATGAGATTTTGTAGCATTAGTTTAATTCTTGATATGATGCTTTCTTGTAAATATTACTAGAATATGAAAACATTTTTATTCCGTTAATTTCAAGTTAACTGTTGTTATTTTTGCAAAATAGCTATGTAAAATTTCTTAAGTAATTTGATTATTTTAAATTTCTTAAATGCTCATTAATTTGATATATATATTTGTTTTCTTTTAAATAAATTATAGTTTGCAGATTAATTTATTTATTCTTAAAAAAAGTGTGAGAAATGGTAAAAAACAGTCACAGATTAGGGGCGGCAAAATAATACTCGCCTCAGGCATTAAAATGTCTAACGTTGGTCCTGTACCCTGTCTAAAAAAGAGCAGATGTGGTTTCGCAACCACTGAATGCATGGAGAAACAAAATATTGTCCCTTATATGTGGAGCAATGTTTAGAATTTCTAGACAATATAAATCATCTTTTGTCTTACCTCTTCCAGCTATCTTTTCGAGAATAAAATGTTTTCTGAAGTGGTGGATGCTGCCATTATTACCAAGAGGTCGATATCTTCACCAACTACCACAACACATCATGATTCATTTTCCATTTCCAAAGAATTTTTAATTATTAGATAGCATATTCACCAGCTTGCTTCACAACAAAACCTTCTTTTTGAAACTGCATACATAACATACTTATAAGCCACTGCTTGTTCTTATCATTTGATAAAAAATTTTCTTGAGACATCAAACATAATATGACCAGCTATGTATTTCTTTATTTGTCTGGTAAGTTATGCTTATTTTGTACTTTTTGCTGCAATATCTTCAGGACAAGGGTCGGAAGTAGCTTGCTATAAGTAGCGAAACTACAGTAGTCTGTAGTGTAGTGTTTAAGACAATGTACTGTATCAAGTAGTGCGATACAAAAAATTAGTAGTTTGTCATGAGAACTGATGCTACTTTTAATGCTACTTCAGGGGAAAAACTCAATATAAATAACTCACAACAAAACTCATTACAATTACTGTATTCTTCCGCATTAGCCAGCATGCTGCAATATTTGAGGGAGACCAGATTTTTTAATATTAGTCCTTTTTCTTTCCCGGCATGCCGGAAAAAGCAAGGATCTTCGAAAATGGTCAGTAGCAACATTCAGTAGCAGCAATTGGTGTGGGGGAGGAGGAGTGCAATATAGAGTTTGTGTCTACTTTTCTAATTATTTAGTTTACCTTTTTTACATATTCAAGAGAATAAAAACATGTCTCATACCATTTCGCACAAACCTCTCTTCCCCAGGACCCATCCGATATTTACAATGTAGAAATAGATTATCTCATAAATTATTACATGAACAGAAATATTCTTACTATATATAAAATAAGAAAAATATAATAATTATCTAAATATTTAAAGAGAGAAATATGTGCTTACATTATATCAAAAAAGTAATTTTATATGATAATTTTAAACACTGAAACTTAACTGAAATCCAGGGTTTTATTTAATAAGAAATAATTAGAAATACAAAATTTGCTCTGTGTTTTATCATTCATTATCACTATACTTGCTTTCTTTATCTGTTGGACCAGAAGTCTTATCTTTGACATCAGAATCAGGAATAGCATTCTTTTGAATAAGTTCTTTCAAACGATTGTGTAAAAAGTGTATGTTTCTTTTCATAGTTAAACCACATTGACTTTAATTAAATCTTCAGAAACTTTTTCCCAAGCTGCCTTTACCCAGAGAACTATCGTAAGATACGAAGCAGATCGATGTTTACCTGATTTCGTGAATTCCTCTTCTCCATTTCTTAGCCAATCACTCCATAAATGCCTCATTGTAACAATGGGGTCAAACCTCCAGGAATTATTACGAGATCTGTTTTATAATGTTGTTTAAAACTGGCTTTAACAGTCATTTTTAGGTAAGGTTTTGCACTGTCCATTACTAAGATGGATTTTGGTTTAAAAAAACAATTAGGACAAGTACCCCAAACTTTTTGCTTATTTTAAAGTCAACAGGCTCATCATTTCCATTGTTTTTCAGAACTTTTTCTGCCTGTGATTTTATTTGGAAAGATGTAACTGCTCAACCTATTTTTCTTTCTTCTTGAATCCATTTAATAAGTGTACTTTCCATGTCTGGGAATTTTGCCCTTTTCTTCAATAGTTCCTTGTCTGATGGAACATAACACCTTTTGCGTATTTCCACATCTCGTTCCGTAACACTCATCAGTTTTTCTTTTTGTTTATTCGAATCTTGAAAACAAGAGTGGGGAATACAGAAGAATTTAGAAGTTGCACTAATATTGACATTTAGTTCATCTAACTTTGCTAAAGCTTCCAATTTAAAAGCGATTGTATAACTTTGTGAATGTGTAGACTTACTTCTCTCTATTTTGAACGTTAAAATAGAAAAGATATATTACTTGAGGAAACCACGACAAATTTTTACTGAATAAAGACAGCTCAGAGCCAATTGGCTTGTTGCCCTTCCTTAGAGAAAAGAATAATGCTGACCTTGAACTGGCCAATCAAAATGCAGAATTTGTATCAGTTGGACAACTCAATCTTATCCCTTTATATTGTTTTCCTTTTTCTACTCCACCCCAGCAGCTACTAAGGGAGAAAAAAAAAAAGCGTTCCATACCGGTTCCTTGACATGTCGTCATCCTGGAGTAGAAACATCATACATGAAAATTTTGCATAATAATAAGATAAATAAAATCTAACAATCACTTAAATATAAATGAATATAAATATAGAGAGAGACAGAGAGAAAAATAAGTATTGATGTTTTTTTCCTTAAAATGAAAAATGTTGTTAGAAAAACCAAAATAAATCAGCCGGCCCGTCCTCCAATAATGAAACGATGAAACCTCATATTTTACGGCATGCCAGCGAATACGATTTTTTCCAGCATGCCAGCTAATGCGGGGGAATATGGTGATATATTAAGAGAGTATTGGAGAGTTAAGTAAATAAATCTATTGGTAAATAATGTCAATGATAATTTTACATCCCAATTCAATAATTACTGTAAAAATAGTAAAAAAGATGCAGTGATATGATTGTGCATAAATATGTTATATACAAGAGTAGCCCTCATTATATCGCTCATTCATATATATAGCTCTGTTTTCATGCCTCCTGAAAAAATAAGTTGTAGTTTAATTGACATTTTTATTTTCTGCACACATACAGTATAAGGAAAGTTTTGTAATCATGATAAAAACCTGATTGTGGAAATATTGGTATATTTTTCATTTTGAGGTGCCCCGAATCCGTTTTAGGTATTTTTACAATGCTTTCATTATGTATGAATGGATGTATAGTGTATATTAAAATTTCCTCACATTTTCAGGTCCCCAGACCATGCCTTTGCAAAATTAGGATCTAAGCTTTTATTTATTGTTATTATTATTTGAATCCACAATATTCAGAAAGTTGAGTGAAGTCACACCAGATTTTTTTTTAAGTAATTGTATTTCAATATTGATTGTATTGTATATCTCTCTTAATTTCACTAAGAAATTTGTAATAGGTGTACAAACTTAACATTTTGAAGACAAACACAAAACATTTTCTTGTATGTTATCATTCTTAATTTTTTTAATGCTCTCAGTTATATTGCACTTATTTAATTGTATCCTGGCAGACAAGATATATAACGAGAAGTCACTTTAATATTTAATCCGTGTCTTAAATTTTGAGTGTAAATTGCATCCTTTGACAAAATCTAAAAATAGCGAAGAAGTGACTACTATAGAAAAGTAGTTTGTAGTCACTACTTTTTTAAAACTAGTAGTTGTAGTTAACTACATTTTCAATAAAATAGTTGTAGTTTGCTGCAATAAAAAAGTAGTTTTTTTTATCCCTGCTTCAGGGTAACCATAAAAAATTATTGTGGCCCCTACATTGAAGTGCCTTCTGGCATAATCAACATATATTTGTATTTTTGGAAGATGGGGGAAAATGAATCATTTGACCAGTGGCGTATCCAAAGGAGAAGAGATGATGGGGCTGCACCTTCCCCCCCCCCCCAAAAAAAAAAAAGAAAATTAAAGAAAATTAAAGAAAATATGAAGTTTACTTATGAATTTTTTGCAAAATCTAATGAAAGCTGCTAAGACGGAATCAAAGGGAATCCGAAACATATTCCGTTTTAGAGAAGTTTTTATCTTATTTTTTCCATTGCAGGTTAGGTTGACTTTGAATGTCTTGGGTTCGGGTTGAGTTTTCATTCTTTTGAGTCTGCTTTTTCAAAAGAAAGTCCTAAATATTTTTCATTTAAAAAAACTATATATTTGAAAATTAATTATTTGTTCATTTTAATGCAAAAAAGATAAAATTTATATTAATAGACATAATTGTAAACTACTTTCCCATAATTGTATTAAAATATGAATTGATTTTCTTTCACTCTGGGTTTGGGTTTGAAAATTTCAGGTTAGAGTCAAGTTGAAGTGTGTTGGGTTTCTGCTTGACTTGAAGAAGAATTTTCGGGTTTGTTTTGGGCACAACCCTATCCGCGCAGGACTCAAATGTAGACCTTACAAACAAACATTCTGTTATTGTGTTTCTATCTCTGTTGCTCATTTCCCTTGCTTTTTTGTATATTAATACTCATATTAAGTCATCTTCTTGAATATGTGAACACTTCATCGGATTGAAAACTTTATGAAACTTTTACTTACTTTGAAGCATTTATTCTTTTTTGACTGAAAATTTTCATGCTTATTAAATTTATTGGCTCCTTTTTTATAAATAAAAAGCAATTTTATTTTATTTATTTATTTATTTATTTTATAACAACGGCATAAATATTGCAAAGAAAAATCATAAAACTATTTTAATGCTTTTCGAAATTTGCCACAAATATATATTTTATTTTGAATACTATGCATAAAATGTTTATTATTATTTTATGATAAATTTCCGATAGGCATAAAGTTTTTGAAGTTAATGTGTTCATTAGTTTTTTTTATATATATATAAAGTGTACCTGAAGTCTAGAATTTCAAAAGTTTTTAATAATTCCAAATAACTATTACCAAAAAAGTTTCTTAATGTAATTCGCACTTTTTTCTGAAACGCATACTGTAATGCATATATTTTTACATATTCTGTGATACAAAAAGAGGGACAGCCACAAAGGGAATGCAGCAGGTGCAATGGACTAATCCCCCCTCTCCTGCTCTTATAGGGACTTCCAGTCAGACTAAATATATATATATATATATATATATATATATATATATATATATTACCTTTTGAAAAACTAATTCGGCACTTAAAAATGTTTGCACTGGTGGGTTTGCACTGCATCTAACGAGATCTAAATGCCTTTGTTTACCTTTGAAAAAAAAATTTTTTTGCACTCAATATCCCTTCAAGGGGAAGGCCCCAGCCCTATACAACAGTGTTTAAAATCAAATTATGTACTTAAACTGGTTCTCAAAAATAAAAAAGAAAAGAAAATTTCCCATTCAAGAGTGGGAAACGTTCTGACACATTCACGAACTTATTTTTAAATGTTAAAAAAAAGTAAGAAATTATCAGACAGTTGTAAGTAATTTGTAAGCGAATAGCGTTTTTCATTTACCGACAACTGTATTGCACCTTGGTTATGTGTGTTTGATTTTTCATGGAGACTTTTCTCTAGCTGTAAGCTTATGAAAATTCAGTTCAAAACATCAATTTTAACATTATTTTTTAAAATATCCTTTGCTTTTATCGAAATATAAAAAACATTATTCATTTTCTGAATAAGAGCACCTACCATATTCATGCATCTAAGATTAAATTTAACTTCTTGAGTGTGTGACATAGTAATCAGTTTGGATCGCTCACAAAGACTAATTTAAACTACACAAAATGTGCATTGGTTGAAGGTATTTTATTTTTTCTTAACTATTTAAAATATGAGTTAATTAAAAATAACTTTATCTTTTTATGAAACTTTTGGGCCAACAAACCTATCAGAAATTTAATGGAGTAAAATCTGTGTGAAACGAATTTGCCTTAAAAGAAAAAAAAAATCATATTCCCGATTAAAACAACAAAATGCTATTACAGTAAAACCTGTGAAAACGGAACTCGTCTAAAACTTAATCCTACCTTAGAGGGGAAAGTTTTATGGTTCCGATGAATGAAATGCAGTATAATTATATTTGTCTAAAGTCTAAAACAGAATTTGTATCGTCCCATGTGATTCTGTCTTAGCCGGTTTGATTGTATAAGAGATGCTGTACCTGTTATGACAAACACCTATTTAAAACTCAGTTTTTCTCAGTCTTTTGTAATTCCATCATAACAAGTTTTACTGTATCTTAGCCCCCCTCCTCTCCCAAAATTATAAGTCTGGATATGCCACTGCATTTGACTGCTACATCATACAGTGCAACAGAAATCCACCATCAACCTCATGACAAACTGAATTGAAATGTACAACATCAGTCGTATTAGAAACTATGTCATAAAATACTGACTTGCGGGTCTTGTGCAGTCCTCCTTCATCAAGGAGTGACAACAGAAAAGGAGCCAACTCAAAATCAAAATATTTTTGTAAGTCTGTCTGACTTTTTCAGGAGGGTCATTCTTTTGAAAATAGTGTCAGGATTTACAGGAATAAATTCATTATGAACTTTCACCTTGGAACCTGAACCACAAATAAGCATTAGTTGGTTTGTCTGTTTAAATTTTAACATCAGCAAAATTATTATCAAAAATTTTTAACAAAGAATTAATTCTGATTTCATGACCATTGTGGCAATTTATACTTTCATCTGCCACAATATACTACTTAAAATTGACATGAGATGTTCACGATTTGGAAATGGGTCGTGGGATGAAAACCAGTCCCAGTTCTTGAACATCTGCCTTGTCTTTTGAAATTCTTGAATTCCTAGCATCCACATGCTGTTCAGTTGAAGTAAATGATAAATTACAAAACTCCTCAACGTTCTGAGTAACCTGTACGAGAATAGGCATAGTGAGAATCCATTTGGCCGTTGTACTGTAAGAAATGCTTTGTCCTTGGGTCAACCCTCCTGTTGTCTTCAGAGATTTAAAGAGGGTTTGCACTATGGTCATATCTGACCACAGACTGGAACAAAATTTATTAGGGTGTCCAATTGTGAAAAACCCTTCAGTGACTAAACTTGTTGCATTCATTCAGAACAAGTCTGTCTTTCAGATCAATCATATCTTGTAAATAAAGATGGCTGGATTTGGCATACAAGAAATGACCACTAGAATGAAAGTCAGGGAGTTCTTTTATATTCATTTTAGATAGCATCCCAATTCCCACTTCTTTCTGCATGTATAAATTACTTCATTGGTAACCATACGATGGTACTGAACACCCGGTTTAGACATAGGTCCATTTTGCTCAAGTTCACTCAAATTTTGTTATTATAATTAAGAGAAATAATTTTAATGCAGATTCTTAATTTACTGAAGCAGAAGGAGTTGAATAAGACGTCCTGATTTAAAACATCCACAAGCAATTCAAACTTAAATACATAACAATGTTTTCTCTGTTTCAATGGGGTTTTTCTTTGCAGTCATTAAATTATAAATTGATCACTTCTGAAAGAAATAAAAAATAAAAAAATACAATAGCTATGCTATTTTACAGGGAAAAAAAACTTTGTTCTTCTAAAATTAACCTATCAATTGTATTTTTATTTTTTGACGAACGATCAATTCAATTTATAGTATAGCTCTTGCCAAAACTATTACAAAAAGTATTGAAATCACATCAGTAGTTATCGAGAAAAGGGTACATGAATGTCAGCTGTTTTACATGTCATTTCACAACTATTATCGCCATCCTCAAACCCTAGTTTTAAAAGAATTTTTTTACATAAGGATTATTTTTTCAAAGCTTTTAAACTTTTATGAATTTAACTTAAACGCTCGTATACCAGTCTATGATAATCTATAAAAATACCATCTTAGCCCATTCCATAACATACTGAAGTTTTAAATCATGCTATTGGTTGACCTTTAATTTCCCTAGTCACATGGCTCCTGCACTCTCCTTTGTTCACTCCTCCCTCCAGTCCTACCACTTTATCTTCAACCTCCTTAATTTTAATACATATGTACTTTTATTCATTCTATATAATAACACTACATTATATTAAATACTACTCTATATTTCAAATGCAATATCGAAAATAACAAACAATATTTCTTATCATTTACGAATCATTTTTGAAATAATCTTAAAATCATGAAAAAATGCATTTTTTTAGTTATTAATTTGTTCGTAGCAGCTAAAATTCACCTAGCAGAAGGAAGAAAGCTTAGTATATTCATTCGTGGCCCATACCGAATGGATATACATAATACCCTGCTTTCCCCTAACTAATTTCGAATTCGGCTTTTTTAAAAATCCACAACCACCGGGCTAATTTGTATAGTGAAGTTTTTTTTACAACTGCTTTTGAACTGTTTGCTCATTTTTATTGATATAATTACATATAAGAGTACAAAGGTGCATAAACATTTATGCATATATACTGTGCATTTTGCAATATATATTGTTTTCATACTTTTCATAATTTTACTATAATCATTGTAAAATTTGACATTTTTCCCTTTTGCTATATTTATGATTTTCAGTTTGTTTTACTCTGTCTTTTACACACATATATAACGATTCCATATAGAGTATCATTAGTCCGTAATTTTTTTAATAATCATAATCAGTCTTAATCTAGAAATACAAGGTAATTTTTTTTTATTTGTAACTTTTATTGATACAATCTCTGCATGCACATATTTTCAGGTGCATAATATGTGCAGTCATGGAGTAAAACACTTTAATACCATACTAATTCTGACATAAATCATTGTGTAAACATGTGAAAGATACAGATGGATTAGTAATAATGTCTTCTAATTAATGCTATCCTTAAATTTTGTTTCGATGGTTGTCTACATACAGAAATTGTACCAAACTTTAAAATTTTCAATACTTAATTTTGACATCATATTTAGATTTTTCAGTAAATTTTACTTTTGGATAGCAAACGGAAAGTAATTTGGTCAAGTAGTTTAGAAATTATGTAGGCTTAAAGTTTGGAATTCATAATGTTAAATTAATTTTTAATCATTGCAAAACAAATTGCAATGCAGATAGTTTTTTAAGCACAACTCAAAAGCTACTTGGCAGAATGAACTGTAAATTTAAATTTGCATATTTGAATCTTCTAGAAATTGATTTCTCTAAAAATTTCACATGTTACAATTCATATGTTTCTCGAAAATATGCATACTTTGAAGTTAATTTATGAAAAAAATATATGAATTCCAGCCTATGTATTTTTAAACAGAAATCGATTTCCAGAAGCTTCAAATATGTGAATCCGAAATTATAGCTCATTCCACCAAGTAACTTTTGCGTTATGCTTCAAAACTGACCTACATTTCAATATGCTTTGCAACAATTAAAAATGAGTTTAACGTTAAGAGTTCCAAACTCTAAATGGGCATAATTCTTAACTACTTGACCAAATGACTTCTCAATTGATATTTGAAGGTAAATCTTACCAAAAAAAATGAATATGATGGCAAATATAGGTGTTAGCACTTAAAATTTGGTCCAATTTCACTATGTACACAATTCCTATTCAAAATTTAAGTATAGCATTATTTAGTAAATATTATTATTAATCGATTGGTACCAGTTACATTCTTATACATTGATTTGGGGCTGAGTAAGTATATATATATTTTTTTGTTGTTGTTGTTGTTGTTGTTCATATAAAATAAATATCACAATCAGTGCACATACTTATTTATATCTTCTTTATATTCTTAGACTTATATATATACTTTAACAAGTAATTTTTTTTATAAATTATTTTTTTTTGTAATTTGAGTTCCTTTTTAAATTGTTCTAAATTATACTTCAAAATTCCTCTCAAGCTTTTCAATAGATGAGTCTCATGTTGCAAAATTGTTCAAACCTTTACTATTACCCAGACATTTACCTTCATGTTGCACTGTAATTTACACACATTGCATTTATCTCTTTGATGTTTCAATGTCACATTATGGATAAATGTTAAATAGGAAGTGTACAATTCTTAATGATATATTTGAGAAAATATTACAGTATATCATTGCTCTATTTTTAGTGTTTTGAGGTGCAACATTGCTGTAATGTTACAGCATTTTTTAATGAAAACTAGGATATAAAACATCCTAAAATTACTAATGATGATAAAATGTAATTCAAAATAATTAATTGAAAAATTGTTATTGAAAAATATTTATCTTCATAAGATTTACAGATTGTAAATAATGATTATTCAGAGTGACATAGCCTTATTACATAATCTTTTTATTGTCTTCTATATATGTTTTTCTAAACATGTTAACTTCTATTTAATGACATCATTTTGTGATGTTAATGGTAGTATTAATGAGCATTGTTCAAAATAAACCGAAAAAGTTTTTCATTTTTTAACATTTCCATTTGCTGTTTAAACTGAGTATGGCAAACTGTACAAGTCAATAAAATCATATAAAATATTTTTTCCATACTTAAAGTACTTTATTTACTGCTGTATCTATGAGTTTATAACCATGAGTTCAAAATTTAACCTGCTGTTTATTTATTTTTAAATATGTGACATAGTTTATGAAATTGAGGAGTTGTTTCTCCCTCTTTTCTCCTTCTTTTTTTTTTTTTTTAAACATTCTATTAATAAATTTTAAAATATTCTATGACTTTTAAAATAAAATTTTATTGTTTCTTTATATCTGGTACACATATGTTAGTTGCTTTATAAAGTTTGCTTTATAATTTCTTTGCTGAAGAAACAGGAAATTTTATCATTTCAAAATTTAAGCTGATGATTCTATGTTTTCTGTTTTGTGTTGTAAATAGAGCTATATATATATAAAAAAATAATAAAGTTAATATTCTAGTGCAAAATACAAGATGATTAAGAGTTATTTTAATGCACTTAGAGCCAGAGTTGATCACCTTTTCCTGAAGCTGCATTGATCAAATAACATTTAAAAAATATTAAACTTTCCTAGTCACACTTTTTTATTGTTTAAATGGCGATAATGTTGAAACATTAACTAATATCTTAAAAACGACCTACCAATGATTTAAAAATGAATAAGCTATGTGACCTGGTCAGTTATGTCATCAAGAGTTTTCTCATTTTTTTATTTTATTTTATTTTTCTTTTAATCAAGTGCTATTATAGAGTAACTGCACTAGTAGTTGGTCAAATAACACTTTTTAATTTTTTTTCATGTCGCTTCTTGTCTATCAAACTCACAAAAAAATTATGTCCAACCAATTTTTTTTTTCCATTTTTAGCACTTTCCAACCTAGTTGAAAAGTGCTTATGACTTCGGTTTGTCTGGCCGTATGGCCGTCTGCCGTCTGTCCGTGCTCTAACTCCCGTAAATATGCTCCGATTGCTCTGCAATTTTTATATGTTATTGTCGCCATCTATAGCATGTTCCCTATTTCAACGGAAGTGTGTAGCACTTATAGTTATTTTACAGGGACACTCAAAAGAATTCCGTTATATTGTGTTCTACGGGGAAAAATCATTTGCGGTTTATTTAAATAATGTTTCACTAATTTAAACGCATTGAAATTTATATATATCACTAAGGTGCATTAGAAGAAGATTAATATGGAATAGGGTGTGCATAGCACTTTTAGTTACTTTACAGGGACAGTCAAAAGAATTCCGTTACATTAAGTCTATGGAGAAAAATCGTCTGCGGTTTATTTAAGTAATGTTTCACTATTTTAAACGCACTGAAATTTATATATATCACTAATGTGCATTACAAGAGGCTTACTACAGAATATTGTGTACATAGCAGTCATCGTTCATTTACAGGGACACACAAAAGAATTCTCTACTGCCTGTTAACAATAATTCCTGGAAGTGCATTTTAAGTTACTGAACGCGATTTTAAATTTAACTCACTTTTTGTTTATTACGTGGTGTGTATAAATTCTGTAGATCATATACAGGGAAGCACAAAAGTTCGCGAACACATTTCCGTTTATTGACAAACTCCAGATGGAGAATTTTAAACTGGGCTACGCGTTTCCTAACTGAACTAAAATTTAGCATTCTATGTAGTATATATACAAACCTATAGATCCTATACAGGGCTGAATAAAAGTATTCGGATATTTTTCCGAATATTGTATATGTTGGAAATTCCTGAAATTATAATTTTAAATATGTTATGTGTTTTCCAAATTGTTTACTTAGATGTTATCTTTTAGCTTATTAAACGGTATGATTTGTAAAATTATTTTGGAAGCGTTGGAAAGTGCTACATAATCTATGCTTGACGCATGATTTTTCGTTCTTGTTTATGTTGAATAGCACATTCACATATGCTGTGTTTTTAACTCTCATTCTATTCCAAATCCAAATATAAAAAGTTAAGATTCACAAGTGGTTGATCACCAACTACTTATACAGGTCATGATATAACTACTATGAAGCAAGCAGTCAAAATTTTATGAGGTGGGATATTACAATATTTATTTACATAGTTTACATCCCTGAGTAATATTTATACCTTGCACTCTAAAGAAAAATTTGGCAAAAAAAAAGAAGAAGATTTACATTAAATTTTGCACCCTCAACTTTTGAACATAAATTTCGATTCAAAAAATAATAATTTTAAAAAATTAATACATAATTTTCAGATGAAGCATATACAAGATAGTCTGAAATAATGAAATAATCTCTCTTTGCCCAGAAGAACCACATTCTGCTAATGATTGTCTGAACATTTTACAGACCAGATAATTTCATTTCATAAACTTATAATTAAAAGATGGGGGAGAGGAATTTTATTTATTGAGCAAAATAGCTAATGCAGATCAGGCCCCAATCTATTTTGACTTATTAAAGCATAATACAGAAGATGTACTAGATCAGTTTTTATTAAAACAACGGTTAATGAGAAGCAAAGTCATGTTAGCCGTCAACGCTTATGGTCAGAAATTGCATTTTTTTGAGGGATTTTCAAGAGGAGGACTCTTACCAAAGATTTTAAATCCCGACCTGATATCCAAATTTATGTTCAAATTCAAGGCAAAGAGGGAATAGATGAAAGATTGTATAGAAGATTGTACAGAAAATATGTGACAGAAGAGGTCTGATATTTTATTTCATCCTACTTCGTTGCTTGTATTAGGCAATTTTCGAGCATATCTCAACGAGGAAATAAAAGAAACAGTGACGGCTCGTGACTGGCTTTATTTGGGGCACTAAATGCATGGCTGCTAAATTTATTCTTTTCTTACCACTATTATTAAAAATGAATACTTTATTTTATTTACTGTCAGAAAGTTCTGCCATTAAACAAGGAAAAGATTTCTTGTAAAAAATAATGGTATGAAAATAATATGTGTTTCAGGCATGTATTTAGTGTCCCCCAAAAAGACAGCCATGAGCCACCACTGAAAAGAAATGCTGCAAAAAGTTTTGACTGATATGGCTGTACATTCCTAGTGGTTTAACATTAGTTTTACAACTCATTTACATTTCGATAAATAAACCATTTAAAAATGTAATTCGAAAATTTTATGTGGAATGGATAGGCAATCATAGTCAAACACTATGGGGTTATCTACGACGGTCAAATTTGGAAAAGATAGACCAGTAGATTGCAAATGCATGGAGATTGATTTCATTTAAAACAATTTTTAAAAAAATCAAGGGAAAATAAAGAATTTCCAATTCCATAGATCGTAATGAAGATTATTTAATTTAGGAGGATGATTATATTGATGAAAATGAATTAACCGAGTCGAACTTTAAGTGTGATTCAACCAGTGACGTAGCGTGGGGCAATGCTTTTAAGTTCTCCATCTCTTAGATTAATTCATAATTTAAAGTTTGTGGTTTAATATAAATACAGTAGGCTCCCGACTATTTGGCTTAATGTGACAAAAGGGCACGTCGGGTAGCAGAAGTTCTTTAAAATATTTACATCTTTTCACTCCTATACCATTAAAAACATACTTTTTATACCAAATCCCACTCATATTCATATTTTATGAACTCTTAGTACTTTATAAATGTTTGTTATGTACTGCCCTGGACCTTTTACAAATTTATTACAGAAAAAGAAAATACGAGAATAAAAGTTGTACACATTTTACCCCCTTCAGGGGCAAAGTGAAATGATTGATTGACACCAAGATTCACGAACGAATTTATTTTAAAATAAGTAAAAGCTTTCCTTCCTGTACTTTATAAATTCAAAATTTGGTTCTAAAATTTTGGGGTCATTTTAGGATTAAAATTAAGTGGTATATATAACATACCGGCGCCCTTTAAGGGGTTAAGATAATTTTATAATGTCTAGTTTAACTGCAGCAAACATAAAATCAAGTATCCTGTATACAGCAGGAATGTCAAACTTGTTTACCGTCGCGGGCCAAATTAAGCATTATATACAAACCAGCAGGCCACATGAAAAAAAGGTAGAAAATTTTATTGCCATTGCACACAATAAAATTTTTTCATACAAAACAGCCATTTTAAAGAAATAAATTTAAATTAATAAGTTTAAATTTAAAACCATTGTCACACAAAGTTCCAAGGTTAGTATTATATACAGTTTTTACATCTTATTTTTCGAAAAAATGCTCAAAATTACTTTTCATCAACAAAATCTATAAAATTTAATTGAATTTTCTAAATTGATTTATTTTAAAAATGTATTGTGCACTTTGGTTTGTTAATCATTATCTAGCAAAGGATAACTGTCAATCTTCCATATTTTCTTTAAATAAAAATAAAAACAAACATGCTTTAAATCAAAAATTTTTTTTAATAAAATGCGTCTTGTACCTATGCGCTACTTATTTGATTTCATTTATTAAATACATTTTCTGGTTCAAATTATGTTTATTTGACCTGAAAAACAACAAAAGTATGCAGACTTAAAAAATTCGTCGATTGATGAATAATTCCATAAATTTGGAAACCCCGTATCCATATATTTTCACTTTAATATGAAATAGCACTGAATTTTGATTAACCGTAGTAATAAATTCTGAACAATAATTTCAACATGAATCATTAGAGGTGAAGTAAACGGATTAAACTGATTTTCATATTTCTTGAAATTCAAAAGTCTTTTGAATTCATATTTTAGTATATTTAAAATAAAATCCACTTCGATGATTTTCTTTTTAGGTGCGTTCGTAATTATATAAATACGTAGCACCTATAGTCGTCGTTTGGTCCGTCCGTCTGTCCGTCCGTCTGTCTGTCTGTCTGTCTGTCTGTCCGCATATAACAACGCAAAAACTACCCAACCAAATGGTTTGCAATTTAAAATATATTATCTTTGCAGAATTTTGTCGAGACATTTCAAATTTTATTAAAATCGAATCAAAACTTTAGGAGATATTAATAAAAATATTTATTAAGAAATTTGAATTTTTTTTTTTAAATCGGTGCTTTTTTGTTATAGGAGCTTCCGAAGTTTAATCGTCAAGCGACCGAGATACTTATTTTATGACGGAAATTAATCTGCAGACAATATAATTCATTTCACAGAATTAAAAATCATCAAGATCTGAATATTTATATAACTAGCTGATACATATATATCTGAATATTTATATAACTAGTTAAGATATTTGTATGAACAGTGTCATAAAATATATACTTAACTAGCTGTTTAACCCGTTCTACGCACGGGATATCATGAATTTAATTCTAAAACGTGCGTACGAACGCACCTCGTTTGTAACGTTTGACGTACAATTTCCAACTTGCTGTAAAATGGTTTTGTCAAATTAATAAATTCTGTTTGAAAACGCTAATACTATCCAATAACAAGATAGCATTATGAAATTTGCTTTGAAGTTGAAGTTTACTCAGGTGCTTTTTAATTTACAATGAAAAGTCTAAGTAATTTGTCTATTGGGGATCTTTTAATAATACAAATTCATAATTTGTTAATTTAAAATGAAAATTGTAACATTGTTTAACAGTTCGAAATTAACAGTTAAAACTTTATGATGGAAAGCCGTTAAATATATTTATAAGAAGGTAGATCTGTTTATTTTCTCTACCCATATTTCCAAGACATTTTCTAGATTGACGATGACTAAGCAAGTGCGCATGGATATAATGTAAGTTTATTAGCACTATAAGTTTTTAAGTACATATCCGGCTTTAATAAATCGATCCAGTTTTATATAAACATTTCTAGCAATGGTACTTATGTTTATAGTATTTTCAAATTTCTTTAACTTCTCTATACTTTGTGTGAAAGGCTGAGATTGCCTGTTAACACCCTTGGCTTAATTTGATTGCCATAACGGGCGATATAGCGCCCATTTCGGCGACATAAACTTATTTTTAGACTGCGCTTCCTGATACCTAATTTCAGGGATTTTAAAGTGTTTTTTTAAAAAAACATTGAATTTAATCTATATTTTTAAAACAAAAGCGCATTCTGTCAAATTGGTCAATTTCACATTCTATTTTCCATGCGAATATCGTCTCTTTGTGCATGCTTCAACGTTTTTTGAAGGCTTCTCCCCTCAGAAAGGGGAAACCTGATTGATTAACCCCCCACCTGTGTAGCCTAGAGGGATTGAAAACAGATGGAGTCGTATCATTGCATTGAAAGCATAGACCTTCTAATATAGTTTTGCTCTGAAGTCAAAAGCTAAAGCCTTTTTTTTTTTTTTTAGAAAACTTTGTTTTCACTACTAAATATACATATGTTTTCATAAAATTTTAAAGAGAGCTTGGATACAGTTATATTTATAACGGATTGAAATGTCAGAGAGTTCGAGAGATGAGAATATTTTTTTTTATTGCTATGTTAAAGGAGCCGATGCGAAAACAAACAAAAAAGCGAGGAGAAAACATTTCTTTTACAACTAGATAACAATATTTTTTCACGAAATTTTTACACGGGCTGTAAAACCGTTTTATTTATCACCAATAAAGATTTCAAAGAGTTCGGACATAAATAACTTTATTTTAAAACTATGAAACGACCCTACGTTTAAAAAAAAGAAAAGAAAGAAAACGAGCGTTGTTATCACTAAATATCAATATTTTTTCGCGAATTTTTCATTTTAAAATGTAATTTTATACAAAATTTTAAAGATAGCTTGGATACAGTTATATTTATAACCAATTGAAATGTCAGAGAGTTCGGAAGATGAGAACTATTTTTTTTATTGCTATGTTAAAGGAGCCGACGCGAAAACAAACAAAAAACGGGCTGTAAAACCGTTTTATTTATCACCAATAAAGATTTCAAAGAGTTCAGGCAAAAAGAACTTTTTATTTTAAAACTATGAAACAACCCTACGTTAAAAAAAAAAAAAAAAAAAAAAAAAAAAAAAAACAAGAAAATGAGTGTTTTTATCACTAAATATAAATATTTTTTCGCGAATTTTTCATTTTAAAATATAATTTCATACAAAATTTTAAAGAGAGCTTGGATACAGTTATATTTATAACCGATTGAAATGTCAGCTAGTTCGGAAAATGAGAACTATTTTTTTATTGTTATGTTAAAGGAGCCGACGCGGGAAAAAAAAGCGAGAAGAAAACATTCATTTTACAACTATAGATAACAATATTTTTTCACGGAATTTTTACACGGGCTATTTATCACCAATATAGATTTCAAAGAGTTCCGACAAAAATAACTTTATTTTAAAAATATAAAAAGACCCTACGTAAAAAAAAAAAAAAAAAAAAAAAAAAAAACAAGAAAATGAGCACTTTTATCATTAAATATCAATATTTTTTCGCGAATTTTTCATTTTAAAATGTAAATTCATACAAAATCGGGTTAAAGGTATAAAATAATAAAAACTTGATTTTTTTAAATAATTATTATTATTTATTATCACGGGTTTGGATAACGCCGCGCGGGGGTCAGCTAAGTTGGTTATTTAATTTACAATCTATTATTTAAATTAGGATAACATGCATCAATTTCCAAGATCTTTTGACCTCAGAAAGTAATCTTGAGTATTAAAATATTTTGAAATGGAAAAAAAAAAAAAAAAAAAAAGTTTCAATTTAACATCACCTATAACTTTTTCTTATTTTTTAAAGCATAATGAATTTTTTTTTCGTTCACTCATGTTTTTTTTTTTTTTTAAGTAATACAAATCTATCTCTAATCAGGTTTAATCTGATATCTAGGTGACAGGTATCTTTCATTGCTCCATGCGTAATCTTGAAGAACCACATTAATTTCCATTTATATTTTATGTAAAGTAATTTTAAATTAAGATGGGAAAACAAATTTTAATATCTATTATCTTTAATTATCCATTAATAATTAATAAACTGAGGTTAATAAATTGAGGAGGAAATCCCATTGAGATTTCCTCCTTAATTTATCAATTAGCTACTGTATTGCCTTATCTTTCTGAGTTTTCACAATATTTGACTGGTCTTTTTATATGAATTGCTCTATAGTATTGACTATCAAATCATGAGAAAAAATCTTTGCTGTATTTCATGCATGCGCAGTTAAAATTTATTTCATAAAAATACCTATATCTCATCAAATATTCAATATATTAATATTTTAACCGCAGTATACTATTTCTACGATTTTCTGTCAAGTTTTTGGAAAGCGGTGTTAAATTCGGTTGAAAACTCTGCATGTTATTAAAAAATTCATTTGAATTTTACATAGAAACGTTAGTTTCTTCAAGAATATGCGTGCTATTCTTACACAAATGCACAAAAACGTTTAACAAGACCTACATAGTCATTTTCTACACAGTGACACAGTGATTTTGAGCATTTTCTGTTTCTTGGGGAAACGCAAATATTATTTTATTATAAGAATTTATTATTACCCCCCCCCCTTCTAATTGTCCTTGGGACTGAATCTTCACTGAAAAACATGTTCTTTACATCCTCAAAGTTCAAGGGCATTTCCTGACGAATTTCTGTTGATATTCGACAAAAGTCTGAAATCGGCCACTGCCCTTAATTTCTGGACATCAGTGTGAATAGAGAGACGGACATCGAAGCGGAAGTAAATTTAAAACGACCACCTCAAATGTTTGGATCATTTGATTCAAAGCAGGTCAGTTTTGGGCCAAAATTAAGAAAAGTTATCGTCCGATTTTAATAAAATTTCCAGTTCTGGAATCAGAAAAATAAACTACGTACATACTGTGAGTTTCAAATCGATACCTCCAATTTGTTTTCTTAATACTCGAGAATGAGTGAAAATGAGAATTTTCGTTGTCTGGGATTATCAAATCGGTAACTTTCTTTTGCGGTTTCGATAAAAATAGGTTTTTTTTGGCGCACGCGCACGAGTATCTTTTAGTTCCACCGCCAGGGGATACATTCAATTCTAAACAAATTTCCGACACGTGTCCCCGCTGCCTACGGCACCATACAGAAGACGTGCTGCGCACACGCTCGAACACCTTTTAGTTTTCCTTCCCACCGCAAGGGGGCGTATTCTGTTCTAACCAAACATCTTTCCGAACGAAACTCCGGCACCGTATAGCAAGCGTGCTGTATGCACGCACTGAAAATCCTTTAGTTCAAATTTCCACCGTCAGGGGGCACCAAATTTATGTCTTAATTAGTTATCTATATCGTAATTAGTTCTGTTAAGTTTAATGAATTAATTCTCATTGAAATCGGGCCCATAGAACCGATAAAATAAATTTCCCCTGGAGATTAATGTTCATAAATGGTGGTAACCAAGGGCTGGAAAATTGATACCGAAGTTTATTTAGTACTTGGGAGATCTGGAAAGAATGTTAGAAAATATTTCGTTTGAATTGGACTAATTTTGAATGCGAAATCTGTAATCTGAATTAGCTGTCTATATCTTAATTAGTTCGTGTTAAGTTGAATGAACCAATTCTCGTTGAAATCGAGCCCTTAGAACCCGAGAAAAAACTCCCCCTCCCCTCCCCCCCCCTGGTGATTAATGTTCAGAAATAGTGGTAACTAAGTGTTGAAAAAATGATACCAAAGTTTATTTAGTACCTGGGGGACTTGAGAAGAATGCTAGAAAAGGTTTCGTTTGAATCAGACCAATATTAACAAGTTATGATTTGGGAAGCAGGGGGGGGGGGGGGGTGAAGTAAGAGTTCCGATCAGAACATTAACGCGATATTTAAATTACGACCGGACACTCCACTCCCCTCTCAAAATTTAACCAACGACCTATAACATTAAGAATTGTTGTTAGATTGTGAAACAGAAACAAAATGACGCTTTTTTTTTTTTTTTTTTGGACATACAAATACAGTAAGTTATCGTTGCCAATTTCTGAAATCAAATACATAATGTCGTCACGTACAAGAAAAAAATCTAGAAATAGCACAAAACAAATCGCGAGAAATTCACAAATCGCTGTTTGAATTCAGAACAATTTTTGTTGAAAAGAGGACAAAATTTACTATAGGAAAGTTGCAATAAGCCGATGACTTTTTCATCCGCCAATTACAATTGTCCGGTTGACTCCTAGCCGTACCTACAATCCTCTCAGCTACCAATCACAACTGCCCTCCAGCAGTTTTTAACTTCCAATGGACGATTTGTGACGTCATTTGAAACAAAAAACGCTGCGAAACATGAAAAAACTCATAAAAAAGGAAATTAAAAAAAAAATCTAATAAAAAAATTCAATTCGGGATAATTAATAATCCGCTCTTCCCTGAAATCACGATTTTTTATCTTTAAAGAATTATCAACCCTCTCCAGGCTAAACAGAAAAAAAAATGACGATTTTGGACATAACTGAGGCTGAAATGGGGGCAACCAACCAACCAATCAATCATTGTTGGGAAAATTTCTTAGTGGCAAAGGAAAAAAATCGCTGTACGAATTCCGAATACACTTTGTTGAAAAAAAAGTACAAAATTTACTATATTTGGCTGAAAGGTTGTAACCGGATTCCTGTTACTAATGTGAAAAAATCGCAGCAAAACGTGAAAAATCGCATAAACAATTAAATTAAAAAAATCTATTCAAAAATTCCAAAATCGGGCTTCGAGGTACTACATACATAGAAGTGCCTTCCCACCAACTTTTGTAGCCCTTCTTACAGTGGTCTCTTCAGAACACAGTCGACAGACAGACTGACATGCACACAAACAAACTTCTTTCCTTATTATTATAGACTAGCTGATCCTGCCAGACCCGTCCAAAAATAATACGAAACGCGAAATCACTCTAAAAATCGCTGCACGAAACCGTTCCTCTGGTAACCCTTTCATCTTTCGGATATTAAATAGACAGACGGACCCCGAAGTAGAAGTAAATTTAATACCACCTCCTCAAATGTTTGGATCATTTGATTCAAAGCGGGTCAGTTTTTGGTCAAAATTAAGAAAGTTACCGTCCGATTTTCCCAAAATTTGCATTTTCGTAAACCGAAAAATTAAACTGCGTACATACTGTGAGTATAGAATCGACACCTCCAATAGTTTTCTTTATACTCGAGAATGAGTGAAAATGAGAATATTCCTTTGTCCGGGATTATCAAATCGGTAACTTTCTTTTGCGGTTTCAATAAAAATAGCCATTTTCAACGCACGCGCAGGAATATCTTTTAGTTCCGCCGCCAGAGGGTACATTCATTTCTGACACGTGTCCCCGCTGCCTACGGCACCGTACCTGCAAAATCTTTTAGTTCACCAGGGAGCTCATTATGTTCTAAACAAACCTCTTTCCGAACAAAACTTCGGCACGTGTCCTAAAAATTTCCATCTTTGTGTCGAATCATTAGATTTATCTTTCGTTCAGTACTTTTCATGAAATTCGACAAAATATGCAAATTCTCTTAATTTTGAACATGAGTGTATTTTAGAATTTTAATTGGCAGAAATTAATTGTAATAATTACAATATTTAAATTACACCTAACTAGTTTAAAACTTGTCCCAATACCAAATTAATTAAAGAGATTTTGACATCACTATGATAAGTTCATAAAATTATACAAAATATATATTATTTCCTTTTTCTGTTAATTTTCTTTTCCTTATTTATTTAATTTTTTTTTCTTAAGTGAGTTTCTTAGTGAGTTTCGTTCTTTTTAAAAAATGAATTTGAGTTTGAGCTAGTTCGTTTTGTAAATTTTGAATTTTAGCGTGAACTTGACTCATTTTTGAGCATTTGAGTTTGTGTTTGAATTAGTTAATTTTTTTAGCAAGTTTGCCCAACACTGCATATAAGGCAGTTATTTTCAATTTTTCTACATTGTTTCTCCCCAACCAACGATATCTTGCAATAGACGCTTTCAGTCGTGACGTCAATGATGACGTTTTGCTTGGAAACTGACTCTAAACAAATAGTTGCTATGTTGTATTTTCTATTATGTTTGTATATTATACCTAAATCTTATGATTATATCTCACGGTAAAGCGTTTTAATACATTATATGCAGTGGTAATATTTTCTACGATTTATATTTAATAAGAAATGACACATAGCAACCGTTTGTTTGGAGTCAGTATCCAAGCAAAACGTCATGACTGACGTCACACTGAAAGCGTCTATGGCGTCTCCCTTCCCCTCTCCACTATACATTGGGTGTTTCTGGCTCAACAATCAATAGTTATTATTATTATTTTTTATTTACAAAGTAATGATGCCGGCATGGTTTGATTGAACATATTGAACAAATATACAACTATGCTAACTAAAAATAAAAATTTACTTATCTATAATATTTTGTGACAATAATAGTTTAGATAATATCTAAACAAAGTATTTTACCATAAATTTATTGCTCATTAATAAAGTTAATATGATACAGTGGAGAATTTTTCATTTTTTAAAAAACAGTACCCATTAATGTAAAACCTGGGTTTGCTTTGCATAGAAGATACGATCGATGTCCTTGATGGGTTTGTTTAACCTATCCAGTTTAGGCATTTATAGCTCCACAAGTTTCAATGCAATTTTGATCCTGATCTGAAAGGGGGAAGCTCCGGACTTGTACCTCTCTCCCACCTACCGATCTTCCAGTATTGGAGCCACTTCAAACCACTGTTTATCATAAGTGACATCAACAAGTCGCCAACAGCAACGCAGTGGTCCAGGCAGAACCTAATTGCCGCAGGGGCAAACTTCCAACATAACTTTTAAATAATAATCGTCGCCTTATTTAATCGCAAAATTTATCTCATAAAAAAGGTGAGAATTACTATTCGGAAATACTGGTGGATTGCTCTGTTTCCAGGAGATCCCCCCTCCAAAGTATCGACCCCGTTAGATTTCTGAAAATTCAGCTTAATAGGGGAACTTCGGGTATTATGGAATACTATTTACGTTTGAGTCAATATCACAACTTGATATTTTCTAAAACGAAAACCGAATGCAATCACAAACTTAAACTTTCTGTGATTAGTTATTTGTAGACAAAAATTATTTTACAAAATTTCATCACATGCGAACAAATAATAATAATGAATAACTTTTTGGAGGGTATTATGAGAGAGTCGGAAAAGATGTAACAGGGTGTTAAAAATGAAGAAAACGAACAGAATTTGGCAAAAAAAACGATGTAATGATATCAAGAAAGCATGATTAAAATATAGTGTTTAGGTAGTCAGCCAATATACTTCAGTTCATAATTCAGATTTTCACAAATCACAAATATAAGGATCTGTCTTTGCGCCATCCTAATCATGGAGTATTATGAGATATTGGTACTCCATATAACCCGACACCGCCGATTTGGGAAAAAATTACTCTATATTTATTGGTGCTAATCGCGAGTTAAAACGCGAGTGTTACATCATAAACTGTTAGTATTTTGGTGTACATTATGCTTAATGTCAGTGTAACAATATTACTCCTAATAATGAATAAAAAATATTGAAAAATTATCTCCTGAAACTTTCCAAAAATGATCAAAGATTAAATCAAAGACGATTATTGAAGAATGCTTACGTGGAGGCGTAATGCCCACGCTTACTTCACATCTAGATGAGAACAGTCTATTTAGATGGCATCAGAAGATTCAGAAATATAAAAGTTCTCTCGCAGCAGGAATAGGCTGCGGTGGAATAATGCTGATAAACCCGATGCCAAAAGCAAGGCGGAAGACGTAAAAGGGAAAATTTTAGTGTAGGAATTTCAAATGAGAATAACAATGCAGGTACCATAATGTTTTGAATTTGGAATAGCACAACGAAGCGTTTAGGGTGGCTACCTTCTCCTTCTTTTGGAAGGCGGAGCAAAGCCGTCATCTCTACTCAAGATGGCAAGTAGTCTCTTCTTCCCTCTACTGCTATTTACAGTGTAAGGTTGAATGGACCGCAACGCTTCGTTGGGTATTAAAAGTCGATCTCTGTGGGAAAACAAATATTTATTTACACAACGTGCACTAACGCCGACCGACGAACTACGCGTTCTGGGGGGCATTCTGGAAACGTTCTTAAGTAGCTTATGATAGTGCCGCTTAGTGGTAGCAGTTTACTAAACAGAAACCTTGGTATTCCATATTACCCGACTATTCCATAATACCCGAAGTTCCTCTACAGATGGGAAATTGACATTGAGAGAGCATCTAAAAGTACTTTTTGCAATTTCTTTATGTTCGCTACGAAATGGGGGCCAAAACTAGGTTTCGTGAAATGCTCTTTTTAGTGTATTGTCACTTGAAAGTTCAAGTAACAGCACTTCATGCTTATTACTCTGGCATATCAGCTAGATTTCGAACAGAGAATGGATCTCCAATACGGTCGTCTGTCCAGCTGAGGAAAGTAGTCTTCTCAAATTGGTTTTCACTGCTGGTAAGTTTAGAGGAATTGACGAAAATGACATTGGTTCGCGCTTCCCATCCCCAGTCGCTACGTGCTTCCTAAGTGAGCCCACCAGTTCAGTAGTTTTCCTGAAAAGCCGATTAAATGTTGTCAAAAACAATTAGAAGAAAGGTTACTAATTATTATTATTTTTTTAATATAGATCCGAAATTATCTGTTTTCACAAAAGTTTAGTTTAAAACTTCAGCAGTTGTACTTTTTGCAATTTATTTATGTTCGCTACGAAATGGAGGCCAAAACTCTTGAAACGAGGTTTCGTGAAATGCTCTTTTTAGTGTCTTGTCACTTGAAAGTTCAAGTAACAGCACTTCATGCTTATTACTCTGACATATCATCCAGATTTGCGACAGATAATGGATCTCTAATACGGTCGTCTGTCCAGCTGAGGAAAGTAGTCTTCAAATTGGTTTTCACAGCTGGTAAGTTTAGAGGAATTGATGAAAATGACGTCAGTTCGCGCTTCCCATCCCCAGTCGCTCCGTGCCTCCCAAATGAGCCCATTCAGTAGTTTTTGAGAAAAGCCGATTAAATGTTGTCAGAAACAATTAGAAGAAAAGGTTACTAATTATTATTTTTTTTTAATATAGATCCGAAATTCTCTGTTTTCACAAAAGTTTCGTTTAAAACTTCAGCAGTTGAAGAGTGAAACTTGAAAATTTTTCCTTAAAGTTTCAATTTAGGATTTAAATACTGATCGCCGATTCCGTGATGACTTACAGCGGCCGACCTCCAAGAGCAAGGAATGAGCTCGAAGTGTTGTTGTTCGATCGGGATCTTTACAGGCACTTCATCTCCCTCTATGCACCCTGGTTTTTTCCCCGCTTTAATATCTTTTAATTGGTGAATTTTCCTTCGCCACTTTGCGACGAGTGTCCCGTGTACTTCTTTTAATTTTTGGAAATCACCGCATCCGAATAGTAGTTTTTTAAAATTCTGTAATTAGGTAAGGAGAAAAACACTCTTCGTGAATAGTAATATTCAAACTCAAGAATTTTGCGCAAGCTATACGGCACACATACGTGCCACTCATTGCGAAGGGGTTAAGAAATTACTGATGGAACTTCCGTTGTCGGGATGCACCTTACTTGATGAAAGGAAAATTCATCGATTCCGCAATGACTGACTGCGATAGATATATGGGCGTGAAATGCCCAGAGATCCGTTACAGTGATTGTCATTTTAATGATTTATGTGGCGCTAAGCGCACAGGGCTCGTTATAGTGAGGGCCACCATTATAGTAATTGTTGTATTAAATATTTCAAGGGTGGTGTTTGCATGGCGCGAACAGTTAATTTTGATTCCAGGTTGCCAAATGACACCCAGACTTTTGCAACAAAATTCTGCTATCATACGTGAAGGAAAGCTTTTAATTATTTTCTAATAAATTTGTTCGTAAATTCTGTTGTCATTCAATTATTTCAACATTGTAGCAGCAGAAGTACTTTGAACCTGAAAGGGTTAATAGTTTATGAGGGCATAGCACACAAGGCTCTGTCATAGTCAATGCCTTATCTAGACAGGGAGTGTTGTGGCTATCATTTTTCGAATAGAAATTATCGCCTTATTTAATCGCAGAATTCTGTGATTTAATAAGGCAAAACATCATTCGAAAAAGTGTACCCCCCCTCCCCCACTCTGGCTACAACACTGGTTATAGTGAGGGTGGTCCTTGTTATTGTGACAGCCGTATTAACGACACATGAGCACGAAGACGGGCCAATGGCAGTATTCTGCCCTCAACGGAAGAAACCGACGCGGAAACAAACGTTAACGTAATTCATAACGAGATTCAAGAGTTTGCAATTCTGCCCTAAGATCGGTATTCGCGAGTGACCTTCAAACTCACTGCGTTCGAGTTAACATGTTTCGACCAATCAAAGACAAGATCACGCTTGGTTTGTTTATTTACGTGAGATGTGAACGTGTGTTTTACTGTGGTGTTTGCGATGCTATTAAAAAGGGAAAAAAAGATTCATCTCGTTTACTTAATTTGAAAAAAAAAAGAAAAATTCTTGGATCAGCAGATAATAAACAGATCTAAGAGAACAAGAATTTGAAATCATGGTTGATTTTATCACCAATCATAGGCAGATAGAGAATAGAAAATTTGCGCCTAGTTATACAATATTTTAATTTTTAGAATTTTTTTTTTTCGGGATATTGATTTTTTTTTTTTTTTAGCGTGGCGGAATTTTTTTTTTTCGAAACTAAATTTGCGGGAATTATTTAAAAGTCAATGAAAAAATTTATTTATAAATATTAATAAAGAAATAATTTAAAAATACTAATTACTGATGGGACTTTTTGGAAAAGGATTTAAATATTTTGATGAAATAAAGGAGAATACACCAAATTTTATGAAAATTTTATGCGGTATCTATCTATATTACATAAATACATTGTTTTTTAAATAAATACTACATATTCTGATGACATGCAGCAAAGGCTTTATTGCTAATTTATAAATTATGTATATATATTTTTTTACTGTTCAATTAATTTGAATTGTTCTAACCCATTTTTCATTGTGATTCAGACTTGAAATTGAATAAACATTTTCTATTGAAATTAAATATTTGTAGCCATGTGACACTTCCCTCTCCCCCCCCCCCCTTTTTTTTTTTTTTTTTTTTTTTTTTAACTATTCAGTGAATATGAATTGTTCTTGCGCATTTTTTATTGTGATTTAGACTTAAAATTAAACAAATATTTTCAATTGAAATGAAATATTCATATTCATATGACACCTTCCCTTCCCCACCCCTCTTTTTTTTCTCGTGTAATATACCTTTTACATTTCATTTAAAAAATAGAATTACATTATGTATATACTGCAAATAATGTATTTCATTTCCACAATTTGAACTACATGCCGCATAAGTATGAGTGCAGTAAATATATTTCAAAATTAATAACATTTTTATGAGGTGTTTATCTAAATTCTATAGCTATACAGGGTTGTTTAAATATATATATTATATTTTCTTATGAAATGCAACAAAAACTTTCGGGAAGCGGGTTTTTTTTTTCTAGTGGGTGATTAATAATGATGAGGTTTTTAATTGTGTATTAACATGTTTTAAATCTATTACACACAGCCCGGTTGCATTAAAATATCGTCCACCCCCTCCTTTTTTATTATGTTTATTAGTAAATTATCAGGGATCTGTTTAGGAAGAAATTGGGTCCTTTAAAGAACCTTTCACACAATTTTTTTTAATTTCATAACAGGACCCTTCACACAATTCTTTAATTTCAAAACCGAACCCTTCACACTTTTTTTAGGTAGATTTCGTTAGAAATACTACCTATTACATTCTCCCCTAAGTTGGATTTTTTTTTTTTAATTTCATGACTCCCAGAACCCAAAACCACCCCCAGTACAAAACTTTATATATATATATATATATATATATGTCACTTTTTTAAGGACACGATAACTTCAATAATTCTGAACAAATCTCTTCCAAACTGATACATAAAATCAAGGGGCATAAAATCTCGGTCAAGTTGGTTAATGGGCACAATCAAACCAAGGGTGGGGGGTGGGGGGGGGGGGAATGGGTTCTTCTAGTGATAACAGAAAACCCCCAGAGCTTCTTAATTATGATACGTATCGAATCCGTTTAAAGTTATTATTACATCTAGGAAAATGACCGAAAATTTATGCATGACAGATTTTTGATATCATTAAAATTGGCCCCAAGGGATGGGAAAAGGGGGGGGGGATTAGAAGAAAAAAATTCATAACTTCGCCAATTCACAAGATAGCAAATCCTCTTAAATTTATTATAGGTTATTATTATAACCTATATAATATAGGTTATTATATAGGTTATAATATAGATTATTATATAGGTTATAATATAGGTTATTATATATTCTTCTTCTTAATATTATCTAAAACTTTTATATTTACATGTTTTTTATTGGACCAACCCTTATAGCAAAATAAATAAATAAATAAATAAATAAAAACAAAAAAATCCCTGCCGGCTCCGCCTGCTTTTTTTTTTTTTTTAACGAATTATTTTTTTAACGAAATGTGTTAATTACATTTTGGAAACTGTCAACGAAATAAGAAGTAATGCTTTCCTTTATTAGTTTTCAATAGAGAATATGTTTCAATCCTTATATGTATTATGACTCAGACACTATATTTCATACATATGCAAGACAGTGCAAGACAAATCAGGTAAATTTCATTAGTATATAATTTCCATCGGTAGTGTAAAACTGTTTTCTCGTAACATGCAAAACTAATTTCGTGAGCAAAAAAACTTTTTTCCAATCTAGTGAACTTTTTACTAATTATAATTTAAATAGTACTATTGGATTAGGGCTTTTATTTTTATTTTCCTAACGAGTGTATAATACTGTATTATTTACAATTCAAAATAGTATTAAAATAAATTTTAACTGAAAAATAATTTATGTTTAAAAATTTCGTGTAAACTGTATTCATTAGAAAATGTACCTATTCTAAAACACTGTCTTTTGGCACTGTATTCTCATATGCAAAAACGCTGCATATACACGCGCCATCTTAAAACGACAAAGCGAAGGCTTTCCGGCTGCCTAAAGCAGTCGGAAAAATTACCACAAAACAACCCCCAAATACCGGAACGAATTCCGAGACGATAGGGGCAGAATGCGAAATTATCACTTCGTCGGCGCATTACGAGAAAGTCACCCTTTCCGATGAGGGCAGAATACTGCCACAAGCCCGAATAGTGATTTTATAAACGTAAAGGAAGCTTTATAAATTGCATTTCTTTAAATCTACTTTTTTACATTCTATTAACGTAACAACGGCTTGAAGGTGACTTTAACTATATATACATATATATAAGAGACATGTCTACGTTACTAATAATGACATTATCATTTTGTAATAAAGTAAATTTAATTGCTTAACTATATTTATGCGGGTGAATGATACATGTTGTAAATGATATGAGAAACATTTTATATTCTTTGTAAACTTGATTTTATTCATGTTTCTTGCCCTAATTAATGGAGTCACCCTGTCTCCACTGACTTTCGAAGAATCGGTATTTGTATTTTATTTCATCAATCAATTTTTATTAAATTCTCGTATTTATCTTACAAAATAAAACTTCGGAAACAAACATTTCAGAATTCTGATAATCTGTCATTTTTACACAAATAAAGCATTTAGACGTTGTTTCATTTAACAAGGTGGGTATAAATTAATCGACTCTACTCAAAGCCATTGTAGTTAGAATAGCACGATATACCTAAAAAATAAATTTTAAGGGTGTATTCAAATCCAAACTGCTTATTTTGAGACACATTTGTAAATTCATTTTTGCTCTAAAATGCATCCAATTGGCAGGTTCTCTTATTCAGAAACTTTATAATGTCCGTATTGTCTCGATTTTTTGATAACGGCAAAATATATTTTAAAAAAAGGCTATCAAAATGGACATTTTGAACCGAATTTCTCGAAGCGATAGCGCTGGAAACAAAAAAAAAATATCGTACTGTGAAAATAATTGTTTGTAAATCAATTTCTAATTAATTGAACGAAAAATAAACACATGGGGCCCTTATAAATGTCTTCATAAATCACGCCGCCAAGTTTCATGTTTTTATTTTTAAAAAGGAGTCTGAGAATGTGTCTCAAAATTTTGAGTTGTTGAGCGTGGAAAAAAATTCTTTTGAATACCGCCTTAACAACATTTAAAAAATATTATAATACTTGTCTAACGGTGAAATGAGAAGGAAGAATGAGCTAAAGAATTTCCAATTACAAAAGTCGCCAATAAGAAGAAATAGGTGTTTTCTAGTGTTTAAACAAGATGCAGTTGACAGACAAATTATTGAATATAATGAAGAGAAACATCATCTTTTATTCTGCAAATGTCAAGATAATTTAGTTTTAGTGATATAGCATTCATATGAAAATGGGCTTTAGTATCAGGGCCCGATTAACATCTGAATCTAGGGGAAGCACGGTATGATTTTGGTTCCCCCTTTCATTTGTGATACGTTTTCTTAATTCTTCATTCATGAAAACTGATATTGATGATACTAATATTATTCGCGGGAGTAGCTTTGCAGAGGTCACATACATTTCATTAAATAGCTTTTTTATGTTCCCTGTATATACTTCTGATATATTTAGTTCATATAGCTGTATTCTTAATTTCCCGGGTGGTTTCTAACAGGCTTATCAGGATGCTATATTAACATCCTATTGATGACATTCATATATCTCTCTATAAAATAAGTTTCGTGAAGTAGTGCGTGGATTTCCTCTTGGATTAAGCAAACTTTCTTTTCCAAAAAACTTTAAAATACAATGTAAAAAAATATACAAATGGGAATTAGAGGGCCCATTTTAAATTTTAGAGGGGAAGCATGTGCTTCACGTGCCTTTTGGATAATCAGGCTCTGTTTAGTACATCAAAGAATTTTCTAAAACATTAGTGGTTTAAACCCGAAATGATAACCTCTCGATAAGAGTGTTTGAAAGAGATCATTTTGTACAAGTAAAGCAAGTTTTGTTCACAGTTCGTTTGATCTATTTTTCTGTAATGTTTCATTTCTTACACATAAAAATTGGCTTGCGATCTGACAATATACGTCAGACCAAATATAAATCGTCTATTATAATTGGTACGTTTCAGTTCATGAACGTGAATTATCTTATACGGATGGAAGTGCATAACGTCCCGACAGTTTTCCATACTGTGGAATAACTTAAGGCGGTATTCAAAAAAAATATTTCTCCTTGCTCAACAGCTCAAAATTTTGAGACACATTTACAGACTCATTTTTTAAAATAAAAACATGAAACTTGGCAGCGTGATTTATGAAGAGATTTATATGGGCCCCAAATTTTTATTTTTCGTTCAGTTAATTAGAAATTGATTTACAAACAATTATTTTCACAGTACGATAATTTTTTTTAGGTAGCTTTCAATACAAAAAAGTATAAAGCTACCTATTGCAGCCGTTCGGAGGAAAGCAGTTCCGGAAAATTTCGATATATTTTCACCGATCATGACCCCCAGACCCCAAAACCACCCTCCGTTCAAATGTTGATTGATTTATATATATATATATATATATATATCTGACCTATGTCATACGTTAACGCTCGTATTTATAAATCAATTTTGATGAAACTAATTGTGTGTATTAAGCTAACCAATATCTCGACCGAGTTCGTTGGCCAGCTTGGTCCGCCATTTTGTTTCAAGATGGCGGCCATTTAAAAATTTAAAACTAAAATAAATATACAAAAAAGTTAAAAATTCACATTTATTTTTTAATTACGTGTTAGGCCTTGATACAAGGATTCCAGAGCATTGTTTGGTTTACCTCTATCTTAAAAAATGGCTGAGATAGAGCATTTTGAAATTCTAGGTTGGCTGACATTTTGAAACAAAACACCACATTAACGCGATTACTCGCAAATTATTTTCTTTCATTGTTGTAATAATTTTCCCAATCATACGCATAAAACTATATATTCATATCCGTTAGCGCCAAAATTGGTGATATTGGCAACAAAATTGGCGACATTTGGCGAAATATCGCCAAATTTGGTGACCAAATTAAGTCTTCATAAATGAAGCCAATTTAATTTGGCTATAGTTCAATAATTTGGCGAATTTCTTATTCTAATTCAGTATTAACGAATCTTTTGTAAACGTTTTCTTTGCAGTTTAGCTTGCTGTTTTCGTGTAACATTAGCTAAAATTTTAAAACGAAGATATAGGAAAGCTACCTTTTCCTCTCGGTACAGGCCGGAAGGACTTTTTTGTTTCCAGCGCTATCGCTTCGGGAAATTCGGTTCAAAATGTCCACTTTGACAGCATTTTTTGAAATATATTCTACCTTTATCAAAAAATCGAGACAATACGGACATTATAAAGTTTCTGAATAAGAGAACCTGCCAATTGGATGTATTTTAGAGCAAAAATGAATTTATTAATGTGTCTCAAAATAAGCAGTTTGGATTTGAATACACCCTTAAAAGTAATTGTCGTACGTCTTTACAGACTCTCTTACTATTAGGAGCGCTTCCCTCTGCCACACAAAAAATCGCTGTCACAACCTCTGTAATTCTGATACTAATTTCCTTCTTTTTATCAAATTAAACGGGTAACGATCCTATTTTATGAAACATCAAAATTATAATTTCAAATAATTTTACTGATACGAACTCTTGCATAAATTGTATCGAATTGGAAATTCACAGACAGCGGCAGCTATATACTACATTGGGAAATTTAACACTAAACATACTGGGAATTTTACTCAAGTTTTATAAAAATATTTCACATTAGAATTTTTATTTAACACTAGAACTACCATGAGCCGTCATTTTGAAGGTTACCAAATGAATATATTCCGATTCGAACCAGAAATTTCTTTTTAAAATAAATTAAATATAAAACTCACAGAAATACGTTAAATGAATAAGTTAAGTAGTTTTAAATAAAATTTCTGGTGTGAAATAGTTTTAAAAAACTCGAGTAAAAATTCCGGTAGTTCTAGTGTTAAAACTATTTAAATTTTCATTTAACTTGTTTCTGTGTGATTTATATTTCATTTGTTTTATGAAGAAATTTATGGTCCGAATCTAAATATTTTCATTTGGTGTCGGTCAAATGACTGGTTGTCGGAATATTTAGTATTAAAATATTTTCACATATACTGCCCGCTGAGGTAAATCAGTACATATCAGAACGGATAATCTGAATGCAGTGTTAACGCTATTGAAGCCTACATAGTCCAAGAAGCTAATGTGCAATTAAGGATATTAACGGTGTTTTATTTTCATACTCAACAATTCAAGTAAAATTATTCTACATTTTTCTCTGTTGGCGACTTTTGGAACTATTCCAGTTTTTTTCTTTTCATGTATTTGTTGAAAAAAATTCAGAATTTCGTTACATTCCGTTGTTTGATAAATCTACGTAAGGTTTGAGTAGCGTCGATTTATTTATGATTAGCATGTAAATATCTCCAGGATACTGGCAAGCGATAATGTCAAACAAATTTATTTTCAAAGTAGTTCCAAATATTCTAAATTTTTCTTTAATGTACCAAGTTCAGTATTATCGTTTTGACTCTGAAAAACTTCTTTAGATAACTTCATGCTGCTAAGGCTTGCATTTCCAGAGCTGTCGTAGATGGCACATTTTTTATCACAGTTTTGTTGATCGTTTTGGACTAAACTAGGTAGTTTATTTTCTAAGTCTGTTCTTCTATCTGACAATCTTTTATCAGTTCCCATTCGCAAGTTGTCTGTATTGACAATAATGTGATTTGGTGTATTCCTTCTAGAATTGACTGGTTCAGCATATATGTGAGTGTTATATAAATCATCGTTTTTATTTGCAACTGTTACTGACGTTTTCTTCGTTGCTGTAGCAGTTTCAAATGGCTGAGCATAAACAGGATCTGCATCGACCGGCAAATTAGGCAAGGCAGATCTAGGTTTCCTTGGAAAAGTACACACAGATTTGCATCTCAATTCGACTGTGTTATAATTTTCTGCTGCTGAATGATGCTTTGGTCGTTGGGAATTAATTTCTGTTATTCTGTCTTTTTGAGCTGTATTCTCTAGATGAAACACTGTCGTATTTGTCTGAGCTGCACGCCTAAAAATAGTAATAAAATATATTTTATGTATAAGAATTAGAAAAAATGATTTAATATAAAATTTTGAACATACTTATGACTTTGAACTTTTGTAATAAAACTTTGCATAAAGAGAAGTTATTAAAACGTAGACAGAAACTTAGTAAATGACCACGATAAAGCAACTGCGTAATAGTAGTTGTATTTTAATAAGGTAAGAGCAAATAAAGAAACTGAAAAGGACTCTTTAAAACAACAAATTTAAACAAACTGCAAAGATCCGAAAAGTTATTTGATGCGTTCAAAGAGCTTTTTAGAGATAAGTAATTCAACTTCTCTTTACGTGTGAAATAAATACAAATACAACGAAAAAATAAATAAAATTCCTTTCTATGAAGAAAATGACTCTTGTTAAGTAGACATATACAAACTATAAGATGCGTAGTTAAAAAACTAAAACAATGCTGTATTTTTCGAGCAATAATACCATACCATGATAATGCAGCATTGATAATAATGCGTAATAGTATACTATGTCAAAATGATCTTTTCTTTATCATTTTGAAGTTTAATTTAATATTAAGTTACATAATTGATTAATTTTAGTCGACAAGCTTATTTTGATTATAAATTAACAAAACAGAATCTAACGAATTTCACTAATGTCTCCAAAAGTAATCAAATGATTACGTTATTTGTGCGATTTAATATTTTAGCTGCCGAATGACCACTGTCGGTCAAATGTACTTTCCACTGATGGGCGATGCTTTACCCGCAGTAATAGGTTGCATGCCAAACTAATCGAGTAGCCTTGTAAAATAAACAATATACTACTTGACAGTCGGCAGTTAGAAGTAACCAAACTGTTTAAGTCATTTGTGCAATTTAATACGTTATCTGCCGAATGACCACTGTCAGTCAAACATACTTTTCACTAATGGGCCGATACTTTTCTCACAGTAGCTTGTATGATGAGCTAACCGAGGGACTTTATAAATTAAACAATGTACAAGACAATTTGACCGTCGGCCATGAAGGAAATTTGAAATGACCGTCGGCGGTACAGCTACGTGTTAGGGATAAAATAACTTGTGACCGCCAGCGCGTCATGCGGTAGTCAAAGTATTAAAATTTTAAAGAAGCACTTAAAATATATGTTTTTGTTACCTTTTCTTTATGACAATAAATGCCACAGACAAGCACAAAATGACGATTGCCGTTGCCACTCCAGCTGCGACAGCTGCAACTATAAAAAATTTGTTTTTATGAATTAAAGGATACACTGTGTATACATCAGTGACGTTAATTTTTTGTTAAATAACTTACTTAATACTAGACTAGGTGTCCAGTTACTTCCCCAGAAACTGCTTAAAGATTCTAAATGATAAAAAAAAAGGAATTATTTTGCATTATCGTACTTATATTAAGCTACTGGCAAATAAAGCTGTAGTATTATGAAACAAAAAACAGTTGACAAATTAGAAATTACCTCAAAACGTAGAGCACAGTAAGACATAAAATAAGAAGCAAATCAGCGCATACGTAAATAACAATTGACAGCAGTACTACTATATAGATATAGAAGTCTTGTAAAAGAGGAGAAGAGAGGGCGGTTTTTTGCCTTACGGAAGTTACGTGCCATTGTTTGTGTATCTGGAAGTATGTAATATGCAAGAAGATTGAATTCGCAGTAGCATAAATTTCATCTTAAGACTTGGATTATCATGTCACAAAATTCTGGCTAGCGTGAATTGATATATTTAAAGAAGGATAGAAGATAGAATCAGCGACATGCAACCCCATAACGACTTCAATACACTAACGCCTAAGGAAACAGGTGTTTATATGAACTGATAACCCCATGACATACTTAGTGCAGTAAATACGTAGCAAGGCATGATATAAAACACCTTCATTTCTAGTGAAATTATACCATTGTTTTACATCATTTTAGCGGAACAGTACAAGTTACGGTTCGGAAGCTACAATGATGCACTGATAAATGCATGTAGATTGCATTAATAGATGACATTACCTTTTCAGATAAATTGCCTTCTACATGCAACACTGTGATGAACACATTAGTGTATGAGACAGCTTGTTATTGCAATATATGCATTATTATATCGGCATACTTTGAGTTACAATATGGAGTGAGATTGCATACAAGTTCCATTAGAATTTTGTCCGTATATCTGGCTATTTGATCAGTCAGTTTACTTGCATATTAAAGCTTGTCTGTTTTTTCCTTATATTCTACAGCTTCTTGCAACTGCCCAACAAAGCAATGTATGAACACAAATCACGGTAAACGTCTGACACTCCTGTATTTTTATAACGTTTTTGTATAGCGCATTCATATATATATATTTTTAATTTGCACATATCAAATTAATCTTTTTAACAAACTGAAAACTTCTGGTCCATGGTATCATAAAGACTGACACAATAGATTTTCTAGAAACTATTACAGAATAACTTTTACAGTAATTTTTATTATGTAAGCTTCAAGCAATAATCCTCAGTCATCTAGAGTCACCAGAGATTATTTCGTTCGTTGTCTCCTCGTATAGCAGCAATGTACAGACAGGGTGGTCATAAAAAAAACTGCCGATATATTGAATTCTAGCGGCCGGACCGTTCAACCGATCGAAATGAGATTTCAGATATAGTTATTCACAGGTATGAGCTCGGTATTCTGTGAACGGCAACAAATGGGCGCTCACGGTTACGGTTATAGCTACAGAAACTCGAAATTTTCAAATGGCAAAGCCCATTTTTTTTCAGCGCATGCGAAAACCCTAAAGAATGATGGAACGGTACGTGTATCGCAATAAACGGACGCGTTATGCTCGCACAAAAACAGCTCTGCGAACGGCAAAAAAAAAAAAAAAAAAAAAAAACAGGGCGCACGAAGGAAATTTGCATATGACAGAGGCAAAACACCAATCACGGTTCGCCGTTCGCTAGATAGTCAGCGTAGAAAACGGATAAAAAGTGGGGTGGGAATGTTAGTTCTTCAGTCGGGAGCACGCACATGCCGACGAAATGACTCTTCCAGCGACAGTTCGGGATGAATTGGCAAAACTCTATTATCAAAATGGGATGAATGCTGCGAAAACCTTGCGTGTTTACCGTCGAAACCATCGCGAAATACGTGGCCCATGTAGCCCGAAAGCTCTTCGTGATTTAGTAAAGAAATTCGAAGAAACTGGCTACACCTGTGACAGACCGCGATCCCGACGACCAACTGTTCGTGAGGATACTGTTATGGAAGTGCATCACACAGTGACTACAGGACACATGCAAACTGCAAGAGGTGCATCTCGTGTATTGGATATATCGAAATCATCGGTCCTAAAGCTACTGCGCTCTGTAATCCGCATGTTTCCTTACCGGAACCAGCGCGTCCAGATGTTGGAAGTGGGGTACCATCAACAACGTATTGACTTTGCTAATGAATTTCTTATCCGATATGATGGAGGTAACGACTGGCCTCTTCGCATATTATGGACGGACGAGGCACATTTCACCTTAACTGGCAACGTCAACACCAAATATTGTGTTTACTGGGCAGACATGAATCCGCTCGCTGTGACACCAGTACCTTTATACGACATCAAAGTTACTGTGTGGTGCGGCATTGCAGGCAGAATTATTCTCGGGCCGTTACGACCAAGAGAAAGTAGAGGACGCGACTCCAACGGGATTTGTAACTTTCTCTGTAACAGGCTCCCGCTATACGGCAATGCTGCAAAATTACGTCATACCAGAATTGCTGCAGCGAAATGCACTGAATGACTTCGTTTGGATGCAAGATGGTGCACCTCCACATATAGCGAAGTCTGTTCGCAGGGCCCTGGAACAGCATTTTGGCGACCGTGTCATATCACGCCATTTTCCATTTTCGTGGCCTCCGCGATCCCCCGACCTCACTCCTATGGATTTCTGGTTCTGGGGATATCTCAAATCTAGAGTGTACATGTGCAATCCGCAAACTTTGCCGGATTTGAAAAATTCTATGAAACGTGAGATTGCAAACATCCCTCATGCGATGTTACGTTCGGCTGTATTGTCCACAGTCGTCCGCATGCAATGTGTAATTGCCTGTGATGGCACCCATTTGGAAAATGTGTAATCAAAATAAAAGTTTTCTTTTTTCCGATCTGTGTTGTAATCAGTGATTGGTGTACTGACTCTGTGTCATATACAAATTTCCTCCGTGCGCCCCGATCGTTTTTTTTTTTTTTTTTTTTTTGGCCGTTTGCGCAGCTGTTTTTTGTGTGTGCATAACGAGTCCGTTTCTTGCGATACACGTATGGTTCCAATGCTCTTTAGGGTTTTCGCATGCGCTGAGCATTTTGTGACGAAAATAAAATGGGCGTTGCCATTGGAAATTTTCGAGTTTCTGTACCTATAACCGTAACCGTAAGCACCACTTTGTTGCCGTTCACAGAATCCCGAACTCATACCTCTGAATAACTACAGCTGAAATCTCACCTCGATTGGTTGAAAAGACAGGCCGTTAGAGCTCCATATAACGGCAAAGTTTTTTTATGACCACCCTGTATAGCAACAATTTTTGCTGTTCATGATAGTTCAGCATATATAACTGTATGATCTATACGTGTCTGTTTATTTAATATTTTAGTAATTTCTTATAATACAAATGTAGAATAAACATGTTTTTTTTCCCTTGCTAGTGCAGCAGTTTTAATGGCCAGCAGTTTAGATAAAATATTTATTTCAAATTAAATGAGAATGTAATGTTGATTTAGTAGGATGTAGATTTAAATATAGTATTCAAAGTATAAAAATTATGTGCAGTAATTTTTAATTTTGCTCCCCGTGTAGTATGAGTCTGCAAAATAAATTAACAGTATTTATGCACTCTGACTAGTGGAGGTAATTAAAAAAAATCAATTAAAATATAGAAAATAATATTAAAGTTTCGTTCACAGCGAACACCAAGCATAATTTAACAGTACCGTAATTTTCGGCATATGCGCCGCGGATAAAAAAAAAAAAAAACGTGCGTGTTTTGTACCAGAAAATGTATTTAAAAAATGAAGTTCTATAACTTCATACGAATAAGTTACATTTTATAAATTAAACATTCGCTTTATGGTGGAAAACGCAACCCAATACGACAATTTATTATTCATTTCATTTTATGCAATTTTGAAATGTGAACGGACTTTTTACGCTATTTTCTACCCTGTTTATAAAGGAAAATGCTTAACTTTTTGCATTTAATGCAACTGTTTTTTTTTAATTCATTAAATATTTTAATAACTCATATGAAACATAAAACAACATTAATAATTTATTAGGTCCTGACCAAATATGACACGTAATTTGATTATGTCACATGGGTGTGAAGCTTTGTTTTGTGCAGAATTTAAAAACAGAAAATCAAATCATGTGAATTCGTGGTTTAAAATAAGAAGGGCTTAAAATTTAAGACAGATATAAAGTCACATATACACTGGCCTCCAAAAGTTAAGGTACAACATGTTTTTCGAAGCTCACAAGACAAAAAATGGCAGTCAGATTAAACTTTATAGTTTATATGAATGACAATAATAAGCTTTAAAAAAACTTACGCAAAAATTACAGCTACCACTTTTATTTTATAGAAAATAATAGGTATTTGTGAATGAGAGAAAAATATGCAATTACCAAGCTTTCGTAATTTCGCGTGTAAGTTTTGTTCTATTCGAATTATTGTTGTCACTTTTGTTCACAACAGCCAGTAGAGTCTAGAAATGTCTAGAAGAAGTCGTTTGCCCGATTCAATAAGGTGGCGGGTGGTAGGATGGATGGAAATGGGGTTTTCACAGGCCGATACTGCTAGACGGCTCAATGTGTCTCGCAGTCTAGTCCAAAGACTCTGGGATCAGTATGAATCCGAAGATTCTGTGTCCAGAAGACATGTTCCAGGCCGCCCACGTGTTACAACATCTGCAGAAGACCGATTTCTAGCTCTTTCGGCCCGAAGGAGAAGACGCGCTACTGTGCCGGAACTCATTGCAGACCATTTTGCAGCATCAGGGAGAAGAATATCCGCTACTACGGTGCGAAGACGTCTTCACAATGCAGGTCTCTATGCAAGGCGACCAGTTGTGTGTGTCCCCCTCAACATACGACAGAGAAGGGCCCGCTTATGTTGGACAAGATAACATGTTTATTGGACCAGACAACAGTGGGCTTCTGTACTCTTCACAGACAAGTCCAGATTCACACTGGAGAGCGATTCAGGACGTCTTCTGATCTGGAGAGAACAATGCACTCGATACCATCAATCAAACACTGTCGAAACACACAGGTACAGAAACGGTGGAATCATGGTTTCTGCAGGGATCTCACTCGGAGGCCACACTGACCTGGATGTGTTCCATTGGAGGAAGTGTGACTGGTGCGAGATATCGGGATGAGATCCTTGATTTATATGTGCGCCCATATGCCGGTGTTATTGGCAATGGTTTCATTCTAATGGATGATAATGTGAGACCACACCGAGCTGTGGCTGTTGAGGATTATCTTGAGGATCACGGTTTGGAGAGAATGGAATGGCCAGCTCACTCTCCAGACTTGAATCCGATAGAACATCATTGGGACTATCTTAGAAGACAGGTTGCGGCTTTAAGTCCTCTTCCAAGGTCATTAAATGAGCTGGAACAAGGTTTACTCCAAGTCTGGTCAGCGTTACCTATTTCGGTATCCGACAATTTAATTGAGAGCATGGAAAGTCGATGCCGCCAATGTATTCAAGTCCTGAGTGGACATATTCCGTATTAGAACCAGTTTTTTAATTTTTCTGTCACATTTTACTGCATAATACTGCGATGTACTGATTTCTCCAAGAATGGAATTTTCCACCATGAGTGCTTTTTTGTTGTAATTTCATTTATTTGTTTAACTTAAGTAAATTTCTATGTCGCATTTAATAAATAACAGTTTAGCGCACATTTCCTCCAAATTTGTTGTTTCTATATTCATTCATTTGCAAATTAGACGCAAAAAAACGGTTGTACCTTAACTTTTTGAGGCCAGTGTATTTATCCGAAGCTATGTCATAATTAAAAGCATATATTATAATTAAATACACTTTTACAATAAATTATGCAATATGCTTTAAAAAATGCAATAAATAGAAACTTGAAAAGAAATAAATTAACATTATTATGCGGAAATAGTGTTGAACAACATAATAAAATTCATTTACAATAATACGGATAAAATTGTATAGCACACACACACATATATATATTATTTATTATCAATCTAGTAACTCCCATCACAAATATATATATAATTGTAATACCTTTGAATTTCAAAATACATTAAACAAGTTCTTGCATCAAATCCAACCTAATCTCCTATTTAAAGATAGGTAATCATAAAGTGCATACTGAATACATTTAAACTAATACAAAAAATAACAAGTGCAAACATCAGATTACCGATGTGTCATTTCGGTGATGGCACGCAGCCAAACATACTGAAAGTTTTAAAGAAAATTTAAAAATAAATATATAAATAATAATAATATAATATACCATATAATGTAAGAAAATTGGAATTTGGATATCAAATGAAATTAAAATGGAATTCGAAATGAAAAAAAAAAAAAGAGAAGACATGTGCAGAGCTTAATCTTCAATCAAGCAGAACTCTACACATGTCTAAAATAATAATGTATTATTTCATAAAATATACTGGCAAATATGCTAAGAACAGTATATTTCTGCCAGAATGTATCAACTCCAAAATTAATCATGTAATTATTTTTATGTGTTTTTGTGTTTATGGAAGTTTTAAACGTTTAAACTTAAGTTTTAAACTTAAACGGAAGTTTAAGTTATGGATGTAGGTCTCCCCCAGATTTTCCCATTGTTTTCTGTCTAATGCTTTAGTCATCCAACTAACATCGGCCACTTTTCTGATTTCGTCACTCCGTCTTACTTGAGGTCGTCTTCTTGGTCGTTTTACTTATCTGGGATACCACCGTAGGGTGTTTGTACTCCATCTATTGTCTTGTCATCTTGCAATGTGCCCAGCCTATTTTCATTTTAGCCGTTTAATTCTCTCAATGATGTCAAAAACTTTCGTCTGACTTCTTATCCAGGTACTCTTTCTGCCTCTTCTAGTTATGCCTAGCATGCATCTTTCCATACTTCGCTATGTAGTTTGTAATCTTTGTACCATCCGTTTTGTTAGCTCCATAAGTTAACGCAGACAAAACACATTGGTGAAACACCTTTCTTTTCGAACAAAGAGGCAGGTTACTCTTCAGAATAATATTGTTCTTCCTAAAAGCACTCCACCCATTTCTTATTCTTCTATTTATTTCATTCATGATACTGTTGTCTGATGATATTTCCTGTCAAAGGTACACATAACTTTGCAATTGTTTAATAAATGAATGAATGATCGTTTAAGTGTTAACATAATTTTGACTAAAACTTTTCTTATAGTTTTGAAGTACAGGACTACAGCATTAATATAATTTTGACTAACCCTGTATACATAAGTGAAAGTTCTTACTTTGGCATCTCGCAGAAGTATAACTCCAAGATCCATTTGATAAGCATCGTATGATGGCCGGTGAGCCTTCAATGTGAAAATTTTCAGGACAGATTAGCACATAAAGAAATGTCGAACCATTTACTGGTATCCATTGATCATTTCTATCATCTTCAGAACTAAAAGTCCCACAAGTGATTTCTAAGGACATCATACTTGTAAATAACATTGAATAATGTATATATATTTTTAATCTTACATACTAGAAAATACTTAAAACATAATATGAAAATGTAAAAGGTTATATATATATATATATGTATATATGTGTGTATGTGTGTGTGCGTGTATTTGTGTATGTGTTTCACAAAATATTATCTAAATTTGAAATAATAATATAACTTCGAAACAGTGATAGCTCGAAAAATGAAACAAGTGGTATGTTTACGGTTATATAATGATCAGTTCTGAGATTGAAAATACACATAGGTTTGTAAAATTAGTTATAACATTGGCCAGTGGAAGGCGTTTTGTTGCTCTGAATCACTGATCATATTGCGCTGAATCACTGATCATCTTTGAGGTTAACTTTGAAATGAAATAACTTCGGAAGGTTTCTGTTACCATTCCTCACTACTTCTTTCACACTTCATATGATAAGATTATTTATCATTTATTAAAAATAAAATATTTAAAATTAATTAGTTTTCCCTAAATTATATTCTTTTAACTCCTTTCAAGCAGATTTAATATCTAAAATCCCTTTCCGTCTAAACTTTCTTTCATGAATGATAGTTCACCCGATGATTTAGTGTTTGCGGTGCATTTAATCAGTTTAATGCTTGCACCATCACCTAATGCTTAATGCTTGTTTGTTCGATTTAATGTAAAATACAACTTATAATATTTAACCGTTATAATTTACATCGTAGAAATTAAAGTCTTTAAGATCTTTATTGACAGGTGTGTGTCCATTCTAATGGCCAGTAATGTGCACATGTTTATGCTTTGTTTGATGTTTCTTTGCATTTTTCTTATGTGGTTGGTCCATATAGTATTTTCTCGAGATGCCGCGTATTTAATATTATGTTAAGAGCATTAACCAGTTGATTTATTTTTATTCATTATTTTTGGTGGTGATAAATTTTGATGAATAGATTAAAAAATATATAAATAAATAAATAAAATAAAGAGAATATTGCTTTAAGTATTTAAAATTTAAATGTACTCCATTCGGGATTAACTTCCTATGATTATGGTCTTGTGGCAATTTTCATTCTAGGTAATTATTATTTTTATTACTTAAAATATTTTGGGAAATTTCATAGACAGTTTGAAATTGAATGCCAGTTGGCAAAATATGACTTAGGCCTAGTATTCATTTAAAAAAAAAAAATTGATATTGATTAAGGTCAACGTCTTAGATAGGCGAAGTAAAATATTATTCACTATTATCATGAATATTTCTGCAACTGTTTCTATACATAAGAGAAACAAAATATAAATGTTATATGTATATGACTGATTTAATGATACCAGTACGAATAATATTGAGAGATTTATATCATACTATACTACTTCTATTTTGAAGTGGTCACCTAGAACATATCTCGAATGACTGTTTTATTTTGTTTCTCTCATGCTTATTTTGTTTACATGTATCGAACGTATCGAGCCATGGTTAGCTGTTTAATTTTTTTCTTTTCTCGACTCAAGGAGAAATATGTGATAAAATCATACATTTATTAATATAAGGTATTTAAAATTAAATGTTTTCCCTAAATTATACTCTTTTAATTCTTTTTAAGCAGATTTAATATCTAAAATCACTTTCCTTCTAAACTAACTTCAATAGTTTTACACTTTTTTTTTTACCCTAGGCAAAACGGTTTTATTTAATCTAACGTAATGTAATTTTCCTATCATGTCTGTCATCATTATTTTCGTTTCAATTTTGCGGTTAACCCTTTAACGGGCGGTGGTCACAAAAAAGGACACCTAATTTTAATTCCAAAACTGACAAACGGCACCAAGAACATTTAATTAAAATTTTCCTTTTATTAAGTACCAGAAAATAAGCAAGTTTTCATTTTCTAATTAATTCGTTTGTAATTTCTGGTGTCAATCCATTATTTCATCATTTTACAAACAGACTTACTCCGCGCCGGAAAGGGTTAAAATAAATAAAGCAAACATTTGAATCCATTTGGACATTACACTGTTAACTAGTTATTTTAAAAACACAAATTGCACAAATTGTGCCTATCAGTTGCTAAAATCAGTGTAAAAATTGTTTTAAACTCATAAAAGAGCTAAAATCCTACATGTTTCGGCTTTAAACTTAAAGCCATCATCGGGGAAGAAGAACAACACAAACGACTACGGACCTTTTAATTTTCGACACGAGAAAATTGAAATCAACAGCTTGGAAAAATTTAAATAAAATAAGCGGGCGCTCTCTGTTGCCAAAGAGCGAAAAACTAAACTATGAATTAACAAGGGGTTAAAAATGTATTCCATAAACTAGGTATGTTGAAAGAAAAGTTATCATTACAAATACAATCCTTCCTAATTTTAATCTCCAATGATTCCCTAATGGCGGCTTTAAATGGGTTATTGAACCTATAGATAATTCTTGCTTTATCGAAATTAATTACAGTATCATTATTTTTAGCGCAAAACCGGGAGAGTGCAGTGGATAACTTTCCAAATTTTATGTCGTTTTTATGCTCTTTTAACCTTTCCAAAAACTTTCTTTTAGTCATACCAATGTAAAAAATTATACTATTATTACTTAAGCTAATGGGGATTTCATAAACACCTGCGAATTGATCAGGGGGGATAGGATCTAATTTACATGAAACTAAGTCAACCAATTTTCTGGGAGGGACAGCAATAAGATGGATATTGTATTTAATGAGGGCCCTTTTAATCCTTTCAAATATAATAGGTATATATTGGAATTTCCGATAGTTTGGTTTATTATTGCTAGGGACAGGATGCTGAATTAAATGGCCATTGAGTTTTTCTATAATTTTCTGTACGTGATGAGCAGGGAATCCATGGTCAATGGCGATATCTCTGATAAAATTAAGTTCATCTTGGATGAATTCACTTGAACAAACCAGAAAAGCACGCTTGATGAACCAATTGAAGGCAGCAATCTTATAAGAAAAAGTTGTAGAGGCATTAAATGGGATTATTGTGTTACTTCTCATCGGTTTACGGTAGACTTTACGTTTTAAGTTGTTGCCATCTTTAATTAATTGAATATCCAGGAACGGCAGTGATGAATTTTCTTCTATTTCCAACGTAAATTTAATATTTTCGTCTATTTCGTTTATTTTTGAGAGGAAAGATAGGAGTTCCTGCTTTCCATGATTCCATGTGATAAAGATATCGTCCACGTATCTTAGCCAAACTTCTGGTGTTAAATTCAAACTTTTAAAAATAAATTCCTCCATAGGTCTAAGTTTAAATTCTGCCAACAGACCGTAAATAGGAGATCCCATAGGTGCTCCTTTATTTTGTCTGTAAAATTTCTTATTAAACATGAAAACGTTGTTATTAATGATAAGGTTAAGTCCTGACTTTAGAGATGTTTTTACGCTATCACTTAAATTATTTTGTTTATCAATTTCCAAATTAATATTTTGTACAACTTCATTTGTATCAATAGATGGATAAAGAGACACAATATCTAAACTAGCTAGAATAGTTCCTTTAGAAATCTGAATATTTTTTTTTTTTCTGGACAAAATCTTCTGTTGACTGTACAGTTTTGCTTGAACTTGGTAAAATTAATTTTAGGAATATAACGAAAGCTTTTTCAATAAAATATGTTGGGCCAGAACACTTAGAAACAATAGGTCTCATAGGGAGATTTGGTTTATGGTCTTTTAGTCTACCAATCAAACGAGGGGTAATTCCTGTATTGTTAATTTTAATAAGTTTTTGCATGTATTCTGGCCAGGCTCATCTTCTAATGAGTTCTTGTGTCTTCCGGAAAATCAAGGGATTCGGGTCTTTCTTTAGTTCTGTGCAGTCCATTGTGTCAATGCAATCATTCATTTTATTAATGTAGTCTGTTTTATTTAGAATAGCCATTTTATTAGATTTATCTGTCTTAAGGAAAATAATTTGCTTGTCTTTCTTTAACTTGGAAATGGTTCTAATAGGTCCGGTATGGATTGTATTTGAACAGATTGGATATTTCTTAATTAGATTATAAATATAGTTACGTGCTTCTTCTCTACTTGTGGTTGATACAGAATTAATAGTAGATTCCACTTCCGTAATCAAGTCTTTGATATCAAACCTTTCTTGAAAAATAAATTTAGGGCCTAATGATAACACTTGCTTTTCTTTATATGAAAACACTTTACTTGAATAATTAACAAATGGCACTGGCTTAACTTGATAGTGATTAGGCTTCTCAACTTTGGAAATTAGACAACTTAATTTTCTATATTGGTTGACCACTTTAGCTTTACGCTGAGAATGTCGAAAACCCTCTAGCAACTTCATACAAATGTCAAATATCGCCACAGGTGTAACTTTAGCAAAAATGCAATAAAGCTTGAAAGTGCGAATAGAAAGAGAATTCACAAGAGCGAATTTTTTCCTGATACATAAATTAAGACACCTTGCTTCAAACTTACGCTTAACTTAATGTTACAAAGTCAGGAGAAGGAAAAAGCCGAGGTAGAGAAAAGTAAGATTAATCAAGTGACGGAAAGTAGTTTAAATGTATTTCAGGAATCCCAAATGAGTTGTAAGGATTTAGAGAAAGCTTGGGAATTGTCTGAAAATGAGAGAGAGTCTTATTATATTGTAAATGGGTTATTGTATCATAAAGATAAATTAGTAGATGAAACTGTAGCTCAATTAGTATTACCTAAAGTTAGAAGGGAGGAAATTCTAAAACTAGCGCATACCTCCTTATATGGAGAACATCACACAGTTAAGAAAATGTTAGAAAGAATCAAGCATTCATTTTATTGGGAAAATATGGTAGAGGAAGCTAAAACGTTTTGCGAATCATGTGTAGAATGTCGTTTAACGGGGGAAATGAATGTGAGTAATAAGGAGAAAGAGGAAATATGTCGACCTGCAGTTATAGTTGAGTTAGGGGACGGGAGTAAGAAACTGGTGTATCAAGATGAAATGAGATCATTTATGGCTAAAAATAAAGTAGTCGATATTGTCTTGGATAGTGACGGGGAGTTTGAAGACTGTAGGAAAGATCTGTTGTTAGACCGAGAACAACCGGAAAATAAAGACAGGAAGGGATTTGAGATAAAAGGGTTAACAAATATTCAAGTTGGGGACATAAAATCAATCTTAAGGAAAAATAAGGAAATATTTATGGGTCCTATCGAACTGGTAGAAATGGAGAAAAATCGGATTGGTCGTAAACCGGAGAGGGGTAAGATAAGGCAGAAATTGTACAATGTCTTTATTACGTACAAAGAGGACTTGGACAGGCAAGTGCCTGATTGGTTAGAGGAAGATATAATTGGGACATCAGGGGCAGAAGTTAGCCATTCAAGCGGGTGCATTGCGGAAAGGGATGTACCAATTAAGTTAACGAGGAAGCACTGGAAGGAAAAAGTTCCGCCTCCAGCAATATCAGCCTAAGGACTGACATTGAAATGACATAATACTAGTGTAACTTCATTTTTTTGTGTATTTATAATTGCATTTGCATCTTGTGTTTATAACAGTGTATTAGCATATTGTGTAATTTTTTTTTTGGTATTTATCACATTAGTATATGGTTCATTAGAGATGTCAGTAGTTAAATTTTCAGACACCTTGAAATATTTATGTAATTGTAGTAATGAAGAAACCTATCAAGGAACTGTTGAACTCTTCTCAGACATTACATAGTTTGAGGAAAATTAGTCCCTAAAAGGCATATTTTCCACTAAGGTGGGGGGTGTCAGGTTTCTCTCACAGGTGCAAGAGTTGAAAGCTATTCTTAAGGGATTAGCATATTGTATGTATTGTATATGTATCTATTGTGTACCGTTAGAGGCTGGTTTAAGAAGAATCTTAATACGAAGGGGAGCGACTCAGAATATGAGTGGAAGGAAGGTGGAACAGAATGAAAGAAGTATTTCCATTGCAATGTGGTCTTTCATAGATAAGAAAGCTATTGCACTCTTTTATTTAGGAAGACAGATCCGTCAAGAGGGAGGAAGGGTTGTCAAGGACCCTTGGAAACAGAGGAGAAACCCCGTAGAAAGGAGGGTGCTCTGCAGTTTACGAGAGAGAGAAGGTTAGTTCGGACGGAGCAGCGAAGTGTGAAGGTTGCTCGGGGAATGAGCGCTGAGAGCGGGTGTGAGATGAATAGAAATCTGAGTGCGGAATGAATTGACGTAGTCTAACCGTACACGTAGAGCGTTTTCTGTAATTGTTTTGATTTAGTGTTAAACCGGATAATTTACATCCGAGTTTAAGTGTAAATATTGTTAATAAATTGTTACTTTAACTTTAATTGAAAGAGTTAGGTTTTCCTTGAATATACATCAAATATCGTGTCCGATATCACGTATTCATATCGGTGGTGGCAGCATATCAAAAGACCGGATTTATTTCGAAGTTGTGTGGACGGAGAAGTGGAATACGACAATGGCTTTAAGTTTAAAGCCGAAACATGTAGGATTTTAGCTCTTTTATGAGTTTAAAACAATTTTTACACTGATTTTAGCAAGTGATAGGCACAATTTGTGCAATTTGTGTTTTTAAAATAAAGCAAACATATTCAGTTTAAATATTTTATAGCTCTCTATTTCAACGGATTCAGAATAAGATAAAATTCGTTTTTCTAATTCTGTCCGCCATCTGCGTCAGGATGTTTAGATCATTGGCGCCTGTCCTCAGATAATTATTTTAGGGTTGCCATTCACTTTCTTCAATTTATTAGTTTGGAAAATGTGGTACTCTCATTTGTGGATTTTATTTTCAAAATGTTATATGCGCGATGGTTGGTTGGTTGATTTACGGCGTCCTATTATCTACACAAGGGATATAGGCCCTAAGGGGAAGTGCCCTCCTTGGGGGGGTCTTTCTAAGGGATCCTAACCCGTATTAACGCAAGGTTCGAAGACAACCACGGAAAACTCCGAACGGTTAGGTCGACGAGCGCGACAGGGGTTTGAACCCAGCACCTCCCGTCTATCAGTTTTGAGAGCAGAACCTCTCAGCCACTGGTGGGGCTTTATATGCTCGAAGGCTAGCCAAAAATTCTTTTGCCGTCATGACATAGTACAATATAAATACTGTTGGTGATGTTAATTGTCCCTTCCATCTAACTCTTGAAGTAAAAAGTTGCTTGTTTTTCTGTGATGGGGGCCACCTCACCTTATATATCTCTTTTCCGTTAATAAATATATGTTTCCATCGATATAAGTTTCTTCAACTGTCTACTAGTTTAGCATTAATAAGGATGAAAGCTCTGGTTTATTGCATCTGAAATGCGGTGTATTAAATATTTCTTCAATACGTTTACGATCAAAAATTAGTCTTTAACTCCGACAGTCAACAATAGCATATTACTTCAATTCCTTTATGAAGTCTTGAAGAGTGCTAAATCATACTCTCTAAGCGCACTTTTAAGAAATTCGTTTTTATCTCAACTCTTATTTTATTTTACTGATCTATTTAATATATCTTTTTTCTTTCGTTTCAAATCTATTAAAAATCCTTTCTTGTTTAGGTTTTAACATTATCTTTAAAACTATTTTTCTTTAGAAGCGAGATTGTCTCATTTTATGTATCAAATTTTTAGAAAGAAGCACTGCGGTATTTCATATTTGCCAACCTTCCTGCTTTTTCAAGTTAAATAAAAATATTTTGAACTAGATTAAAAAAAAAAAAATGTCTTGTTTCTATTTTCCGCTGCAATATACATTAAAGTCTTCTTATTCTGCTACCTCATTCTCACCTTTTCTATGGTGCCACTGGCGATAAATTTCTTCTCGTACGTAGATAATAATTCACCACGCCAGGACTTTATAAATTTGATTAAATCTGGTAGTCAGCAAAAAATTCTAGCCGCCAGTCAGTAATATTTCCCCCCCTCTTCCCCCCGTCATTGAAAAGCACAATTTTTTTCTTTATTAATTGAGAAAAAAACTAGTCGTTGGGGGCCACCGTAATACTTACCCATCATGGATATGCATAATATAAAATATTAAAATAAAAATGTGTAAACTACTTATAAAGTGCATTGCAATTGAAATAAAATCGTGGCTTGAAGACGTCACAAACTTTAAAGGCTCGATTACTGAATTGCTTGAAAGAAACATCCTTATAACTCCAAAAATAATAATCCTATTAACTAGCGGTTTATTGCATCTGATTAAGCGTCAAATTTCCAATTAAAATATATCTTTGAAGTGAAATTTGGATGAAATACAGGGTCATGAAAAATCGAAAAGTGTCGAAAATAGGATTCCAAATATCTCGGCAACTAATTATCCGATCGACTTCATGCTTTATGCAAAATTTATGTTTTATTATTGTCTTTTATATTCATTTCTTAAAATAAACAATTTCGAAAATTTTTATATACCTTTCATCAGAACGAATATTTCCAGAGTCCGAAAAAAATTGTTCCGGCTAATCGAGGTTATTGAAATGAAATAGGCTTCTTCCCATTATTACATACTAAGTACATACCAAATTGCAAGTCTCTATCTCAATTTTTTCGGGAGATAGAGCGTTTACAGACACACACACAGACACACAGACGGACGGCAAAATTTTTTTTCTAAAAATATGTTTTTCGGAATCTCCAGTGTCTGAAACGTGTAAATCCGTAAATTTTTTTTTTTCGATTTTCAAAACGATTACAAGACTTACCCTATACTACGTATGATGGGTAAGTAATAATAACAAGCATAGTTCAGAATTATTAGTTACATAAGAGAATAGTAATATAATTTGGAAAGATAAGATAAACTAGGTTTTCTAATGAAACTTAGCAAAATTATATATCTCTGAAAAAAAAAAAAGATATACAGTGAAGGCTAAATTAACCGGCGTGTTCAGAAAATGCTGATTGCCGAATGCTTCAAATGTCCGAATAATTGAGTGCTGCAAAATCCATATCTGATAAGAGGGGCATTGATGACATAAGTGAAGCAGGAAAATAATTTTTTTGCTTATTTTCCTGTCGATATCATTCAAATAATTCTGATTTTATTGTTTTAAAATTCGCATTTTATGAACTTATTTTTGCCAAATTAAAAATAAAGGTTAAAAATTTTTTTTTCGTTTGAATATAGTTTCTAAGGTTATTTCTTATTATTGTTGTTAGAGAAAAAATGCAGTTTGTGCTCATTTCTTAGGTAAATTTTTGTACACAAAAAAACCCGCCAGATTAAATAACTTGGTCGGAAAAAAAATAAAATAAAAATAGAAACATGGCACACATGGCATACAGGAAAATTTTTTTTGACAGTGAGGGGTATTCAGCGTATCATATGGTCAGCACGTTTAGCTATCTTAATTTCATGTGGTACTCGTTTGATTTCGTTAAGTAAAATTTCTGGTACTAAATATGTTTATTTGATTCCGAAAAAATCGAAAGTTTTGCAACATGGTATTTTTTACATTCACTGTCCTTGTAATTTTAGATCGGCCAAATTAAGAGGGCCTCGGGATTTCAAATAAATGAGTGTCAAAGAGGCAAGGTTTATCTAAATTTTGTATTAACTATCATGGCAGAATTTTGTCTTCTCCAGTCTTTCCATTTCACATAGATTATAAAAAGCATATATTACTTTTAAGAGCCTGCACTAGTCACGCGAAAACACTTGCAAGCTAATGTTAAGTCTATGGGAAGATTATTTTCAAATTTCTTGCTCGCATTTTAATAGTTTTAAATGCTTTTTTTCCCATAGGATAGCTGAGGACAATCTCTAACGTCGCTAGTTTGTAATTTTTCGATTTTTGTTTCAGATTTTTTAAAATTACTTTCATTTTCAGAACCGGTTGGAAATTAAAATTATCCTAATATAAAAAAAACTGTAACCAAAATCAAAAAAGTCAAAATTAGCAACGTTAAAGATTGTCCTCAGCTATCCTATACAAAAAAATAAAAATCCATTTAAAACTATTAAAATGCGAGCGAGAAATTTGAAAATAACCTTATATGACTAGGAGCCTACACTAGTCAAGGGAAGAAACGCTCAAGCTAATGTTAAGTCTATGGGATGGTTTTTGAGCGATTTCTCGCTAGCATTTTAATATTTTTAAATATTTTTTTTTATTTTAATTTTAATTTTTTTTTTTTTTTTTTTTTTTTTTTTTTTTTTTTTTTTTGCATAGGATAGCTCAGGTCAATTTCTAAAGTTGTTAGTTTTTACTTTTTTGATTTTTGTTACAGTTTTTTTTTTATAAGCGGGCATTTTTAATTTTGGAACCGGTTGGAACCGGTTCTGAAAATGAAAGTACCCTTATATAAAATAACTGGAACCAAAATCGAAAAAGTAAAACTAACAACGTTGGAGATTGACCTCAGCTATCCTATGCAAAAATATATATATATATATTTAAAAATATTAAAATGCGAGCGAGAAATCGCGCAAAAACCATCCCATAGACTTAACATTAGCTTGAGCGTTTTTTCGCATGACTGATGTAGGCTCTTAAGAGCCTACGCTAAAAAAACTGGAACCAAAATCGAAGAAGTAAAAACTAACAACGTTAGAAATCTACCTCAGCTATCCTATGCGAAAAACATCATTTAAAAATATTAAAATGCGAGCGAGAAATCTGCCAAGAACCTTCCCATAGACTTAACATTAGCTTACGCGTTTTTTCACATGACTGATGTAGGCTCTTGAGCCTACGCTAGTCGGCTATTCATCCGAAGAAACTCCAACGCTGGACTATGGGAATAAGGTTCTTTACAGATTTCTCGCTCGCATTTTAATATTTGTAAATATATATATATTTTTCATATAAGATACGTGAGGTCGATCTCTATAACGTTGTTAGTTTTTACTTTTTCTATTTTGGTTCCAGTTTATATATATATATATATACAGTCAAACCCCGATTTAGTGCCATCTCGAAATAGCGCCAATTCCGTTTAACCGCCAATTGCGTCTATGAACAAATCTGCCAAATAGGAATTTCAATGTAATGTATCCGTTAAAGCGCCAACTCGATATACCGGCAAAAAAAAAGTCTAGAAATTACTGTATTTTCTTTGCATATCTTTCTTTTTTAAATTTTTTGTTAGAATTTCAAAGGACACTTCCTTTTCATGTGTCTAGATGTTTTCAAGCTCAATTCAAACTTTATTGAATAGCAAAGAATTTATATTGTTCTCAACACCTGCCAAAATGCACCTGCTACCCATTCTACTTGTCATTGGGAGAAGAAAAATAACGCGCACTGAGTGCCGAGCAAGTAAAACTTCTGATTCAGACTGGCGAGTCACGTGATCCGATCCCCTTCTGGAGCGGGGAGAAAACAAGGCATGGCACGCCATTGGCTGAAAGGGTCTCTCCTCTCTCAGGTGAGAACAATGTAAAAAATAACTTCTCCCTGTACTTTATGTCGATTTCTTAGAAAGAAAACGGTGTGCAGTGCAAAATCTCTCATTCAAAATTTTGGTCGGACGTTGATTGAAACATCGAAGAATTCACCAGCTAAATCTGTAAAATATCATTCTGTCTCTTTATTTTAACTCATTATGGCGAAAAGAGCAGTTTTATCAATTTCAGAAAAGCGGGAAATTTGTGAATATAAAGAAAGAAATGTGAATGTACCGCAGCAACACATCTCCAATCATTTTTCTACACTCTGGGAAAAGCCTGTTAGCAGGCGCTGCATCGGAGACATTTTGATGAATACAGAAAAATGGATTAACACCAACGAACTGCAATCATCTGTAAAAAGACTGAAAACAGCGAAACATGAAGACTTAGAGGATGCCCTTTGCACATGGATACAACAAATGAGTGCTAAAAATGCCACTATCAACGGAGATGTCATCAGAGAGCAGGCAAAAGTTCTTGGCCAGCAAATGAATATTACAGATTTCGAATACAGTAGTGGCTGGTTGAACAGCGAAGCTGAAGAAGCTGAAACGCCGCATGTTACATCTGATGAAGTTAAAAATTGCATTGGGAAAATAAGAATTTTCTTAGAAAAACATGCAACTGATAAAAAAATGATGAACAATCTTTTAGTTGTAGAAAAAGATATTGAAAAAATCAATATTGAAAGGAAAACTCAAACTAGCATATTAAAATATTTTCCTGTAAAAGATAATTAAAGTAAAATAATTCAGTGTGATATTTAATGTATGTGTGTGTCTGTTATGTGCATAATTATCTACTTTATCTAAAATTGACTATATAAAGAGGTAAGTGCATGTTAATTTCATACATTAATTGGATAATTTTGAATCATGTAGCATTAATTATATTATGTATATTAATTATATTATATTAATTTATACTATTATAATATACTATATACCATTGGATAGTTTAATAAAAAGGCATTACTGATATTTATTTTTATAATAATAATAATATTAGTATAATAGTATGAAAATTAATTTTTATTGTATTTTAATTCGATATACCGCCAAACTCGTTATAGCACCAAAGATTTCTTGAACGGATAATGGCGGTATAACGAGGTTTGACTGTATATACAGGTGGTTATCAAAATAATGGAAACACTTGTGAATGAAAGGGACATTTAAGAATTCCCTTCGTAAGCATTAAAATATAATCTTAGCTACCAGATTTTTTTTAATATAAAAAGTACATGTATTAGGTAGTATGAGAGAGCTCTAGAAGAGTTGTCTACGTTTTGATTTTTTTTGTCAGAAGCGTAAAATGTCAGACCTCACAGATTTTCAAAGAGGCCAAATTGTAGGAGCCCGACTAGCTGGAGCAACGGTGACCGAAACATACCAGCTTTTAGGTGTTTCTAGAGGTACGGTGTCTAAAGTCATGACAGCATACACACAGCGCGGAAAGACAAGTTCAGCAAAGCAAAATAGTGGACGGAAGGAGAAGCTGAGTGAAAGAGACCGACGGGTATTGAAGCGGATTGTAATGTCTAAAAAGAAAACAACTGCAGCCAAAGTGACCGCAGAGCTCAATCAGCATCTGGATTCTCCAGTGTCAACAATTACAGTTCGGAGATACCTTCATAAAGAGAACATTTACGGCAGAACAGCAATTCCCAAGCCACTTGTCACAGATGCTAATGCCAAACGTCGTGTAGAGTGGTGCCACAACCACAAAACCTGGTCGATTGATAAGTGGAAGACTGTTATATGGTCAGACGAATCATCTTTCACACTTTTCCCCACAACAGGACGGGTACATGTCTGGAGAACACCTGCACAAGCGTATGATCCTGATTGCCTCCGTCCAACTGTCAAGCATGGAGGTGGATCGGTCATGGTATGGGCAGCCGTGTCATGGTTTTCTGCTGGTCCAATCGTAACCCTGAAAGGAAGGATCACTGGGGAGAAGTATAGAGAAGTTTTAGCTGACCAGGTCCATCCCATGATGCAAATTTTGTTTCCTGCAGGAGATGGAATTTTCCAGGATGATAATGCCCCTATTCATGCAGCCAGAGTTGTCCAATCATGGTTTGATGAACATGAGGATGAGGTGGAACATCTACCTTGGCCCGCACAGTCCCCAGACCTCAACATAATCGAACCGTTGTGGTCTACTTTAGAGCTTTCAATCCGGAATCGATATCCTCCACCGGCATCTCTCACGGAACTTTCACAATATCTCCATGAAGAATGGTACAATATTCCTCTAAACACTATTCAGAATTTGTATGATTCGATTCCCAGGCGAATCCAAGCTGTATTACATGCCAAAGGCGGTCCTACGCCATATTAATAAAGAATTCCTTCAAAATCTAGGGTGTTTCCATTATTTTGATAATCACCTGTATATATATATATATATATATATATATAAGAGTCTTTTCACTTTCAGAACCGGTTCCAAAATGGAAAATGTCCGCTTATAAAAAAAGCTGTACCTCAAATCAAAAAAGCAAAAACTAACAACGTTAGAAATCGACCTCAGCTATCCTATATGAAAAAAAATCATTTAAAAATATTAAAATGCGAGCGAGAAATCTGTAAAGAACCTTCCATAGACTTAACATTAGCTTGAGTGTTTCTTTCCGTGACTAGTAGTGACTAGTAGTTAAATGATTTTTTTTAACATGATGGCTGAGGTCGATCTCTAACGTTGTTAATTTGTAAGTAACTTTATATATATATATATATAAAAAATCTGCAACCAAAATCGAAAAAGTACAAATAACAACGTTAGAGGTCACTTCAGCTATCCTGTGCAAAAAATCATTTAAAAATATTAAAATGCAAGTGAGAATTTTGAAAAGAGCCCTCCCATAGATCTAACATTAGTTTGCGAGTTTCTTCGCGTGACTAGTGTTAAGAGATTCAGTAATCTTAGTTATAACCTTTCAGTCGCTTCTTTTACAACTTCTATTCAAAATCAACTTTTTATAAAAATATCTTTCTCTATGGCTCATCTTTTCCCCCCTCTTTTTTATTTGCCATATATCATTTTATCTATCTGATTTGTTATGTGTATCATGTCACGTTTAATTTTATTTTAAGCATTTTTTTTGTGTTTTCTAATGTGTTTCATCTGCTCTACATTATTCTCTTATTTCTCTTTTCATCTTTCCTTCTTTTCAACGTTTTGTTCTTCTTTCTTACTCTGTGATTAATTGTCTATAATTCTACCTGTTTATCGATTAGCACGATGTTTTTTATTTATTTTTCTTTTTATTCTATTCTAACCGACAGGTTTGTTTCTAAAGAAGGGCTGTTGAATTTCGCGGTTAGAAACGCATGTGGTGCATTGCCGTAACTGTAATTCGACAGTATTACAAAAAAAGTTTTTTACTTTTATTTTTTTGTTATTCAGTAATTCTAGTTTATAGTAAAATGAATAATACTTTATAACATCTCTAACTTAGTGTTTTATGAAATACACTACTTACCAACGCAGATATTGAGGTCTCCCCATGATCCATATTCATCACATGAGCGAATAATATTAGAGTGGGTTGCTTTATTGCACTTAATTTGAAGGTGCGATCCGTAATATGATGAATTATTGAGCAAGATTCCTTTGCCATAGGGAATAATGGGATTAGCTTCACACTCGATAACTGTAATAAACACAGATAAAATTGATAAAAATTCGATCTATTGGTGTTAAAATATAAATATGCATTTATATTGGTGGACAAAAACTGAGGACGAATACTGTTTTCAACGATGACAACCTGTGATATTTTTGTCACACATTATATTATTGTTATGTACAGTAGTGGTCAAATTATTAGTCCCATTCGAAAAAAATCCACAAAACCGTGTTTCTAAGATGATTATATTAAAATAAATCATCCTAGTAGTGGTGCAACGTTATGATAGAGTTTTACTGAATTTGAGCAGAAATACAAGAAAAAGTTCTTGAAAACAGTTGAAAACTGCATTGGGTAACCATGGTATTTCTTTGAGCACAAGAATCATCCGCAGAAGACGTTTTCAGGCTGGCTACAAGGCCTATCGTCCAAGGAAGAAACCGAAGCTGACTGAAGCCATGAGAAGGCAATAACTGATGTGGGCCATATCGTTTAAAAACTGTATTTACCAAGGTTTTTTTAATTATAAATTTTATAGAATGTCTACATGAGATAATAAAAAGATATTTACGGTCTGCCAGTCATCAACTGTCCAGTTTTTAAACGATTTGGCCCACGTCCGTCGTTGCCTTCTCATGGATTCAGTCAGCTTCGGTTTCTTCCTTGGTCGATAGGCCTTGTAGCCAGCTCCAAAATGTCTTCTGCGGAAAGCAGTGGCGCAGCCAGAATTCAGTTCTAGGGGGGGTTTTGAGTTTCTGATAAAAGTGGTCGCCGGTTATATGAATCACCGGTAAATGGAATCAGTCTTTTAAATGAATGAAATAATAATGCTTTTCTCCGCAATGACGTTGGTTATAATTTATTTAAACAACATTTGCAATATTAGCGTTACAAGCTATAAAATGCACCAATGAAATAACACAAAACTAGATTAGATTTATAAAGTGTTTAAAAATGATGAGGGGAAAACTTTAGGATGGAAGAGCACAGTACAGCAAATAATTTTTACATAGAAAATAACATAGTTGCAATCCACTTGTTCAATCAAAAATACACAAGGTTTCATTACAAGAGAATCACGAATTCTTATTCCTAACTTTAATAATAATGAAGCAATTTTAACAAATTTTTCAATAGACTTACTTACCTTGCTTTTTGCCAAATGTAACAACTCAATTAGGTAATCGATGTTTTGAAATGTAGTTGATATGAAACACGGTATTGTGGACTAAATTTAGTAACCATCTCCAATTAGGAGGCCCAGAACTCACCAGCAAAATTACTGTGCCCTTCCAGTACTTTACATGACATCGAATTTCGCATTAAATAATTTAAATCTGATGAAAATTTCATTAAAATATATTTATTATTGTTAAAGTTCTCTAAAAATATCAGAGTTTGAATTGAAGTCGTATCTATACTAATATTATAAAACAGCAACGTTTGTTCTTTTTGCAGGGGTTAATTCTGGAACTACAAAACGGATTAAAAAAAGTAATTGGTCATATGCGAGTTTTATTCGCGTACAAAAGTTCCACAAAATATCAGAACTGTTCAAAGACAATATAGTCACATACTTAAAATAATACCACATGCCATAATTTAATTTTATTGATATTGGAATGAAAAACAATGAATATATCTCCCTCGAAAAGAAAGATCTTGTACAAAGTTTAAACTTGGCAGAGAACCAATCACGCATCGGAAGGAGTCGCTGAATTTCACATGAAAAGTTACTTGTCAGTCATATTTGACGTAATAGTAGACAATTTTAAAGCATTTAAATAAGGTATGCTGAACAGCGCCAAACTCCGATTCATTTTCAAAAATGAAAGCATGGAGAAGTTGCAATTAGCTGATCAACCATCGTACTTCAATTGGAAGTCAGGGTAGTTCCACCAATCAGAACTGCTTATTTGTAATGTATGACCTCCAACATGACGTCAATTGCAACTGCCCTATATATGCAAGCATGATAATTCAAGTGATTTGTTATCGAAAAGTTTTTTCATTATAAATGAATTATATATTGAATTATAAGCGATTGTTGTCTCAAAATTACTGACTCTTAATGTCTTGTAATTATTCTATGAATTATTTTTCAACATTTTCTTCAATAATTCCATTCAGTTGGAATGGAAAATGTTGACTATCGCCATGATTCGTCTTACCTAAAGCAAAGAGCTTGTACAAAGTTTAATCTTAGCATTGTGACAAGCGCGCTTCAAAAGGAGGTCGCAAAGTAGCAACACTGTTTTGATCCATCCTGTTGTTTTCTAGATGGGTTTTTAATTAATATCTCAGTTAATTACAGACATATTTTTTTCGAAAATCATTACCAACAATCCTTAGATGATTCTGCGTCGATAGCCCTCAACTCCCCGCTAAGCGTCAGAGAAAAATAAGACACATGAGTGATCTTATAATGTAGTTCCCTTTTTACTTTTTAGGTATGGAACCTTAATAATAGTGTCAAAATTCTGGTAACCATCTCCTCCCTAACATAGGCTATATTTTATACAACAATTTCCAAAGGGGTGCAAGAAGAGAAAACATTCTAAAATTGCGGTTTCTACGATATTGTTGGTTCTAGAAATTTGAAATTTGGTCTAGTGGTTACTTAAAAAAAAAATGTAAATGCTCCCTAAAAATGGTTTCTGAAAAGTTCGAAATTTAAAAAGGGGAAAAGTGCAGGAAATGTTCTAAATTACAATGTATTTGTACAGTTAGGGCTAGAAACATGAAATTTGCATGTTGTTACTTTAGAGACTTAAATGCTAGGCCAGAACAGTTTGCAGGAGCAAAAAAACGTTCTAAAATTGCGATTTGTGTGATACAGTTGATATAGAAGCTTGGAATTTGGCATGGTGGCAACATTTGGGACGTAAATGCTGTCTAAGTACGATTTCTAAAGAAATTCTAAATTTAAAAGGATGAAATGAGCGGAAAATGATCTAAAAACAATTAGGAATTGTTTGTGGTAAATATGTGAAATTTGGCACGGCTGTTACCCTAGAAATGTAAATGATCGTCCAGAACATTTTTCTAAAAATTCGAAATGTCAAAGGATGCAAGAACAAAAAAGTTCTAAAACTGCGATTTGTGTGATGCAGTTGGTATAAATGCTTGGTTTTTGACATAGTGGTTACTTTTAAGATATAAAAACTCGTTCAAAACGGTTTAAAAAAAATTCGAAATTTAAAAAAGTGAAATGAGCAAAAAACTTTCTAAAAATGTTCTAAATCATAATATATTCAGAACTTTAAGAATTAGAGTCTCTCAATTTTATATGGATGTTACTTAAGAGACGTAAATGCTCGCCCAGAATTTATTTTTTCAATTCGAAATTTAAAAGAATGCAAGAGTAAGAAGCATTCTAAAATTGCGATTTATTTTATACAATTTATATGTAAACTTTGAATTTGGCATGATGATTACTTTTATGTAGTAAATGCTTCTTTAGAACATTTTAAAAACAAATTCAAGCACTGCTCACAAATTAAGCACTGCTCACAGGCACGTATCTATAAGTCAATGAAATTACAATCAGTACTTCTTTCCTCCGATGGACAGGATGTAGTGCCTTCCCCAGAGCAAGACGTCTTTGCTACATTTCCAACAAGTGAAACATAGTCTTTAAATTTGTTTATACAGACCCCCTACGAAACAAATGATTCGAAAGGAACACTGATTACAAAAATCTGTCCACAATCAAAAAATAGCTTTTTATAACTTTAAAGTACTTTTTTTTAATTCTTACTTTTGCAAAGATTTTTTTCCTGGGTACGCACATAGCTTGATCTCAGATATAACTGCGAGCAAAAAACGCAAAAAAAGTCGTTTGAAACTGAGAGAGACTTACAAAGTGTATGTTTTATTTTTTCCCTGAAATTCGATGGTCTGTTATTGTTTCGAACATGGAACAAAGACAGAAATGCAATTAAGAAACGGCCCACTGTATACTATATGACTCAAAGCGTCTGTGTGGCAGTATATTGCCCCTCTTTTACTATAATACGTCTCGACAAAGTGACTCAGTCCAAATAACCACTTTTCACTTAACCGATGCATGTAATATGCGCTTTCACAGTTTTAAGTAGAATTTTCGCCGTTTAATTGAATCACATTGTTGAATAGAATTTGATTTAACAAAGCGGAAAGGCAAAAAAATTTAATTTTAACTTTAGTTTTGATTCATATAAGCGGCAATTACAGTAATTGTTTTAGCTCTGGGGGGTGTTTTAACCCCCAAACACCCCCCTTGGCTGCGCCACTGGCGGAAAGTTCTTGGGCTCAAAGCAATACCCTGGTTACCCAGTGCAGCTTTCAACTGTCTTGAAGAACGTTTTCTGCTATTTCAGCTCAAAATCAGTAAAACACTATCATCACGTTGTGAAGAAATCCGTTTTCTTCCACATCGTGTAACTCTGATCGGTGTTCCATTTTCATTCAAAATGATGTTTTTCTTTATTCTTCTGCAGTTTTTCGAGACACAGAAAGTCTATCGGCAATTTCAGCTTGGGTCAAGTTAAAATTTTGCAAGATAACCTGAATCTGTACATGTTTTCTTGGAGAAATGTCTTTCCTGCCACCCATTTTAATTACTGCTATAGAAAATTTCTTAAACAATGTTATTTTTCAGTTAAAAACCTGCATTTAATACAAAAAAAAATTGGAGAAACATTTAAAACTCTAAAATTAATAATTAGAAGTGATATTATTTGATTTGTAACAGGTAAGTAAACAATCTAAACAGAACAAAATTTCTGGATTTTGTAATGATTAGTGTTGACATTCACCTATAGAAAATGTAAACAAAAGAATCGCGAAATACCTCATTTATATCGAAGTAAATATTCAGTGTAATACTTTGAATAGCTTATTACACTACTAGGAAGATTTATTTTAATATACTCATCTTAGAAACATACTACTGTGGGCAAAAAATAATAAGACTTTGTACATAATTTTAAAATTCTTAATTTATTCTTCCAAATCTATTTCGTCCCCCTCAAAGTAATCCCCCCTGGCCCCAATACACTTGTGCCAACGTTTCTTCCAATCCTCGAAACAGTTGTTAATGTCAGTTTCCGGAATAGCCTTCAATGCGCGTAGCGATTCACGTTTAATGTCTTCAATTGACTCAAAACGGTTTCCCCTGAGCGGTCGTTTGAGTTTGCTGAATAGCCAGAAGTCACACGGAGCTAAATCAGGCGAATACGGTGATTGCGGCACGATATTGGTTGAAAATTTGGCTAAAACTCACGAAGAATTAATGCAGTATGCGACGGTGCATTATCGGTGCATCTTTCAAAATGGTTTTCACTGATCCTTCCGATATTCCAACGATGCCAGTAAGGTCCCTGACTGTTAATCGTCGATTCTCAAGCACCAATTCCTTGATTTTATTGACGTGTTGATCATCAGTTGATGTTGATGGCCGTCCTGGGCGTGGTTCATTGTCAACGCATTCTCGACCCTCTTTGAATAATTTGTACCAATCAAAAACACTTGCTCGCGACAAACAATTATCACCGAAGGCCTTTTGCAACATTCTAAATGTTTCGGCACCAGAAATTTGATTCCGCACACAAAAACTTCTTTGTTGAATAATTTCACTCATTGTAAAAATCGCCGAATGCACTTTTTGTACTTCAGAAAGACAAGCGTATACTAAACACTAATGATTATTTTGATGTGATATTTGGCACAGATGTCACTGACAGTCATACCAACCTAGAAAAAAAATATTTCGACGAATGGGTTTTCGCGCCAAATTTAAATTAAAAAGTCTTACTATTTTTTGCCCACAGTAGTAGTTTGGGGAAATTTTTCCGAATGGAACTAATAATTTGACCAATACTGTATATTTTAATAGATTTTTCAAAGTAAAATTTAATTGATTCGTTTTTTAATCGTTTTTTATGTTACCATATTTGAAATATTTTCTTTTCATGTTCTAAATTCAGGGCTGCCACTGACGACTATTTAATTCTACCCCGCACCACTTTCTCAAAACAAATTTTTTTCACATACACTTTGACAACATGTTCAAGGGAAATATACTACAATTTTTTTTTTTAATAGTGGTGCTAATAGAATATAGAAATAGTCGCCAGTCACAGTCCTGAAATTAACTGTATTTTACATTTCCCCTTTAAACAGAAATAACTGCGGTGTCGCTTAAAGCAAGAAGAACCCTGTATTTCTGATAGCCCAGGCCGTTATAACATCATATCTGTGATTAGTTTTTTGCGGCATATTTATACCAGTAGATATATTGTAAATGTCTATAAATTTCTTCTATCTTCCAAAGTATCTTATGAGAAGAAAAAAAAAATCTTCTTACGAGAATTTTGTTTTTGACGTACATGACAGGAATTTAATAATTGCAACCATGGTCGTGAATTGCTTAAAAAAAAAAAAAAAAAAAAAAAAAAAAACGGATTTTCTATTTAAGTCTAATGAACATATATGTGAGGGTGGGGAATTTGATTTGAAGATTTGAAACATCCGTTTGGGATGAAGTTGCTAGCCAAAATGTTTCATTTACAGGTTATGCGAATTCTGAGTCTCATATTCCCATTTTTGAACTACAAATTGTTCAAGAAATTTGTGATGAAAATACGCAAAATCCGTTCAATTCAGAATCGGATTCTGACACAGAAACTGACAAAAACTCAAAAGTTACTTCAGTTGAAGCAAATACTGGATAAGTTGTAGCAAAAGAATACTTACGGAGATTTGATGTGAATGGGGATTTGTGTGCATTTGAAATAATTGTGAAAGCCATGTCACAGGCTAACTTGAAGAGAGAAGGGAATAAGCAATTAGATTTTTTTTTCAGTATAAAAAGTGTCTTTTTAACACGCGAAAAAAAAATACATAAATAAATACTACTGTTCAGTAAATTTTTGAAAATTGAATAACAAAATTTTTGTAGTTTTGATTTAGCTAATGTGTTCTTCGATTTAACGATGATATTCAAAGAAACCTCTGCAATCGTTAAACCGCGGTTCGACTGTATATTTTTTCCTGTTTGTTTTGTTTCAATATAATATATGAAGTTTTTCGTCAGCGGTATAAGATAGTAATTTTACAAGGTTGGGAAAAGAAAAACTGCATTTTCCCCTAAATTTGAATTTTGTTTAAAAAAAATTATCACTCTAGAAATTCGTCATCTATATCTATCTATCTATATATACAGGGTGATTATAAAAAAAACTATCCCGATATATGAGTCCTTAACTATCACACCGTTCACAGAAACTGACTGAAATTTTAGTTTTAAGTATTTTGAGGTATGCGCTCAAGAATCGTATGGAAAACAACAGTTAAACTCTAACAGTTACGGTTACAGTGACAAAATTTTGAAAATTTCAAATGGCAACACCTATTTTTTTTATTGAAATGTGATCTTCATAGTGAAACACCATAAAAAGCGTTGAAACGGTACCTGTAACACAAAAATTGCCGGCGCTAGAGAGACTAAGAAGAAAAGTGAAAACAACCAATAAAGGACAGAGAAGCAACAGAAAGTAAAACATTTTATTATTCAGTGCTATCCACCATCTGCCGCATGCAACGCGTGTGACGTGTGTGACGTGAAAAATTTGTGAAACACAATAAAATGTTTTGTTTTCTGTTGATTCTCTGTCCTTATTTGTTGTTTTCACTTTTCTTCTTAGTCTGTCTAGCGCCGGCAATTTTCGTGCAACAGGTACCGTTCCAACGCTTTTTATGGTTTTTCACTATGAAGATCACATTCCAATTAAAAAAATTGGTGTTGCCATTTGAAATTTTCAAAATTTTGTCACTGTAACCGTAACTGTTGGAGTTTAACTCTTGTTTTTCTTACGATTCTTGAGCGCATACCTCAAAATACTTAAAACCAAAATTTCAGTCAGTTTCTGTGAACGGTGTGATAGTTAAGGACTCATATATCGGTTTTTTTTTTTTTATAATCACCCTGTATATATATATATATATATATATATATATATATATATATTATGAAAATATAAAATATGCCAAAATTTGGGCTGTAATTAGATGAAATCTAATATATATATATGTGTGTGTGTGTGTGTGTATATATATATATATATATATATATATATATATATATAAAGTGTAGTGAGGTATATAGGAAAGATGACACAGAAAAAAAATTCCATCCTTGCCAACTTATTCTTCGTCTTTTTTTTTTTTTTTTTTTTTTTTTTTTTTTTTTTAAATAATAATGTCTTTGTTTTCGAAATCGATTTTATTGCTATCATTTTACGAAATTATTTGATTAAAATTCTATGTCACTCAATTGCATGTTAGTTACTGAAACTGAAAATTCATTTTGTTCAGTTTCAAATATGTTTTTAAAATCACAGATAATTTTCCATTAGCTTATTTTCACTTTTATTTGAAGGAAAAAAAATCCCTGTATTTTTGAAATTGTATTCAATACACATTTCGTGATTTATAATAATAATAACAATAATAGAATTAGTAATAGTAAAATTTGCTTTATCCGCAGATTTTATCTCGTGCCAACAAGCTGAGATGGATAAAAAAAATTTTAAATATTATTTTTGCAGATTTTTTTTTATATTTAAACTTAGCCACTTTGCCGCATAAATAAAATCTGACGGGAAGACTGATTTTTTTCATTTTTTTTTTTTTTTTTGGTAACATGGACGTAAATATGATCGTTTCCCGTATTTATTTAATCTGAACAAAATAATTACAATAATAATAATAGTACCAATTAACGCATCTGATATGCGAGATAAAAACATCGATAACTTTTTACAGTGAAACTGGTGAGAAACGGTTCCTGTTTAAGGCTGTTCTCAAATCCAAAAGAGCTACTTTCTGACACATTTCTGAATTAATTTTTGTTCGGAAACGCTTGAAATTGGCAGGTGGTCTTAGTCAGAAACTATGTAATGGAAAGACGTTATCCATTTTTTGGTAAAGGCAGAAGATCTTTCAGAAAATACTGTCGAAGTTGCCGTTTTGAACCGAGCCAAAAAGGAGAAAAACTTGTCGCTACGTGACACGAATCACTTATAACTAGATAAGTAATTTATTTATCAAAAACTGGAAAACTCATTTTGATTCCAAATCGCTTCAATAGTCAGTCCTGCCAATTTTATGCCTTTGTGTTTAAAAATGAGTCGGAAAATGTGTCAGAAAGTTTCACGTTGTTGAACAGGTCATTTAAAAACCACCTTAATCACTTGATGATTTCAGAAATGCAATGCAGAGTAACACTTTTTTTTTTTTTTTGGTTCCTGTTTAAAGCTGTTCTCAAATACAAAAGAGCTACTTTCTGACACATTTCTGAATTAATTTTTGTTCGGAAACGCTTGAAATTGGCAGGTATTCTTAGTCCGAAACTATGTAATCGAAAGACGTTATCCATTTTTTGGTAAAGGCAGAAGATCTTTCAGAAAATACTGTCGAAATTGCCGTTTTGAACCGAGCCAAAAAGGAGAAAAACTCGTCGCTACGTGACACGAATCACTTATAATTAGATAAGTAATTTATTTATCAAAAACTGGAAAACTCATTTTGATTCCAAATCGCTTCAATAGTCAGTCCTGCCAATTTTATGCCTTTGTGTTTAAAAATGAGTCGGAAAATGTGTCAGAAAGTTTCACGTTGTTGAACAGGTCATTTAAAAACCACCTTAATCACTTGATGATTGCAGAAATGCAATGCAGTGTAACACCTTTTTTTTTTGTTCCTGTTTAAGGCTGTTCTCAAATCCAAAAGAGCTACTTTCTGACACATTTCTGAATTAATTTTTGTTCGAAAACGCTTGAAATTGGCAGGTGTTCTTAGTCAGAAACTATGTAATCGAAAGACGTTATCCATTTTTTGGTAAAGGCAGAAGATCTTTCAGAAAATACTGTCGAAGTTGCCGTTTTGAACCGAGCCAAAAAGGAGAAAAACTCGTCGCTACGTGACACGAATCACTTATAACTAGATAAGTAATTTATTTATCAAAAACTGGAAAACTCATTTTGATTCCAAATCGCTTCAATAGTCAGGCCTGCCAATTTTATGCCTTTGTGTTTAAAAATGAGTCGGGAAATGTGTCAGAAAGTTTCGCGTTGTTGAACAAGTCATTTAAAAACCACCTTAATCACTTGATGATTTCAGAAATGCAATGCAGAGTAACACCTCTTTTTTTTTTTTTGGTTCCTGTTTAAGGCTGTTCTCAAATACAAAAGAGCTACTTTCTGACACATTTCTGAATTAATTTTTGTTCGGAAACGCTTGAAATTGGCAGGTGTTCTTAGTCCGAAACTATGTAATCGAAAGACGTTATCCATTTTTTGGTAAAGGCAGAAGATCTTTCAGAAAATACTGTCGAAATTGCCGTTTTGAACCGAGCCAAAAAGGAGAAAAACTCGTCGCTACGTGACACGAATTACTTATAACTAGATAAGTAATTTATTTATCAAACACTGGAAAACTCATTTTGATTCCAAATCGCTTCAATAGTCAGGCCTGCCAATTTTATGCCTTTGTTTTTAAAAATTAGTCGGAAAATGTGTCATAAAGTTTCGCGTTGTTAAACAATTCATGTAAAAACCATCTTAATCACTTGATGATTTCAGAAATGCAATGCAGAGTAACACCTTTTTTTTCTTTTTTTTAGGTAGGGGAAGGGGGGGATCTTTTTCGAGCATTTCTCAGAGGCCAAAGTGGAATGAATCTTCTTAAAAGAATAAATACACTGAAGATTTTCTGATCTGCTGAAAATTCATATTGTAAAAAGCTACTGTAGATGAATTCTTATAAATTTGGAGGATGTATACTTATGCATGTCCTTTAACAATGGATGCAGGAAAAATTTATTGATGCATTAGCTTTTTAGATAAACAAAATATACAATCAAATATTGAAATCAGAAGCAGCAAGAAAACATAAAATGCAGTTAATATTAAAAAAAATATATTTCTTGTTATTTTACTTTTCAAAAGTAAATAGCTATATACATGATGTCATTCGTTCGCCGTCCTCAGATTTTGCCTTCCACTGTATTGCACATCATCCCTACAATGCTGAATTATTGACTATAAAAAATTCTACTTAGATAGCTTCCATTACAAAGAGTTAAAAGCTTTCCTATTGCAGCTGTTCGTGAAACACAATTCCGGAAACTTTTGGTATATTTTCAGCGATCATGACCTCCAGACCCCAAAACAACGCTCCGGTCAAAAGTTGATTTAAATATACAGAGTGTCCCAAAAGTCCTTGACACTTTTTAAAATTTAATAAAAGGTCAAGCAATTGGCGTACGAGAGTGCGGTTTGGACGAAAATGCTTCTTATGATCTGAAGTTTTGTTTAACCTTTTCCGGCGCGGAGTAAGTCTGATTTTAAAATGAGGAAATAATGCACTGACACCAGAATTTATAAAAAGAATTCATTATTTAATAAAAACTTGCTTATATTACCGTACTCAATAAAAGAGAAATTTTTATTAAATATTCTTGGTGCCGTTTGTCAGTTTTGGAATTAAAATTAGGTGTCCCTTTTTGAGGACACCGCCCGCTAAAGGGTTAAGCAAATAAAAAAATTAGTTCCAAAACTTTCTCATACATGGTGCCGCTTCTGGAAAGTTATCGAATAGGTAGAATGCCTTTATACATAACAGTGGCGAAAGGCGCACAATGCGTATGTACAGTTTTTGTCTAAACTATGGCAACCCATATTCCAGAGCGCAACAATACTCGCCCTGCCTGTTGAGTTCGATTAGACTAGTGAGGAGAGAAAGACGAGTATTGTTAACTTTTTATTCTGAAAACCAGATTTCTTTTTATTCTGAACCAGTTGATTTTGATGTGGCTGAGCATGTGTACAGGACATAGGTCTCGGCCAAATTCGAAGGCCAGTGTCATCGGCCATCTTGTTTCAAAATGGCTGCCACTTAAAGATTTCAAATTCAAAAAGATGTACAAAAAATTTAGAAATTTAAAAAAAAATTTCTCTTAAGTGATCGCTACTCGTAATAGAGGATTCCGGAGCAGTTTTCATTTCGCCTCTATTTTTAAAAATGGTTGCGATATAGCAGTTTGAAATTCTATGGCTGCTGGCACTTTGAAACAAGACAACATATTAAAAAGTAAGGGATTTCTTCATTAATGGTATTAATTTATGAATTTTAATAAACAGGTTTCTCGCAAATTTTCTTTCATTGTTGTAACCATTGTTCAAATTCTCATATGCTTAAAAATTCATAGTCATGTCCACCAGTGACAACTTCTCGCCAAGCTTGCTGATACTTGGCGAATTATCGACAAATTTGGCGAACAAAAATAGGTCTTGATAAATGAAGTCAACTGGGCGACATCTGACAATTTTATTGAAATTCTCATCCAAATTCAATATTGACGAAAACTGGAAATCTTCTGTCATGAAGTTTGATGCATTTTAGCTTCGTATGTTTTAGTAAAATTAGCTGAATTCTTAAAAAACAAGGAATAGGGAAGCTACATTTTCCTCCCGGTACAAGCCGAAAGGACTTCTTAAATCTCCTTTAAATGAAATTTAAAAAATAGAATGCGAAACTATTTTCCGTTTTGTGCCAGTTTTACTAAAGGTTTTCTAAACATAATTCAAGTTCCAGATTTCGCAACTCACCAAAAGCAACTGTAAACTAGCATACACAAAAAAAATGGATCACAACCGCTATTTCTGCACTAAATCGATGATAAATAATTTGTGAGATATAGGAATAACTTAAATAAAACAAGAAAAAACATGACGGTGCATACTTGTGCAGAAGAGACTATGCAAACTCCATCTTCCAGTTGGCAAGCAGACAACACGATCATCTGACAAAGATCTAAAACCTTCTGAACATTTCAACCATGCAGTTGAACCAACCAGTGAAGAATTAGCTATAAGGGCTCCGTTTGGAATTTGAGGCAAATTTCCACATTGTATCACTGAAAAGTATTAAATAAAACAATCTGTCAATTACTACATGTGTCATTACTTCCCACTGTTTCATTTTATGGTTATGACTAATTTCTAGACCCCTTTTTTCTTACTGTAACAGTTTTTTTTTTCTTTTTTTTAAGAGTATACTTATCTTAATAATTATAAAGTATGCTTTCTGTAAACGTGAGAGGTTCTGATTCAAAGCTCGTTGGATCGATCTTACCAGACTCAGGGATTTGTTAACAAGATTCTTCTTACAACTTTATTTCTTAACGCTTTATTTCTTAAGAGTTTTATTTTTTACTTTTTTCTTAATAAGACCCTAGGCAGTACCTTATACCCCGTTTAGGCCGGATGTTTAAGATATCTTAGATCTAAAGTTTTGAAGGTGGTACACATTGGAATTAGAGCCCCTATTCACACCTCAAAACTCATCTAAGATAATTGATTGAACGTTGAGTTATCACTGTGTCTGAGATCTGAACAAATGGAAAGTGTGCGCATTTGCATAACTTAAACCAGCATCAACTGCCAGTAAGTTAAAACGAAACTCACAGCCAATCAGAATGAGTGGTAGTGTGGCTGTATCTAGCCATAGAAAGTTTGAACTTCGAACTCACTGAGAGAGTTTGTTGGAAATTTCTGAGTGAATTCGGCGGTCTTTTAATGTGTTTGGTGGTTCGAACGGGGTATTATCAGTTTTAACGGTGGTGTTATCAGTTTTACAATTAACCGACTCTAGGAAGTTGCATGGGGTCCTAGGGTTGCCTAATGGTAAAACCGGCACCGGTATTCATCATGAACTAATTTCATCAACTTTGTGCAATTTGGTGAATTTAACACCAAGATCAATCATCAACACGAAACTACCACATAACGGCCTTCTCTTTTTAGAGGATAATGTCAAAATTAATTAAATAAATGCAAATACATAAATAATTATGAATATTAAGTTTATTGTATTTTTTTATTTTAACATAGAGTTACAACAATTTTAGAATAAAAAAAGCATAGGACAACAGCGCTCCCAGTTGGAAATAAAAAAATAGATTAACATATATTTGAATAAAGTATTTCAGATATAAAATTTCATGCATTTCTTCCCGGTAGAAACTAAGATACAACTATAATGTTCATCGTAAAAAGTATAGCATAGCAGTGGCCGTCTGTTGAGCGATCAAAATAAAAATTAAAACAGCTCATTTTTTTTATAACAGGCCTATAGATTAAGTTTATTTATTAATATGTTTAGTGCATTATTAATATAGAAGTTAGTGCATTTCTTCGAAATTAGCATGGAGCTACAGTGATTACTTTTAAAATAAACAGGGAAGCAAATCATGCGTCACGCATTAGATTTTGAAACCCTTAACACTTCCAGAATAGCTATTGTAACGGAACTTAACCATTTTAAAAGGTGAAAGAAGATATCTAAGTAAACAACTTAGAAAATGCGTAACACATTTGAAAACCAGATTTCAGCAATTACCGGCCATAGCCGGTAAGGTACTCGAACTCTTTTGTGCACTACTATACATAATCTCTAGAACTTTATATACACTACATGGTATTAAAATTTAGCTTAGTTACAAACTGCATAATACAGTCGAAAATTCACCTTTAACAATTTCTACCAACAGACGAAAATGAGCGTGAATAATTTTGTACTGACTTGTATATAATCTATACAGATTTTTATACACGCTTCATATTAGACTAAAAATACAATTCAGAAAAAAAAAACGCATAACACAACTGAAAGCGTACTTTCAGAAATTACCATCCACAAACGGCATTGTATCCAGTTATTTGCATAACTCTGTATATGAATTTATTTATATTCTCGTATTTATATACCTCATCTCTTAATATACTAAATATACTTCAGCTATCAAATGCATACATCAATTAACCGCTTGCCTGTGATGCCCGGATTCAGTTCGGGCAACGCAAATGTGCCAATTTTGAAATACCCGACCTGAGTTCGGACAAGAGAAAAATTGGTGTATCACTCCTTGCCTGTGATGTCCGAACTCAGTTCGGGCAATGCAAATGCGGTACTTTTTGAATGCCCGACCTGAGTTCGGGCAAGAGAAAAATCCGTGTTTCGATTCCATGAAGCCCGAACTCAGTTCGTCGCATTCATAATATGTACTTTACCATTTTCCCAATAGATGGCGATGCTTTCCCATGAAAAGTTTGGCAGTTTCGCGCCATTTGTCGAATTTTTGTAATTTTGCAGTTCTTTCCAAATTTTATTGAAACCACATTTTGTTTTTTAAAAAAAATAATCTATTTCTAACATTTTGATGATAATAACGAACGAAATTAAGGATGATTTTTTTCCCCATTTTCGACACTTTTTCTCTAATTATTCCACAGGCAAGGGGTTAAAAGACACCCTTAAGCAATCCACGCTCATACATAGTAATGCTTATGCATTATTTTGTGTAAGCTCTGTATATGATCTATAGAATTTATACACCACGTAGTAAGCAACAATTTAGTTAAACTTAAAACGCATACCACAACTGAAAACGCACTTCCAGCATTTATCGTTCATAGACAATACTGTAACCAAAAACATTTGTCTGCCCTTATAAATGAACGATAACTATTATGCACGTCATATTCTACAGTAATTATCTTATAGCACACCTCAATAATGTGTATATATTTCATTATGTTTGAAATAATGTAACATCATTAAAATACACTGCAAACATTTTCCTCTGCAGTACATTATGTAACCGAATTATTTTGTATGACTCTGTAGATGAATAATAAATGGTTTGCACTTCATATTTTACAGAAAGCATGCTTTAGTGCACCTATAAAATGCATATCAATTTTGTTATGGTGGAAATAATATAACATCGTTAGAATACATCGCAAACAATTTTTACCCATAAGACCATAATTTAACGGGTTTCTTTTGAGTGTTCCTGTAAACAAACTATAAATGCTACACATTCCATTTTCAATAGAGAATATGCCATAGTAAACTTCAATAACATATATGAATTGCATAGCAATCTGAATATATTTACGAGAGTTAGAGTACGGACATACGGCAGACGGCAGACAGACTAATCAAAGTCATAAACACTTTTTAACTATTTTGGAAAGTGCCAAATAGCAAAGTGTTACACACTAAACTTCCTATTCTGTCCCACAATTCAAAAATTCTGATGCTTAATACCACGAACATCGTGAAAAGCATAGCACAAAAGCGCCCTTTGCTGGATGATATGATATACACCAAAATCTAATCAGCATCTATTTATTCTAAAGTCCAACTAAATATGAAGTTTCATGGAATTCCGTTCATTAGTTCTCGAGTTATAGCACTCACAAAATTTGTGTAACGCACCTGCAGATATACATACACGAGAGAGTGAGAGAGATATTGGTCTAAAAATGGTTAAATGATACTCGGGACATCCGAAAAACGTGAAAATCCATCCAAAACTGGGTCGAAATTGTTCACAAAATCATTTCTTTCTTTTTATGAAAATACAGAAGACAATAATAAATGCTGATGTGGCCTGTATAGTTAATGCCAGTATATTAACGAAAGAAAACTGCAAATACAATTCATTTCTTTACATATTTTTCAGTTTAATGGTCTGAGGAATGATGAGAAAACGTTTTTTAGCTCACAGGCTATCAAAGCCTGAGAGCTTATGTGCCCGCCCGTTCTGTATGTATGTATGTACGTATGTACGTACGTAACGCGATAACTCTTGACAGAAATAACCGTTTTGCGTCCAATTTTGTTTATAGGTTCCTTGTGATAAGGCGCTTCCCTGATTAGTTTTGGGGATTGATTGTTTAACTATAAAGGGGGGAACGGGGGGGGCTAACCCCCCTTAAATAAGATAAATGGTTTTTTCATGCAGAATTGTCCAATTTTCTTCAAATTTTGTATATAGGTTCATTGTGATAAGGTTCTTTCCTGATTAGTTTTGGGGGTTCATAGGTTAAGTATAAAGGGGGGGAATCCTCCCCCTTAATTTAGATAAATGAATTTTTCATGCAGAGTTATCCGATTTTCTTCCAATTTTGTTTATAGGTTCCTTGTGATAAGGCGCTTCCCTAATTAGTTTTGGGGATTGATTGGTTAACTATAAAGGGGGGGGGGAACGGGGGGCTAACCCCCCTTAATTTGGATAAATGGTTTTTTCATGCAGAATTATCCAATTTTCTTCAAATTTTGTATATAGGTTCATTGTGATAAGGTTCTTTCCTGATTAGTTTTGGGGGTTCATAGGTTAAGTATAAAGGGGGTAACGGGGGGGTTAATCCTCCCCCCTTATTTTAGATAAATTATTTTTTTCATGCAGAGTTATCCGATTTTCTTCAAATTTTGTATATAGGTTCATTGTGATAAGGTTCTTTCCTGATTAGTTTTGGGGGTTCATAGGTTAAGTATAAAGGGGGTAACGTGGGCTACCCCCCCCCTTAATTTTGATAAATGGGTTTTTCATGCAGAATTATCCAATTTACTCCAAATTTTGTATATAGGCTCATTGTGGTAAGGCACTTCCCTGATTAGTTTTGGGGTTCACTGGTAAAGTATAAAGGGGGGAACGGGGGGGACCAACCCCCCCTTGATATAGATAAATGGGTTTTTTAAGCAGAATTATCCGATTTTCTTCAAATTTTATATATATGTTCATTGTGATAAGGCGCTTCTCTGATTAGTTTTGGGGGTTCTTTGGTTAAGTTTAAAGGGGGGACGGGGGCTAACCCCCCCTTAATTTAGATAAATGGATTTTTCATGCAGAATTATCCAATTTTTTCAAATTTTGTATATACGTTCATTGTGGTAAGGAGCTTCTCTGATTAGTTTTATGGGTTCATTGGTTAATTATAAGAAGCAGAAACGGGGGATGGTTCCCCCCTCTTAATATATTGTCGATTTCTTCATTTTTCGAGGGTTTATTTCAAATTCTTTGAAATAAGAATATAATTTACAGTTAGTGTGAATAGCCTGTGAGCTCAATGCCGTCAGTTTAACTGGGCAGTTTTCCTTTTTATTAAATTACACTGTCCAAAAATTAAGGGTCTGTGACCGGACGCTTTCGCTTTTTACACGGTTTGTCGAATACCTACTGAAAATTTGACAAATTGTTCTTGAAATCCGAGGATGTAAAGTAAAGCACATGTTTGACTTCAAGAACAGTAGAAACAGTATATTGCAATTAAAATATTAATATATTTGATGAGATATAAGAATTTGTATCAAATAATTTATAACTGCGCATGCGCGAAATATACCAAAGATTTTTTTTCTGCATGATTTAGTAGTCAATTCTATAGAGTAACGTATATAAAAAGACCAGTCAAATATCGTGAAAACTCAGAAAATTACCAGCAGTACAGTGAGCTAGCTAATTGACAAATTTGGGGGGGGGGGGGAAATCCCATATAATCCAATGGGAAGCATCCGGTCACGTCACTGCCCCTTAATTTTTGGACAACAGTGTACAATTTACGAGGCGGACTAACTATTAGTTTCTATTGCCCCTCTCTTTTGTTTTATAGTGTACACATTCAAGTACAGTTTTAATAGGAAAAAAAAATATTAAAACAAATACCATTAGTTTGCTTCCAACTTTCTATATGTGGATGACTTCTGGTACTACTTGTGATTTCTGTAGATCGCAGTTCACATATAGGTGGTGGATAGTCCCATGTTTGCCATGCTTCACATCTGATAATAGGTTTACCAGATAAATAAAATCCTTCTCTGCACCTGTAACTTGCAGTCCCATTGTAAGAAATTTTTCCTTTGTTTTCCATGTAATCAACACTTCCATTTTCTATGTCTTCTGGAACGTGGCAATATATTTCTGGATAAATGAATAATATTATTGGTAAAAGTTTTGAAAGATGAGGGATGAAATTTAGATAATATATTATTAAAAAATTTTTATGTCAAACTTCTAAACAGTTGAACTGTATGCGTAATCCGTAAATTTACGCTTTCATTAATATTTTTATTCTTATTCTTATTATTTAAAGGGAAAAAAGTTGATTTTTAAAATTTCTAGCAGCGGATAGCAAACGGGTTCTATAGTATATATTTTTTTTTATATAATAAACGCTGGAAAAGAAATTCTGTGTGAACTGTGTTACACATGTACACAGGGTGTTCCATAGGCGTAACTTGGGCTCTAAAACTGGGGGGGGGGGGGGCAAAAGTCTCCAAGCCCTTTTGTAAAAATTTATACCCCCCCCCCCCTTCATCCCATCACCGCGTACACACTAGAGACGAGATGGGCTCAGCTCGAGCCCAGCCCAGGCCCGGGCCCGGGCGGGCTCGGTCTCATTCTTTCTGAAACTAACAATTTTATTTATTCTCACATAGAAAAAATAAAAATAACTTTTTTCCCCTAAAAAATTACGTATTCCATTTTAAGTCATTTTAATGCTATTTTGATCAGAATGAATAATAGGGGAAGCAGAAATCATATTTTCCTTTTCCAGCTTTAGAATGCTACTTTAAGAGAAAATTTGCAATATTTGTAGATTTATGTGCGGCATTGACGTGACGACTGAGTCATATGGCGCCAATGGAAAAAGGCGCGAATAATTTCGATTTTCGTTTGTAAAGGTACGATATTAGGTAGCTTTCAATACAAAAAAGTATAAAGCTACCTATTGCAGCCGTTCGGAGGAAAGCAGTTCCGGAAAATTTCGGTATATTTTCACCGATCATGACCCCCAGACCCCAAAACCACCCTCCGTCCAAATGTTGATTTATATATATAGATATATCCATATATATATATATATATATCTGACCTATGTCATACGATAACGCCCGTAATTATGAATCGATTTTGATGAAACTAATTGTGTGTATTAAGGTCACTAATGTCTCGACCGAGTTCGTTGGCCAGCTTGGTCCGCCATCTTGTTTCAAGATGGCGGCCATTTAAAGATGTAAAATAACTTAAAATCTAAAATAGATATACAAAAAATTTAAAAATTCAAATTTATTTTTTAATTACGTGTTAGGCCTTGATACAAGGATTCCAGAGCTTTTTTTGGTTTACCTGTATCTTAAAAAATGGCTGAGATAGAGCAGTTTGAAATTCTAGTGTGGCTGACATTTTGAAACAAAACAACTCAAACAGCGATTACTCGCAAATTATTTTCTTTCATTGTTGTAATAATTTTCCCAATCATACGCATAAAACTATATATTCATATCCGTTAACGCCAAAATTGGCGACATTGGCGACAAAATTGGCAAAATTGGGCGACATTTGGCGAAATATCGGCAAAATTGGCGATCAAAATAAGTTTTCATAAATGAAGCCAATTTGGCTATTGCTCAATAATTTGGCGAATTTTTTATTCAAATTCAGTATTAACGAATCTTTTGTAAACGTTTCTTTGCATTTCAGCTTGCTGTTTTCGTGTAACATTAGCTAAAATTTTAAAACGAAGATATAGGAAAGCTACCTTTTCCTCCCGGTACAGGCCGGAAGGACTTTTTTTTTAATTGGAACGTTTATTTATTTTTAGGTATCTAAAGCGAAGTGAATACTTTCTTTTGTTTGTAGTTAATCAGCACTAGCTTAAGTTTTGGAAATTTGTAGTCTTCTATTGTGTGCGAGTCATAATGGCTCTTCATATGAAAATAACGTTAGAGATTCTTTTTTTCATCATGAACTCTGCTCAAGTTAAAGCTCTGCTCTGAACACTTACGAAGTCACTCACATTCGTAAGTCATAATAATTGTCATGTATTGTTCTTCCGATAAGAAAGAAATCGAAAAGTGTTTCCACTTTGTCTATAAAAGCATAGGATCTTTCAGATAACGGTGCCAAATTTTAAATTTAAGCTGATTTTTAGGAACACGAAATATTGTTTTAATTAAGGAATCAATTATAATTTACAAAATACACCTATTATAGGAAAAAGAAAAACTGCGTAGGAATAGTAATTTCTGCAAATTTCATTAATTTATTCATAAAACGGACTACATTAATGGGTCCATCAGGTTTGCTTGTTGGGTGAGAAAGTTATGAGAATCTTTTAAGGAAGTATATTTTTATTTCATACTAAACTTCTTTTTTGAAAAGATTAAATGTAAATTACCATAAAATTTAATTATGTGGTGCAGATTAACAGTTATTTTCATGTAAGAAGTTTTTTAAATATGAGATATTACTTTAAAAAAAAATTAATATTATGCATTTTTTTTTTCGATATCGGGCTCGGGCTCTGATGACACAAAATGTTGCGGACTCCGAAAAGAGAGCCCGAATTCATCTCTAGTACACACACACTTAAATCAAATACTTAAAAATTTTAATATTTAAACAAAATTTTAAATGTTTAAAATAAATTAAATGAATTAAAATAGTAAAATTTAAATTTAAATGCGGGAAAAAAATTTCCCGCAAAAAACGAAAAAATACTAAGTTATACATTTTATGTTTTTAAAGGAATATTTTAAAATATTGAATGTACGACCGTTATATCTCTTATGTCTGATGCAATGTTCAATTAGGAAATAGTTCAAACAAATTTAATAAAAATTTTCCAAAGCCTTGGGCTTTCAAAGATTTTTTAAAATGACGAGGTTGAGATAAATGTGCTCAAAACCTTTATTCAGTGTCGCAACAACTGATGGAAATTTATAATGAAAACACTAGCTAGTGTTCTGATTGGAATGACTCAGAAATTTTGCTGTGCGGCATTTTAAGGTACATGGAAGAATGTTAGATTAAGAATTTAAAAATTAATATTGTCCTTAAATTTCGATCTCTACCTCTTCACAACGTTTCAAGTAAAGAAAAACCAGAATGAAAGCAGGTGTACCAGTTATAGGTTAGGAATTATTTTCCAGCACTATTTGAATACTGTTAAAAAAGTTCATTATTTTATACAATGAAATGAGATATCTAAATAAACAATTTAAAATATATAGAATGCAGTTAAATATCCATTTCCAAGTATTACTCTCCATGGCAGATAATGAATGCGGATTCTTCTGTGCAACGTTGTATATGATCTATAGAGCTTTAAACACACTACATAGTGAAACTAAAACTTATATCACTGGAAAACGCATAAAACAACTAAAAAGGTTTTTCTAATGAATTACTATTTATAGATGAACATGTATCAATATCCTTTTGTGCAACCATATATTACATGAATAATACAATAAAATTTGACTTGATTAATGTTAACACAAATGCACAAGCAACAATTAACATCCATAGGCGCCAATATATCTAATTTCTTTTGCTCTGCCATATGGATTTATTTATATTCTATAAGTACCTTTGAATAATAAAAGGTAATTAAACTGGAAAATGCTTAACACAGTTAAAAACATACGTTAGGAATTCACGTCCATAAACTGAAATACTCCTCCATTTTATTCGTGCAGCTCTGCATACGATATTTAGAATTTATACTCACAACGTAATGAACTAAAATTTAGTTAATTTTAAAAATGCACCACAGCGGAAAACGCTCTTCTAGCAATTATGGTTCATAGTCAGTCCTATATACTAAGTACATTACATGCTAGTTACTTCACACTCCATAGAAAGAATGTTGTAGACCGCCTGTGGCACATATAAATTTCATCATAATATCACTAACTAAAATGCACCGCAAACGATTTCCCCCCTATAGACCATAATGTAACGAAAAACTTTTTTTGTGTCACTATAAATTAGCTATAACAGCTATTATCCTTCATCTTCAATAGAGAATACGTTGTAGTAAGCCTCGATAGCATATATCTACGTTAGAGGTTTGCACAGGCTCGGGTTTTGAGACTCGGTCTGGGCCGAACCTGATCTCGACTCTTTCCAGGCCGGACCCACAGGCCTTACTCTTTTCTGCAAATTCGGGCCAATCCAGGACAGACTTACTTTTCCTGGGCCAAGCCGGGTCTAGAAATAATTCTTCCAAGAAGACAACACGGCCCGAAATTTTTAGGCCCTATCCCGACCCGACCCGACCCGACCCAGCCTGTATGAAAATCATAGGCCCGCATGGCCCTTGCAAAAATCAGTAAAATGAGGTCAGGCCGAACATTTTTGCAAAAAATGCATATATTTTTAAATCGCCCTTATGCTACAATCCCCCTTTAAATCGCTCTTATGCTACAAAATTATTTTTAACGATATACATAATATAATACATACATTTAAAGGAAAAAAAAAAAAGAAGAAGAAGATAATAATAAGGTACAGTGAAACTTCTGAAAAGGAAACTGTCTATGACGGAATCTTGTCTTAAACGGGAAAATGTGTTGATGCGTGCAAAATGAATATCCGTGCGAAAAGAATATAATACTTTTATAACAGACCTGCTAAGAATGGAACCTGTCTATAACGGATATTTCTTCACTCCGATGCGATTATATCTTAGAAGATGCATAGCATTTTTCAGATTTTTAAGTCTCCAATCCATGAAATCTGGATTAACGATAATTAATGATAACTCAGATAATTTACATACAAATAGAGATTCATTAAAAAATCAATATGGTTTACATGGGGACAAGCAGAAAGAAAACTAAGGGAGGGTCAGTATTTTGTTACGGATGTGCCTGTACTTCGCAGTTCAGGGCGCTTTTTTAAAAATGAAGAATATAAACATGAAAAAAAAAAGATAAAATAATTTTTTTTTTCAGAACTCCTCGTACAAGACAATTTTTAAACATATCAGCGTAAAGACCTATACAGAACAATTAAGAAGACTTGATCCCTTTAGGGGCTCCAGAGGGTTCCAGGGAGCTTGACCGCCTGGAGCCCCTGTTTCAGATAAATTTGAAACACATGAACGCAAAAGAAAAACATAATGAAAATTAGTCTTCCACTAGGATTCTGGATGCAGAGCCCCATGCCGAAAGATTTATTAATCACTTATGAACAATAAATTTTACTTTTTTTTTTTTTTTTTTCAAATCATCAGAGGTAAAGGAAATTTAATTATCCTGCTACCCCACCCTTTCCGCTGGTACATATAGTAGTTTACATTTTATTTTTATATTATTTTTTATTTTTTTGTAGATGATTTCAAAATATTAAAATCTTAAACTCTACAAAGATGAAGTAAATTAACACGTGTCCCAATAATTTATTAAACCAAATTAAATGTAAATATAACACAATAATACTGTTATTCAAAAGTTTATTTAAAGAAATATAGAATATCACAAATTTTTAACTTCTATTTTTACTGTATAGCCACTGTCTGACATCTTACACGACCCAGGAACAATGAAGTCTAAACCCGGCCCATGTCTTCAGACAAAACTAAAACTCGGACCCGGCCTGGCTTTTGGCTCAGGTCCATAATGAAATAAGTCGCTGGTTTTAGGTCAGGCTCAGTCCCCTGTATACCTCTAAATTCTCTCCCCGAGGTCATGTTGGGCTCGCATTTTGTTTATTTATTTTTGTAAAAATTATAGTGATGTTGTACATTTGTTTAGCGAAATCTTTTGAAATTTAATTTGGTTTAATAAATTAGAGAGATATTTTTATAAATCTATCTTTTAGGTAGAAAATTACATTACAAAAAGCTATTGTAAATACTATTGCAAGCCGTTCGGAGGAAAGCAATTCCAAAAAAATTTGGTATATTTTCACCAATCATGACCACCAGACCCCAAAACCACCCTCAGTTCAAATGTTGATTTATGTTGATCTGACATTTGTCATGCTGTAACTCTCTTACTTATGAACCGATATGGATGTGACTGAGTATGTGTATAGGACATACAAAGTTCTCGACCGAGTTCGTTGGCCAGCTGCATCAGCCATCTTGTTTCAAAATGGCGGCCAGTTACAATTTTAAAAATTTAAAAAGATATACAAAGAAATTATAAATTGAAAAAATACTAAATTTCCGTTAAGTGTTAGAACGTGATACAAGGATTATGGAACATTTTTTGTTTTGGCTATATCGTAAAAAATGGCTGAGATATAGCAGTTTGAAATTGTAGGGTGACTGAGATTTTGAAACAATCTGATATTTGTTATGCTGTAACTCTCGTATTTATGAACCGATATGAATGTGAAGGAACATGTGTACAGAACATACGAAGGTCTCGATCGAGTTCGTTGGCCAGCTTCATGAGCCATCTTATTTCAAAATGACAGCCAGTTAATTTTTTAATTTTTTTTTTAAATTCAAAAATATGTATAAAAGATTATAAAAGTAAAAAGTTGTTCGGTTAAGTGTTAGATCGTGATATAAGGACTCTGGAACATTTTTTGTTTTGGCTTTATCTTAAAAAATAGCTAAGATATGGCAGTTTGAAATTCTAGAATGGCTGACATTTTGAAACAATCTGATTTTTGTTATACTGTAACTCTCATTCTGAAATTCGCATTCAAATTCAGTATTAAAGAACACCGGGATTGAATCTTCTATAATCGGGTTTTAAGCATTTTAGCTTCGGGTGTTCGAATAAATTGAGTTGAATTTTTAAAAACTTAGTCTATAAAAGCTACCTTTCCCTCCCGGTACAGACCGGAAGGACTTTGAAATTATGATTTTCTTTTATAATCTTTTTCTTTCATTTTAAACTATGTTGATTTTTCTTGCTGAATCTTCATTTGAATGCCATTGTCTAAGTCATTTTTCTTTAATCAGTGTTTATGTACGTAATTGTCTAAGTGGTCATTATTATTGTTGATATTTTGTATTCCATGCATTTCGAGCATAATCTGAAAATAAAATGTTTGCATGAGTAAACGTGCTTTTTGAATCTTGCTTCAAAAACATCGGCATGTTTTCAAGAAATTCAGTCGTATAAGTACTATAATGCACAAGGTAGGTGAGTCGTGGTCATAGTTAAGCTTTGAGGATTTTTTATAATTTTCTGGTTGGGTGTGTGTGGCTGAATTTTTGCTTGTAAAATTTTACACTTATCTTTAACACATATCAAGTGTACTTTTCTTAATAAAATTTAATTACTTTTATAGTACAATTTAAAAATTGTAGCTTGTGGGCCACCTTTGACGCCATAGTGTTTCAAAGGTGGCCCATGTATTAAAATCACTCTTAAAATGTGAAAAAATACTCGGCAAACTATTTTGCATATTAATATACTCTGATGATCCTTTCTTTCTTTTGATATCTTTCGAGTTTTTCTTCTAAATCTCCTTATCTTATGATACGAAAAGACCTTAAAGCACTTTTTGTGCACGGTAGTTCACGGATTTTCGTCTGGGAGTTACCGACTTCCTTTGAGTGATCACTGAGGTTAAAATTAAATGGTAATACGTTTTTTGTTTTTAGATATTTATGTAGAAATTTCGAAAATCGCCCTTACTACACTGATTTTCACATTCGTTTTCTAAGGTGGCCACCTTGGGAACAGTGTATGGTCGCCATTTGCACTATGTAAAAGTATTAATCTGATAAATTTCTTAGAATTGAAATAAATATGGTTAAAGAAAAAGAAATAAGCTTTCAGAAAACGTACCATAAGTGAAAGTTATGACAGTTATGTAACTGATTTTTAATATAAAATCATTGTTGAATGTTGAAGTTTGTATTCAAACTTTTTTTTTTCTTTTTCCCCTTAATGAATGACATCTTCAGTTATAAGCGATTATTGTCTCAGTATGGCAGTTTTTTCCCTTTCATGCTGTATCGCAACCCGAAATTCAGTTCAAAACGCCCACTTTGATAGAATTTTCTGAAAAATATTTTGCCTTTTATAGAAAATTTGAAAAACAGTTAGATTACATAGTTTCTTAATAAGAGCACCTGTCAATGGGATACGTTTCTAAACAAAAAATAATGAAAAAATCCCTTCGAAAGAAGTCAGTATGGATTTGAGGACAGTTTCAATAAAAACCATGCTCCTAAAAGTATACATATGTATTCGTTTTAATGTATATAAATTATTATAAATATATTTTATAAATGTATTATAAATATATTTTCTACAAATTGGGAGAGTTTTTTTCATTATTATCATTTTCCCTTAATTTGCACTTGATAATTATAACTGTTTTAATTATTCCTTGTTTTTTATATGGATACTCATTTATTTATTTTTTTAAAAGTTAACATACTTGAGAAATTTAAAAGGGGTTGAAAGAACTTGTATGTTGTACTTTAATCATTGGTGAGATTTCAGAACTTTGTAAAATTAGTAACATTTAGTTGATAATTTTATAGGATTTAAGTCCCATTCGTACTGGTTTCAGATTAATCCAGATAATTTATCAATACAAAAATTTAAATCACACTGATTTTAATTTGTTTATTTTAATTGAAATGTTTTTAATTTTACACATTTTCAAAGTGCATTAACCTTAAAGACCCAAATGAAAATATTCAATTTTTAAAATTGTTTTTATTTTGAAAATATTAACTAGAATTTTTTATAAAATTTATAGTATTTTGATGAAAGAATGAAGAAAAAAATTTCAAGTTTCCGGTACTTCAATCTCGATTTCACTAAAGATTATTTCTTTTTTACCGTATTCTTCAATTGTTCATAAGATAAAATACGAAATATATTTATAAATATGTTTTTAGGTTTATGAATTTGGAAATGTCACAAAAATGAGCGAATACTAAAACTTTATTAGACCGCATATTTTTTCTATTCCTTTGAATCTAACTGCTCGATGACTGCCTCATTGCAACTTTTCTGCTCAGTACATAAAAAACTTATTAAACAAGGAATCGTTCAATAAACAGAACTTGTTCCTCATATTTCTGTTACGATGAATCTCCCCAGTGAAATCATGTAAAGTTCTATGAGCACCGTTAATTACCAATCTATGATTGGCACCTTGTAATAGGGGACGATAGAGCTGGGAGGGTCAAAGAGTTGTATTCATATTATTCCAAAAGGTTACTTTATCCTAAAGAAAATGACAATGGTTACAGTTGACACAGTATCCCATCGTATCCCACACGTGCATATAAACAACTCAATAATGGAAAAGAGAAAATAAGATTAACTTTTCTGAAAAAAAAAGAGCAGGGAAAATATTTTTACTTGAACTTTGACTACGGCATTAAAAATTTTGTTAAGAAGAAAGATAGACATTACTGCTATGAACGTAAAAAACATAAATTCTGGGCATTTTGATTTATCCCCTATTTATTCTAGTTCGCCTTCAAGATAGCATATAAATGGTTAAATTAAAAAAAAAATGAAATACATAAAACTAGGCTGTAACCATAAAACAATGCAAAAAACTGGAGGGGCAAAAGGTAAGGCTTGCCCCTGCTCCTGAAAAACTAGGGGGGCACATGCCCCCCCTTGCCCCCGCCAGATTACGCCCATGGGGTGTTCGGAGGTCTGAAAGCTGAAAATATACTTATTTAATCAGCTACTAGTGCAGTCACACCTATACAAGGTGTCCCCTCTTCTCATTGTCCAATAGCTAATCCCTAAATCAATAGTTTTTGACGCATACTTTCAATTGCAAAATTGTTTCAAATGTTGTTCTCTACATTAAAAGCCACTGCGCCAAACTAGTTATTTTTGTAAAAGTTACGAAATTAAAAATTTTATACGATCCCTTGTTCCTATAAGTAATTCTGGATGTTAAATAAAAGAAAAATTCCAGTGTTGTTTACTGGTAACTATGATTAATATTTAATAAACTGATAAGATTTGCAATTTCAATAAAAATATTTGAAATATTGCTTGTCGGCGTGTTAACTCTCAGCATGGCTGTACATGGCCTAGTGCGTGGTAAATGGAACCACTGATAACGGGATTCTTTTCCTTTAAAACCTACGTATAATATATGCACCTTTTTTTCATTCTTAGAGACGGATGATAAGTTTCAGTGGAACACTGATTTAAGTTTAACTATTTAGGGTTAAAAAAAATTTAATTTTATGTATTTACATTTTTTTTAGAACAAATGTTTGAGAAACTTATTTAATCCTGAAAAGTAACACATGTAAGTGATATAACTTAATGAAAATTAAATAAGTTAGAAATGTAAAGTTTATAACCAAAAAATAAACTGTAAAATTCTGGGGAATATTTTCACATAACAAAACGATATCTTCATAAGCACACACTTCAGAAACATTCATTACAGTCATTTCAAATAAACCAGAAGTAAAATCAAATAAAATTTTGAGTCCCTCAAATTTGCGCTCAAAAGCAAAGAAAAAAAATTATCCCTTTTTGGATTTTAGATTTTCAGATTTATGGCAAATAGGTACCTTCGCATATAGGCGATTTAGGTGACCATCTCCCACCTGTCTGGCAAGTTACATTAAGAGAGCCCCATCGTTTATATCCCTCATCACATCGAAAACTATACACCTCTTCAGTCGAAGTACCACTTGCTGTACTCTTATGCCCATTGCCGTATAGAGGAATATCCGGAGACAAGCATTTAGAACCTGGAAATAGATTATAAAAACAATTTAAGCATTTCATACTTCTAAAATGTGTTTAATTTGAAAGAATAAATTATATGGATTGAAGGATTTAAAATATAGGGTCATTCCCCACAAAATTTCGACATTTTTTTTCTTTGGTCGCCGCATCATTATTGATTTTTCCCATACTTAGTATGTAGAAAACTATATAGAAAATAAGTTAAAATTCATTTTCAAAAAATTTCTGTCTTGAAAATCTTTTTTAAGTAGAGCAGGTCTAAAACTGCAATTTTACATATTTTAACAAAATTTAAAGGTTTATAATATCTTGCATGTTGTTTCAACTGTTACAGATAAACAAAAAACTTAAAGATTGCACACACTTTTTTCTATTACATCGCGTATGTGTGAAGGATTTATCTGTATTTAAAAAAAAAAAAATTAGTACTTTAAAATGTACCAAAATATTAGGCAAAATGCCAGTTTTTTTTAAAAATTAAATCTAACCGCTACCTTCGGAGGTAGCGGACGGAGTCGATTGCCTGTTCCCTTTTGGGTCCAACTGACCCACCCGTAAAGACGTACTGACAGTAGTGGTACTAAATTAATTTTCCTAAGACCAGTTTCCTTGATTTGACATTCAAATAATTTAAACATCAAGCAGGTGTGTTGAATAACAGTAATAATATATTTTTTTCAGCCATTCATATAAATAATTTCTTCATTTTCAAATACATGATTAAGCTTTGTATCTACTAAGTTACATCTAGAAAGAATTTATCAACAATTTATGAAAAAAATATTTTAATTTTCAAATGTTACATAAGAAAAAAAAATCAGTTTCGAAAGAATATGAAATGTTATTTTTAATGAATATGAAATGTTATTTTTAATGAATATGAAATGTTATTTTTAATGAATATGAAATGTTGCATACACCTAGAGAAAATTAAAATTTGAATGCATCAAAAAAATATTTTACTTATAAAATAACAAATTTTGTCTTTGTCTTTGTCCTACATGAAAATATTTACTTTAACTAGTTTGCTAAGAATTATCCAACCCTAGATCTTAATAATGCCAGAATTATATGCCCTCTAAAGAATTATTATGAACTAACAATCCGTGAATCCATAGAAATAATAAACAAGAATGAAAAACGTGCAATGACGTATTATCTTATAATATTCCAAATATATGGCTTGGTTTAATCAAAAAGCAATAAAGTGTAATAAATTTCCCCTTCTTCTTCCCCCACCTCTTTCCTGTTTAATGGTATCGACCATTAGAACCCGGATGAATGTTTTTCGACTCTTCCTGTTTTTCTCAGTTTTAAAGCCATTTATGAGTAAGATCCAGACAAGCGACGTTAAATAACATCGTTTTAAATCATGAATCCTGATGAAGCTGGGTGCGTAGCCGAAAGTACAAGATGATTTTAATGTAAATGTTGAACATCTATTAAAATATTTTAGTCATCATTTAGGTAATTGATCACATTATTTGTGTGTGTTTATACTACAAAACAATATTTAAAATAACTGTATTAAATTTTATATAACCAGCTAGATACGTCTTGAAATAGAGAATAGAAATATATTTAATATAAAATTTAACTTGAATCCAAATTTTGTTGCAAGAAGTATGTAAAAAATTCACAATAGTATATTAATCTTTCAGGAATATTGAACCAATTCCATAGTCACATTTGTGGTAATAAATCAAAATTTAATTGTAATAATTAAGTTAAGTTTTTAAATTGTAATAATTAGTTATAATAATTAGTTGTAAAGCGAGAAAAGAGCCAAACAGCGATAAACGGGCCATACTACCCCCCTTTCCCACTATGAATTCTGGGATTGATCCTCCACAGGCTCAAACATAGTGGCAACTTTCAGGTAGAAAGCAGCCTATGTTACGGTATTGACGTTATCCTTCCAGTTATAGGTTCCTACTTCCATGGTCACATACGACAAGTAGCAATGACATTCAGCTAGGGTTGCCGGAAAACTCTACGGGTGGGAGGGGGGGGGGAGATGCCACCTTTTTCCCCGCCAAAAATGTAAATATAATGTTGTAATTTTTCAAAATCAAATTCGTAGGTTCTTGAAGGAACTTTTAAACATTTTTGAATATTTTGTACTTATTATTGACTAATTTATATTTTAAAGAACGTTATTCAAAAAAACTTCTATGTTAATTGTCCGATAAGTGGTTTCGAAAATTGCATTTTCAGAAAGTTATGCTGCTGTAAAATAAAATTATGGATTTAACAGAACAATTTTACCGATTCTCAAATTTCGTAATATAGGGCTTTAAAACGCACCAGGTCTCAATCCTAGGTGCGAGTTGCAACAAAAATGGTTCCCTTCTTAGTGTGAAACGACATTTTACTTATACCAATAACTAGAATAAAAGTTCTAAAAAGCAGAATCATCTGTCCGACTACCGAGATAAATACGTCACTAATACCGTCCTAAAGTTTATAATATTTTAAATGAAATTTGCCTCCAAAACAGCGATGGACGGATGATAGTAAATGCAAAAAGAAACGCTACCCATATCCAATCCATAGGAAAGCATAAATTCGTGGTTAGAAAAGATTTATCAGTCCAAGGCTGAGACTCGATCCTCTTATAAGCAAAGGGCATGTGTACAAACAAACACTTCCATCAACCAATCTACCACTACATTTTTGTTTTAGCGATCATTGCAGGAATCGTCATGGCGACGTAGTCCAAAGTCCTCCAAGTTCCCTGTGAATTATACCTCTGGGGGTGCCTAATCAGGTGAAGGTCTCGTCACCTGATCAAGGCTCTAAATTACGAGACCAACTCGCATAACGATGACATGACGTATGGGTGTAATGCCAAGCGCAGGTCCATATAAAAAGAATAACATCAATTAGCAGCAAATCAAAAATGGGAACAAAACTAAGTCTTCCACATAGCCGTTTTGCCAGCAACGGCCAGCCGCTACGCGGCATCTCTTCAATGGCGCTACGCGCCCCGGTGCCAGGCACTAAACCCGTTTAAGCTAGGGAAACCTGGCAGGTAGGGGCCTGGTCGCCGGTCTAAAAAAAAACAAACATATTAAACGTAGACCAATCAAATCACCCGAATTCATTTGTACAATAGGAGTCATAAAGAACGAACAGGTGTGCTACCTCACAGTAATTGAATCACCGCCTCCTGAATACTACGCCTACGCCCTGACACAAAAATGGCAGCTGTCGTAGGTGGATTTTTTAAAGCATTTATACGGTTCCGTGAATTTACACACCAATGATTTCTCAAGGTTTTCTTTGACTCATTAAATCTAAAATATTAAGGCAGAGAAAACTCTTAAAAATTAGTGGTATTCAAATTGAGTAGACCGTACTAACGCTGAAAAAAAATCTACCTATGACAGCCGCCATTTTTGTGTCCACACACAGGCCTAGTATTCAGGGGGTGGTGATTTAACCCTCAGTGAAGTCAGCTGCCCTTTCCTTACAGGAGAAAAGTGCCCGGCTGTGGTCAGACAGTGCTTAGACTTGATTTTCGAGTTTAACACCTTAATCGTGCCCTTAACCCTTATCGTACCCGATACATTCACGGGCAAAATTTGTGAACAAATTTTGTCGCGCCCGTGACCCTCACGGGCTGAACCCCTCATAATTTTAATTCTAACTCCCACCACTTTCTCAAAGTAAAATCTTTTAACACCTTCGGCCCTGATTTTTTTTTCAATTTTGGGAAAAAATTACTGTTATGCTAACAAAATTAAAAATAGCTATCGGAATCACAGAAGTTAGGGTTTAATGAAAGTTAACGAATGCGTTCTTTACCAAAACCTCACAAATGTAGTTATTTTGCGTGTTTTTCATATAACAATAGTCTAAGGAAGAATTTTTGAAGACGTTTGGAAAATGTGGTATTACAACTAAATTAAACAAGCATAAAAATTTAGTAATATTTTTTATCTTTTATCACAAATTACCAATTCGGAAAAGGATTCCCAAATTTTAATTTAAAGAGTGAAACGTATGTTTTAATTAAAAGAAATGCCAACGGCTTGCTAATAATTATGAAAATTATTATTATTATTATTATTATTACTAAATGCTAAACATAAGTGAAGTCATAATAGGAAATGTGGAGATTCATACTATCACTATTAGGTGCTGGAATTAATAAAAATAATGTTTAAGACAAAATAATACTCAATAAAAGATATGTCCTATTAATAGGACGTCAGGGCTGAAGGGGTTAATACACTTTTAACAGCACGTGCAAGAGAAATTTATATATTAAGAACAGTGGTGCGAATAGATTAAAAAAACTAGTTGCCAGTGGCAGCCGTGATATTATGGTTTATTCAATGATTTTGTCACTCCCGAGTTTATTTTAAAACCCCTTAACTGTCGCTCCCAATAGCTTCACGGGCAGTCATTTGTAAACAAATTTTGTCGCGTCCATGACCCTCATGGGTAGTGTAGGTTACTTTTTTAAAATTCAGACTATTTGATTCCCACCAGTTTTTTAAATTAGTGTGCTTGGCCTTATTCTCGCATTAGTTAATCTGTCATTAAATAAGGCGAATATTTCTACTTCAAAAAGTGGTGACAATCAAGCAATCAGAATTTTAAAAAAAATCGCTTGTGTACAAAAAAAAAAAAAAAAAAAAAAAAAAAAAAAAAAAAAAACAGGCCAAATATAAAGTAAGCAAAATTGAGATTTTTAAAATTTTTATCCACCCTAAAAACTTAAAAAAACAAAACAAAAAAAAACACTGTTTCTTTTACTAATTAACTCAGAATTTTATAAATCATAAAATGGGGCAAAAAAAAAAAAATCGACGATTTTGAAGGAATTTTCCGAACAGTTCACGACCGATTAAGGGGTTAAGGGGATGCTTCATTGGTCCTCGCCGATCGCGATATTCCATGTCAACTTATTGGGAAATTAAAACAAGTGATTACTCGTCGCTAAATATATTTATTTAAATACGGTAATTGAAAATAAATATCGAAATACTTTTTTGTATTTTTTACCATCAGAAAGTAGACATTAACTGCCGACAGAGTTGCATTTTATTTTATTTTTAAGTTTAAGTATGTTTTAAGAACACGGCAAAGTGTGAAAAATTTTCTCAAGTATAAATTTCAAACTTTATTGCATTTTTTAAAAAGAAATTCAAATTTATGTTAATAATTTTTAAATGTTTATTGCGTCGGCATCTGACGTCTATTTTCTGATGGTAAAAATCGTATTCCGATAATTATATTTGGTAATAAGTGTGGGTAATATTAGCAATAATCACCTATTTAAATTTCACAGTTGGTTAACTTGTGATTTCACGATAGGTCAGGGGAAAATCAGTATCGGCGAAGCATTCCCTTCGCATCTTAATTGTGGAATTTTTCAGAAAAATACATCAAAATGGAATTATTTTTCCATTTCCTTTTGTGCAGCATATCAATAAAATGCTTAGAAAATGGCTATTTATACAATTCATTAGTGGCATTTTTCTTACCTGGTGGATGTAAAACTGAAATTTCACAAAATGTTAAAGGTAGGTTGTTGCAGGATACGTGTACGTATTTTCCAACTGTTGCAGGTGGACAATAGAATGTTACAGTCTTTATTGATTTAATTCTGGCTCCTGAAAATTTTAATACAGAATACATTAAAATTCTTTGTATATTATATCACATAAATCTATTTAGGTAAATTTTGTTTGTATTAAAGAAGTATTAACTATTATTAACAATGGATGGCACTAGATTAAATCTTAACTAACAAACGCGAGATTATTATGGTCGTTCCCATTTTTAAAAGAAAAATAATTTTTTATAATTGATATTAACATTGTTTTCTTTCAATATTTCTATACTAATGCAAAATATTTTCAAAATTTCATGAAATTTTTTAATTCCAAGTATTTAGGAAATTTTATGCAAAAGTTTTCATAAGAAATTGTTTTTTAAATCTCAAAATGGTCATTAGGCTGCGAATCTGTATTGCAATTTCTTAAAAATTATTACTTTTGCATGTTTATATTCAGTTGAGTCTACCTAGTAGTGAATTTAGTTGAAAGTCATATCTTTTACTCTTTTTCATGAAAATTATATTTGTTTCATTTATTTTATTGTTGTTTTCAGATTTTTTTTGTATATATATATATTTAAATTAAATTTCTAAAAGTTTAATTGGAAAGGTAAATCGATTAACGAGTTTAACATATTAATAAAGGACTAGTGTTATAATATGAAAATAATAATATCATATAAAATTTAATATAGTTAGAAACATAAATTTAAATAAATTTAAAAACAAAATTTAATATATTTAGAACACTTAAAATAGAGGTCACAATGATTGCGCTTCTATGTTTACGTAAGACAGAATGGATATCCGTACTTAAGGGTTTAATACGCATATCTCCCCATGGGATAGATTAATTTTTTATTATATGAGGGGCTCGAATGGGGTATTGCATTGGGGTAACATGGTATATAAAACTGACATTTTTTTATTTATATTTTACCTACGTAAAACTATTTATCTGAATCCTAAGATATTTTTTAAAGTACAAGATTTATTTATTATTTATTAGATGTCATAATAATCAGAGATAAGTTTTAGATAAGTGCAAAGAGTTTTTGTTATTAAAATTACTAATCAAATTACTTACAAATCAAATCAAATCTATCAGATAGAAAATGTTGCACATCTGAAGGTTCAGTTTTAACAAATCAGCTGTTTTAGAGGAAGCAATTGCTTCCTCATATCAAATCATAATACTGGTTTTGGGTCAAGAGATTTCTTAGAAAACTTAAATATTGTATATCTCCAGACTTGCTATCTCCAAACTTTTGTTACCTTGTTTTACACACGAGCACGTCATATATTGAAAATAATCTAAATGCTGTACTCTTCTTAGGAATTTGATATATGGTTTTAATTCTTGGTTAACCTTTCTCAATTTTAACTACTGGTATTGTCAATTATTAGCACAAAAATGCGGTATTTAACCCAGTTAACATAGTGCCATTGATGTAAAATGCAAAAATAGAGTTCGAGATGAATACTTCCTGTATAACTTCAGTACTATATCTTTAATTTTAAAATGTGTTTGTCAACCCCTCTCCCACTCACACAGAGAAAAATATTCATAAATGAAAAACTGACGTATTATCATTCGGGGGGAAATTCAAGATTCGGAACACGTTACAGGTAAGAGGCCCATTATAAAACAGCTCTATTACTAATATCATAGATTGAACAGTTTATGCAATGGCACTGACCTGCATGTACAGGGTGTACAAAAAAAGGACATCATAGCTGTAAAATTCAATAATTCAAAAATATAAAAATGAAATAGTAAGTGATATGTTTATAAGGCAGCTCCTAAATTTTGTATACATTATTTTTTAGAATAGTTACAATTTTAGCCAATAGACAGTGTTGCGTTGCTTCAAACTATAAGAATGCTGAAACTGGAACTAAAACTTCAAGACGATTTTTTTTTTTGCGTTTCAACAATTTAACAGATGAAGAGTGGAAATTGAGTGATCCTTGATCCAGCTATACAATTCAGATTGAGCTTTCGTGCATGTTGAGGCAGAACAGTGCCATTTATAGGTTAAAATTTTGATTTTAACATTGTTTTCCTAATTATTGCATAAAAAATTTATGAGCTACAATTTATGAACTACTTATAAAGATGCCTCTTATTTCATATTCATATGTATTACAATTAATAAGTTATTGATTTAGTTCAAGTATCCTTTTTTGTACACACTCTGTTTCACAGATAAACTGCCTCCGTCTCAAGTCTTCAGCATTAGATGCCATCTTTCACCGTCATGCTCATGCATGACTATTTTGCATCACTATTAGTGATTCTTTTGTTATAATGGATAATGAATATCCATGTTCAGAAGACATATGTGTGTTGGACCAGTATGACAATCAATGACCAGCTAATTCGATCTATCCAGTCTAGTATGGATAAAGTAGTTGTTGATGCACATTGAAAAATTATTTTTGTTGTTGTTGTTTCCTCTTAAGAAGGTATCACAACATGAGCTGCAAAAGGCAAAAAGTGTAAAAAGTGTCATTTGTCTCTTTTGATAAAAGTAATTTCACTTGACAGTATGGGAAAAAGCTCGAGACCATAAAAGAAGTGATTTAAAGACGTTCTTAAAATTACCTTTAGAAGATGTAATTTGTTCTATTCGCTTTAATCACGTGTTTTTGCAAATACCTATATCAATGTTGTGAAAGATTAGCAACCGTTTGGCCTGCAATATGCCTCATAATATATTAAATTCGCGCAAAATTGCAATTTTGAACCTTATTTTGTTTCGGACTTTTGACTTAAACATTGTTTCTAAATGTTTTAGAGAGTTGTTTAATTTTATTTCTTCCTGCAAAGAAAAACAAAAGCACGAAAATCTTAACATTTACTTCACTGCAAGAGACAGGATTTCAAAAATTTCATATTTAGACAATATTTATTATAGGAATATTGATAGTTTATAATTTGAATATACTGGATGCTCAAAATATCAACTTTTAAGTAGAGTATGTGATACTGATTTAGGAAGGAATAATAATTGCTTTATATCTTCGCCATATTTATTAAATCTGCAGCATGATCTAAAAATTGTGAGATAAGCTATATTCTTACACTAACAAGTAAGTAACTGATCAAAAAATAAATCTAAGTTGTTGATACATTCTAAAATATTTTAGGAAAATATTAAAAAATGTTTACCTTTATCTTCAGATTTTATGTCGCATCTTTTCGCTCCCTGAAAACCTTCTTCTTGTATTATTTGGACATTAATATCAACTTCGTTCATACCTTAGAAAGGTAAAACCACGGTTCGTAAAATTATGTTACACATGGTTCGCTACATATTATATTAAACCTTTATATAACATTAAAATTTATATCTTACCTATAAAAGATACTCGCACGGCAGATATGTTTATAGATGTAGACAAAAATCCCTTCCAGATTGTTCGACTTCTGACTGCTGCTTCTGAACAAGTTGTAATATCCCCATCGACAGTGTAACTATTGGAATCTTCGCTTTCAGAATGTTCAAATATTAAATGAACCCTTTCAATGGATGCCACCTTAGCTTAATGGGGGGAAATATAGCCTGTATATCAGTAACAGATAAAAAAAAAATGAATATATTTCATATAAGTTACACACACGCAACTCCATTCAGAACACATTCTAAAATAATCACACCTATCATTATCCTAATACAATAGTTTTGAATTATTAACATTGTTTGTTTATTTATTTATATCATTTATTTGTTTTATACGTGTATTACGTGAATGAGCAATTCATTCTAAAAGAAACATCATAGCCGAGGCTAACGTGAAAGACAGGCTGCCGCACTATATTTCGCGGTAGACCGCTAGAGTCACGTGCTGCTCTTTTCGTGCACTTGCATTCGTGCATCACATGTATCAATCTGTCGGAAAAAATATACATGTGTAACGCACAATGGCAGCCTGTCTTTTTCGTTAGCCTCGAATTATAGCCTAGTGACTTGGAAGAAAAGCAATACCTGACAAATGTTATGGTAATTTATTTTTAGAAAATATTTACATTTACGGCCTGAAACTGTAAATACCTGTTTAAACACAACACAGTTGGCCGTCTCAGTGTCACGCCCGAGTTATCTGATGCGTAAAATATCGGAAGATATTTAAGCTACTTTATTATATAGAACTATCTCAAGCACGCGATATGTACATCATAGTTACAGATTCAGAACTTAAACACAACACCAAAAGCTAGCCTCCAACCCAGAGTTCTCGATAAGTCTCTTTTTTGTCTGTTGTCAGATACATTATATCACATCTCCCTCCTTTAACGTCCTCTTCCAAAAAGTCTTGAAGGAGCACGAACAGTTCTGTCTTTACGAAGGGTGTATTCAAATCCAAACTGCTTATTTTGAGACACATTTTTAAATTCATTTTTGCTCTAAAATGCATCCAATTGGCAGGTTCTCTTATTCAGAAACTTTATAATGCCCGTATTGTCTCGATTATTTGATAAAGGCAAAATATATTTTTAAAAATGCTGTCAAAGTGGACATTTTAAACCGAATTTCCCGAAGCGATAGCGCTGGAAACAAAAAAAAAATATATCGTACTGTGAAAACATTGTTTGTAAATCTATTTCTAATTAATTGAACGAAAAATAAAAACATGGGTCCCTTATAAATCTCTTCATAAATCAAGCCGCCAAGTTTCATGTTTTTACTTTTAAAAATGAGTCTGAAAATGTGTCTCAAAATTTTGAGTTGTTGAGCGTGGAAAAATATTTTTGTTTGAATATACCACCTTTTAATGGACTGGGGGGGTTGAAAGGTAACAAGATCACTGATAGGAGCTCTATCCTGGGAGCCGTCTTTCATGTATATATCATAAGGAGCACAGTCCTCTTTCATTGTAATATCTTTATCCTCCCATTTGAAGGATTTTGGAATTGTAGAAGGCATGCTGATAAATATGATTCCTTCTAAGAATACGTGGAGTCTCAACCATGGAGTCTCATACATGGAGTCTCAACCATGTATGATTTTTGAGCACTTATAACCTTTCTATATGTCCGCATATCGGACTTGTTGACCGACGTCTAGTTGTGGTAGTTGTCCAAGTCGATGATGACGATTTAAGTAATATTTTCTTCTCGACCCTTTCCTGTTTATTTTTAAATAAGGATTTTTTGTCTAATGGCTTGTCGTTTACTGTAGGAGTCTTCCCATCAGGAGTTCTGCTGGACTAAACACACTTTCATGTGCAGTTCATCTTAATGCCAGAAATAAAAGATAATGATCGTCATTTGCAGCTTTCAAGTAATGTAATCTAAATTTGTTTTATCATTAACTCTATGAAAACAATACTTTGAGCATGTTTTAGACCGGTTGTTATGATGGAGAAATAATAATTGGCAATTTTTCTGTATTTGGAATATATTATTTTTGATAAAATTAAGTACCGTTATTCCTTCTAACCACTTCTGAAAAAAAAATGTGGCGTGCAAATATGGACTTCATGTGATTAATGACTACAACCGAAGTCAGATTCTCTAACTTTGACATTTCAATATATCTAGAATAGTAATCCATCATTATAAGATACCAGTTACCACTTACTTTGAGGCAGTCAGCTCCAACTGTTTGCCAAGGTCTATTTAGAAATACTGATGAAAGTAAAGGCTCTTTAAAATACTTTTGTTGTTGAATACACTTGCGATATTTTGAGAATAAGTTCTCAATTTCTGATGATAATTCGGGTCACAAAACAGACTCACCAGCTCTGGTTCTGCACTTTGTTATTCCAAGATGACCATCGTACATTCTATTTGATAATTCTTCTCTCAGTTTTGAAGGTACAATAATTCTAGTGTCTTCATCAGAAAATCCTTTTTGTATAGAGATTGAATCATTGAATATCTATGTTTCACGTAATTTAGACATTCATTTGGCATTTTATTTTTGTCTGGCCAATCATCTTTGGAAACATTAATTAATAACTTGCATAGTGGGTCTTCTTTTTGCAAAGACACTATTCCAGCCAATCTAGCATCTGATGAGAGAATTTTTCAATAAAAATTTGCACATAAGCAGTTATTTTTTCACTTCCTTTCCATTTTCCGGTAAAGGGTTTCAGAACAGAGCATCTGCAATGAAAAGTTTTCTCCTGGAGTATATCTCATGTTATAAGAATATTTCATCATTTGTAGTTTCAGTCACTGGAGCCGAGGAGATAAATTATCTAATGGTTCAGACATAAAAATAGGCACAAGAGGTTTATGATCTGTTTCGATGTGAACTCAAATATTCGTCAATGAAATCACGAAACCTGTAACATGCTCACACGAGAGCCAATGCTTCTTTTTTCTATCTGTGCGTACCTCTTCTCTGTATCAGACAATTTCCGAGATGCATAGAAAACTGGGACGTAGGTGACCATTATCCTTTTGACATAGAACTGAACCGAGGTCGTAGAACGATGCATCTTCTGATATAAAGGTTTATTTCTTTGGATCATACAAATGCTAATTCAAGAGTATGACAAAGTTTCTGTTTAATTCCTTCATATGCCTTCGTTTGAGATTTTTCCCAAATCCGTTCTATGTCATACTATAATAACTCGTAAAGAGGCTTTGCATCATTAGTAAAATTGGGAACAAATTTATTTAAAAATTCAGTCCTTCCTAAAAATCTTTTTAATTCAGCCACATTCCCAGGTGTTGGAATTCTATAAATAACATTTATTTTTTACTAGATAAGGTTTTATTCCTTTTTCAGAAATTATATGTTCAAGAAAATGCACAGATTCTTTTGCAAACTGGCATTTTTCAGCATTTAAAATAGTATGCCAAAACATTACAATCTATGAAAATGCAAATATTTCTTCTAAAATATTTATATAATAATTTAAAATTTAATTTTTATATTTGTCCCCTCTACATATAATGAGTGTTACCTAGAAAGTGTTATTATAGTTATTTTACACAGGTTTTAATTTGTGCAGTGACACTGCCATGCGTTATATTTTATTAAATAATTTTTACGGGTCTAGAAATGTTCTTTTTCATCTGCGCGTTATACGCCAGAATATACGGCATACAGTTCATTTTTATTTAGTGTAAGCAAAGAACTGAAAAGCAACTACTGTACTTTTTATTTATTGAAAAATGCATATTAACATGATAAGGTTTTTTTATTATCTCGCATAAGTGTTACTTATGTATTTTATTAATGATTTATTCAACTATACATACTGTAAAGAATTATGTATTTTTTGTGTAAGAATCCATTAGGACTAACTTCATTTTCCCAAGAATGATAACACTTTTCCATGGTCAAAATTATTTTGAAATGCTCATAAGTAACTATTCTCATGAGTGTGATTTTTATGTTAGTTTTACCCTTTAAAAGTAATATTAATCAAAATCATTAATCTCGTCAATAATCACATTTTTACTTTGTGTTGAATTGCAAGAAATCAATAATACAGCCCTATTAATACCAAATTAATTTGCTGTGTGTTTTCAATCTTAAAGTAGCAGTTCATTTAAAAATGCCCACCTCGTTCATTCAGCCGCAGTTTTCATTGCAATATATGCTTTACTTAAATTCATGTTATTTTTCAAACTTAACACAGTTTTAGAACATTAACCAATGGTTAATACACTCAAGATAATTTTTTATATTATGTAATAATAATCCTTTTTAAACATATTAAAAAATTACGAAAACAGCATGACATTCTTGGTTTTTTTTTTTGGGGGGGGGGGGACAGTCAGGGAGTTTTAGGATTTTATCTGATTGCTACCGGAAATGAAACAATGAAAAATTTAAAAATATGTAGAATACACGTTGGCATAAAAATAGATAGAAATGTTGAGATTTTTTTTTCTTTTTAATGGGCAATTTTTACTCTGCTTTTGTGCAATAACGTTTGTCCTACTTGACAATCTTGGGATTTATTGCCAATTTCAACTTTCATTTAATATTGTAAAACACAATATTTTTTCATTTACATTTACAAATATAATCTATATTAAGTTCTTATCATTTAAGCACAACACAATCAATTAATTTTATGAAAGTTAAAGTACTTACGTACTTAAGCCCACTTACGCATAAGTTTTTCTAAAATAAAATGTTATTTAATGTTTATTTTATTTAAAGTTAATTTCATAATATAGGTTTTAGCATTTATTTAAATTTTCAAAAAGAATAATTATCTATCTATGTCGATACTTATATAATTCTTTTATATATATAATTTTGATACTTTTTAATATGTAATATTAATGCGTTACGTTTTCGTTTTTATTAGCAGTATTTACAACCGAGGTGCTTAAATCTTTATAATACAAAATTTATTAATACACGTAACTCTGGCTCCAGAGGCTTCCATTTTGCTTTAATTCTGTTTGTTGGAGAACTTTGCATATTTTCACGTGAATTTATTATCATCAAACAACTGAATGTTACCTTAATAACTGACAATAGCTATAAATCTGAACAAAAGCTAATAACATTTACACTGATGAATGAAATTAAAAATTAATAAACATGGTTGGAAACTTAGCACAAGTTTTTATCATTTGTAAAATTTTCAATTCGTCTAAATTTTAAGTTCTACACTGTTAAAAATTTGGTTCGCAACATTTCAACAAAACATGGTACTACCAAAAAAGGTGTCACCATAAAATAATGAAACTTTGTTCCAACATTTCGTACTCCAGTTGAACCATAAACTTGTACCGGGTGAACCATAAACTTGTACAGGTTGAACCATGAACTAGTAAAATGTTAAACAATAAACTGATATAATGTTAAGCCATTAAGGGGCTACAAACAGCTTTGAATCAATGATTAATCACATCATAATCTCTTTCTGATGCACTGCGAACATCCAAGCATGAGAAGGAATTCGAACCTGACAGATCTTGACTTGTACACTTGTAGCCAGGAGTCTGCGACCACTATACGAGCAGGCGGATATCATCATGCAGTATTGAGAGTGCATAGTGCTATTTGCTCTGAATTTTGCCATTAAATATAAAAAGTTAAACTATTGTTGAAGTTTGATCATAAACAGGAGTTTTAAAGAATCGAGTGAACCATGCTTTGGCGCTTCTGATTGTTTTACATCATCAAATGGTTCATCACTGAACGGAATTTTTTTTATAGTGTAGAAATAATTTTAATACAGTCAAAATTAATGAAAACTGTCTATATCATAGCAAATTGTAAGTTTTTTTTTTCTCTTACTTTCATAAAAATTTCAGAATACATTCAGAATTCTTTGCTTTTCATACGACGGGAAATATATAACCTATGTCACCTACTTCCTCTGTTGTTCCATATAGTTTAGAATATAGCAGGATGACGCACTGATGCAGTAAGCCTTCATTGATAGCAAGATAATACAACATTTTTCTGGATTAAGTTTCCTGACCTCTTCTATTCAGTCTAGATGAAGCGAACCGTATTAGTCCATTAAGGGAATATTTCTTCCGGTTTTCCATGATGTTTTTTACACGAACGTATGGGAAAAATATTTTTAATTCAAACTGGTTGACATTTTAATATCTATTTTCAGAAATAATTATATTATTATTGAAATTCCTGATTTTCTATTAAATGAACTTTTACCCCCAAACAGACACATATACACAAAACTTTTGATACAAAGTTTAACAAGTGATGTAGATAAGCAAAAACCACCAGACAATGGATACATAGTCGTTATTAAAGCAATGAAGCACTAGAGGGTGGCTTTCTTAATAGAATTTAACAAGTGATACAGATTAACAAAAACCACCAAACAATGGATACATAGTCGTTATTGAAGTAATGAAGCACTGGAGGGTGCTTTCTTAATCGAATTTAACGTGATATAGATAGGCAAAAACCACCAGAAAATGGATGTCTTGTCATTATTGAAGCAATGAAGCACTAGAGAGTGCTTTCTTATTAAGTAAATGGGTCAGGTGCTAATATAACTCGCGCTCAAAGGGTTCCGTACATTAAATTTATTAATTAATAAACTCCTACCACCCCTAATGTTTTCATAATTTCAATTTCAATAGATTCGGAAATAGGAGGGGGGGGGGACATATTTTTCCAGTATACTTTCGACGATATCTCTGAAAAAATAATACATAAAATTAAAACAATTATATTTTTGAGTTCGATGTTACGAGATCTTTCGAACAATACCTCTACACGATATACAAACAAACATTTATTTTTATAAAAAGATTTTTAAGAAGAATATTTTTTTAAGTAACTTAATTAATATTTCGGCTAATTACCGAACTTTTTTTTAAAACCATTATCAAATATCCTTGGATGATTCTGCGTCGATACATACCTCGAGCGCCCGTCAACTCTTCCTCTGACCGCCAAAAAAGTAAAGTTTGTGTGTAATGGAAAAATGTGTTTTTCTCAAAAACTATATGTTACCAAGGAAAATCTCTATAGTTTTTCTGCAATGTTTAAATAAACTCTTGCTACCCCTAATTTTTTCATAATTTTAGTTTCAGTAGATTCAGAAATAGAAGGGGGGGGGGGCATATTTTTGCAGTGCAATTTCGACGATATCTCTGAAAATATAATACCTAAAATTAAAACAAATATATTTTTGAGTTCAGTTTTACGGGATCTTTCACATGATACCCCACACTATACACACACACAAAAAAAAAAAAAAAAAAAAAAAAAACTTTTCTTTTTCAAGTAACTTAATTAGCTCCCTAAATTTTCCCTAAACATATTTGTGAATGACTAATAATCTGAAAATATGTGGGTAGAAAGGCTTTATAACTTTCCTAAGTTTGAACTTTCCACGTCCCATAGTGAAAGAGAAAAAGGGCTATGACAGACGGACGGACAAACACAGGAGTGATCTCATAATGGTTCCGTTTTTACTTTTTAAGTACGGAACCCTAAAAAAGATATATTTTTACTTCAAAACAGTTTTGAGTCGAAGGGGGGCCGCGGGAATACGGCGTCTCCACACTTCTTTGTTTTATCTGAAGCGTTCACTTACTTTTTATTTTCGAGGGGGAAACTGAGGGCATGGAGGAATGCAAACTTTCCAAACTAATTAATTGTTTAAAAGAAGAAACACATTAATATTGAAACTGAAACTGAAGTGGGTAGCGTTTATAGTTCGTTTACAGGGACACTCAAAAGAATTCGGATATATTATGGTTTATGGTGATTGTTTGATATATATTTTAATGATGCTACGCTATTTCAAACATTACAAAATTGATATGTGTTGTTAATATGTAATGCCACATGTTTCCTATAGAAATGGTGTGCATAGTATTCATTGTTCATTTACTGGGTACACAAAAGAATTTTACTGTGTTGGCGCTGGATCACTTTACAACCAGTATAATTATATACTGAATGTGGCCTTATTTAATCTTTGAACGTTATACGATTAAATAAGGCCAATTTATTAGGTAGCTTTCAGTACAAAAAGCTACCTATTGCAGCCGTTCGGAGGAAAGCAATTCCAAAAAATGTTGGTATATTTTCACAGATCATGACCCTCAGACCCCCAAACCACACTTCGTTCAAATGTTGATATATATATATATATATATATATATATATATATATATATATATATATATATATGTATGTATATAAATAAATGAATGTGTGAAGAACGAAAGATAAAACACCATAAAAAGCAATGGAATGGGCACTGAAGGAATTATACTTTAAAGGATGAAAAAGCAAAAATTGAAAAGCAAAATTGGAAAACTATGAATATCTTATAGAATCTTCAGAAGGGCGTTATAAGAATATTAATATAGTAAGTATATGTTATTTCAACAAATATTGTCAGCATTATGCCTAAAATCGACAATATTAAGCCCCTAAAAACATATATAAATAGAATATTTGAAACGTGCAAGAGTAATGTTTGAAATTATTGTGTTTATATCACACATAACTTTTGAGTAAAATATCAAAAAATATTGTGTTTTTATTTATCAATCAATGGTTTTTCAATTAATAATTTAAAAAACACTAGAGTTTTATATACTAGTAAAAATAATGTATGTTTTTTATAACGCTGCGCTGCACGCCGTTACGAAGTTTTGAAAATCGAAACAAGCTTCATTGAAGATTCACATCATAAAACTGTAAATATCAATTAATAATGAAATGTAATAAAATTTATTTTACTTTTACATAATAAATGAAAATATCATATCAGTTGTTTGTAAATTAAAACATTTCTAAAATACTTCTGTGTGTATGCGTAAAAAGTAGAGGAAAGTAGGGTGAAACCGTATAGATGGGTGAAACCGTATAGATGGGTGAAACCGTATAGATGGGTGAAACCATATAGTCGGGTGAAACCAGATATTTCAGTTTCTTCTCAATTTCGTCAGCCTTTTGCGAGAAATGGTTAAAATACTTAGCTCTAGGCAAGAAAAAGAAGCGGTCATTACGGTATCTCCATACTGGCATTTATGTAGTTTCTGTGTTGAAAGGTTTATTTTATCATTTTTTTCTAGTTTACAAAATTCTAAAATATGAACACATTTGAGGTTACTGAAAAATGTTATATATTATTATGTGTAGCATATTTTATAAGAATTTATTTCGTACATTGAAATTTTCTAGCATTTAAAATGGTATTTTTACGGCATGATCCGACCTACAGTCTTCTGGGGTAAGATTTAATATCCTACATGGGATAAAAACGGACACTAGAAAATAATGCTTGAAGAGCTCATAAACAATGTTTGAACAAAAGACAGTCAGAACTACATTGATAAAAGTGATTATGATTTTTATAAAGCTGATAAAGAGGTGAACTTTTTTTCTGCAATTTCTCAAATTGTAATGAAGATGATTATCTTCATTCATGGTCTGCGGGGGCCCAACCCTGCTTGCTTGACTACAAACCCTTGGACGCTATATATAGCATATTGTGCTGTCCTCTAAAAAAAACCCATTTTTTGAATTTATCTTTATATAAAGTCTAATAAGGAATACAAAAAAATTAATCATAGCTATATTTTCACGGCTTGTTTTGACTAAGATTTTAATGCTAAGCATTTTTCATTTTATCAATATGTTACAAAATGACAGCCAATTAAGCAAGAAATTGAAAAAAACCCACTTTTTCCCCCCAAAAAACCCCATGTTACCTAAAAAAAACCCACATGTAAAAATACTTGGAAATAAAATTATTTGACAGCAAAATATTTTTTTTTCATTATTATTTATTTTTAAACCACAATTCTGCAAAAATATATTAAATATTTCATTATTTTGTAAATTGAAGGAATTTCAAATGCAAAATATAATTATTTGTAAATTCGCTCCAGACTTTTCACTTTTCTTTGCATACATCTTCAGTAAATTTAAGAAGAAAATTATTAAATAGCATTTGTAAAATCTCCGAGAGTTTATTAATGGAGAAGCATTAGTAATAGCCACATTTTGGTTTCTTTTGTTCTAAATAATATAGTGATTAGATTCAAACTTGAGTACTCTTAATTTTTGTCGGCATTAAGCAATTTATTCGACGATCATCATTTACTTCTTCAGTAATAATAACATGAAACTTTAAATCCTCTTATTTAATAATCACCTACTGGCCACATTGTAACTTCTCAGCTACTTGTACAGAACAGAATAAATCATTGTCTTCATTATCGGTAATATCACTTGCGGTGTTCAAAATTGCGGCTTCTTCTGTATTATGCATATCTGTATCTGATAAATCTGAGCTCCATAAAGATTTATTACTTTCCTGACTGCCATCTTCACTAGTAGTAGTACTTTCATTTTCAATACTTGTTTTTGAATGCAGCGAAGAGTGATTACAATGCTTTTAAGTGCATGGAAATTGGTGTGATTTTAACACTTCATCTATTTCTTTTTGTGTAATAACTGAAATACTCATCTTTATTCTTTCCTTTCATCTTGTACGAGCTGTAGTTTGTGTTTTATTAAATTGATCAGTGTCAATCTGGGAAAAAAATGTATCTAATTGATATTTAAAAATATTGAGTACTTAGGTAATAAAAGGAATGGATTGGTGCTGTTTCCAGAACATCTGCCAACATTGCCACACAAAATCTTATTTTACTAATCGCATTTCTTCAACATTTTTGCATGTGCAGATTTTTAATGCTTTTACTTTTTCCTACCATTGATCCAGTAACCCCAAGGGCTGCAAGTATCAAGTCATACTATCATACCTGAATCTTTAGCCCATATTTGGCACCAAATAAATTTCCATTTCCTTTACTAAATACGTCTGCCAGCAGCCACCTTATGGCACTTTTCCCACAAGGAGTGAGTAAAATTTTCTTGCATTTTATCAAGGATTCTACTTTTGCTGGTTGCAATATGTTTATATTAACATATTTATTTGGGCTATTTAATTTTAGATTAATACTAATAAAAATTTTAACAAAAGTTTACTGTTTAACACTTTTAAATAAAAAAGTGGCTACTAGTTTATAGTTAGTGGCCACTTATAAAACTGCTACCACTGACCACTAATGAAATTTACCAATTTTGCCTTTTACCTAATATTATTAGTCCTTGTTGGTCTACCTAATATTATTAGTCCCAGAATTGTATTGGTTTAAACATGGAAAATAACAGTTTTAACTTTATCGGTCAAAATATATTTTGATCATCAGTAATTAAGACTCATTTTGATTTGGAAAAATAGATTAAAATTTATTTTATTAAAATAAATTTAATACAACATATGTTACTTATCAAGTAACGACTTTTTCTGTATTAAGGCTAACTCAGATCAAACTTTGAAAATTATGTTTATTGCTGAAGAATTTACACAACAATTCACCTGGTGCATTATGAAATCCAAAAATATGAAATGTCTTTTTAATAGAGTTTTAATTACTTTTAAGTGGTTGAAGCAAATTGGACCACTTTTAAATGATTAAAACCAGTTTTGACCACAATCCTGGTTAAAATGAGTTTTGACTGATCAAAATTACAACCCTGGCTTTACCTTCGCAGATGATAAAGTAAAGATAATGAAGTTCATCGATGACACAGAAAGGGTGCACTCTTCTTCTTGAAAGAAAATTTACTGATTAAATTGCTGCCACTTCCTTCCTGAATTGTATTACGATTTTCTTCTGTGGTATATTTTAAATTACATAAGAAAGGGGGAATGCATCAGATTTCAAGTTTTACCTTTTATGCGAAAGACAAAATGATATTTTGCAATTAACTTACTGTGTTTTGCTCAAAACTGCACAAACTTACAGTTCATCTGAATGCTTAGAAGATAAATAGTACAAATTAGCAGCTATGCATCTATATTAGTTATGCCTACCTTAAGTAAAATATTTTGCATTAAAAAGTTAAAAGAGTGAATAAAATAAAATAAATAAAAGTTTGAAAACATCAAAATAATGTGTAAAATACAAGTGAAGGGTATCTGTGTGCAAAAAAGATTGATGGGTTTTAATTTTGCAAACATGGAATTTTTTTATAACATACTGAAAAAAAAATCCTTAGAAGTGCCTTCAATATGCATTAAATTTGCATAATTTAATTATGCCCCTTAAAAATAAATGTCTTTTTTTTAAAAAATGTATATTTTATCATTTATTTATTGAAAAAATTTTTGGGTTTTTTTTTAGCTCTATTTTCAAAGGTCGCCAGCCGAACCCTACATGACATAATCAGTTGAAAATGTAACATTCTATTCACATTTTAATGGTTTAACATAAAAACATTTCAAAATTGATGTACATCATTCTAACATAACGTATTATAACAAGCAAATATGTGAAAATGAAGCTCATATTTTGCCAAAATTCTGCATTATTATATTAAATTCTTTTAAAACTAAATAAACACTCCTTAGGCATTATCAAATGTTTTTACTGTTGCAAATGGTGTATAGAAACAGGGCAAAACCAAAAATTGACTTCAGTGATATATTTGATAAAACACTAGGGTGGGTTCTTTTAGGAGACATTTCACACTGGGTTTTTTTTAGAGGACAGCACAATATGTCCTGGTTAAGTGGTCAGCTGAGCGCAGATTTCCAGTGTTTAGTAAATCTTTTATTTCGTGTTTCAGTCGCTAAGCAGAAAGAAGAGTAAAAACTGAGTAGCTTTTTATTTAAGTTTACACATTGGTTTAAACATTCTTACAGTTTGAGATGTTGCAGCGCCCTCCATTGACAAAAATGTGAACTTTTAAAAAATAACAATGCATAAACAATTGGTGGACTACCTGATAAAGATGTCATTTGCACGTGTCTTTACATTTGTTATTGTTAATGCATTTTAAAGTTCGGGTGTCTTTTTGGAATATTCCGTACTCCCGTCCAAATGGTGTTAGTCAGACCGAGATATTATAAAACAAAATATTAATATTCGCCTAAATTTTCAGAAGATGTTATTAGAGTAATAAACAGTAATTATACAATGTTAATTAATTTAATTAAACCATTTCGGCTTAAATTGCTCAGTGAGACCTGCAGTTTTTTTCATTTACATATATATCATTTTCTTATTGAGGTATTGTTTGAAGATAGAATTTTACTTGTTTTCACTCTTTTATACGTGCATGTGTATAAAGTTAGGCGAAGAATAGATAAATAGACGTTATATTAGTAAGCTAGATTTCTTTAAAAAGCCCGGAGAGCGATATAGATGGTTGGTCAAAAGTCCTTGACACATTTTAAAATTCAATAAAAATTCAAGTGTTGTACGGGAGATTGGTTTTTACAAAAATGCTTCTCTTGATCGAAAGTTTTGTTTGAGTAAATAAAAAAATTAGCTCAAAAATTTCTGATAGATGGCGCTACATCTGCAAAACTACCCAAAAGAAGTCCAAAAATTTAATGTAAGTAAGCATTTGATCACAGATGGCGCCATTTTTTTCAACATTTATAATTTTCTTTTATGGTTATGTGTGTGGGTTTTTTTTTCTCTTGATAATTTTTGACTCTGTGAATCAGAATGATGAGCTTCTACAACAATATTTTAAACTAAGAACACACAACTTAATTGAAAACACAGGTTGTGTAAATCAGCAGAAATAAATAAAAATAAAAATCAGAATTACTTTTTATGAACACTAGTTAAAATATTTAAAAATTTGATTATAAGATTAATTACATTATCAATAGAAAATATGGCCATTACACCGGACAAAAAACAAACACTTCATTTTCAAAGAGTGGCAGAAAAACTGAACTCTCCAAGATAAAAAAGCAAAAGCAAAGGCATTAGCAACAATGGAGTTGCAGATTAAAAATAGTATGTCTTGAAGAAATACCCGGACATTTTACATCGTAAGGCGTAGCGTAGAGTGTCTTTATACAAAAAAAAAGTGGCGACATGCGAGAAATAAAATTCATTGGTCGAGATGATATTGTTTCAAAAATGAATCTCCGGGCATCTCGACGATATTACTATTATCACCAGGCTTATTGATTTGTCTCACTCGTCTAATCGAACTCATCCAGACGAGTATCGACAATTTCTAGAATGTTAATCATGTGTTGGAGTAGTTTCGACTGTTATCATAGTTTCGACCATGAACACAGAACTAAATAAGGACTTGTAACGAAATAGTGTTAATATAGTGTCGCGACTTTGGAACGAAATGGCAGCTGCACAGCTACGTGCACGGTTCTGCGCAGCTGGCGAAAATCTCTGCTAAGGCAGCGCCACCTATAACATCAAACCGAAATTGTATATCAGATACACACCAGACAACAGACGGTTTGAAGAAGCAGACGAACTGGTGACGTATGGAGAAGCTGTCCTACACATGCGCCACCTATTTCAGACATTTTTCCAGGAATGATTTTCTTCTTGGAAAGGCTATTTCATTAGAAATCCTTCTTTAAATCTATGTTCATGGTTTCGACAAAAACTGTATTCTAAGAATGCACGCTATACATATGTGCCACTTTCAGATATAAAAAAAACTCTACCTGTTCAGAAACTTTGCGGGTGTAGCGCCATCTATAATAAATTTTTTGAACAAACTTTTTTATTTCCTGAAAAAAAGACTTTCGATCATGCGAATTATTTTCGTCCAAGCCGCACACTCGCCAATTACTTGATTTTTTATTAAAATTTAAAATGTGTCAAGGACCTTTGGTCCACCCTGTATTTCTAATGCTTTCATAAATTTTGAACATAACATTACAACAACTAAATTATTAAGAAATTTTTGTTTGGCAGTTTTTGACGTTTGTGCTTACAAGAAGCTTGAAAATTTTTGCTACGCATTATCACTTTGAACTTACAACATACAGGTATTTCATCAGACCACGATCCATTTCTCTGGCAGCGTCGTTCAGGATTTCCCAGGATGACGTGATTTTTTTCAGTACATTTATAGCGTATTTTATCATTCACTTTGAATTCACGTGTTCCATTTGGCTCATAATTACTCATATTTGTACGACCTGGGCGACCACATGTACCTAAAAAGAAAATAAGAACATTAAATATTTCTGTCAATTATGAATTCTTGTAAATGACAGTTCAGAAACTACTTCAGTCATGCAGGGTTCTTTTCAAATTTCTCGTTTGCATTTCAATATTTGTATACGATTTTTTCTTCTTTTTTTGCATAGGATATCCAAGGTCGATGTCTAATCAAGTATGTTTTTATTCTTTCGATTTTTTTTTAAAGTTAAAATTAAAATTTTTTTTTTCACTTTCGGAACCACTTTAAGAAGTAAAGAGGAAATAAAAAAAATTACTATCAAAGAAAAGAAAGAAAAAGAAAGTGATTAATGTATCCGTACACATAGAAGATGCAAAAATTAAGAATAAATATATAAGATGCAAGATGCAAATGGTTTAATGAATTTACAAAATAAATATAGTTTATTATTAATTAATTTTTAATTTATTATTATTATTATTACTTGTAGATCATAATGCTCTATTATTTTGGGGTTTATATCCAATTTTGGAAATAAAGTCGTTGGTTTTATTAATCTAATGAAGTTGTTTCTCTTCATGGTTAAATTCACATTTTGTTGTCAGACAGCAAAAGATAAAGATGTAAATAGTATTTGGAGAAAATTGGAAATTTGTACTCTTATTACAATAAAAATAACTTTTTAAATAAAACATAAAAATGTAGAACTCTCAAGATGATTCGAAAGATTTAACCTTCCTAATTCAGGCAAAGCGCACCTGCGACCGTTATGAAAATAAAAGCAAAACTTCTAGAAAATATTTAAAAAAAAAAAAAAAAAAAAAAAAGGAGGGTACGTCAGAAATAAATAGAAACAAAAAGGCAATAAAAAGAAATAACAATAATAAGACATATATAAAAAGCAATCAATCATAAAAGAGATGATACGGCAAGTATAATAAGAAAGAAAGGAAGATTTTAGCAATGCAAAATAAGACGGGAAAATGTAAAAAAATAATCGTAAAGAAAAGGAGATCGAAGTTAAAAATAAACAATAATAACAATGGAAAAAGAATAAAATTTAAAAAAGGAAGGGGCAATCAGATGTAAGCTAAGACGATTCAACTAAATAGAGAATGTTAAGTTAAATGCTAGGAATTAAACTTATTTAGACAAACTAATCAAGTTTTGCCATGGAAAAAACTTTTTAAATACATCATAAAACGCGAAAGAATACAACAGATTCCGAAAAAATCCATCTTTCTTTTTTGGACGTAAAATGATGTATACTAGGGAACTAAAAGGAAATAAAAGAGACAAGGAGAGAAAGGAACATCTTTAGAGGGCAAAAATAGTCAATAAGAAAGCAGAAGACAACTACTATTCAGAAAGGAGGTGACATGAGAATTGAGACATACAGCAAGACCAGAAATATATTTAAATGATAGAAAAAAATCAGGAATAAATGGAAAAATTGAAAATAAAAAATAAAAGATATAGAAGGATACAACACTCTAAAAACGACATTTTCATAACTGAGCAAAAAATACTCAAATCTGAGTATGTCACATAGTCAAAATGGCTCCGAATCAAAATGACTCAAGTTTGAAACATGTATATATTCATTTCTGAAAACATGCACACACTCAAGAATAAAACATCATGTGAGTATGTCCAATGTTTCAAAAATGAGTATGAACTGACTTCTATGTGCTCATTTTTGAGTATTTCCATGTTTTAAAAATGAGTTTGAACTGATTCTAATCATTTTTGAGTATGTCCCATGTTTCAAAAATGAGTATGAACTGACCTCTATACACTCCGTTTTGAGTATGTGCATGTTTCAATATTCTGAGTATTTCTGGTATTTCAGAATTGAAAGCATTGGGTCGTCATATTTCAAACAAAAAGTTTCACAACAAAATGAAAACATCGATTTACTCAGATTTGAAAGTGTCATTTTTCTCAGTGAAGGATTAAAGCTCAAAAACGTGAAATAATTGTAATTGCAAAAAGAATTAGCAATAAAAAAGGAAGAGGACAATGAAAAGCTAAACTTATTTGACTTAATAGATAAATATATTAGGTGAATGGAAGATAAATTAATTTAAACAAGAAAGAAAAATCATGCATCGAGGATAGATTATTAAAACACTTTCCAACACATTTAGAATAGTGTAACAAACGTTAACCGTTTAATAAAGGTGAAAGATATGATATATGAATAAACAATTTGGCTCCTAACACATTTGAAAACCTAATTTCAGCAATTACCATCAAAAGTCAAATATTTGAATTCCTCTCGAAACCTATGTATATGATCTACCGATTTTTATACATACTATACTAAAATTAAGTTCAGTTAGAAAACACATAACACAATTGAAAATTCCCCTTCAACAATTTCCGTCAGTAAAAGAAAAGGTACTCGAATTATCTTGTGCAGCCCTGTATGTGATCTATAGAATTTATACACACCAAGTAATATGCAAAAAATTGTTAAATTTAAAAACGCATACCACAGTTGAAAAGGCACTTGTAGCAATTATCGCTGATAGACAGTACTCTAACCGAATTCATTTGTGTGTCCCTGTAAATGATTGATAATTGCTATGCACACTATATTCTACAGTAAGCATTTTGTAGTGCACCTCAGTACTGAATATCAGTTTAAATAGTATAATATCGTTAATATACATTTCAAACGATTTTTCCCCGTAGACCATAATGCAACGAAATTATTTTGAGTGTCCCTGTAAACGAACTAGAAATGTTCCATACTTCATTTTTAATAACGGTCATGTCATAAGTAAACCTCAATAGACAATAACCTATATGATTTACATGGCAATCCGAGTATATTCACACAAGTTAGAATACGATCAGACACACCGAGATCATAAACACTTTTCAACTATGTTGGAAAGTGTTAAAAAGAGGGGTTTAGTTAAATAAGAAAGTTTTTCTATGCTGCTGATAGCATAGATGGATCAGTCTTTTCATTTAAAATGATGAGGTAGATAGCTTAATTTTCATGAAAATATATTTTAGAAATATAATTGGCATTAAAGATAGTTTTAATTTTGTTTTCGGTTAGTTCTTGATTTAACAAGGAGAGGGCCAAACTTGGTAGCCACAGATTTTGATTATTTTTATATATGTTGTAGGGTAGCCCCTTAGTCTCAGGTAGAGTCCTGCATCGGGTCAGGTTACCCGCTTTTTCCCGCACCCGACCCGACATGCGGTTCGGGTCGGGTCGGGTTGGCGCTATATTTTTGCGTTGCAGTTCGGGTTCGGGTCGGGTTGACTTCTACTTTTTGTTGCGGGTCGGGTTGCGGGTTGAGGTATTGCGGGTTCGGGTTGACCTGCTTTTCCAAAAGAATGTACACAGTATTTTTGCAGGTTAAAAATATGTATGCAATAAGACCTCCATAACGGACACTCTCGAAAATCGACCTTTTACGCTACTTGGAAAGGAGGAAAAAATGCCCTTCTTCTAATCACTTGATCATAACTCGCTTTTTTTAAACAAAATGTGTTCTGTGCAACATTATGCGAATGTCAGCGACAAATCGTAGTTGCAGTGTCATAGATTTTTCCTTTGACTCTTGCTGATAAAACAAAACAAATTTCTAACTCACGAAAAGAATAAATTTTCTTGCGGTTAACGCTTTATCTACTAACGCATTATTATATCTAATGTTTTAATACTGGGTATCTTCTTTGTGGACTACTTTTTCATAATTGTATTGAAATACGGATTAATTTTCTGTTTCTTCGATTTCTGCTTGGATTCGGGTATAAATATTTTAGGGTTCGGGTCGGTTTCGAGTTGACCTTAAGCATAATTTTCAAGTTCGGGTCGGATACACAACCCGACCTGTGCAGAATTCTAATTCCTTGTCCTCAATTTCGAGTGTAGATTGAATCTTTCGACAAAATCTAAAAGTAGTGAAGTAGTGACTAATTTTGAAAAGTAGTTTGTTAGTCGCTACTTTTTTAAACAAGTAGTTGTAGTTAACAGCATTTTTGTAGTTGTAGTTTGCTACTAAAAAAAAAGTAGTTTTTCAGACCACTGACTTATTCACATTCAAATACGTATTTATTTATTTCATAGTTCTGTTCAAACTTTTTGTGAAAATCCCAACAATCGTACAAGCTAAAACCTAAAAATGAGCCGGAAAAATTATTCAAGGTTGAACCTGACTCGCAGAAAGAAAATAAGTCAACCCTACCCCAAAAAATAAATAAAAGCAACCCGACCCGCTGCAGGACTCTATTCAACGATCTCGAGGTGTCCCACTATTCCGAGATTTCACTATATTTGAACATTAAAGAATATAGATTTGTCCATTTTCCTATATAAAATATAAATTGGTATCAGAGATATAATTGTACGTACATTACTTTTCATTTTAGAATTAAAACATAATTTATCGTCCTTACATTGCGTGTGCGGGTCGGGTTGCGGGTTGAGATATTGCGGGTTCGGGTCGGGTTACGGGTCGCCGAAAATTATTTTTGCGAGTTCGGATCGGGTTGCGGATCCAGAAATTTTTTTTTGTAGGGTTCGGGTCAGGTTGCGGGTTGACTTCAAATGGAATTTCAGTGTTCGAGGTGCAAGACTCTAGTCTCAGGTTCAACGGATTTTATACAACGCCCCTTCGTTCTCTAAAAAAAGGGGGTCTGATATTATAACACAACTCAAATAGTTACTTTGTAATGAAATTACTACGTTGGTTGTAGCTCAGTTGTTTTGGCGTCTGCTCGTCGATCCGTGAACCCGGGCTCGAGACCGGAATTCGCTACGTTTGTTTTTCTCATTTTTTGTTTTATAAATATAGTTGTAATTATAATTTAATAATCGCACAATTAAAAATTTTAATATCGTACATTAATTATAATGTTAACACATTTAAATTTTAATTTAGCATTTTTGGTTTTTAAACACTTTTCATCATTTAAAGAGTTTTTTTTTTTTTTTTTTTTTTTTTTTTTTTTTATTGGATCTATTATTAACTAGTAAAAATTCCACAATCGTTACAAAATCATACCTTATTTTACTAATAACATCATATAAATTACAATCTTATAAGCAAAAAAATATGTTGTAATTTAATTATTATGCTAATTTTTAATATAATTATGCTTCTTACTATAAAAATAGTAGTATTATCATCGCATTGACTTCCCTTGTTAAGGCAATATATAAATGATGTTTCTTTAAAATCACAAATTGACACAATTGTTCAATATCATTGCATCGATAAAATATATAAATACATTTTATAAGTGATTTAAAAGAAAAATTAACCATTTAATGATGTTTTATACCACGATTTAGTTATAATAAAAAATATATATATATAGGTTAACATTATAATTAATGCACAATATTATAAATTTTAATTGCGATTATTAAATTTTAATTTCAATTATATTTATAAAAAAAATGAGAAAAACAAACGCAGTGCGTTCCGGTCTCGAACCCGGGCCCGTGGACTAACGAGCAGACGCCATATCAACTGAGCTACGACCGACACAGCAATTTCTTTACAAAGTAAGTATTTTAGTCGTGTTATAATATTAGACCCCCTATTCCTTGAGAACTAAGGGGCGTTGTATAAAATCCGGGCTATGATGTCATACACTCACGCATAGTTTTTTTTTTATCGGTTATAAAAAGGAAAAAAATCGCAAATTTAGGGGATTTTTTCCTTTAATGGCAACCTAGCCATTGTATTAAGTTATTCGTTAGGCGCGGGCTTGAAAATCGCGCCAACCAAAAAGTCGCCAAATTTATGTTTATATGTTTGCGTGAGTGTAAAGCATCTGTTCCAAAATCCGTTGAACCTGAGACTAAGGGGCTTCTACCCTACGCCTACAACATATATAAAAATAATCAAAATCTGTGATTACCAAGCTTGGTCCTCTCTCCTTGTAAGATATCAAGAGTGTTCGTTTAAGCAAGTTTAAAGGATTCTTCCAGTTTTATCGATATAGATAGATGGGAATCATTACAAGAAACTTTATAGCTTCCCTAATTGCAAAGAAAAGTAACAGGAGAATTAGTAAATGAAAACAGATATTTTTTTTATGTTGAAAAAATAACATTAAAATTAAAACGCTTAAAAACTTTTTGTTGATTTGAAATATAAAGATGGATAGAAAGAGCGAACAGACAAATTATCGGGTTTATAGTATTCGGATATTAGAAAGAGTAAGCCAATTGTACTCTTTTGGTAATATATTAGGAAAAAATCCCTGATGGCTCGACCTACAGGCACAGGTAGATTTCGAAGACGCAGACCGTGGGGCGCCTGTTTATTGGGAATTGCAGAAGAAATGACCTTTTTGTCATGATGCGGCAGTGGGAACCGCCCACTTCGAAATCTACCTGTGTCAAGTAGGCGGAGCTGGCAGAATGTTTTATTTTATTATTTTATTATTTTATTTTTTTGCTGTAAGGATTGCTCCTATATAAAACTTGTCAGTATAAAAGTTGCAGATAATATTAAGAGGATTTATAATAAATTTAAGCGGATTTGATATCTTGTGAATTGACGAAGTTATGAATTTTTTTCTTCTTAAACCCCTATTTATCCCCCCCCCTTGGGGGTATTTTTAATGAAATCAAAAATCTGTCATACATAAATTTTCGGCCCTTTTCCTAGAAGTAAATTTAAACGGATACGATACGTATCATAATTAAGAAGTTATGAAGATTTTTCTGTTTTCACAACCCCCCCCCCCCATTTCGCCCCCCTTGGTTCGATTTCGCCCATTAACGAACTTGACCGAGATTTTATGCCCCTTGATTTTATGTATCAGTTTGGAAGTGATTTGTGCAGAATTTTTGAAGTTGTCGTGTCCATAAAAAGTGATATAGATAGATAGATAGATAAAGTTTTGAACTGGGGTTGTTTTGGGGTTCTTAGAGTCATGATCGGTGTAGATCTGCAAACATTTTCCAGACATTCCAACATAGGGGAGAATGTAATAGGTGATATTTCTTACGCAATCAACCTAAAAGAAGTTTTAGAAGTAACTTAATTTTATTATCAATTTTTTTTTCTGTCATTTATATGCTCTGTCATTGCATTATTAATTAAAATTATTTCTACTAGCGTTGCTTTATAAGAAAATTCTTATTAATATAGCAAAAGACCTAGTCTATAATTTTCAATAGCAAATAACTTCGACTATATATCAGATCATAATTTACATATATATGGACTGTCTTCATAATGCGTTTTTACTATAGGGCCACGTAAAAATGTCCCCATTAGAAATAAACCGTTGTAACCTATGTAAGTCATATCTGCCAACTTGTACGATTTTTTGTCACCACTATTTTCGAATAGTAATCTTCGTTTTATTTAATCACACACTGCTGAGATTAAATAAGGTTAACATTATTATTCAAAAACAATGGTGACAAAAAATCGTAACAGTTGGAAGCTATGAGTTACATAAGTTGAAACTGCTTGTTTCGGAAGGCTGGTTCTTCGTTTTCCCTGTATCTTTTTTCGGCAAATTTATACCTATATTCATAGCTACCAACTATTATAGATTTTTGCTACCACTAAATTTTATAAGTAAAAATTGATTTATTTAATCGCAGAAAATCTACAATTAAATATGACAAATTTTACTATCAAAATACCTTACCCGTGGACCTAATTATTTGCGCACCAGTTTAAAAGTGAAGTTTTCAAAGGCAGAAAACACAAACTTATATATATATATATAATTTATCTAAATAAACAAACAATCAAATTCGTGAACTGTCAGTCGTGCAATGAATTAGGGCCACGGGTAAGGTATAATGGTAGCAAAAATACACAATAGTTGGTACTGGCAGGTATGCCTATATCCATACGATTTTTTAAAATCTTTTAATTAAATGAATTTTGTTGAATTCAATTTTTGAAACGTTGAACGAATACAATGCATTTTTGGTTGGTTTCATAATTTTTATCAATCTTTTTTCATAGAATAATTTCATTTAAAAACGGGAACAAGTCAGGTTTATTACTTTCTTCTATCTATAATAGAATAAAGTATTGTAATCAAATTTTTTTCGACTCCTGGTTTTCGACGGATTTACACGTTTTAGAGGGTCAGATATCTCGAAAAACACGTTTTTACGAAATTTCTGTCTGTCCGTCTGTCCTTTTCGTATAATCGAAAAGTGCATGAAGTTATGCATAGAATTGAACCAAACTTCATATATATATGTTTTTGACTACACACGTCAGGCCCCGGTTGAAAATGGGGATATTCCCCCAGAAGGGCGCGCTGTGATAGCGACTTTTGTGCGATCAAAAAGTTTTTTTTTTCAGTTTAAGTGAAGAATTTATGAATATTTTTCGATGAAATTTCACATTTAGATGTAATGTAACAGGGCAAGGTTTGTATAAAATTTTGGAGGAACTCGGCGGAGCTGTGACAGCGAGGTTTGTTCAATTTTCGGAACGGGCGGAGTAGTTGTTAAAAAAAATCATAATGAATCACCCAATTGTCCAATCAAGGTTTAATTTTCATATTTGTAATAAGCAAAAGTTTTTTACTCCTTGAGCAAACCTCATTACGAATCCCCACCTCCTCTCATGGTTTTGAAACATTTATTGACAAAAAACTTGAAGTGTAGTGAAAAATATTAAATAACAGATCTGTTAATTACTCATATTTTTTGCTTCTAAAATACAGAATTAAAAAAGTTACGCTTTTAAAAGTATTAACATGTAATGAGACAGGAAAAAGTTTTAGGATTGGAACATCGCACTAGTTTTGATTTATTTTAAATTACGATCATCATTTCTGTGTTGATGAATCGAAACTGCAAAATCTGTGTTTAAAGGAAATTGTGTGTCATGATTAATTGTAAACTTCCGTTGGAAAAATAAAGGTGAATTTTAAACAATAGCGAAAGGAATCTCTTTTGTGACCCATGTATTATAGATCACATCAATGCATTTCATAACGTATCGAATATGTGGAAATACCTGAAATACCATTTTAATGACGCTGAATTAATGCAAACAACATTACTTACTTCCATTTGAATTTCATAGAAAAAAAGATTTCCTGCAGAATTTTAACCCACTTCGTGAAGAGCATCCCTTTTAATTTTTCAGTATCACTATTTTCGAATAGTAATGTATGTGTTGTTTAATCGCGTGTATAGCGTGATAAAATAGGGCAAATTTAATATTCGGAAATAGTGGTAGTCAAAATTAAGGATTGTACCGTAACCTTATATACTATACGTATACGTGCTCGTCGCAATTTTCGACGAGCGTCCTCGCAAAGGGGTTAACACAATTTTAAACAATAGAAAGAACAATAGGAGATGAAAAGAATCACTTTTATAACACTTTTCAAATAATTCTATGGGCATTAAAATCTGAATCTAAAATTAAAATCGGAACCTAACTTGGTGAAGATACACAGGGTAAGCATTAAAGTTTTTCCCCAATTACAAAAACGTATTTCGCGGGAAGTAATAGCCATATATTTGGAAATGGCAACTGCAGTAATTCAGTTGTTTATGAGCAACTATAGCAGGCCCAACCGGTTTTGTCCGTGTTAACCTTGGGGGGAGGGGCTTTCCGGGTAAAATAATTAAAAAAATAATATCCTAAAAATACGACGAACACAATAACGGAGCTCTGTGCATTCACTCCAATAAATCGTTAAAACGACAACCAGAATAAAAATGAAGTTACTGTGACGCAATCACAGTAAATTAAACAAGAACGAAAAATCATGCGTCAAGCATAGATTATGTAACACTTTCCAACGCTTCCAAAATAATTTTACAAATCATTACCGTTTAATAAGCTGAAAGACAACATCTAAGTAAACAATTTGGAAAACGCATAACATATTTAAAAACGCAATGTCAGGAATTCCCAACATATATTTCCAACATATGCAATATTCAAAAAAATATCCGAATACTTTTATTCAGCCCTGTATATGAGCTATAGATTTGTATATATACTACATAGGATGCTAAATTTCAGTTTAGTTAGGAAACGCGTAGCACAGTTTTAAATTTTCCTTCGGGAGTTTCTGTCAATAAACGGAAATGTGTTTGCGAACTTTTGTGCTGCACTGTATAGGATCTACAGAATTTATACACACCAAGTAATAGACAAAAAGTGAGTTAAATTTAAAATCGCGTTCAGCAACTTAAAACGCACTTCCAGGAATTATTGTTAACAGACAGTAGATAATTCTTTTGTGTGTCCCTGTAAATGAACGATGACTGCTATACACACAATATTCTGTGGTAAGCCTCTTGTAATGCACCTTAGTGATATATATAAATTCCAATGCGTTTAAAATAGTGAATCATTATTTAATTTAACCGCAAACGATTTTTCTCCATAGACATAATGTAACGGAATTCTTTTGACTGTCCCTGTAAATTAACTATAAGTGCTATGTACACCCTATTTCCTATTAAGCTTCTTGTAATGCACTTTAGTGATATATATCAATTACAGTGTGTTTGAAATTGTGTAACATCATTAAAATAAACCGCAAATGATTTTTTCCCATAGTCCGTAATGTAACGGAATTCTTTTGAGTGTCCCTGTGAAAAAAACTATAAGTACTACACACTTCAGTTGAAATAGGGAACATGCTATAGATAACGACAATAACATATAAAAATTGCAGGGCAATCCGAGCATATTTACGGGAGTTAGAGCACAGACAGACGGCAGACGGCCATACGGCAGACAAACCGAAGTCATAAACACTTTTCAACTAGGTAGGAAAGTGTTAAAAAAGAAAAACTTTTCCTTGGAAAAATATCTTATGCAAAATATCTAATAAAAAATCAGTAATAGTTATGCTGATTTATGCTGATTTATTGTCTTATTCGTCTAATCTTCTATAATCAGGTTCATAGCCGTTGTTCACGACGAAATCGTTAAAATAGCTCTAAAATCGACGAAATACGCCTTTAACTATTATTTAGCAGATTGGTCTAGCTGTATTTTATTCTCCTTACCTAAAACTGCAGCTGAGATTAGGCGAAATGACTTAAAACTTTCCGCACCCCATTTTGCCTCCTTAGTGGTTGAATTTCTAAAATCACTGAAATACATGTTTAACAATCTTTTTAGTAGTTTTGTGGGGTGAACTTTCAAAAATCCTTTCTTATTGCTTGCCTAGGTCATAACAGCAATCTACTGTCCAAATTGTCCCGCAGTGGCGCAGACGATTAGGCGCGACCGTGTACGCTAGTGGGAGCTGGTACACGTAAAATCTGTTCGTGGCTCCAATGTCCTCCAAGTTTGAAAACAATACCTCTGGGGGTGCCAATCCGCAGGTGCAGGTCTATCATCTGGAATTGGTTCAAAAATTAGGAGATCAGCTCTAAAAGTCCAATCTCATCTCTCTTGAGGCTCTGGCACCCCTTCTTTCAGAGAAGTGCTATGGCACTTTCTCTGACACGTCAACATCAACAGTCCAAATTTCGTCATTCTGACTTTACTCGTTTCAGCTCTGCGTAGATAAGTCAGTCAGGAATTCTCTCTTTATTATATTAGTATAGATATAAATAATCTTCTTAGTAAACTTCAATATTCGTTCGCTTTGTATCTCGGAGAATGCCAAATAGGTATTACAGTTCCCACTAAGGTAAAGCCAGGAGAGATGGCGCGGTCGGAGAGATTGCGCACATAGAGATTCGGGAGGAAGGAGTAGAGTGAGCGCGCAACGACTCCCGGTAGTTGTACAACAGCAGTAGTGGAGTGTTTACTTGAAATGCACGTTGATTGTTTTGAGCGTCTAAAATAAAGCATTGCTATTTTATTTTGTTTTCCCAAAGTAAGTGCTTGAATTTTCATAGCTATTCATCAGAATTTCTATACAATGTCAGTAGTACAAAATATTTTTAACTTAAACGATATCTCATAAGCTACTAATCTAGACTAACAATGTGAACATCAACCGTTCGTTTTAGTAGCGGCCATGTTTAAATAAAAGGCCTCGGAATCTCTTCTACCGAAATTGGCGAGTTTGTGCATCTGCTACTTAGGAGAGAGAGCGCATTGTTCCCATTAGCTTCCATGCTAGGAGAGATTACGCAGCTTATTGGTAAATTTGCATAACAAAATGAAAAATGAAAATTGACTAATTTTAAGTTAAACGTGTTTTCCAGTAACTTAATGTTATTTTGTAATCTTTTCTGGACTTGCTTTTTCTGATTCTTTAATTTTCCCCCCTTTAATTAAAATTTTTTAATCGTTTTTAAAATTATTTAATTTTTCTGATTCTTTAATGATCAGGTTGAATTATTCACTCCTAATACAATAATATTTGTTCACAAAACCTTACAACAATGTCATTTAAGTGTAATTATTATTGTTAACAATTTAGTTGTAGTTATTATTAGTCACAATCTCTCCTACCCATGTGCGCAATCACACCAACCCTGTAAGGACAGATTGCGCAAAATAATTTTCTTGGTTCTATTACAACTGTTCTATTAAATTACAACATAACAACAAAATAGCAATGGAAATGCATAAAAAACAAATGAAGTAAAAATTATTCATGGATAGTTTAGCAAAAAATTAATATTTAGATTTTTAATATTAGATTTTCATTAGCTTATTATTGTTTTGAATTGTGCGCAGACTCTTCTAGCTTTACCTTATGTGTATTTGAAAATTTTTTGCGTAACATTTGACTCAACTTCTGTTATCCTGCCCTTCAACACTTTAATATCACGAACTGGTGTGCCTGTGCCAAAGATCCTGTCCTTGACAAAGCCTCTGAAAAAAGGGAATGCTACAGAACAAATGTTCAAATACACGTAACAAGAACTGGAATACTGACTTGGCATCCTGCGCAGTGTTGCCAGTAGACTACTTTTTTTAAATTCAGATTGTTTGATTCCCATCACTTTTTAAAAATTGTGTAATTGACCTTATTCTCGCATTATTTAATCTGTCATTAAATAAGGAGAATATTTCTATTTCAAAAAAGTGGTGGCAATCAAGCAATCTGAATTTTAAAAAAGTAGCGAAATGGCAACACTGATTCTGCGAGATACCAAGCAAACGCACGTTGAAGTTTTATTTTTTAAAAATGCAATTACTGCAGTTACCATTTCCAAAAAACTATACATATCTAATTATATTACTTTTAGCGCAATACAAATTTTTACTCAGAGAAAGACTTTATGCTCATCCTATATACAGGGTGCGTCAGAAAAAATGTATACACGCTTTGAATGATTATAACTCCAGTTTTTATTCACATATAATTAATTTAAATTGTAAAAGAATCTACATAAAATATATAACTCTTCCTCCTATCGCAGATGTTAAAAATTACTACCTTTCTGGTCAATACATTGCTTATAACGGTGGGCTATTGATTCACGAACTTCAACAAACATTTCATTTGGTGTTAAGGCGCATTCTTGCTCAATTGCGGTTCCGGAACGCTGTCTATGATCATCCATTCGTTTCAAACTTATATTTTATCCGATGAAGTGTAAGTCGCATTGGTGGATCTGCCCGAACCTCCCTGCGGTATTGTTTTTGTACTTTTGCTACATTTTCATATTTACAATAGTATTTTAAAATACATTTTCTTTTTTCAAAAGTTAATCTTGGTCTACTCATTATTTACAATTAATTACACTTTGAAAAGAAAGAAATATTAGAAGGTTATGACCCGTTAAACAGAGTATGTATACATTTTTCTGACGTATACCTGTATAACAAGTCACTTTGCTGGACTTTTGTACTTTAAGATCTGTTATTCTAATTATTATTTTTTTAAACCCTTTTGTCTTGCATTTTACGTATTTGACATTCAAAATAATTGAAATCATAATGGCGCAATCTGTAATCTGAGAAATTATTAATTTGAAATCTGGGTCGTTTGCCGTAAGATTTGTAAGAAAGAATTAACAAAAATAGTCATGATCAGGACTTTACAAATTTGATAACACCTGGTAGCCAGGGAAAAATTATAGTCGCCAGTAAAAAATATATATATATATATATATATTTATATTTATTCCGCCACTCCCCCCTCCCCTGTCATTGATTTTCAAAAAAGACAAGTTTGTTATTAATTAAGAAAAGTGGTAACAAACATAGTTTAAAATTATTAGTTACATAGTTTAGAATAATAGTACATAATTTAGAAAGATAACATAAACTAAGTTTTTTAATGAAAGTTATCAAAATTAAATATCTCTAAAAAAAGGTAATACTGTAAAGTCTGAATTAACCAGCATATTCAGGAAATGCTGATTGCCGAGTGTTTTAAATGTCCGGAAAGCTGTGTGCTACAAAATCTATATCCGATGAGGAGGCCATCGATGAGATAGTGAAGCATGAAAACTTTTTTTTTTTTGCCTATTTTCCTATAGAAGTAAGTCAAATAATTCTGATGTTATTATTTTAAAATTTGTTATTGTTGAAGTTATTTTTGCCAAATTAAAAGTAAAATTTAAAGATATTTTTGTTTGAATATAATTTCTAATTTTATTTCTTAATATTTTGTAACTTTGCAACATGTACAATGAGATATCTTATGAAATTTTAATTTAACATTGTAACTAAAATGAGTAACATATGCTGCTCTTTATAGAAATTATAGGCAAGTAATTGCCGTAAACATATTAATTGGGGGGAGGGGAAGCTTACTTATATACATAAGCCGGTTCAAATAATAAAAATATTTACATGCTTTATAAAATAAATCCAATATGAGAAATATCAAATCTAATTACATTTGCAAAATAACTCAGATTTATTATTTTTTAATTACATTAAATAACTTAGTCGCCAGATAAAAAAAAAAACCTTTTGTCAAGCTCTGGTCATGATAATATCATAAAAAAAAATAACAGACGTTATCCTTTAATAGAATATAGTGATCTTATATAGTCAAAGCAAAAGGTTTTGTTTAAGGGGGTGTTAAGAACTTATTAGTATTATTGTTAATTTAAAGTAACATTTATTAAAATTAATGTGAATTTAAAATAATAAAAATTAAATAAAGTGCTGCTGTTATATGTTCTCATAATCTTTTTTGCGTCATATAAACAAATTTTTGCAACTAAGTATGTATCATTTAATAAAATTTACCAGGATAACAAGTTACTCAGTTTCATTTTTCAGTATAATGGAACTTGGTGGTATTTGTCCATTTCATTTATTTTAAATTAATATATTCTCCTAGCTGCCACGAATTAAAGTATACTGTTTAAAACCTATATTATTCTAAATTCATGTAAGTAATTGGGCTAAAAGTGTAACAAAGTTCTGTAAGACAAATAGTGAGAAATGAATGCATATAAGTTATAATGCGTTGGCGAGCTTATGGCACACATGTCCAAGGTGGTATATATAGAAATTTCAAGCACGCGAAAAATTTTAAGTTATAGGTAAAATTTTATTTGCTTTTTGTTACAATGAATAAAATTTTGTTTAACACGTAAGTACACTGTTAGAAATTTGCAGCAAACTACAGTATTTATAGAAAACGGTTATACGAGTATAACCGTAATTTAACTTTATTATTATGTCAATAATATGGTCAGATACGCTTACTAATACGGTCAAGTAACCGCTATCTTTAAAAACGGCTGAATGACGGATAGTTTGTTGCAGATTTTAAAGGTGTAAAGTAGTTATTTTTGTATGAATTCACAAATTAAAACTTACCTTTATTATTATTTTTTTAATTTTTATTTACAGCACTATACAACGCTTTTTCTTGTTAAAGCATTCGACATGTAACTTTTTTTTTGTATTTCTATATGAATTTAAAAAACTTTATTTCTTCCTGTGAATTTTAAAAGACAGTCACTGCAAAAAAATAACAAATGGACCAATTTTTGTCACTTTATTAATAAAAATGATAGCATATGGATCAGACATCAGATGTAAGGTATTCTGCATTGAACGTACAACAGAAAAAATACGAGTATTTGAGTTGAACTCAAATTCACACTCTTAAGATCTCATTCTCGTATATCTGTAATATTAAAAAAAAAAAGCATATAACACTGATTCTATAAATCTAATAATAAAAACTTACTTATCTCTTGATTGGAAATCAAACATATAATATACTTATATTTTAAATTCCTCATCAATATACTACGGGAAATAAAAATAATCACACTAACATGAACAAATTGTCAATATCACTCAGCAGCTTCACATCCAAAATGCTGACGTCTAGTTAACTGAACGCTTATTATATGGATTCAAATAAAAAATAAAAGTTCCAATAATTACAAGAAATCCATGAAATCCAGAAGCTATGGGGGGAAAAGAAGGTGATCCATAAACTGAATTTAAAATTCCAAAAGGTAATATATAATTTTCAAAACGCTGTAAAATACAATCCTAACAATCAAAATATCATTAATGCTCTCTTAGCCTCGTCCCATTTATTATTCAATATTAATTGACGAGTCCGTGTTACTGTTACTCTAGAAGCTAATAAAATAATAATATTTAATAATGGAATTTGAAAAGGATTTAAAGGAAAACTCCACATGAGGCCAAAATTACCCTAACTCAAAGCTGGGCTTAAGCTAGAATGAAAAAAAAAAAAGCTCCGAAAAAAAGAAATAAAAAAGAAAATTTTACTGACGATAAATAAAATTATTCCTACTATAATATTTTAATTATTATGGATATATTTACGGTATGATAAGGATTAAAAATCTTTACTAAAAGTCTAATAATATTCTAATGCCTATAATAACTAGTCGGATGTGTCAATCTCAAAACTTTCTTTTATCTCACACAGGCTTCGCATACACTAAAAAGAAATCAGCACCAATTTATATCAAGGTCTAACTGGAATCTAAAATTTATTAAATTCCGTGCATTAGTTCTTGAGATATGACTATTGCTAAAATCATGTAAATCCTGCAAAATGCAGCATAGCAGCTCACATGTTGAGATTTAGACCAAAACCTGATCAACAACAACTTACATCAACGTCTAACTGAATCTGAAGTTTGATGAAAATCTGTGCATTAGTTCTTGAGATATAGTTATCGTGTTAATAATGCAAAATGTAGCATAGCAGCGCCACCTGTTGTGCTATTTACACTAAAACGTATAAGCAGCATCTATTTATGTCAAGGTCTAACAGAATATGAAGTTTTATGAAATTTCGTGCATTCGTTCTTGAGATATTAGCTATCGTAAAAATCATGAAAAAAGTGGTATAGCATCGCCACTTGTTGGAATATCTACACCAAAACGTAATCAGCGTCTATTTATTTTAAGGTCTAACTGAATCTGAAGTTTGATGTAAACGAGTGCATTAGTTCTTGAGATAGAGCTATTGCGGAAATCACGAAAAATGCAGCATAGCAGCACCACCTGTTGGACGATTTTCACCAAAAACTAATCAGCACCAATTTATATGAAGTTTTATTAAATTTCGTACATTAGTTTTTGAGATAGAGCGCCCACAAAATTTTTGTCACATACAGACAGACAAGCAGACAGACAGAGTCACAAACTTAGAGAGACATTTTCTAAAAACAGTCAAATCGTGTTCAGGTCCTTCTAAAATGTATAAATCCGTCGAAAACTGGACATTGAAAACTTTCATGAATCCAATACTTTCTTCTTGTAAAGATAGAAGAAAGTAATAATAAAATTCCAAATATAAATCCTTGAATAATAGCAACACCAAATTCCAGAATTATTACTACAATTTGAAATAATATTGAAACTGATAAACCAAACACATTAATAATTCTAATTCCAATAATTAAATGCCCCACCCTTTTACATTTTATTAGCAGTAAACGAATAGGTGAATTAAAAGGACCAATTAAATATATTTCACTTTCAATTAATACTAAAAAAGCTAAAACAAACTATTTGGGAACGAATGAGCAGCTCTATATTTAATCTGTATTATATCTTTCTTCATCAGGTTAGAAAAGAAAAAAATAAGATATCCACAATACTAATTATATTCCTAATATAATATAAGGATGAGCAGTTCTAGTAAAACACAAAATGTGTCCGAAAGTAGCCAGTTTGGATTTGAGAACAGCCTTAACAGGGACTATTGAAGTGATTTGAATGAAATAATCCTATTAAACTTTTCAAAACCAAATACATAAATGTGATTACACACGCAAAAATTAAATATAATTAAGAAACGATACCTCACGAAACACTTTTCTTTCTTTCACAAACATAAATTTGAAGTGGGAAAAAAATTAGCAGCTAAGTAATATTTACCAGGAATTCTAAATAATACTAACAATATATTAATTCAATTTAAGGATATATACAATAGTAAGAAATAGGATCAAATACGAAAAATAAATTTATTATCATACTAAGCTAATAAAATTAATATTACTTATATAATTAGAATATACTAAATTAAATTCTTTATAATAATATAAGTTAATCAATATATATAAACTAAATGAAAATATTCCAATAGAATTTATTCCCATAAGAGGTATAACTTGAGGGATTTTAACACATTTTGGCAATTTACTATTAATTTAACTGCATTCTTCATAATTAATTTAAGAGCCTGACACATTTGATCGGCCACCTAACATATTCAATTATTCAACAAGAACGAAAAATCATGCGTCAAGCATAGATTATGTAACACTTTCCAACGCTTCCGAAATAATTTTACAAATCATTACCGTTTAATAAGCTGAATAACAACATCTAAGTAAACAATTTAGAAAACGCATATAACATATTTAAAAACGTAATTTCAGGAATTTCCAACATATATTTCCAACATATACAATATTCGGGAAATATATCCGAATAGTTTTATTCAGCCCTGTATATGATCTATCGATTTGTATATGTACCAGATAGGATGCTAAATTTTAGTTTAGTTAGTAAACGCGTAGCACAGTTTAAAATGCTCATCCTGGAGTTTCTGTCAATAAACGGAAACGTGTTCGCGAACTTTTGTGCTGCCCTGTATATGATCTGCAGAAATTATACACACCAAGTAATAGACAAAAGGTGAATCAAATTTAAAATCGCGTTCAGCAACTTAAAACGCACTTCAGGAATTATTGTTAACAGACAGTAGGGAATTCTTTTGTGTGTCCCTGTAAATGAACGATGACTGCTATACACACAATATTCTGTAGTAAGCCTCTTATAATGCACCTTATGGATATATATAAATTTCAATGCGTTTAAAATAGTGAAACATTATTTAATTAAACCGCAAACGATTTTTCTCCAGTTCACTCCAGTTCTTCCGGTCTAGGGTCCTATCCTCCTCCAAACCCCTATCCCTCATGACTTTTTTTTATACCATACATCCAGGTCTTTCGTGGTCTTCCTCGTTTCCTCTTTTGGTTTGTTCTATAATTAGATGCGATTTTGGGTAGTCTCTCGTCACTCATTTTTTTTAACATGACCATACCAGATTACTTACTTCTTTTGGAGATCGTCTAATATGGTTTCCTTTATTTTCATCATTTCTTTGATTCTTTCATTTCTTATTCTTTCTATTCTTGATATCGTGCATGATCTTCTTAGGGCATCCATTTCCACTGCTGCTAATTTCTTTCTTTCTGTCTCCATAATTCTCCATCCCTCTGGGTCATATAACAATATGCTCTTTACAATAGAATTGTACATATTATATTTTCTTTTTCTGGAGATCTCCTCTCTCCACCAAATAGAATTTAATAGTTTTACAGCCTTCCTTCCTTGACAGATTCTGTATTTAATTTTCTGTGAGTCTATGCCTTCTCTATTAATGTCTACACAAAGGTATCTATAATACTCGCAGCTTCCTATTTTTATGTTATTATTTAAATTTGGTTCTGTCTCATTTCCTCCTATAGATAGGTATTTGGTCTTACTAACGTTTATGTAAAGACCCCATTTCTCATATTCTTGAAAAAATAGAAGTTGATTCAATTTTTAGCACTTCGACAACTCTTATTTCAAGAACTGCATTCATATTCGGAAAGAAGAAATAATTCCCTGTCGAATGGTACCTCTCGCATCTCTCTAGGATAATTTAGTAATAAAAAATTAAATAGTATGAGGTGTGAGGGGAGGAGCGGTTTTTTATTTATTATTATTTTTTAAACCTACTGTACATACAGCTTAAATATTCATCCACGATTTTATAAGATTCTTTCGTATTTAACATTTTGAACTAAAAGGCCCAATGTACAGAAGAAAGTACTTCGATATTCAAATATAATTTATTTTCAATCGATTACAAACTAAGCAAATTCAAAAGTGCAAACTTTAAAAAAATATCACTAAATATACATTTTTTTTCACGTTTAATAAAAAAAAAATTACTAAGCATTTTTCGACGGAAATTACTTTTAATAATTTTATTGAAGGCAAATTCATCAATTTGAAATAGGTAAAAATAGAGGTATTAATGTTTTATCATATTAAATAAATTTTGTAATCCAAGTATACAAAATGGATGTCCTGCAATAGATTATTTATTATACATTAAAACCTGTAAAATAATCGAGAGGGACCGGAAAAATCTCGTTTTAGACAGGTTTTTGTCTCAGCAGGTATATTTATGTGATAATCCGTCCACGAAATTTTTCCATTTAAGACAGGATTCCGTTAGAGACAGGTTTTACTGTACTTAAATATAATTTAATATTCAGAAATATTACCTATCCTCAACAATATTATTTTTTAAAAATACAATATGAAATACTTTTACCCTGAAAAGGGAGACAAGCAGAATTTTTTTTTTTTTTTTTTTTTTTTTTTTTTTTTTTTCTATTAAGCCCTTAAATATACAGTATATGACCAAATGTCACCGAACATTTTCGATTTTAGGCGTTTTGTCAGATTTTTAAAGAAAAAATTGACAAATTCTGCTGGAAGTTCAAGAATATAAAGAACATGTTTAACCTTATATTTTTCAGCGAAGGTTTCATCACTAGGACAATTAGGGGACTAAAAAAAAAAAATCAATAAAAAACTTAAAATGCTCTGTTACCTATAGCACATGACCACGTGGATTTTGAACGATATTTGTGTTCATTTGTGTAAGAATAACACGTGTATTCATGGAGATATTTGGTTAATGGAAGAGTTAATGGTTTCTTTGAAAAGTTTAAGATTTTTTTTTTTTTTTTTAGCATGCAGAGCTTTCAAGCAAATTTAACGCCACTTTCAGGAAAGCAAAAACAGTAGAAACAACAAACTACAATTAAAGAATAAATATATTAAATATTTAATGAAATATGAACAATTGTATGAAATAATTTTTAACTACACATGCGCTAAAGATAACAAAACATTTTTTTGCATAAATTAGTAGTCAACTATATATAGGGCAACCTATATAAAAAGACCAGTCGAATATCGTGAAAATTCAGAAAGGTACTGGCGATATAGTGAGCTGAATTTCAATTGCCTTTGAAAAACAACCGGGTGATAAGGGATTTTCCAGAAATTTTTATTTTTCATTAACTGATTTCCAACAAAGGAGTTGATATTTAACGAATTTTAACGCATAGCTTTGGAACAAATGTTTAAATTATTTGTTTTTTTTTTTCTTATGGGCTCGTTCTGGTGGCTTTCTAAGAAGAACTAAAGCATCAATAAAAAATTTAAATAAAAAAAAATGGCAATTTGTGAAAAATCTCTTATCACACAAATATTTTTAGAAACGACTGAAATTCAGCTCACTATATCGCCGGCATCTTTCTGACTTTCACAAAATTCGTCTGGCTTTTTTCTATGAGTTGCTCTATAAAGTTGACTAAATTATACAAAAAGAGTTTTATAAAATTTAGCGGCATGTGCAGTTAAAAATTACTTTATACAAATGTTCATATATCGTTAAATAGTTAATATATTTATATTCTAATTGTAGCATGTTGTTTCTACTGTACTTTGTCAGGTTATCTGAATGTGACGTTAAATTTGGTTCAAAACTCTGCATGCTATAAACAAAAAACATGGGGAAATTTCTTAAACTTTCCGAAGAAACTTTTATACCTTCATAAATACACGTGTTATTTTCTTACACAAATGAACACAAATATCGTACAAAATCTCATAGAATCATGTGCAGATCATTTCGAACATTTTATTTTACAAGTTGATCGAAAATATTCAGTTTTTTATTGAATTTTTTATTGGTCCCCTATTCGCCCTAGGGATCAAACCTTCGTTGACGAATATGAGGTCAACCATGTTCTTTATATTCTTGAAGTTCCAGAAGAATACGTAAAGCACTTATCTAGATATTCGATAAAACGTCTAAAATCGAAAGTGTCCGGTGACTATTGGCCATATAGTGTAGGTTATTGACCGCAAAAACAACACATTTTGTGTTTTTAAACGAGCAAAGTCTTTCAAAGTTATAAGTTTCGGAAATTTTCAATATTCTCTTTCAAACAGCTCTAAGAGTTTAAAGTTTTAAAACGATATTTTATTTCTATCGAATGCCACTTTAAACACAACACCGTTAAATTGCTTGTGGTCATAAATAAGGACCTAACACATAATTTATACTTAGAAACTAATTTCTACGCATCACTTAAGCAAGTAAGTTTAATAACATATATATATAATATAGTATTTTTTCGTGCATGCCGCGTGGTTTCTTTCTTTCAAAATTTACTTTAAAAAACAAGGTGCGCAGCATGATAGATGAGCATCTGGGAATTGGATGGCCCCTGTATAAAAAGCCACTAAAAAATGGATAAAATGGTTGTGCGGCAATTTTGTATTTCATTACGCGAAACCATTAAGCAATACATTGTGAATACTATGTTATTTTATCACTAACCGTTAGATTTTAAATGAATACAATCTGTTTGAAATAAATATCTTTCTCCCATTTTTTAATCGAATGTTTTTTTGTTTTTTTTTAGGGTTTCGTTCATCTCACGAAACCCTATTGCTCCCGCTCCGTTATCTGTCTGTCACAGAGCCATTCTCGAAAACTATGTAACTTATAGAGTTGAAACTTTGTGTATAAATCAGAATATCAGCTGTAAAGAGCTGAAAATATTAAAATTTGAAAAATTCGTATTATTTTAATAAATAGAGATAAAAAACCAAAATTCTAACAGCCTTTTCCTATTAAATTAAAAAATTTTTCGTTATAGCCGTAGCCGATGCCAAAAATTAAAAATCCACGAAAAAATTCTTTCTACAATAATTAATTTTCTATCAGACGATTTCCACGTGAAAAATGAAATAAAAAGTTTCACCAAATGAAAAAAAAAGATTAATATGAAATAAAATTGATTGACGTCATAGTCATAATAAAATGGAAAATGTCTAAGATTTCTCAATAATAAAGGAGTATGTGTAAGTACACAAAGCAGATTAATATCACGTCATTACTGAATTATAACGAAAATCTGACGTCATATGGGAAGTTTAACTAATTTTTCAAATGTTTGAGAATAATACAAAGCGAGTATTAATATAAATAATAGAGAATAGTAAATGTATGAGTTTGAGGTTTGAGAAACATATTGAATCGTGATAAAAATCCGATTATGGAAATATTCGCATATTTTAACATTTTGAAGGTGTACAATCTGTTTAATTTTGAAATTATTTTTTTAAATATTGCATTTAATCCGTATTACGGATATTAATATGACAGAATATAATAGCGGGTGGCTATCCGGATGGTTTAGATATTCGAAAAAACGAAAAAATAGACCGGTAAATTTTTACTTTATAAAAAACATGACTTTTTTTTTTTCTTTGCTAAATGAAATTTGTTTGAATTTATTAAAGAAAGGATAAAGTGTTTTGAAAGGAATATTAAACGAAACCCTTTGAGTGATCTTCGATCACACTTACCCACTTGTTAAGTGAGGTATTAAACATCGGGGTGAGCTAGTTACACGATGGCGCGGCATACATGAAAAAAAAATACGGTATTTAATTATACTAAATGTTAAATCAAATTAACATAGAATATTTCGCTGAGAAGAAATGCAGCAGACGAGTAATAAATGAAATTAAGAAAAAATAAATTTAAAATTAAGTAAAGAATATGAATTATGTATTTTTATTTTGATCACAAACATTTTTAAAGCGTCAAAATATTTATACACCTTTTCATAAAATGGAGTTAATTTGTGTGTTTTTCGTTAATATCGTCTATGAACAGTGTTTAAATTATTTTCTAAGAAATAGACCTCTCTTGGAACTTCAAAATGCACTTTTCTGAAAGGATGAGAGGCTGTGGGGAACAGTTTTCGTAAAAAGCTTTCGTTAATATTTAATCTTGTTATTTTTCGGAAACATAGTAAAATGTTTTTAAAAACGTCCAAATATCATTATTAAACATATCACAACATCACAAAGTGATCATATTAGCATACCAAATAAAAATATTATTTAGAATTCAATAGTTTTAACTATAATTTACATGAAATATAGATAAAAGCATTACAACGGATACATATCATACAAACAAAATAAGTATTCATTTCATCTACATACGGAAAATATAATTATCCATATTAAGATAATGTAACGATTATAAAGTAAAATAGTTATTGCAAAAGGATAATTGATTTCTTTAACAAATGAAATGGAACTTAATTAACTCCACTTTGATCATGCATGAATAAATTTTTTAAAAAAAATGTCGAAAGTCAGATAAAGATTACCTGCGGAAATTCCTGGCTGACACATGCATAAGAATAGGCCAATATAAAACACTAAACACTTTTTCAACTTCTCTTGATAAATTCTATTAAGCTTTGCTGGAGGCTTCATCTACTTTTATTTCTTTATTCATCAGTAACTCTTGGCTCAAACATTGCACTGCATTTTGCGAAGGCCTCAAAATAATCTGTAAACAGATGTTGTCAACAGACCAGTTCAGTCCTTTAATTGGAACTGATCTACATCCGTTATACTATTTATCAACGTTTCCGGGAAACTGCCGCCCATGATAGACAACTTTTTTTTTTCCGCCCTATCAGTCCAGCATGTAGTTAGCAATCAAAAACTAAGGTTCTCCAAGATTGTAATTACGGAAATGCCGTATACTGCGGATATTATTGCAAGATTTTCGAACATTACTACCATGAATTCATTCTCGAGTTCTGTAAAAAAGCAAAATAAATGTACAGAGGCATGAAACTTGTCGGAAGTGTGATGGTTCATTGACTGCTGTGCCCGAAAACGTAGTATTTCTTTTATTTTTACAATAGTATAGTAGTAATAGTGTTGAAGCTAGACATAGATCAGCAGAAATAGATCAATTTGTGTATGTGAGGGCTATTTATAGTGATAATAAAATATCCTTTTGATTTTAGCCTAGATCAATATTTAGTGTTTGCTTTGATCAAAACGCGTTTGATAAAAAAATAATAAAAAAATAATATCCATGATTAATAATCGAAAGTCTCATTTATTTAAATTTAGATTTCAAATAACTGATTTCAATATTCTATTTGACTAAAGAAGAAATTATTATTATTTTCTAGAGAAGAAAATTATACATAAAGTTAACAGCTATTTTGGCAACAAAATATGATGAATATAATAATCAAATGAGAAATAATAGAAGATATGTTATATTAATTAATGACTATTATATAGTACATATATATATATATTATATATATATATATATACACACATACATAGGGTGATCCAAAAATCGCAAAACTTTTGAAAACTTAATAATTAGTAAACTATGCACAATAGAAAGTTGCGATTTTCACAGAAATACGTAGAAACATGTGGGATTTTTGCTTTTAATGGGGGAAAAAAGTCACAATAGTTACATTTTTGACCATCAGGTGACGCTTCAGTTGAGAATATAGTTTTGCTGTGGTATAGTTCAGTTTATTTAGAAGAAATAATCAGTGTCTAAATATTGCAATTTTTCCATATGACGCCCATCACTTATAAGTACAGCCATCACACGATGAAAAACAGCTCACACAGAATTGAAGAACATTACAGTGGGTATACTTGAAATATGATGGCGTGTATCATCTTCCAACTAGGCAATGACATAGGCCTATCTCTGTACACATGTGACTTGATGTAGACCCATAACCGAAAGTCAGAAGGTATAAGATCAGGAGACCTTGAAGGCCATTCGTGGAGAAAGAGCTAAGACGCGGTCTTCGCCAAGTGTAGACTTCAGTATTGTAAGTATTGTAGCGACAGGAGCAGTGATATGTGTAGGCGCTCCATCCTGCATGAATGTTACAGGTCAAATTGCATCGAACTTCATTTAAAATGCAATTCCTTTAATCTTCGATAAAAGGTTTGAACAAAAATTGTTCTTGAAGCAAAATCTGAGCAATATCTGTAGAAAGATATTGCGCAAAGAACTCATCTGCTTATATAATGAATGATTTAGATAGAATAATAGTAATGTATATTAGCGCCACCTCTTTTTAAAAAATCTAACCATTATAATTTTTATTTTTTCACTATAAATCACTATAAATCACTATAAACAAATACACACACACACACACACATCGCAATCTCTTGCAACAAAAAAGTGTATTGATAGTACATAGAAAGATGAACAATATTTCCTATAAAATCAAGGTCACAACCCCCTTATTTTGTCAAAAATACAGGGTGTCTCACTAGAAGCTGAAACCCGATTTTTTTCATAACTTTAACAAAAGGGAATATGCAATGTAACGATGTTTTCCACAGACATATTTTAGTTTGTATCATATGTGATGACATCAAGTGAAGTGTTAAAAGTGCACAGTAATTCAGCCAGTGACACATTCCGAAATATGAAATGCCTAGCTCAACGTTGCTTGAGCGTGGATGGCGTCACTGCCAGATCTTTTCATGATGATCTTGCATTCTACATAAAACAACATAAGTCTTTTCAAAATGCTATTAAAGTATCTTCACGAATGTTAAAACTATGAATTAAAATCTGGCTTGGATTGAGACTATATGACTTTCATGAATGAAAAAAAAATCTGACTTTAATTTACTTATTTGAATAAAGGCCTGCTAGACAAATTTCAGACAGGAACACAAATTCCACATTAAGACTATTCAACAAATGTATGTTACGACTATAGAGCAAATGTATGTTATTTCCATGCGAGCTTTGATTTGGCTTTGAAGTGAGCTTGCATTTAAATTCGGGGTTCCCACCGCCACCATCTTTACTTTTAATCTTCACCTTATTTAATCGTAGAAAATTCTACAATTAAAATACACTTCGGAAATATTGGTAGCAAAGTGCTTACAAAAAGTAACACCATTGGAAATTACCATTGGATTAAAATACATTAATTAAAATTTTACAAAAGGTTCTATATCCCTGTCTAAAAATAATATTCAATGTATCATTTTACCTTAAATTTCGTTTTTAAATGAATGCCTTGTTTATCGAACTATTTTTTTCACTCGATCTCTTTTGTATTTCCTTAAACTGACTTTGTGTATTTTTGCTGTGCATATTTTACAGTTGTTTTCACTGCTTTGCTTTATTTTTCATTGTGCGTTTCCTCCCACTCAAAAAAGAGAATTTCTAGGCATGGGAAGGGCAAAATAAAAAGTTTCTTTTTTTTTTTTGCAGTTTGGCTATTCCCTCCTCTTATTAGAGATGCAATGTTCAACACCACTTCATTTCAGCATTAGTCAAAGCCGCAGCAAGTGTTGTGCAAGGGTGTTCCAGCACCAGGTACCAAACCTAATTTTAAAAAAAAAGGGGGGGGGTGTTAAAGAATAATTTCGGAATCAATGTTTCACGACAATTTTATTTTGCTTATATATATATTTTTTTTCTATTTGGCTACAGTTTCTATTTGCTGATTAGCCAAATTGCCAACATTGGTCAAAAGTCAGCGAGAATCTTGCTCATGAGTATGTTGAAGGTTTTAATATATGCCAGCCTACCTCATGTAATTATTTTCAGATGATCAAAGAAGCACGAAGCTTCCCTGTGTCGTATAGTGGAACACTACTTCTCTGCTTCTTTGGATATTCTCAATGAATCTCCATCACATTTTATTTTTGTTTCTTTAATATGTCCAATAGATCAGTTTCAGCCACGTGATCACCAGCCCAACAATTTTTATCCAACCAATCATAAACATCGATTTGTAGCCTGTATTATGAGCCAACAAATCACAATCCACCATTTTTGAGGGGCAAACATAAACACCCATCTGGTTGCTAGGGTGTGACGTCAGTTGAAACTGATCTATAGACATTAAGGCTTCTATACTAGAGGATATATACTAGATATATTATAGGAGCTCTAATAGACATCAGAGTTTATATTATGATTAAAATAAAAGATGCGCCCTCCAGATTCGTCCAGGATAGCTCAGTTGGCAGAGCATTGGCTGCTTAAGGGTCCTCTCCCTTCACGTGAAAACACGCGATCACTAATGTTAATCCTATGGGGCATAATTTTTCTAATATCTCGTTTGCATTTCAATATTTTAAAACGATTTTTTTTTTTTTTTGCATTGGATAGCAGAGATCAATCTCTATTTCCGCAGTTGATTACTTTTTCGATTTTCTTTGCGGATTTCTTGTACGAAGATACTTTTACTTTCGAAATCTCCGCCGTTGATTATTTTTTCGATTTCCTTTGCGGATTTTTTTTTTTTTTTACGAAGATACTTTTACTTTCGAAAGTGTTTTCGAAAGTAAAAATATCTTCGAAAAAAAAAAAAAAAAAAAAAAAAAAAATCAGCAAAGAAAATCGAAAAAGGAATTAATGGCGCAAATAGAGATTGATCTCAGCTATCCACTGGAAAAAAAAAAATCGTTTCAAATATTGAAATGCAAACGAGATATTACAAAAATAATGCCCCATGGGATTAACCTTAGCGAGCGTGTGCTATCGCGTGATGGGAGAGGACCCTTAAGCCAAAAAGTCCCCTGTTTTAATCCTGGCCTGGACACTTTTTCACTCAGTTGGAAAATCACAACTGATATAAGTCTGTCATTGTTCATACAATCTCTTAAGAAAGGTTTTATCCTGTTTAAAGTAGTCATGATTGGAGTTACTCGCGTGCCGAAGTCATTCTGATCTATTAAATTATTTAGAGTTTCATCGAGATCTTTTTAACACTTTCCAACTTAGTTGAAAAGTGTTTATGATTTCGGTTTGTCTGCCGTCTGTCCGTGCTTTAACTCCCGTAAATATGCTTTGATTGTCCTGAAATTTTGGTATGTTATTGTCGTTTACCATAGCATGTTCCCTATTTCATCAGAAGTGTGTAGCACTTATAGTTTTTTTACAGGGACAGTCAAAAGTATTCCGTTACATTACGGTCAATGGGAATAATCGGTTCATGCGCATTTTGATAACGCTGCGTCATTTAAAACATAATGAAATTGATATGTAATTATGAAGCGCATTAAAATATGCTTTTTGTAGAATATGGGGTGCAAAGCATTTATTATTATTTTACAGGGTCAAACAAAAGAATTCATTTAGACGTTATATGGGGGGGAAATCGTCTGCAGTGCAATTTAGTGATATTTCGCTATTTCAAACCTAATGAAAATTATATGCATTACTGAGGTGCACTATAAATTGCTCTCTTGTGTGCATTGCATTTATTTTCAGGGACACACAAAATATATTGTTTACAGTACATGTGCGATATTTACAGTATATGTGTGATAAGTGCGTTTTCAACTTTGGTTTGCATTTTTAACTTTTTTTTTCATAGTACGTGTGTGTTTATAAACTCGGTTGTCCATATACAGGGTTACACAAGGAAATTTGTAAGTACTACAGACTATGGGAGATAATTGCTTAAGGGTAGTTTTTAATTGTGTTTACGCATTCACTGTAAAAAATGGGTACTCAAAATTGAGTAAAAAGTACTCAATTTTGAATACGTCACATACTCAAAATAGCTCCGATCCAAATGTACTCAAAATTGAGAAACACATGTACTCATTTTTGATCCCATGGATGTATTCAAATACGAACTGCTATGTACTCATTTTTGATCCCATGGATGTATTCAAATTTAAAATTTTTTGTGTCGTTAAAATAAAATTTATAGGATAAAAACGAAACTTCCGAGTACAACCTTATAAGGGACAATACACTTCGGCATCTTTTTTTTCATTTCTGAGTGAGTTTATAGAATTTTACCAACCCTTCCAGCGAGCAGATTCGAACCCATGATCAAAGATGGATACACAAGTGTATGGGCTTTGCCCATGATGTCCCGTGTACTAGCCCGATGACCCAGACCCCAGCGCCATGACCGCTCGCGGTTTTCGCTCAAATACTGTAACTTACTTGAATCGCGATGGATTTTTCCAATGTTTTTAATATTTTCTTTTCATAACTTTCAATAATTCGCTATACTATTTGGTGCCTTATAACAGACAAATTTTAATTTATTAGGTATTATATGCATTAAAAAATTGTATTAAGAGTAATAATTGCTGCTTTTTGCAACAGTACTAACCAGTGTTGATTTCAGACATTTTTCTCCTGGAGGGATTTCTGTGGCTCCGGGGGGGGGGGGGGGACATTGCACTTTTTGCTCATTAAAAGTATAAACTATCAAATATTCCGGGGGGGGGGACATTTCAATTTTCCGGGGGATAATGTCCCCTCCGGGCCACTCCCTGAATTCAACAGTGGTACCAACATTTTCTTTTTCGAACATATACTTTTTTTAAATTATTTGCCTGATTATCTATTTATCAATTCTAATAAAAACAACAATTATATTAATCAGACGTGTTTATTACATGCTATTAAAAAATATTTTTTTTAATGTCTTATTTAATAGAAATTATGTAAATCAATTTTTTTTATAATAAATTAAATTATTATATTTCAGCTATGCTGAGAGCTTTTGCGTACGGTTCGGTTAAACTAAATAGTTTAAAAAAAAAAAAAGATTTTTAAAGACAAATTTAAAATTAATGATCTTGGGATAGGTAGGTTTAAATCTGGACTTATTGATTTTATTTAAATTAAATTAGTTTAATTTATAAAAATATAAGCTAAAGAAATAAATTAAAAACGTTAAAAAGTTAAAAACTTTATTTTTATAAAAGTAAAGAAAAAATATTAACTAATTTTATAAATTTAAGGAAAAAAAAATTATAAACTTTGTAAAATTATAATTTATAAAATAATAAATTTTAGCGTAATTCATAAATTTGTAAGCCAAATCAGCTTAGTTTAATACCAATTTGCATAGCTATAATTTGCAAAGATATTATGTTATGAAACTTTTAAATAACACAATATTGCCTCACGTTAAAAAATTTAAAATAAATTTTTAAAAAAATAGTGGGAAAAAAAATCATAATTTTGAAGTACTATCAAGGAAAAAAAAAAGTAGATGTGTAAAATGTGACGGGGGGGGGGGGGAGTAAATATGTTGTAGTGGATCCACTTTGATGAAAATCCAGAACAACCAGATCCACTTTTCATTTCTCTTATTCTTCGTTTTTCCTTCAAATAATAGCTTTTTAGGCTCCGAAATTTCGTCATTACACATTCTGAAATATACAAGTATGTTAGGTTTGATCATATGTTCATTTTTGATCCAAAAATACTCATTTCGAAATGAGTACATGAACTTACTCATTTTTGAGAATACATATGTGCATTTTTGATCCAAAAATACTCATTTCGATATGAGTACATGAACTTACTCATTTTTGAGAATGCACATGTTTATTTTTGATCCAAAAATACTCATTTCAATATGAGTACATGGACTTACTCATTTTTGAGAATACACATGTTCATTTTTGATCCAAAAATACTCATTTCGAAATGAGTACATGGACTTACTCATTTTTGAGTACTTCATTTTTTACAGTGTTTTCCTGCTGAACTATATTTATTAGACTAATAGAAGTTTATGGAATATAAATAAATTCATATACAGGGCTACGAAAAAAAAGATACGTTGTCGTTTACGTTTGGTAATTAATTCAAGTGAGTTTTAAATTGCCTTTTAGCTTAATAGGTGGTGTGTATAAAAGTCTTCAGATAATATACACGGCTCTACAAAAGATTTCGAGTGCATTTCCATCGATTGGCGAAAATTGCTAAATGTGAATATTCTAACTGAACTAAATTTTATCATACTATATATTCACATCTATTGATCATATACGGGGCTGCACAAAATAATTCAACTACTTTTTTGACAATGGAAGATAATTTCGAAAACTGTATTTTTCAATGTGTTATGTGTTTTCTAAACTGTTTACTTACATATCTTTCTTTCACCTTATTTAACGGTGAAATTTCGTTACGGTTTTCTGGCTGTGTTGGAAAGTGTTTCATAATCTATGCTTGACGCATGATTTTTCATTCTTGTTTCTTTTATTCCGTGAATTTCTATTCAATTAAGAGTTCATTCAATTTTACCACTCGTTATCCTTCTCATCAAAAAATAAACACACATAACAAAGCATTTTTTTCTTTTGTTTTGTATTGCATACAGTCATCAATTTATATCTGACACATACAAGGATGATTGCCAAGAACGATTCCCATTGTTTCTTGTTTATTTATATTTTGTATCTTTGTTTTTAAATAAAATAATTTTTATAGTGTAATATTACACCTAAGTGTAGAGATTAAAAAAACCCGGGAGTTCTCAAACAGAGAAATAAACTTCGGAATTTTGGGGATTAAGCCGGGAATATTGGGAATTTTGATGGATGGAAACTAATATGACAAATGTTTGTATTTACTTTGATTTATTTTAAAAGCACACAATATAATTGGGTGCATTATAAGATTTTTATTTTATTTTCCAACATTCATCCAGAATAAAAAATTACATAATCTTCCTATAGGTCTATGGGTAAACCTTTCTGTTCATAGCAGGTTTAAATGCAAACACTAACATTATACTAACTAATTATTGAAATGTGCTTACATAGTAAAGTAATTTAAATCATTTATTAAAATAATAATTAAAAACCACGTTGATTTTAATAACCAATTATAAATATTTTTTTTAATTATTTTTTATTTTTTAAAACCTATTTTTTATTTTAAAAAATAATTGGTAAATTGATAGAAATAATCATTTAAGAATATAAGCAAAAGAAAAAAGTTATTTGCCATCTTAATTAAATGTTTCATGTAACTTTTGAAGATATATAAATAGCTTTAAATAATTATAAAGAAAAGTACTTTTTCTTTTTTAAATGGGCAAACATATTTCAAAATTCTCGTGTCCTACAACAAAATCCTTCCCGCAGAACTTTGATTTTTTCAGTGTCTTGCAACTCTACTGTCTTTTGCAAATATTCTATAAGATCATCTTCAAGCATATAGGCGTAGAGTTGTATGGGCTCGTGAAGCTCGAGCTCCACCAATAATTTCTAAAATGGACGCTTTTTTCCCTTTTAATATAAAATAGAAAAAGTTTAGTTTTTTTTTTCTTTTTTACTTTCTAGTATTTTATAGAATTTTTAAATCTTCCACTTTTTCTTATTTTTTCTTTTGTTATAGTGATAAACGACATTAGGAAAACTTTTCCACTTTATGTTCTATGTCTTTTAATTAGAGTAAAATGCTCCACGTTTGAACTTTTTCTATTAAAAATGAAAAAAAAAAAAAGACTTTATTCAAAGTCAACTTTCGTTGTGATTTTATTATAAACTATTCGCGAATATCACCAAGTATCTATCTATCTATCTATCTATATATCTATACTTATATAAAGGAGTAGCTTGATTTTCTCATAATCAACGCCGAACCTGAACGGTTTGTCCTAGAACAATTAAATTTGGAAGACATGTCCTTCACACAATGTAGGCGCGTACTGAGAAAGGATTTTTGAAAATTCACATCCTAAGGGGATTAAATAGGAGGTCGAAATTTTTAGATAATTTCGTCTTTTCGGCATATCTCAGCAGGAGTTTTAAGTCGGAGAGTGAAATTCGGGATAACAATTCTACTGAAGAATAGTTAAAAATGTATTTCTGGCGATTTTAGAAATTTAACCATTAAGTGGGTTAAATGGGGGTCGAAAATTTTCGGTGATTTCACATTTTCACCATATCTCATCAGCAAGTTTTAGGTAAGAGCGTGAGCTTCAAGCTAATAAATCTACTAAAAAAATAATTAAACACGTATTTCAGAGATTTTAGAAATTCAACCACTAAGGGGGTTAAATGGGGGGGGGGTCTAAAGTTTTAGGTCATTTTGCCTTTTCATCATATCTCAACAACAGTTTTAGTTAAAAGCGCGAACTTCAAGATAACAAATGTACTAAAAGTTAGTTTAAAAAAATTTAAGAGATTTTAAAAATTCAACCACTAAGGGGATTAAATGGGGGTCAAAAGTTTTTAGTCATTTCGCGTTTTCGCCATATCTCAGCAGCAGTTTTAGATAGGAACGTGAAATTCAGGATAACAAATTTACTAAAAAAATAATTAAACACATATTTCAGCGATTTTAGAAATTCATCAATTAAGAGGGTTAAATGGGGGGTCGAACGTTTTAGGTCATTTTGCCTGTTCGCTATATCTCAGCAGCATTTTTAGCTAGGATCTCGGAATTCGGGATAACAAATCTACAAAAAATATAGATAAACATATATTTCAGCAATTTTAGAAATTCAGCAACTAGGGGAGGGGGGGGGGTTAAATAGGAGGTCAAATGTTTTAGGTCATTTCGCCATATTTCAGTAGAAATTATAGGTAGAATCATGAAACTCAGGATAACAAATCTACTAAAAAATAGTTAAACACGTATTTCAGCGATTTTAGAAATTCAGACACTAAGGGGGATTAAATGGGGGTCGAATGTTTTACGCCATTTTGCCATATCTCAGTAGAAATTATAGTTAGGCGCGTGAATTTCGGGATATAAATCTACTAAAGAATAGTTAAACATGTATTTTAGGCGATTTTAGAAATTCAACTACTAAGGGGGTTACATGGGAGGTCGATAATTTTCGATGATTTCATATTTTGACCATATCTCCTGAGTAGTTTTGGATAAGATTGCGAAATTCAGGATAACAAATCTGCTATAAAAATAATTAAACACATATTTCAGCGATTTTAGAAATCCACCCATTAAGGGGGGGGGTGCTAAATGGGGATCGAAAATTTTAGGTCATTTCAAATGTTTTCCATATCTTAGCAGCATTTTTAGTTATGAGCTTGAAATCACAGGTTCAGGATAACAAATCTACTAAAAATTATTTAAACATGTATTTCCGCGATTTTAGAAATTCAGCCACTAAAGAGGGTTAAATGGGGGTCGGATTTCTTATGTTACTTTGCGATATCTCAGTAATAGGTAGTTGCGTGAAATTTAGGCTAACAAATGTACTAGAAAATAGGTAACTATGTATTTCAGCAATTTCAGATAATAATCCATCAAGGGGGTGACACTGTGTGTCGAAAATTTTAGGTAATTGTGCCATATCTCAGCAGCAGTTTTAAGTAAGAATGTGAAACTCCGCTTTACAAATCTACAAAAAAAAAGTAGTTAATCATGTATTTCCAGCGATTTTAGAGCTAGCGCGTTTGTGGGCAACATCGGCTATGAACCCGATTGCGGCAGATTAGACGAAAAACAGAACTATTCTGATTTTTTTATCATATACTAGCCGGTCGCTTCCGAGTGGGGCCCAGATACAAAGTACTACTTGGACCCCACCCCTAGATAATCACGGGAAAGGGCCCAGTAGTATTTTGTCAGGGGGCTCATAAAAAAACATTATTTATGTCGCAAAATCTTTATATAAGTTTTTTTTTTTTTTTAGTTATTTTCGTATACTTTTAATTTAGAGTATTTTATTTATATTTTTCTGGTTGCATATAAAATGCACTTTCTGGGCCCCAAGCGAAGTCAGGGCGGTACGCTGTACTATGTATCTGGGCCCATTCGGAAACGACCGGCTATTACGGGCGAAAACCGGCTAGTCATTTTATAAACGGGTCTATACATTGGAATTTTTATATTGTCTTAATCTTTTATTTAACTTGTGATTTTTTTTATCAGTATACGATTATGTTTAATTTCTTTAATAGGGAGTTAAAAAAACAACCTTAAATTGGTAATCTATCTTTTTTTACACTTACATGCACATATCTGAGTAAAAAAAAAGAGTTGAGCCCCACCAATAATTTTCAAAAGTGTACGCCTATGTTTTCAAGTACTTTATTAGCATCTTTCTGGCTTTTTTTTTAACCCTTTCAGGGGCAAAGCACCCGTAAAACGAAGATCCTTCGGAATTTTTATTGCAACGGATGCTATCCTACGGAGTAAAGTTGCGGACTGGCGCTGTCAGTTTCTGCGATTATTATTTACTCTGGTTTCGTTGTCTTTTACCTTAACCCTTTCAAGGGCGGTGGTATGTTTATGAAACCACTTAATTTTAATTCCCAAATGCACGGAATTTTGGCATAAAAATTTCCATTTATTATGTATGTGAAATATACCTTTTTCTTATTTCCAAATTAGTTTGTTCTTAAATTCCGGTGTCATTCATTCATATCAACATTTTAGCAATGTAAGTGCTTTGCCCCTGAAAGGGTTAAAAAAAAAGCCAGAAAGATGCTAATAAAGTACTTGAAAACATAGGCGTACACTTTTGAAAATTATTGGTGGGGCTCAACTCTTTTTTTTTACACAGATATGTGCATGTAAGTGTAAAAAAAGATAGATTACCAATTTAAGGTTGTTTTTTTAACTCCCTATTAAAGAAATTAAACATAATCGTATACTGATAAAAAAATCACAATTAAATAAAAGATTAAGACAATATAAAAATTCCAATGTATAGACCCGTTTATAAAATGACTAGCCGGTTTTCGCCCGTAATAGCCGGTCATTTCCGAATGGGCCCAGATACATAGTACAGCGTACCGCCCTGACTTCGCTTGGGGCCCAGAAAGTGCATTTTATATGCAACCAGAAAAATATAAATAAAATACTCTAAATTAAAAGTATACGAAAATAACTATAAAAAAAAAAAAAAAAAAAAAAAAAAAAAAAAAAAAAAAAACTTATATAAAGATTTCGCGACATAAATAATGTTTTTTTATGAGCCCCCTGACAAAATACTACTGGGCCCTTTCCCGTGATTATCTAGGGGTGGGGTCCAAGTAGTACTTTGTATCTGGGCCCCACTCGGAAGCGACCGGCTAGTATATAATAAAAAAAATCAGAATAGTTCTGTTTTTCGTCTAATCTGCCGCAATCGGGTTCATAGCCGATGTTGCCCACAAACGCGCTAGCTCTAAAATCGCTGGAAATACATGATTAACTACTTTTTTTTGTAGATTTGTAAAGCGGAGTTTCACATTCTTACTTAAAACTGCTGCTGAGATATGGCACAATTACCTAAAATTTTCGACACACAGTGTGACCCCCTTGATGGATTATTATCTGAAATTGCTGAAATACATAGTTACCTATTTTCTAGTACATTTGTTAGCCTAAATTTCACGCAACTACCTATTACTGAGATATCGCAAAGTAACATAAGAAATCCGACCCCCATTTAACCCTCTTTAGTGGCTGAATTTCTAAAATCGCGGAAATACATGTTTAAATAATTTTTAGTAGATTTGTTATCCTGAACCTGTGATTTCAAGCTCATAACTAAAAATGCTGCTAAGATATGGAAAACATTTGAAATGACCTAAAATTTTCGATCCCCATTTAGCACCCCCCCCCCTTAATGGGTGGATTTCTAAAATCGCTGAAATATGTGTTTAATTATTTTTATAGCAGATTTGTTATCCTGAATTTCGCAATCTTATCCAAAACTACTCAGGAGATATGGTCAAAATATGAAATCATCGAAAATTATCGACCTCCCATGTAACCCCCTTAGTAGTTGAATTTCTAAAATCGCCTAAAATACATGTTTAACTATTCTTTAGTAGATTTATATCCCGAAATTCACGCTCCTAACTATAATTTCTACTGAGATATGGCAAAATGGCGTAAAACATTCTACCCCCATTTAACCCCCCTTAGTGTCTGATTTTCTAAAATCGCTGAAATACGTGTTTAACTATTTTTTTAGTAGATTTGTTATCCTGAGTTTCATGATTCTACCTATAATTCCTACTGAAATATGGCGAAATGACCTAAAATATTTGACCTCCTATTTAACCCCCCCCCCCCCTAGTTGCTGAATTTTTAAAATTGCTCAAATATATGTTTATCTATATTTTTTGTAGATTTGTTATCCCGAATTCCGATCTCCTAGCTAAAAATGCTGCTGAGATATAGCGAACAGGCAAAATGACCTAAAACGTTCGACCCCCATTTAACCCCCTAAATTGATGAATTTCTAAAATCGCTGAAATATGTGTTTAATTATTTTTTTAGTAAATTTGTTATCCTGAATTTCACGTTCCTATCTAAAAATGCTGCTGAGATATGGCGAAAACGCGAAATGACTAAAAACTTTTGACCCCCATTTAATCCCCTTAGTGGTTGAATTTTTAAAATCGCTTAAATTTGTTTTTAACTAACTTTTAGTACATTTGTTATCTTGAAGTTCGCGCTTTTAACTAAAACTGTTGTTGAGATATGATGAAAAGGCAAAATGACCTAAAACTCTAGACCCCCCCCCATTTAACCCCCTTAGTGGTTGAATTTCTAAAATCTCTGAAAAACGTGTTTAATTATTTTTTTAGTAGATTTATTAGCTTGAAGCTCACGCTCTTACCTAAAACTGCTGATGAGATATGGTGAAAATGTGAAATCACCGAAAATTTTCGACCCCCATTTAACCCACTTAATGGTTAAATATCTAAAATCGCCAGAAATACATTTTTAACTATTCTTCAGTAGAATTGTTATCCCGAATTTCACTCTCCTACTTAAAACTCCTGCTGAGATATGCCGAAAAGACGAAATTATATAAAAATTTCGACCTCCTATTTAATCCCCTTAGGATGTGAATTTTCAAAAATCCTTTCTTAGTACGCGCCTACATTGTGTAAAGGACATGTCTTCCAAATTTAATTGTTCTAGGACAAACCGTTCAGGTTCGGCGTTGATTATGAGAAAATCAAGCTACTCCTTTATATAAGTATAGATAGATAGATAGATAGATAGATAGATACTTGGTGATATTCGCGAATAGTTTATAATAAAATCACAACGAAAGTTGACTTTGAATAAAGTCTTTTTTTTTTTTTTTTTTTTTTTTTTCATTTTTAATAGAAAAAGTTCAAACGTGGAGCATTTTATTCTAATTAAAAGACATAGAACATAAAGTGGAAAAGTTTTCCTAATGTCGTTTATCACTATAACAAAAGAAAAAATAAGAAAAAATGGAAGATTTAAAAATTCTATAAAATACTAGAAAGTAAAAAAGAAAAAAAAACTAAACTTTTTCTATTTTGTATTAAAATGGAAAAAAGTGTCCATTTTAGAAATTATTGGTGGAGCTCGAGCTTCACGAGCCCATACAACTCTACGCATATATGCTTGAAGAAGATCTTATAGAATATTTGCAAAATACAGTAGAGTTGCAAGACACTGAAAAAATCAAAGTTCTGCGGGAAGGATTTTGTTGTAGGACACGAGAATTTTTAAATATGTTTGCCCATTTAAAAAAGAAAAAGTACTTTTCTTTATAATTATTTAAAGCTTATATATCTTCAAATGTTACATGAAACATTTAATTAAGATGGCAAATAACTTTTTTCTTTTGCTTATATTCTTAAATGATTGTTTCTATCAATTTACCAATTATTTTTTAAAATAAAAAATAGGTTTAAAAAAATAAAAAATAATAAAAAAAAATATTTATAATTGGTTATTAAAATCAACGTGGTTTTTAATTATTATTTTAATAAATGATTTAAATTACTTTACTATGTAAGCACATTTCAATAATTAGTTAGTATAATGTTAGTGTTTGCTTTTAAACCTGCTATGAACAAAAAGGTTTACCCATATACTTATAGGAAGATAATGTAATTTTTTATTCTGGATGAATGTTGGAAAATAAAATAAAAATCTTATAATGCACCCAATTATATTGTGTGCTTTTAAAATAAATCAAAGTAAATACAAACATTTGTCATATTAGTTTCCATCCATCAAAATTCCCAATATTCCCGGCTTAATCCCCAAAATTCCGAAGTTTATTTCTCTGTTTGAGAACTCCCGGGTTTTTTTTTAAATCTCTACACTTAGGTGTAATATTACACTATAAAAATTATTTTATTTAAAAACAAAGATACAAAATATAAATAAACAAGAAACAATGGTCCATTCTCTCATTTCCATTCGTACTCAGAAACGCGCTGTAAATGCGTTACAATTAAGATAATTTTTAAAAAATTACATTTAATTTCTTTTTTATTAATAGTTTAAAAATTATTCATTTGATAAAATAGTTGAAAATTATTTATATTAAAGCGTAGACTTCAAATTAGGAATTTATTCAGTGGAGGCCGAGCATGCAAGCTTTTCAGCACGCTACGCCACTGAAACTACACTTTTAAAAATGTACAGAAAACTGTCCAGTCATTCCACCGTTTTTATAGAAAGCGGTTACAGAACCATAATTTAACGTTACCCTGACCATATTATTGCCCATATTATGGTGATTCATAGTAGAGTTAAATTACGGTTATCTAACAATTTTCTATAAAAATGGTCGAATGACTGGACAGTTTGCTGCAAATTTTTAGCAGTGTAGACCTGCCATTAATTTTCATAAAGTTACACTTTTTAAAATGTTATACGATCCCCGGGGGTCCATTCTCTCATTTCCATTCGTACTCAGAAACGCGCTGTAAATGCGTTACAATTAAGATAATTTTTAAAAAATTACATTTAATTTCTTTTTTATTAATAGTTTAAAAATTATTCATTTGATAAAATAGTTGAAAATTATTTATATTAAAGCGTAGACTTCAAATTAGGAATTTATTCAGTGGAGGCCGAGCATGCAAGCTTTTCAGCACGCTACGCCACTGAAACTACACTTTTAAAAATGTACAGAAAACTGTCCAGTCATTCCACCGTTTTTATAGAAAGCGGTTACAGGACCATAATTTAACGTTACCCTGACCATATTATTGCCCATATGGTGATTCATAATAGAGTTAAATTACGGTTATCTAACAATTTTCTATAAAAATGGTCGAATGACTGGACAGTTTGCTGCAAATTTTTAACAGTGTAGACCTGCCATTAATTTTCATAAAGTTACACTTTTTAAAATGTTATACGATCCCCGGGGGTCCATTCTCTCATTTCCATTCGTACTCAGAAACGCGCTGTAAATGCGTTACAATTAAGATAATTTTTAAAAAATTACATTTAATTTCTTTTTTATTAATAGTTTAAAAATTATTCATTTGATAAAATAGTTGAAAATTATTTATATTAAAGCGTAGACTTCAAATTAGGAATTTATTCAGTGGAGGCCGAGCATGCAAGCTTTTCAGCACGCTACGCCACTGAAACTACACTTTTAAAAATGTACAGAAAACTGTCCAGTCATTCCACCGTTTTTATAGAAAGCGGTTACAGAACCATAATTTAACGTTACCCTGACCATATTATTGCCCATATGGTGATTCATAATAGAGTTAAATTACGGTTATCTAACAATTTTCTATAAAAATGGTCGAATGACTGGACAGTTTGCTGCAAATTTTTAACAGTGTAGACCTGCCATTAATTTTCATAAAGTTACACTTTTTAAAATGTTATACGATCCCCGGGGGTCCATTCTCTCATTTCCATTCGTACTCAGAAACGCGCTGTAAATGCGTTACAATTAAGATAATTTTTAAAAAATTACATTTAATTTCTTTTTTATTAATAGTTTAAAAATTATTCATTTGATAAAATAGTTGAAAATTATTTATATTAAAGCGTAGACTTCAAATTAGGAATTTATTCAGTGGAGGCCGAGCATGCAAGCTTTTCAGCACGCTACGCCACTGAAACTACACTTTTAAAAATGTACAGAAAACTGTCCAGTCATTCCACCGTTTTTATAGAAAGCGGTTACAGGACCATAATTTAACGTTACCCTGACCATATTATTGCCCATATGGTGATTCATAATAGAGTTAAATTACGGTTATCTAACAATTTTCTATAAAAATGGTCGAATGACTGGACAGTTTGCTGCAAATTTTTAACAGTGTAGACCTGCCATTAATTTTCATAAAGTTACACTTTTTAAAATGTTATACGATCCCCGGGGGTCCATTCTCTCATTTCCATTCGTACTCAGAAACGCGCTGTAAATGCGTTACAATTAAGATAATTTTTAAAAAATTACATTTAATTTCTTTTTTATTAATAGTTTAAAAATTATTCATTTGATAAAATAGTTGAAAATTATTTATATTAAAGCGTAGACTTCAAATTAGGAATTTATTCAGTGGAGGCCGAGCATGCAAGCTTTTCAGCACGCTACGCCACTGAAACTACACTTTTAAAAATGTACAGAAAACTGTCCAGTCATTCCACCGTTTTTATAGAAAGCGGTTACAGAACCATAATTTAACGTTACCCTGACCATATTATTGCCCATATTATGGTGATTCATAATAGAGTTAAATTACGGTTATCTAACAATTTTCTATAAAAATGGTCGAATGACTGGACAGTTTGCTACAAATTTTTAACAGTGTAGACCTGCCATTAATTTTCATAAAGTTACACTTTTTAAAATGTTATACGATCCCCGGGCCCTCTAAGTAATATTTAGAAACCTTTTCTCTATGCTCTGACAAGGAAAACAACAAAAATTCTATTCTTCTACAACCAAAACTCACAGAGTTACGATACCTTGAATTTAATGAAATTTCGTACGGCACAAAAAGAAAAAAAAAAAAAAAATTCGCCTGCCCATTTTTAGTGGCAGAAAGCTCCGAAATTTCATAAAATTCGAAGAATCATAACTCGGTGAGCTTTGGTCGTAGAAAAATGGAACATTTGCTGTTTTACTTGTAAGAGTATGTATAAAATATTTCTAAATATAACTTATTGGAACCAGGGATAGTATAAAAATTTAAAAGTGTAACTTTTTGAAAATCATTAGCAGTAAAATCAATGCAAGCCATCAACATAATATTAACTCCTACCTTATTTTGAACATTGTTGGAATTTACATTGCTTACGTATATCCAACAGGTAACAAATTAAAGCGCGTATCAATCTTTTGTGGACACCTTGTAGACTGCACAAATATCTCTAAGATTCTCCCTTTAAAAAAATATTTGCAAGTATCTGAAATTTAGCTTTTCGTCATTCGAATGGCACACTATTTGTCTATATAATATATTAATAAAAGAAAGTTCCGCTCTGTGTGTGTGTTGGCGATGGGCTAGGAAAATCTACCGCGCGCTGAGGTCGGAAAATTTGTATGAGGATTGTCCAAGGCAGGTCTTAATGCAACTGAGCCTCATAATTAACCCCCCTTTTTTATAATTAGCCGAAATATTAATTAAAAACTCATCGAAAAAGAATGCGTTCTTTTATCTGAAAATCGGCAAGCGCATCCGCGCATGCTCAATACGGAGCTTTCGGAAGCCACAAGCAGAGAAAAAGCAAATTGAGAGATCGGCTTTTTTAATCAGTCACATTCATATTCAAATCGATTCATAAATACGAGTGCTATAGCATGACATAAAAAAGGAATATAAATATATGTATAAATCAACATTTCAACTGAGTGTGATTTTGTGGTCTGGGGGGGGTCATGATCGATGAAAATATACCGAAATTTTCCGGAATTGCTTCCTTCCGAACAGCTGCAATGGGTAGCTTCAGGTAGCTTCTGACTTTTTGTAATGGAATTGCCTAAAAGTTGTTCCAACCCAACTCGACCAGAGGGTCAGATCGGGTGCGGGCAAAATCAGGTTCCCTGACCGATGCAGGACTCTAATACCAAATAATTCAGAAAAGAGGTTATGTCGATTATTTCTTTACCCGCTGGTGATAAAAACATACTTCTATTTTTGAAAAGTATACAAACCAATTATAGCTTTTACATATGTTATTTGGTTTGCTCTTTTTGGGGGGGGGAGTGGGGGGGGGATACATATTGAGATCTTTTTGAAGTTTTTTGTTCTGTAACTCAATATATTGAAGATTTGTAAAAATGAGATTAGTTTTACAAAACAAGAATAAATGAACATACAAATAAAAATCATAAGCTTTTTTCTATTAAACATAAACAGATTTTTTTTCCAAGGTAAAATATTATGATGAGGCCATCACGAAACTTTCTTTACAATCTGCATTATTCTAATATATTAATTTTAATAGTGCTATTACACACCAATAATTAAAATATAGTGCATAACTTCAAATATAAAATTTAGTTCCTTTCTACCCAATAGGAACTGAGATATAGCTATAATTCCCATCGCAAAAAATACTATAGTAAGGCCCTCTGTTGAATAAACAAAGCCAAAATTGAATCAATGTAACTTTTAAAAGCCATCTTACATTTTAAATTTGGTGAAATTCCATCTCATAAATGCGAAAATAGCTATCACGGTAGCCGAAAAAAAAAACAGAATGATAACGTAAACTGTTGAGCGACATGCAGCCAAACCTAATCAGCACCAATTTATGCCAAAGTCTAACAGAATATGAAGTTTGGTGAAATTCTGTAAATTAGTTCTTGAGATAAAGCCCCCACAAAATGTGTGTTACACTACAGACATTTTCCAAAAAGTAATCGAATCCTAATCAGGTCATCCCAAAACGTGTAAATCCCGTCAAAAAACGGAAGTCGAAAATTTTCATGATTCTAATTCTTTTCTTTTATGTGCTATAGAAGGGAAAAAAATTCTGGCAATCTGTTAATTCTGTTGTAATACGACATTTTTCTAACGTCTTCAAAAATTATTCCACAGACTATTGTAATTAATATTAATATTAACATTAATAGTACCCAAAATATTTATATTTGTTAGATTTCAATAAATGTTACATTCGTTATATTTCAATAAATCTTAATTTTCGTCAGTTGGATAGTCTACTTTTATTTATTTTTAATTAAAAATGTCTTTTTTTCTTTTTTTCAAATTCAAAAATATATTCGAGCCCGAAAGTATTAAATACCGCGCAACAGAATTATCTTCAGTTAAACAAATGACTTCTTACACATAAAAAATAACATGATTTCTGTTTTGTTTTTAAATACTTAGCATATAAAAGCAAGAGCTTCCCTATAGCATATTTCTCGCCTACTTTGAACTTTGAATGGGATGGTGCTTTGAGACCTATAGCTACAAGGCTGTCGTCTCGAATGATCCATATACATTTTTTTTTTAATTCACAGAAACACATACATGACTTCAACAATTACATAAATCTTGGCGAGAAAGTACAAGAAAATTTACAACACCAAGAGTTACATCCGAAAGCTCCACAAAGTGCGTGCAAAGGAGCTGGCGGGAGTCGAACCCCGCTGCCTTGCTTCCTACGCTCTGAAGCGATTAGTGAAGTGGTGCCTTAACCACTCGGCCACGGAGGCCCCATTTCTCGCCCATGGTTGTATGCTGCGTTCTAAACAATAACATAAACATAACTACGCGCCAATAAATATGAATCATATTAGAGGAAACCATAGAGAAAACAGTCTGGTATCTATTTTTGACTTTAAACGCCTTCAAAGATTGTCTGGATTCGTCCATCGGAAACGATTCATGATAAGATCGCATCCGGCACGAATAGCAATGAAATAAGCGAGAAACAATTGACACAATCGAAAACAATCGAGCGAATAGTTTAAGAGCCCACACTAGTCACGCGAAAACACTCGCAAGCTAATGTTAAACATATGGAAGCGTTCTTTTCAAATTTCTCGTTTGCATTTCATTATTTTTATTTTTGCATAAGATCAATCTCTAAACAGGTCCCCCTTTTTTTATAAGGATATTTTCACTTTCAGAACTGGCTCAGAAATGTAAGAAAAAAAAACATTTTAAAATATTGAAATTCCAATACACTCTAATTTACAAATCAATAATTCATTTACTATAATATATATATATATATATATAGAATAAGTTAAATGTTTAACAGGTGGCTCATAAGTTTTGTGTACAGTAATTTAACAAACAGTTTAGCATTTCGTCAATAGATGGCACTGTGATGTCTCGTAAGTGTAAGAATGCTCAAATTAACGTGTAAAACTGCATCAAAGGCTTCTCTATGTTTAATTTGTATTTAATTAACTATTAAAACGCAAAAGAAAGTTCATATTTTAAAAAAAAATGAAGTTAATTTGAGCATTTTTACAGTTTGAGAGAGCACTGCTCCATCTATTGACAAAAATTTAAACCATTTTTAAAATTACTCCATGTAAAAGTTATTAGCTATACCTGATAAGCCTGTCAATTATTTCATATTTATATTTATTATACTTAATAAATTACCGAATTTTAAAATTAGAGGGTCCTTTATGAAACACACCGTACCTTTCAGAAACCATAGCCAAAATTAAAACTAGAAGCATATATATATTTTTATGAACGCGTATTAAAAACCAAAATATAAAAATACATAAATAAATACATCAAAATTAACAATATTAACAGCCAACCATTCTCAAAGATGTATTATTTTTTATGAGTAATAAAAAATTGGCATGAGTTATTTTTAATCTGAATTAAAATACTTGAAATTTGTATTTACTTAATTGTGTCTTAACTCAGAAACACGCATTAAATTATAAACATTCTGAAACTAAGCCGACATCGCCAAGATCCTCGAATGCTAGATTAATAAGCGTTTATCTTTCCTAAATCAGTAACATAAAATATTACCTTGATGTATATTGAGTGATGCAAAGTCCATTCAAAAGTCATTTATTAAATTTATGCTCCAAAATATTATATTTATTCAATTCTGAAATATACAAAAGCAAAATTGAGAATCACAAGTCAAATTTATGTCTAAAATAGATATATTTACTATGTTCTTCAAATAGTCTTACAAGCAGTGCATACAATAGTGTTTTAAACTTCGAATTCACGTTTATAGTAATCAACAGTTGAGGAAATTTACTTGCGAACTCCTGAAAAGAAAATATATATCATGCACAAAAGTAATATATATATATGTATATAAAATGTAAACTGGTTGAAAAAAATATAATAAGAAAGTAAAATCATGCATCAAGCATAGATTATGAAACACTTTCCAACGCTTCCAGAATACTTTAACAAACATTCGCTGTTTAATAAGGTAAATAATATACCTAAATAAACATTTTTGAAAATGTAAAACATATTTTAAAACCAGATTTCACCAATTACAGACCATAGCGAGAAAAGTACTCCAATTTTTTTCTGCAGCCCTCTCTCTATATATAATCTATAGATTTTTATATACTCTTTATAGTATACTACAATTTAGTTTAGTAAGAAAACACATAATACAGGTCAAAATTCACCTTCAGCAGTTTCTACCAATAGACAGAAACATATTTGAATTCTTTTGTACAGTCCTATATATTTCTTTAACATTTTTATACACGCCACATATTAGTTAAAGTTTAATTTTGGCAAAAAGGTGCATTAAACTGCTGAAATCACACTTCCAGAAATTATCATATACATAAACGGCCATGTTTCCAGTTATTTGCGTGGCCCTGTATATGGTTTTATTTATATTGTACAAAAATTTCTTCGTATACTAAATATAGTTCAGCTTGAAAATGCATAACTCAATTAAATAACCCTTTTAAGAAATTCACGTTCATGCACATAATGCTACGAATTCTTTTCTGTAGACCTGTATATAATCTATAGCATTTATACATACCACATAGTATGCAAAATTTTAGTTAGATGCATACCTGAGTGCGCACTTCCAGCAGTTAGCCTCGTTCTCACGTAAGAGATGGAGATGAAACAGGCTCGATTTTTATATCAGTCTTCGGGTTTGGGCAGGCTCGAGCTCAAGCTCTCTTAAATTCAAATTTTATTTATTTCCATTTCAAATCATTTTAACGCTATTTTGATAAGAATAAAGAGTAAACAGAATAGTCTTTTTTCTATTCTGCATAGCTTCGAACTATTCATTTTTTGTGTTAACACTATTTCCGAATCATAAACCTGAGATTTTTTGATCGCAGAATTCTGCGATTAATTAACATTAAGATTAGTCAACGGTTTCTATTTGGAATTAGTAATAACTAAAAAAGTAGAATAGTTGATAGCTAAGTATACGTATTTAAAGTTTTTATTTTGCTAAATAAAAAACAATGATTTAACCCCTTTGGCCCTGACGTCCTACTAATAGGACATATCTTTTATTGAGTATTATTTTGTCTTAAACATTATTTTTATTAATTCCAGCACCTAATAGTGATAGTATGAATCTCTACATTTCCTATTATGATTCACTTGTGTTTAGCATTTAGTAATAATAATAATAATAATTTTCATAATTATTAGTATGCCGTTGGCATTTCTTTTAATTAAAACATACGTTTTACTCTTTAAATTAAAATTTGGGAATCCTTTTCCGAATTGGTAATTTGTGATAAAAGATAAAAAATATTACTAAATTTTTATGCTTGTTTAATTTAGTTGTAATTACGACATTTTCCAAACGTCTTCAAAAATTCTTCCTTAGACTATTGTTATATGAAAAACACGCAAAATAAATGCATTTGTGAGGCTTTGGTAAAGAACGCATTCGTTATCTTTCATTAAACCCTAACTTCTGTGATTCCGATAGCTATTTTTAATTTTGTTAGCATAACAGTAATTTTTTCCTAAAATTGAAAAAAAACCAGGGCCGAAGGGGTTAAATTTTGAAAATAATGTATGAAATACAAGCGAGAAAAATTCTACCTTACGGCAGAATATAGATTGGCCACCCACGGCTTTTATCGTTGAGATTTTTTCAACCAAGTCTAACTCGTCAAAAAAAAAAGTATATATATATATATATATTTTTTTAATTAAAAAACGTGTTTGTTAGCATAAGTCAGCTTCTCACCTTTAGAATTTAATTAGCGTTCTAAGATTTTTTGTGAGGCTGGCGGAATATATTAGGAACGAACACACCAAGTTTTAAAAAGATTCGGTGACTAGAAATATTTTTAATAAATATAATAGTTAAAAGATGTGGCTCCAGTGGGCTGAGACGTGGCGAGGTGGATGTTGTTTACAAATGTGCTGGCTTAATGATACCTTTTAAACTATTTTTAATGGTTCAAGAAACTTTAACACTTAATAGATAACTTTAAAAAAAAGTAATAAAATGTTCTATGATAGCAGCTTTTATGATGGATACAGCTAAGAGAAGTTGTTTAACAAATGATGAGTTAGCATTAATTGACGGCCTCTTGGAGAGCAGTGGAGGAAAGGGAGGGGGGAGCTATACAAAAGTGCTCTACGTGACCTTTAAAATGAATCCTCACTTGCAATTGAGAGATGGGACTTTAAAAGGGATGCCCCTCTAACGGGCCCCCTCGAGAGATACGTGAAAACCGAGGGCGCCAAAAGAAGCGGGGGAAAATACCTTTAGGCGGTTTGCAGCTAATTTTGGTGAAATTTTGGAGCTGTCCAGCCCATAGGAACAGAGAAAAATGGGAAAAACTAAAATAATTATGAGAAATTGAATAAATTAAATAAGAAAAGTACTCCGGACGGGAGGGGGAGAGTAGGACCAGACAAAAGTGATTGACGAGATCAAACTTTTGATATGTTACATGATGAGGTTTGAACACCTTGAATGTCTCCTCCCCCGGGGGGGGGGGTAACTCCGTTCATATGCGAGATAGGGCCTCGAGACCCTCTTAGAAATGTCGGCCTCGACGAGTTTAACTTCGTTGGATCCTTTAGAAAAGCCCTACGCCCTCTGTGCGGTTTAAATGGGCTGAGAAGGATGGAAAAAACTAAAGTTTAAAAAGAGTTGAAACAGAGAAAAATGCTTCTTAAAGGAGGGGGGAGTGAGAGGGGGGAGAGTAGGACCAGACCATATTGCTTGACGAGATCTATCTATTGATATGTTACATAAAGGGATTTGAGCACCAAAAAGGTCTCCCCCCGGGGGGGAGGGATAACTTCGGTCCTATGGGAGATAGGGCCACGGGACCCCATTAAAAACATCCGCCACGACGAGTTTAACTTCGTTGAATCCTTTAAATGAGGTCTGCGCCCGCTGTAGGGCAATTAGGGACTGAGAAAGGAAATACAAACGGAATTATCGGCATAATAAAGAGAGACAATTTGATTTTTAATATCGTCAGTAACAACCATTTGTATAGCTATGTATAAAGGGTGTCTTCCTTTATATATAGCTGTGACTTTTCATAAACATAAATTTTACTGTAGGCTGAAAGAATTAGCCCTGTGTATGGCTAATAATAATATGTAATGTAAAATTTTAATCGTGAAATAGCTGAATTTGTCGTATTTAAATAAGTAATTGTTATTATTATCAAATTTTACTTTTATGAAACATATTCAATTTATCATGAAAAATACAAACCAATCGATAAAACATTTTTAAATAAAAAAGTAGGAAAATCGAACATAAATTTAGGGGAATCGAACCCGCAACCTCCAGAATCAAGAGCAGTGCTCTACCATTCGGCCATCAAGTTCACTTCTCTTCTAGACAAGCTCACTTCTTAATAAAATATCATTAAAATAGGCAAGTTAGTCAAATCAATGTTTAGAACGCAGACCTTTCAATTTTCAATTCACAGTATAGACTCACTCCATATTTTAGTCTCCTTCGCCCGTGCGCCACCTGATCTTCGTCCTTCAACAACCCCATTATCTCTTTACACGTGAACGTTTAGCTATGGTACTTCATTGTGAAGTTTGGTAATTTTTTAAATTCAATATTTGAAAAACGGCATAATCATTAGATTTGGAATTTATATCATGAAAAATACAATTTTTTACCTTTGTAACGCAGTTTGTCTAACAATTTTGTGACAAATACTTTTCGAGCTATTAATTTTTCAGTAACTTCAAATATTTCATTTTCCGAGATTAACCTGTGGCAACGATGGATGTCGGGGGCTGTTCAGAACAGAAGATCAGGCGGCGCGCGGGCGATGGAGATTAAAATATCGAGTGAGTCTATACTGTGAATGAAATTGAAAAGCCTGCGTTCGTTATCATTGATTTGGACATCCAAATCAATGATAATGAACACGGTCCTTCATTTGACTAATTAGCGTATTTTAATGATATTTTGTTAAATTAAGAAGTGACCTTGGTGGCCGAATGGTTAGAGCACTGCTCTTGATTCTGGAAGTTGCGGGTTCGAATCCCCCAAAATTTCTGTTTGATTTTTCATTTAAAAATGTTTAATCGGTTGCTTTGTATTTTTCATGATTAATGGAATATATTTTATAAAAGCAAAATTTGATATTATTAACAATTACTTATTTAATTAAATACGACAAATTCAGCTATTTTACGATTAAAATTTTACATTACAGTGTCTTTTAATATTTAAACATTATTATTTTTTTTTCTTTTTAGCAAATGTAAAATAAGAAATGAAAATATAGTCAATTTGCACGAATTTCTCCATGTTTTTATAATGAGTACTTCAACAGTGAATTTTTAGTACGAATAGAATGCAAAGCATATTTTACAATGTAAAAAATATTATAAAAATAAAATGTAAAATATATACATTATTTAAACTAGAAATATCAGTACCTATTTTTGTAAAGAGGTAAAATACATGTGGTTTACCGTCTAGTTTCGTAATGAATATAAATAAAATGTTAGAATGTTTATAAATTTTCTACTGAATGTACAAGTATTTTAGCATTTGTTTCTCGTGTTTTGTGATGTTATTGCAATATAATAAATAATGCAATATACATCGAAAAATGAATTTCAAGAAAAATAAATTTTTAGAAATTAATAATTATGTTTGAACAAGGTTGTTATCGAAAAATATATTTTAATAAAATGTTTAAAGGCTTTTTTATCAAATTTTAACAAAGATTTTATTTTACGATTATAAATAAAGAAATAAATCTTTTAACATTTAAAAGATTATCGTAAATCAAGGTCGTGATACCAACATATGTTGGTATCACGACCTTGATTTATTAACATTCTATTTATCCCAAAAAATATAAAGCAATTGATAAATAATTTTTAAATTAATAAAAATAGGGGAAGAAAATCGGAAATAAACGGCGAGCATTCACTTTGTATCCATACTTTTCAGGTTCATCTGTGTAGGACAACCCAAACGTCAGTAAAGTACATAACAATTTTTGGTACTTTTCGGTTAGCCGGGCGACAGTGAAAAAAAATATATAACTATATATCTACATATATGTTTGTGTATATATGTATGTATATATATATATATATATATATATATATGTGTGTGTGTGTGTGTGTGTGTGTGTGTCTGTGTATATATTTATATTTGTTTCACTGGTGCCCGGTTAACCAAAAAGTACCGAATTTTTTTTTTTTTAGAGTTTACATTAATTTTATTGAAACCACCAATACTGTGTTTCAGGAATTCGGTGATCCGAACGTCCTCTCCCTTGTTAGTTAAAGGTGCACTGGTTATAGAAAATTAAACTTTATAATATTATATGCATTGTTTTGTACAATATATATATTTATGTAACTGCTATCAACTAAACTAATATATCAGTTTTAGTAGGTGCTGTAGTTTTAGAGACATATAAGTTGACAGCAGTTATGTAACTATATGATGTATATATATATATATATATATATATATATATATATATATATATATATATATATATATATATATATATATATATATATATATATATACACATCATACTTTCGTATTCTATTATTTTTATGTTGGATCAAAGGCTTAAAAAATCATTTTAGAATGTTAAAAATTTTTAATTTTTCAGATATCCGATCATGTTGCTACAGCTGTATCAATCAACCTACCAAACCAAGTAAGACACAAAAAAGCCCAATCACGTGATCAAATCGCCCACAGAATTTTTGTGAGTCACCCGCGCGCAGCCCGCGCTAAAAATTTGCAGGTTATGAACGCCGATCGGGCTATCTGATCACGTGATGCTTTTCATAAATGTTTCGGGGGTTTATTATGATGAAATAAAAATAGATATTCCTATTATAAGATCCTTTTTTTTGGAGGATAAAGATGTGTAGTCGCTAGTTTCACCTAATCCGAGCCACAGAAGCTTAAAATAATTGAAATAATTAAATTATTTCAATATATTAAATTATTTAAATTTCCGATAAGACCTACTCCATAACCCTTCTCTCCATCGCGCGAGCGCCGCGCGATCTTCTTTCCTGAACACAACCGCTGTGACTTTTCATAATATGAATTTTATTGTTGCCTGAAAGAATAAACCACTCTGTGTGTGGCTAATAAATATGAAGATTAGAGTGACGGAGGAGGGTGGGGGGTGGGGTACGCTATGGGTGTTAGAACTGCAGAATATTAGGGCTCCGGTACTTTTTTTTCTTCTTAGAAATTAAGTCCTGATTACGACGATTTAAGGGACAGTTTTCTGTTATCGTTTGAATTTCCAGAAAATAAAATATTAGTTTATATTAATTCAAAATTTCTGTAACTTTTTTCTGGTTAAAAATTGATTGTTCTCAGTGCTTTTTCCTGTAAGATCTTGATTTTATTTTCCAAAATTTATGTATCCTAAACCCCAAAACACAATTTTTTTTATATATATAACTGTGAGAAGATTTAGTGAAAAATGCATAAAATAAATTGTATCCCTTTCCGGGCTGATTTGATTAAAAAAACTCAAATAAATTATCAAAAGTGGGTGTTAATTATATGAAAAGTACAATACAATTGGTACAATTGTTGGTGCAATTTTTAATATGTAGATGACTACTTATTACAAAATATGTCATATGCAATTATAAAGAACTTTATACGAATCTAAACGGTATATTTCTAAATTCTTACATTAATTATAACTAAAGTTATAACCATCGTTCGGATTTTTTTAACGTATTGCACAATCAGTATATAAAAAAGCGATCCCCCTGCCTTATTCACTGGCCGTTTATGATACAATCACACCAATGGTGCCATTAGACATAGCATATTGTCTTCTTTCAGAATACAAATGATTTTTTCGAAACTACATATTTTGTCTACATATTAAAAATCGCATCAACTTCGATTTTTCAAATGGTAACACCCACTTTTGACTTTGTGTTCCATGGATCAACCCGGAAAAGTTTATAGTTTATGTATTTTTGTTAATCAATCATGGAGTAATTTGAGGATGCTGATGTTAAATTCACGTGACAAACTTTAATTTATATCTTCCCAAAATATCAGCCCAGATAAAAATTTTGTTTTCACTGAGATACATTGACTGGACACAACCATATTCTAAACATTTTTTTTTTACTCAAAATCATAATTTTAATTATAAAAAATATTAATGAATTCATATTAATAAAATTATGAATTATGACGTACATCAATTTTTACATAAACACAATGGACATCGTCGAAAACATGGATGTGTATGTTTACAGTTCATTCTAATAATTATTTTTTTAGATATAGCGAAATTCTACTTTTCTAATGTCTGAAAGGACCATTTTCGGCTGTCATTCAATCACATATAAAAAATAAAAAGCAACAACCAGAAAATTTATGTGAAAAATCTATTAAATAAAATTTGAGAGATGAAGATTTCTTTTCGTTTAGTGTATACATTGATTGCCTCCGTAATTTTACTGGTATGAATCTGGAAGTTTTCTTTTGATATCTTAATCTATTTTTCTAAATTTGTAGATTTTCCCTTAATACATTTTCTTCTATAACTCTATGAAGATTTAATAAAAAGTATATAAACTATTCCTTTGTCCAAGAAACTCAAATATGGTGTCAAAAATGGGTGCTACCATTTGAAAAATCAAAGTTGGTACATTTTTTTATGTGTAAACGACTCCTATTTCAAAAATTGTATTCATATTCCGAAAGAAGACAATATTCCTAGTCTAATGACAGCTTTGGTGTGATTTTATCGTAAATAGGTTCTGCGAATAAAGACAAATCTATCGTTATTATATATATATATATATATATATATATATGTGTGTGTGTGTGTGTGTGTGTGTGTGTGTGTGTGTATTGATTGTAATCCATTCAAACTGAAAGACAGTTTAGGAGTTTATAAATTATATGAAAATATTCCGATAAATAATAAAATAGTTACTGATCGAATGTAGGTATATCTGTACTCACACAATATAAAAAATTTCGACACCTATATGTGCGATTTCAGCGAGGTGAGAGATTAAAGAAGGTCCATCAGACGTAAATGCAATTTTCAGTAATAATGCAGTTCTAATTACATATTTTTTGTTAATATTTTCCTAGTTATTGTACTATATTCTCCATTTATGAGACATTACCAGAATATATTTATTTTGTAGTTAAATTGTTTGTATTCTTTGTCATTTATTTTTGCAGTTACAACAGAATGTAGCTAACAGGCCGCAGTTATTATATTTTAGGTAATATATACATAATTATACATACATAGTTATGTGTAATAGAGTAAAGCTTCTTCTAAAGGACTAGAATTCTCGGAAAGAAAGCTTTTTTCTGTTCTAAATTAGAAATATGTAATGATATTGAGCCAAATTATAGGAAATTTCAATGTTTGATGGTGAGGTTTAATCAAGAAGTGACCTTAAAATCAAATACTCCAGTAAATTAATTAATGCTTTTTTAATACAGTAATATATTTCTTTTATCTTGTCAAGTGGTTAGGACACTGGTGACAAATTGAGATGCACTAGGTTAAATTAGTGCAGACTTAGATGGTTGTAGCAATACGAAAACACTTTTAATTGGGTTAGTTGTTTGGTTGCGGGCGCTACGGTCATGTTTTGCACACGAGGAACAGTGGGATATTTGGCGAATCTGGGCGGCCAAAATAATTTGTTTGTATTCAGATAATTTAATTGATTTAGTTAATCAATAAATACCTTTTTCAAGTGATGATTTTTTTCAAGTTTTTTTTTTCTTTCTTTTTTTTTTAAATGTTACATCCTTACGCTTATTATATCTTAAATGAAAATAAATAACAATATAAAAATAAAGCTAATGCTTGTTGGGATTCATTAAAGACCCATTTGCATCTAAGATTTAAAGCACTCTTTCCTTCCTAACTTAAATTTTCCAAAGTTCATGTAAATAAATTTACCCTTTGCACTCCTGTTACTCCACTGGAGGGACATCCGACACATGACATTTAAATTGCCATCAGTAGTGCAAAGAACTAATAACCGTGTTACTTTAAGATGAAGAAAATCTTGAAAATTATTTTCTGTGCAAGTTTATGTATGACTCTTTGTCTGGGTAGAAATCCATTTTTTTTGTTTTTAAGGATGGAGAATTTTTTGCTAAGTTCTTCGTATATTTTTAGAATAGTTTCTGGACAGGTTGGCTTTGATTAGTAATAGTAATATTTGCAACGCTTATATTTGATGTCTCTATTTGAATTGTGGAAAATGCCTGTTATTTATGCTTTGTGATCAGTTTTGGTGAACAAGTGCTTTTCTTTTGCTCGTGGTTCAGCTCCTCTATTTGCAGAGTTTTTCAAACTTAAGATCATGAGCATCCTTGAATACCTCAATATTTGTTGCATTTCTTCGGCTTTTATTTTTTTCTTTTACTGAATCTTTCACCTAATTCAATGGCAGATTTTGAAGTCGTTTAGCATTTCTTGAAATCGCAACAGTTCCTTAATTCCAAGAATTATTCTTCTTTATCAATATGTTTGCTTTTTTGGGTTGAAAATCCTACACTCCTCATTTCGGATTTTAAATAAGAGAAATAACGCTTGAAACTTTTTATTTCATCCTCATAAAAAAAAAACATCATCATGAAAAAAGTAATTTTCAAGAAAATGTAATTTTTATGTAGGTAATTTTTGCGCCATATGATGTTAAATAGCAGTCTGCAAATCATCATTTTGACATTTGATGGCCCTCGAAAAAAAAATGAACTCAAAATATGAATAAAAATGAATGCTGGATATATAAGTGTATATTAGATCGATAAAATTTGTGTAGCCTTTACTTCAAAATTTCTGTAATTTTGCAGCTATTTTTAAAACTTCATAAGTAAATTTAACTCAGCTAAATAATAGAATAAAAAAGTTCAATACAAAATATAATAAACTACTTCGATTTTTTGAAAAATACTAATGTACATACAAAATATGATAAATATGTCGTTTTAAACAGTTGTTACAACAATATATAATGCTTTTATTCCAATCCAAATATCTGTAAAATACACACATACAACCACTTTGTTATTATCCATAACAATTTGAATCCAATTTCAGCTCATATTATAAATTTTAAATTAAAAAGCAAGACTTGGTAATTTGAAATGCTTCGATTACAGTTCGGAACAACAATATTTGTATAGCCTTAATTTAAAAAAAGCAGACATATCCGGAACTACTTTCAACAAAAACATAAACATAAAGGTCTAGATTTATTATTACAAAAAGAAATGTTGCTGAGAAATGGTGGGAAAAATAACTAAAAGCTCTGAGTTTTGGAAATTTGAGAAGAAAAATTATGAAAAAAATTGCCCTATTTTAAAGCGTTTTTACAATTACTAAAACTGAATATGTCTCAATCAATATATTAAAATCTATACTCACTTGTCTTCCTCTTTACAATTTATAAAAATTATATATCATGTATTTCCCGAAATAAAGATATTTACTTTCAAAAGACAGAGCATCACTTTGCAAAATAATGTAATGCTCATCCATTGAACACAACGCTCTACTCTACTTATAGAAAAATATCATTGTTTGTTTATGGAAGGAAAAAATGGTATCACATGAATCCTCAATGATTCATCTTTATCATGTATCAATTTTTTCATGCATATGTTGCAATTTACGACATCGACTTTTGGCCAGCCAGATACGAGAAATCTCCCACAGTGCGAGGGTTAAACAGACCTGGACCTTCGTTTAAAGTGGAATCCGACCCTTAATCATGCTTGAGTTGGGATTTGAACACAGCACCTTTTGTCTAGTAACCAGCACTGTAACTACTATAAAAGCAGGTAGGCTCTCTTTAAATTGTAAAAACACGTTAAAATACACTCTAAATTGGTGTTTCCGAGCATCAGGAGAGAAAAATGACAATTGTAATACCAATCTAACAATTTTTATTTTGACTGCGATTGTATTATTAATTATTCACTTACTAAACTAGCTTTCTAACAAGCATTTCACAATTTTATGTATTGTCTAAGACTTAAAAATAGACAAATGAAAACAAGTAACTAAAATTTACCTGAATTAATAGCCGAAGATTATTTAGGGTACTTGTCATCAGTTCGGTGATTATGAGATCTCCGAAGTGAACATCTTCTGTTTATACACCGAAGTCCTGATTTGCATTTTCCTGTTACTGGACCCCGCTTAATTCTGAGACAAGCATCTCCGATATCTAAGACAGAAGGGTATCAAAATTATTGTTTCTAACAGCAGGATAAAAGTACATATGTTTATAAAAATGGGAACTGTTAGAACTAACATGAAGTTCTTCATTAATATCTAGTATGTCTGCCTTTAGCTTGCAATACTGCCTTAAGTGCTAATGCGTTTTATAGTGCCCTAATAAATTCGTAAGATTATTACAATTTATGTTTTATATACACATACAGGGTCATCGAAAAAGAATGCTGCGATTAAACGTACAGAAATAACTGTTGTGCTAAAATGTAGTGAATGAATGTAAGTTTTTCCTCCGTTCACTAGATGGTGTTACTAGTTCTCCTCTCTAGGCAAGATGGCCCAATTCCGTGGCCTCCACGAAGCCCCGACCTTACGCCTCTGGACTTCGTCGTCTTCTGGGGATACATTAAGAACATTGCGTACAGAGAATCACTGATATCAGCCATTTAAAATGTCGAATCAACTGAAACTGTAACTCCAGAGATGCTTCACACGACATGGAGGGAGATAGAACATCGTCTGGACATCTCTGGAGCGACTAATTTTACACATATCGAAACGTATTGAAATGGATATAAAACTTGGTACTTTTCTTAACATTTTATTACAAAATTTGTGTTCCTATTTATTTGCGTAATACAAATTTGTAATCCCGGCATTCTTTTTCGATGACCCTGTATTTTTCCATTATGTGTTATAAATTCGGATGAACTTTATACATTACCGGTACGTAAATTTTTGTATTTATCTTGTAACAATGCTCAGACTAGCACTAAATATAAATACGCGGTCTTAATGTGATCTGATTCTTGATGAGAGCTACTGATAAACGAGTGAATGACTGTAGCTAATAGCTATAGGCTGTATGCTGTGTCAGCGGACGATCGTGCGTTCTGTGCATGCTTTCAGTACGACCGGCTCTCCCTCTAGACAACCAATGCGCTATTTTTGAGATAGCGCCGACTCACGATAGGTTTTGTTTTAATTCATTCGTGGTGGTTTTTTTCACTTGCGACTCTCATGATTTTCGGCAAGTGGCGCGTGATTTCTCTTTTCCCTTATACCGTCAGGTTTCGAAATCGAAATGAACTGAGGAATATCGTTTCTTTAGTTAATTTTTAAAACAGACCTCAGGAATTCGATTGTATTTAGTTTAGTCTGGAAGACGATGCAACCCATGCTATATGTTTTACTTCATAATAATGCTCCTTATACTACAACTGCATAAATATAGCTCCATAAATAGGAGCATTATCATCCTGAAAAGGTCATCTACTGACAAAAATGTCTGCATTGCAAGAATGATCTGGTCAGCTGACACCTCAATAGAATCGTTGGTTGTCACTCTACAGTAGGGCCAACAGAAAATAAAGAAATAGATTGACAGTTAACTACACAACCGTTTTCATGTTTGTTAGTTCATATCAAACACTTTTGTAAAGTTTTTTTGCTGAGTGTAATGAGATGTAGCCTTACTTACTCTGAGACATTTTGCTGTTAAACGCCCGTCCTTTTGTGAGAATCAGTATGAATGATTAAAAGATAATCCGTCCAACCAAACGACGTACCTCAACATAATAACTAACCAGAATTTCCGACCGTAGCACAATCGTAGCTTGCATCATGCATTGATATATGTGACAAGAAGTTTAAAGGTCAGTTCAGATCACATTTTCAAATTGTGCGACGAAAAGTCATAAATTATTTGTCTGGGCGTTAATTCCAAAGGCTTTGTGGTCATCAATAAAAGAAAGGAGAGGTAATAAACATGTCAGGGATTCCCGTTTAGACACCTTTCTTCCGTCGCAGCGCAACAGAAGACTCACCACATCAAATAGACTGACAAACGATCCGTTGCCACTGTTTGTGATCCTGATCACACCTTAATAACTGTTGTACTGCTAAGATTATTTTGTTTATGAAATTGTTTCCCCTCTGTAATAAATGATACAGCAATTTTCTCATGAAATTAATTATATTTTCAGTATCACAATCTGCTTCAATATCCTCATATTTTCGAAACATTTTAGTTTTAATGATTATGTAATTATAGGAAGATATAGGAAAAGTCATTACAATACGCCAACCCCCCCCCCCCCCAAAGAAAGGGATATGCTAATTGTTGACAAACTTTGACCTAAAAACTCATTTAGAGTATACGTTGATTTTCTTGTGCGACTTGTACATGCACAGTTGTGTCGGATGGCCACATTCCGTATTAGCGGGATCTTTTTATTACGATTGCTAAATGCCAGTATTGAATTCAAGGGGCGTCGAATCCCCTCCGCCGGAAGATTGGGGATTTCATGCTTATTAAGGCTGCTCGTCAGTAAACTTCCCGATTCCCCTCGCTAATGTTAATCCAATGGACGTAGGGTGCATTCGTATTTTTAAAATATCTCCTCGGGAAATTAATATTTTTAACTTCTGTTTCCTGTGTACTGTTCTTAAAGAATGTCTCTTTTTTTCTTAGTTATCAAAATATTTCTAACCTATGTTCTTAATTTATATTTTTATGTGTTAAAATCTTAGCGAAACTGAATACGATTTTAACATTTCATATAAAATAAAGTATATATTTTAGAATAAAATTGACAACTAAGAAAAATAGAGCCTTTTTTTAAGAACAATACAAAGAAACAGAAGTTAAAAATATTAATTTTCCGAGGAGATATTTTAAAAATACGAATGCATCCTACGCCCATAGGAATAACATTAGCGAGGGGAATCGGGAAGTTTACTGACGAGCAGCCTTAATAGTCTAGACAAACTAGATGTGCAAATCCCCTTCTGCCGGAGTTGCAGAAATGCCGCAAGAGAAAAATGTTTGAATTCAACATTGCACACAATACAGGAGGTAATAACCTTTCTAGACATGCGACGAATCATGTTTGACCATTTCTAGTGCATATAATCAAAAATTCACTTCATGATTATTTTTATATTATTATTGACCGTCTCATATTATGGAATGTAAGTGCACAAAATTTCAATACAATAAAATGATTTTTTCGCTACTATATTCAAACACACTATTCAAAGTAACTGAGTTTTTGACCTGAAAATTTTGAAATGAAGCTTATCTCTTCCCTCTGGAGGGAAGATGGAGAGAAAAAGGGAAGCAAACATGCTAAACTCTGATCCTTGCTGTATCATAACAAATTTGAAACCTGGTAATGTGTATCTCGACATGAGTTCAATTTTTTTTAAAACCCTTTTCTTTCTCAAATTCTGATTTGATGTTTGCGGCACGATGGCACGAAACATCTCTTGTTGTCTTGTTGTACATCTCTCAGCGTATTCTTGCTAGAGAAATCTAGATGTGACAGATAGCTGTAGCTAGATGACAGATTCAACATCAATGAACACAGTTTAGCAGGTATAATTTCAAATCAATGGGGGTAGTTGACTTAATTCAATTATCCTAATGTGGACGTAATTAATACTATGCTAAAAGATCTGGCAGGTACTTCCAGGGTTGGCTTAATCAGTTATCCCCATTTATTTTCCTCATCCTGCATGTCAATCTCTTTTAAACAAAGTTATTGCTTCCATAATAATAAATTTAAAACCAGTTACATGAGCAACGTGCCCATTGTATAGACAAAAGTGCTTCCATGTTTTTGATTTGCTACTTTTTTGGTCCAATTATTATGTTATTCATTTTTTCAATTTGCTCAATCAATTAGCAATGAACTCGATAAGTTTTATTTCTTAACTTAAAGAGTTGTTAATGAGCTAATTAACTTAATTTGTTGAATTAATAAACTTGATAAAACAATTTATTATCTTTATTAATCTAATTCGATGATTTACTTAAGGAAAAATACTAACTTACTCAGTAATGGTACACAGACACCACAGCATTTGCAATGAGTAGCTCTTTTTATAAACGTTTGATTTTCATTGCATGGAGCGATTTTAGGGCATCGCGTTCTTCTGCAAACGCCAGGAATGCATGTCGAATATTCTCCAGCCACCAAGAGGCAACACACTCCAAGCAGAAATATAATCTGTAAAATATTAGTGATATAAACAATCTACATATTCTAGAATTTATTTTTTATATATTCTAAGTAAGTAAGAATCAAAGAATATCACTAAGGGATTACTCAACACTTTATTTTAAAGTCCAATATATATATATATATATATATATATATATATATATAACCATTAATGAAACATTACCAAAACACCAACAAAAACTATGAAATTATGAATTAGAATGTAATAATTAATTGACAACAATAGTGTCCCCCCAACACTCTGAATATAGATTCCATATACATAGTAAAAAAAAAAAAAAAAAGAAGAAGACGAAATTAAATTAAAATGGTGTGGTTTCATCATCATATTAGCCATAACATTGCTAAAGAATATGATTTTGGGACAACCACACCAAAATAGAGAAATAAACTGTGAAATAATCATAAAGTTCAAAAAATAAAAACAATATTAAAAAGGAAAGAAACCTTACCCATAAAAAAGAGAAATAAACTGTGAAATATAATCATTAAGTTCAAAATACAACAAGATTAATAAAGATATAGGGAAAAGAAAACAACAGTTACCAGATAGAATACATGATCCAAACAGGAGTCAACACATAACTCTGGCAATGAATTGGAGAAAGTCAGTACATGTTGCCAAAATAAGTTTTAAAAGATGATTGACCAAGGATTATTATTGTACAGCAACGCCAAACACAAACAATATATAGAACCAGCTCCCTCTATAGAAAATTTAAAATAGAACACCAAACATGTATTCAAATGAATTAATAAGGTGCTGCCATCTATGGAAAATTACTGAATATTCTATGATTTAATAAAAGCATTTGATTATTATTATTAGTTAAAGATTAAAACAAATACTGACTACATCACTTTATTTTATATTATAACTTTTCTCAGTCATGTATGGGCATCGATATGCAGCCATTTTTGAGTTGGTGTCTGGCTGATTGCCAAGTACTTACAATCCTTTTACATCTACAGTCATAGTTGTCTTTTTGGTGAGTCTGGAACATTATTTTATGTTCTAATTACTATTTAAGTAGAATAATTGTTTATTTATCTGGTTTCTGTTTCAGTTGCATATTTATTTATTTATTTTGTTATTTGAACCTCATGTCGGTTTATAATTTTCTTGTTTCATTTATATATGTTATTAGGGGCTTAATATTGTCGATTTTAGGCATAATGCTGAATATATTTGCTGAAATAACATATACTTACTATGAATATTCTTATAAAGCCCCTCTGAAGATTCTATAAGATATTGATAGTTTTCCAATTTTTGCTTTTTCATCCTTTTAAGTATAATTCCTTCAGTGTCCATTCCATTGCTTTTTATAATGTCTTATCCTTCGTTCTTCACATGCGTTTTCATTTTTAAATATATATACACCCTTATTTGGGCAAATTCATTTAATTAATCAAATTTAAAATACATAATTTCATTGCTGCATATCCACATTTAATAAAGTATTTATATATTTATTTTCTATATTTTAATTAATTCAATTATTTTTAGTGTATAATTGCTGCATTTTTCCCTCTTACTTTTGTAATGCTTACTATTGAATCCAACATTTAAAATTTTATAATTTGGGCAACTGATTTATACAATGTTATATTTTTTTATGCATCTGAATTTCTTGACATTTTTTCTCCTCATACTTTTACTTATTTCCTTTTTTTTTATTTTGTGCATATTACATTATTGTATATGCATTTTTGTATTGTATTATAGTTATTGGTTCATTTATATTTTGTCGATTTTCCTGTGATTTAATAGTTATTATTAGCAGAAAGTTGTATTATATATATATAACATTAGCTGTGGAAATCAAGATTTTATTTTTATCCCTCTTTATATAACATTTAAATTTTTACAAATTGCAATTTATTTATTTTTATATTATGTATAAGATTTGTAAGCATATAAAACTTCTCAAAAATTCGGGAAATATAACTTTTGATGACTGTTATGTTAACAATTATTTCACACAATGAAGTTTCTGGAATTCGTATTCTTGTACATTTTTTAACATAAAAATTATTTTTCTTCGGAAAGGCTCTGAACCTTGAACTCTCCTGAAGATTGTCTTAGGGCAGCTGTTTTCTGCTGTTTTAGAATTCTAGTATATCTAAGGTTCCATTTTACAGAGTGATTTTATTAGCATAAGAATCTTGTTGAACGAGAGGCTTTATCCTATCCTAATAAGGATGCTTACTTATCTGCCAATCACAAGATTCGTGTATCTATTGAAAAAGTTAGATAAAATATTCTGTAAGAAAGATGCGTATGCAAATAAAAACGTAGTGTAAATTCTCCTTACGAGAATTAAATGTAATTTACATTTTCTAACTATCAATTTAGAAGCTAAACATTCTTTTATTAGTTTTTGTTTAAAAAAAAATAATTTTGGGGGTTATTCTATAATGCTCAAAAGAGAGCTTTCATTTATATAAATCCTAATCTATTTCAATGTAAGAAGCATACCAAAATCCCCTCACCCCCAAATAAACTTTTCTGTTAATACAATATTATAATTTTAGCTTAATTGTGTCAAATTGGCATGATTTTTATAATTAAATAAAATCGCCTGCATTTGTGTTAGTTATATACTGATAGTTTATTATTCGAGGTGTTATCTGTAATTTTTATAGTAACGATTAAACATTTTTGCCTTTTTTTTTCATGTAAATATCAGAGTTTTCGTAACAATATAATTATCCAGTTAAAAAATACAAAATTTATTTTTCCAATTATTATTTTCTGTTGCTATGGTAGTACATTAATGTTCTTCTAATAAATTAAAGATAGCAGAATAATTATTCACACATAGTATTGTAATGATGCAAGAAAATTTATGTATTGAAAATTTATTTTCTAGTTTGACTTTTTAACCTGAAAACATTATTGCAATATTAAAGATCAGAAAACAATACATTTCTCACCACTTGGTCTCAATCTAGACCATCAGTTTGCCATGATGAATTTATCCCTTCTTTTAACAAGCTGTAACTACTGAACAAATGGCTTTGAAAGGCTGATATGATAGTTACCCAATTAATTGCCCATAGGTATGTCATAGAGTTACTGAAGTCGTGTTCTTAAGTTATCTGCTTAAGGGTGTATTCAAATCCAAACTGCTTATTTTGAGACACATTTTTAAATTCATTTTTGCTCTAAAATGCATCCAATTGGTAGGTTCTCTTATTCAGAAACTTTATACTGTCCGTATTGTCTCGATTTTTTGTTAAAGGCAGAATATATTTCGAAAAATGCTGTCAAAGTGGACATTTTGAACCGAATTTCCCGAAGCGATAGCGCTGGAAACAAACAAACAAAAAAAGATATCTTACTGTGAAAATAATTGTTTGTAAATCAATTTCTAATTAATTGAACGAAAAATAAAAACATGGGTCCCTTATAAATCTCTTCATAAATCACGCTGCCAAGTTTCATGTTTTACTTTTAAAAAGGAGTCTTTCAGACTCATTTTGAAATTCTCAAAATTTTGAGCTGTTGAGCGTGGAAAAATATTTTTTTTGAATACCGCCTTAAATATTTATTAATTTATTCATCTCTGAAAGCCTTCAAAAATTAAATTAATAAATTCAACATAATCTTCAGAAGTCTGCATCTCAAAATGACAATTTTGATTTCATTACTCTTAGAATAAAAATTTAAATCTCGCAACTTTTAAAAGAATAACTATTTTGCGTATATGGATTTTAATATGATGCAGAACAAATATCTAAAACATTTTTGTAAAGTGGAACTATATGTCTATAACTAACGAGCTAAGAATTTATCTTTTGGAGAGCGATAAGTGTGTACAAGGGCGCCCATATGATTAAATTTAAGGGGGGGCTGAGAAAAATCTCAACTTCCAGCAAAGCTATCATACATTTTAGTAAATATTTAAGGTACTTTGCGTTTTTTTACTATCTTTTGACAAAATTTGAGCTTTTTCCGCGATCTTTTGACGAAATTTGCATTTTTTCGCGATCTTTTGGTAAAATTTGCGTTTTTTTCACAAATATTTGACTAAATTTGCGTTTTATCCGCCATTTATTGACGAAATTTGAGTTTTTCTCACGATTCTTTGACGAAATTTTGTTTTTTTTTTCGCGATTTTTCGACGAAGTTCGAATTTTTTCCCCCTGCAATCTTTTGACAAAATTTGCCTTTTTTCGCGATCCTTTGACGAAATTTTCGTTTTTCTCTACGAATCTTTAACGAAATTTGCGTTTTTTCTGCGATTCTTTGAAGAAATTTGCGTTTTTTCCGCTATTTGATGAAATTCGCCTTTTTCTCGTGATCCTTGAACGAAATTTGCGTTTTTCTGAGATTCTTTTGCAAATTTTGCATTTTCCCCAAGATTCTTGGACGAAATTTCGTTTCTTTTTACGATTCTTTGACGAAATTTGAGTTCCCCCCCCCCCCGACCCTTTGACGAAATTTGCCTTTTTTCGCGACCCTTTGAAGAAATTTGTGCTTTTTCGCAATTCTTTGACGAAATTTTCATTTTTTTTTTTTTTTTTTTTTTACGATTCTTAGACGAAATTTGCGTTTTCTCTACGATTCCTAGACGAAATTTGCGTTTTTATCGCGATCTTTTGACGAAGTTCGTCTTTTTCCCTTGATTCTTTGACGAAATTGTCGATTTTTTTCTGCGACCGATTGACGAAATTGGTGTTTTCTGTGACCATTTGTCAAAATTTGTGATATTTTTTATGTTCGAATTTTCGGAACCAAATGCCTTAAATTTTCAGACGATTCGGAACATAATTACCTGAGGGTACTGAATAAGGGACTCACAACCATAGTAGACAAAGTCCATTTTGAAAAGAAATGACATAGTCCATTGAGAAGGTACATAAAATCTGTTGTATCCACTCCCACAGTAAACATAGTCTGTAAACAGATAACATTATACAGGGCTGCCACAGGCGACTATTTTTCAATTCTATGTACACCACTATTTTAAAAAAAAACAGATTTTGTAGTATTTTTCTCTTGTATTCTCACCACAGTCTTTGCTTTTGCACAAATCAAACCATGTTCTTGCTTCGAACTCCAAATTCTCAATATTTTAAAAATGAGATAGCTCCTTGATTTCTTTGACAAAAACATTTTTTTTTCATCATATTGGGATGAAGTAAAATTGCTTTGAATGACGTTTCATTTCGATTCAAAAACCTTGACTCAAGGGATAATAATTAAAGAGTCTAAATATGGATTTAGAAATGCTGCTCTGTGATATTCAATTGGAGTGGCCATAGGAAGGTTCGAACGGTAAGATTATCTAGTAGACGTTCTATACATTTTGATATCAATTTCTTACCATTACAATTCTCCATTAGCTCCATGAAAATTTCTAAAAATTCTTCTTCTGATTCATTCTGTGCATAAGAAAAATCTCAAGAAGTTCCATCTTTATGTTCTGATAAACCGAATGCAAATCTTAATCTACAGATTATAATTTGTTTACACCTGGCTCCAGATAGAAAAAATATCGAGAAATTATTTTGAGATATACAATAAACTTTATAGATGACGTTGCAGCATCTAAATGAATGGTTTGTGAGCGTGTTTCTTGGTTCGTACTATTGTCTAGAGAAAGAGTACAGAGATTTTCTTTAACAGTGGCAAAATGATTAGAAAAATATAGTGTGGACTTATACTTTTCTAACCACATTGTTTCACATAGACCAGGAAAGTGTGATTTACAAGAATTATAAGGTTTCAAGTCGACGAAAATTATTTTGTCTTGTTCTGTATACTTAAGATAGAATTTTCGAGTTCGGGCTGCGTACAATCTGACACATTCAGGATTCTAATCTTTATTAGATTCGGGAAAAAGAATTTTTCAATTAAAAATTGCACTGTACCGTTCACATCTTATTATTAAATCTCTCTCTAATTTCTCAGTGTTTTGTTCATGCAAAATCAGTTTTACCTGTGAAAATGGATCCTGTCTATAACAAAATCCTTCCTTATGCAGAAAAAGTGTTATCGTCTTGTAGGAAAAAAAAAACACACAGTAATACCAGCTAAGGTAAAAATCGTCTAAAACGGAATTTGTTTCCTATCTTGTGCTTTTCCTCTTTGTAAGAAGCAGACTATTCGAAAGGACTAATTAAAAACTTATGAAAACAGAACCTGTCTAAAACAGAATCTAGCTTTAAAAGAAAAAAAATTATGCTTATGACAAAATGAATTCCCAACAATTATACCTGCTAAGACGGAAACCCGTCTAAAACGGAAATTTCTTCAGGTGCCTTCTGATGTTTTCGAGGCAGATTTTATTATGCTTTGTTTTTAAAAGATAAAGTTAAAATTTTCATATCTTGCAACTGATTTATATTAAAAAAATTCGACAAAACCAAAATCTAGGGGGGGGGCTCAAGCCCCACCTTGCCCCCCTCCATATGGGCGCCCTTGAGTGTGTACACCCTGTATATTGTAAAAGAATTTAGAGATGCCACTAACAAACAGCAGGTTTAATGAAGGAATACCAACATAATGCCGTGTAATACATTACAGGAACAGCAAGAAAATGATTTCGGAGAAAAAATGTACAGTGTACTTATAAAAGCCATAAATACTCAAAAATTCAGTCAGATATAAATAACTTTTATGTTTATACATATCATCTCAAATCACGGGATATTTTATACCTAGATAGGACCTTCAAACTTTCAAAATATGAAAAAAATCACAGTGTACCACTTAGCTAACTCTCTTTGTAATAAAAAACCATAATTGACTAGATAATTTTTGTTTTATTTTAGTGCATTTCCGTATAAAGCTTGACAATCAAGGTTCAAAACTATTTTACACGATATTCGCAAGTTCAGTTGGCCAAAAATTGGGAACACTCCATACATTTTAAACTCCAATTTCTCACGGGAGAAGGAAAAAAAACGGAAATAGCCTGGAAATTATCTTTTTACAATTTATGTTTAAAAAAAAATGAAGTCTAGGGATTGTCTTCAGACTGAAATTATACCAAACTCTGAAATTTTCAATACGAACACCTAATTTTGACATCATATTTCGGTTTTTCAGTAAATTTTACCTCCGAATACCAAACGGGAAGTCATTAGGTCAAGTAGTTTAGGAATTATTAAACCTTTTGGAACTCCCAGTGTTAAATTCATTTGCAATCGTTGTAAAACAGATTCTAACGCGGATAGCTTTTAAGTATAACTCAAAAACTACTTGGCGGAATGATTTGTAATTTTAGATTAGCATATCTGAAGCTTTTGGAAATCGTTTTCTTTAAGAAATCATATATATATATATATATATATATATATATATATATATATACTGGTGTCCAAAAATTAAGGGGCAGTGACCAATTTCAGACGTTTCGTCGAATATCTTACTGAAACTCCTGAGGAAATGCCCGGAATGCCCTTAACTTTGAGGATGTAAAGAACATGTTTGACTTAGGAGGCAATTAAAAGGCAATAATAATTTTAATAATAAAATAATATTTTCGATCACCCAAGTAACAAAATATGCTAAAAATGGTCTATCACTGTAGCAAATGACTTTGTAGGTCCTGTTCAACATTTGTGTAAGCATAGCACGCATATTCGTGAAAATGTTAACGTTTCTGTGAAATTTCCAAAAAAAATTTTATATAGCATGCAGAGTTTTCAGTCGAATTTAACACCGCTTTCCAAAAACGTGACAAAAAATCGGAGAAATAATATACAGTAATTAAAATATTAATATATTGAATATTTGATGAGATATAAATATTTTTATGAAATAAAATGTAGCTGCGAATGCGCGAACTAACAGCAAAAACAAATTGTCATTATTTGATAGTCAGTACAATCTGGCAACTCAACTCCAGTGAAATATCGTAAAAACTCAAAAAGTTACAGCAATAATAGAAAATTTTAGGCGGACATCCCATAGGATTATTTTTGTTTCCACAAAAACCATGGATGTATTATAAACATGGATGTATTTATAATACATCCATGACAAAAACCTTCCCCATTTCCAAGCCGAAATTTTCTGCATGCGTCACGGCTACGGGTATTTCAATCATTAGTGCGAAAGGGTGTGTCAACGAGTACCTTTGACAGTATAGATTCCCCTTTCTTTTCCCATGATATTTCCAACCCTCCCGTAAAGCTGACATCAAGCCGATTTTATGTGTCAATTTGGAAGAGATTTGTGCAGAATTATGGAAGTTATCGTGTCCAAAAAAAAGTGATATAGATAGATAGATAGGTAGATAAAGTTTTGAGCTGGGGGTGGTTTTGAGTTCTAGGAGTCATGATCGGCGTAGATCTGCAAATATTTTTCAGAAATTCCAATATACGAGAGAATGCAATAGGTAGTATTTCTTACGAAATCTACCTAAAAGTTCGACATTTAAAAGGTTGAAATGAGCAGAAAGCGTACTAAAAACGTTGGAATAAATTATGATTTATTTGGAATTGTTAGAGCTAGAAACTTGAAATTTGACATGGCTGTTACTTTTACGACGTAAGTACTCGCAACTGAACAATTTCTAGAAAAATTGAAATGAAAAGGGTGCAGGAAAAATATCGTTCTAAAATTACTATTTATGTGACACTGTCGGTGCTACAAACTTGACATTTCGCATGATAAAAACGTTCTAAAAACATTCTAAACTAGACGTTGGGGACCACCGTAATACTTACCCATCATGGATATGCATAATATAAAATATGAAAATAAAACATGTGTAAACTGCTTTTAAAATGCACTGCAATTCGAATAAAATCGTGGCTTGATGACGTCATAAACTTTAAATGTTCTATTACTGAATTGCGTAAAAGAAACATCCTTATAACTCCAAAAATGTTAATCATATTAACTAACGGTTTATTGCGTCAGATTAAGCGTCTCATTTCCAATTAAAATATATCTTTGATTGAAATTTGAATGAAATATAGGGTCATGAAAAATCGAAGAGTGTTGAAAATATGATTACAAATATCTCGGCAACTAATTATCCGATCGACTTCATTCTTTATGCAAAAATTATGCTTTTTATTGTCTTTTATATTCACTCCTTAAAATAAACATTTTCGAAATTTTTTATATACCTTTTAACAGAACGAATATTTCGAGAGTCCGAAAAAAAATAGTTCCGGATAATCGAGGCTACTGAAATTCAATAAGCTTCTTCCCATTATTACATACTCAGTACATACCAAATTTCAAGTCTCTATCGCAATTTGTTCGGGAGATAGAGCGTTTACAGACACACACACAGACAGACGGACGGCAAATTTTTTTTTCTAAAAATATGTTTTTCGGTATCTCCAGTGTCTGAAACGTGTAAATCCGACATATTTGTTTTTCGATTTTCAAAACGATTGCAAGACTTACCCTATACTACGTATGATGGGTAAGTAAAACGTTCGAATAAATTTTGATTTATTTGGAATTGTTAGGGCTAGAAACTTGAAATTTGACATGGCTGCTACTTTTAAGACGTAAATACTCGGAACAGAACAATTTGTAGAAAATTTGAAATGAAAAGAATGCAGGAAAAAATCGTTCTAAAATTACGATTTCCACGACACTGAAACTGCGACACTTGACACTTACTTGACTTTTCACAAGGACACTTGAAATTTCGCATGGTGGTTAGTTATAAGATGTAAATTTTCTCCAAGAACGGTTTCTAAAAAAAAAATCGAAATTATAAAAGGCGAAATGGGCGTAAAGCGTTCTAAAACGTTCTAAATTACGATTTATTTGGAACTGTTAGGGCTAGAAACTTGAAATGTATAATAAAACCAAATTTCTTTTCTACCAAACAATCGAAAGACCTCATGCAATTTAAATGCAACGCAACGGGTTGCTACACGCAGATAGTACATAATAAAAATTAACACTCAGTCAATAATAAATTATATATTCAAATAAAGTAAATAAATAAGAAAAATACTCAATAAATTATTTTATTTCCAGAAAGCTTTAACAATATATCCGTCTAATTTTAAAGCTATCTCAAATATTGTAGGATTTTCTCTGTTGTTGATATTGCTGAGATTTTTGCTTTGCCGTCAAAAATGCGCTTAAAGTTAAATTGCAGAAATCCTAATTGGCAAATATTATGAAAGCTACCAAAAATTAGAAAGAAAAACTTTTGACATAAAAATCAACAAAACTTACTTCTTTCAGTTTCATTCTTTTAATTGTCTTTTAACAGCTCATTAAAAATCGCATTTCCCGCTAACTATAAGTTTCCAAAAGAGGTCTAATGATTTGTTTTGAAATGTTAAAAACTAGGAGATTTCGCTTTCATTTCTGTGAAACACGTGAGACTATTTTTGTGTTAACCGACTCCCCAGAATTTAATTGTTGTAACAAGCCTGGAAATTTGATTGCAATGAAAAAGGGGAAGGGAGGGAGCGGGAGCGTTAATAGCTAAATGCGAATTAAAACTTTTCCTTCTTTTACATACTATCTTTTAACTTACATTTCTGTATGTATGTGGCAGTTAAATCTCGTGATTTATTTTTCACCTACTTTCTGTTGAGGTAGAGCTTTGAAATTTGGAATATATATGTAATTCCTGAGGGTAATACATGAATTGGACATTTTTTTTTTTAAATATTCGATCCCTAAGGGGGGGGGGGGCAACGTCGGCCCAAAACTTGTATTTTTCCCACAGAAATAACGTTACGATTGTTACTTACCCATCATACGTAGTATAGGGTAAGTCTTGTAATCGTTTTGAAAATCGAAAAAAAAAATTGACGGATTTACACGTTTCAGACACTGGAGATTCCGAAAAAAATATTTTTAGAAAAAAAATTTGTCGTTCGTCTGTCTGTAAACGCTCTATCTCCCGAAAAAATTGAGATAGAGACTTGAAATTTGGTATATACTTAGTATGTAATAATGTGAATAAGCTTATTGAATTTCAGTAACCTCGATTATCCGGAACTATTTTTTTCGGACTCTCGAAATATTCGTTCTGATAAAAGGTATATAAAAATTTTCGAAATTGTTTATTTTAAGGAGTGAATATAAAAAACAATAAAAAAAAAACACAAATTTTGCATAAAGGATGAAGTTGATCGGATAATCAGTTGCCGAGATATTTTTAATAATATTTTCCACACTCTTCGATTTTTCATGACCCTGTATTTCATTCAAATTTCAATTTAAAAATATTTTTTAATTGGAAATGAGACACTTAATCCGACGCAGTAAACCGTTAGTTAATATGTTTGTCAATTTTGGAGTTATAAGGATGTTTCTTTTACGCAATTCAGTAATAGAGCATTTAAAGTTTATGACGTCATCAAGCCACGATTTTATTCGAATTGCAATGCATTTTATAAATAGTTTACACATTTTTTATTTTCATATTTTATATTATGCATATCAATGATGGTATTACAGTGGCCCCCAGCGACTAGTTTAATTGAAAAAAATAGCTCCATTGTTGCAACATTCGTCCATTTTCACCACATTGTGCCCGCATCGTTATGACGATTGGGCGACGTACACATTTGTGCTTTATAATATAAGTTGACTCTTTTGTGAATTTTAATGAAAGTATGTTTTTTTTTATGTTTTATATTTAATTATTTTTAAGAGATTGGATGTATTGAGAAACACAAAATTTTACCAGTTATAAGATAAAACTATATTCGAATATTTTTATTAAAAAATTGCAGCTTTGTTGCAAGACTGTTATTTATAAATTTAGTTAATAAAGAAAAATGCAAATATCTGTAAAGGGTTAACATTTTTATTTATAAAAAAAAAGGGAATAAAGATTTTAGTGCAATTTTCTGCAGTTAATAAAATATCACATTCTCTTATATAAAACTCAAAACACAAAGCTAGTTGGAATTTTAGAAAATGTACGGCCTTATTTTATTACTAAAATGTCTTTCTCAAAATGCCAGAGGTATAACTTTTTCCTGTTAAGGTAAAGCTAGGAGAGTCTGCGCACAATTCAAAAGAATAACAATAAAAAATCTAAATATTATTTTTTTGCTAAACTATCCATGAATAATGTTTACTTCATTTGTTTTTTATGCATTTCCATTGCTATTTTGTTGTTATGTTGCAATTTAATAGAACAGTTGTAATAATACCAAGAAAGTTATTTTGCGCAATCTGTCCCTACAGGGTTGGTGTGATTGCGCACATGGGTAGGATAGATTGTTACTAATAATAACGACAGTTAAATTGTTAACAATAATAATTACATTTAAATGACATTGTTGTAAGGTTTTTGTGAACAAATATTATTGTATTAGGAGTGAATATTTCAACCTATTGATTAAAGAATCAGAAAAAGGAAATAATTTTAAAAACGATTAAAAAATTGTAATTAAAGGGAAAAAATTAAAGAATCAGAAAAAGCAAGTACAGATAAGATTACAAAATAACATTAAGTTACTTGATAACACGTTTAACTTAAAATTAGTCCATTTTCATTTTTCATTTTTTATGCAAATTTACCAATAAGCTGCGTAATCTCTCCTAGCATGGAAACTAACGGGAACAATGCGCCATCTCTCCTAAGTAGCAGATGCGCAAAGTCTCCAATTTCGGTAGAAGAGATTGCGCGGCCTTTTATTTAAACATGCCGCTACTAAAACGAACCGTTGATGTACCGCTACTAAAAAAAGCCGCTACTAAAAGCCGCTAGTGAAAGCCGCTACTAATCTAGACATTGTTAGTCTAGATTAGTAGCTTATGAGAAATCGGTTTAAGTTTAAAATATTTTGTACTACTGACATTGTATAGAAATTCTGATGAATAGCTATGAAAATTCAAGCACTTACTTTGGGAAAACAAAACAAAATAGCAATGCTTTATCTTAGACGCTCAAAACAATCAACGTGCACTTTCAAGTAGACACTCCACTACTGCTGTTGTAAAACTACTTGGAGTCACTGCCAGCTCACTCTACTCCTTCCTCCCGAACTTCTATGTGCGCAATCTCTCCGACCACGCCATCTCTCCTGGCTTTACCTTATAGTTTTCTCATGCGCAAACAATAACATTTCCTCTTATCTTCGTATATTTTGATGCGGACTGTGGACATTGGCCATTTGTCAATGACCAAACAATATAGACGAGAACACAAAATTTAAAATGACACAAAAACTTAGGTGCCGTTGTTGCATTTCACATATATATGGTGTCCCCAAAAGGACACCCGGACTTTAAAATTCGATTATTCATTATCTTTAATAAATATAAAAATGAGTGATATGTTTATAAGGGAGTTCATAAATTTTGTTTGTAATAATTTTTATATTAGTTATATTTTTCGTTAATAAATGGCGCTGTATCACCTCAATCTATAAGAATAATTAAAATATTTCCGTTTTGAAGTGAATTTGATCGTTCTTACAAGTTTTAAGGCAGTATAGCGCTATATGTTGACTGAAATTTTAACAATTTTGTAAATTACTGTTATTTAAATTTATGAGCTACCTTGTAAATATGTCACTTGTTTCCTTTTACTTTCCAAACATATAGTGTAAAGGAAAATATTGTAATAATGATGTATGTGTGAATGTAAGTAAGCGAACACGATAGCATTCAAACGGTACCTCAGATTCCGATTGAGCTCCGATTTGGCGAATATGCTAAAGACATATAGACCACTGTCGCAATAACTGTATATACTTTTGTGAAAATTAGCCGACGGATTAAGTATTTAAACGATTTTGCGATTGATTCTATTGGTAAAATCACCAAGGAAATGGGACAGAGTACAAGTGATGAAAATTGCTGTGATGTAGACAAGAATTAGTGGCTCAATGGTAACGTCTCCGGTTTCGGAACGGTAGGTCCAGTTTTTGAATCCAGATGATTCTATTGTGTCAGAAATTTATCTGAATCCACGGTATTCTATAAAATGTTCGGAAAGGCGAGGGATGTCGCTTCAGATTTTTTATATTTATTATAATGGATTATTTATCTTTTATAATAAATTATTGAATTTTAAAGTTCAGGTGTCATTGTTGGGACACCCTGTATATCTGATTCATAATGAGAGCCTGTTGTAACTTGTCATTGGATTATTAGGACGGATCTTTCTTTAGAAATGACAATAATAGTGCTACAGTAAAATATCGTCGAAGCATTATTCCTTAGCCGTGTGTTTTTACATTAAGAGGACGTTTGCCACGCGAAGACACGAGCAAGCTAATATTAAAACAATGTCAGCGTTCTTTCCAATTTCTCGTTTGCATTTCAATACTTTTAAACTTTTTTTTTTTTTTTTTTTTTTTTTTGCATAGGACATCTGTGGTTGAAGTCTAACGTTGTACTTTTTCTATTTTATTTGCAGTTTTTTTTTTTAAACCAAAGCCACTTTTTTTTTGTGGAACCGGTTCAGAAAGTGAAAGAAAGTATCCCCATAAATAAAAAAATGTAACTAAATTCGGAAAAGTATAAAAGTATCTGTGGTTAAAGATCGACCTCAGATATCCTATGAAGAAAAAAGAAAGTCTTCTAAAAAAGTACTGAAATACAAACGAAAAATTTGAAAAGAATGCTACCATTAGTTTAACATTAGCTAGTGAGTTTTTTCGCGCGGATAGTATAAGAGTCGATCAAAGGCCGTTTTTCAATTTTGGATGAGTTTCTTCGCGTGACTAGCGTTAGCCCTGAAGAGCCTACACTAGTCACGCGAAAACACTCGCAAGTTCCCATGGGAGCATTCTTTTCAAATTTCTCGTTCGCATTTCAATATTTTTAAGCGACTTTTTGCATAGAATATCTGAGATCGTTTTCTAAACAGGCCCATTTTTACTTTTCCGATTTTGGTTACAGATTTTAGGTAGATTTCGTAAGAAATACTACCTATTACATTCTCCCCTAAGTTGGAATTTCTGAAAAAATTTTGCAGATCTACGCCGAGCATGACTCCCAGAACCCAAAACCACCCCCAGTTCAAAACTTTATATATATATATATATCACTTTATTATGGACACGAAAACTTCAATAATTCTGCACAAATATCTTCCAAACTCATACATAAAATCAAGGGGCATAAAATCTCGGTCATGTTCGTTAATGGGCAAAATCGAACCAAGGGGGAAGGGGGAAGGGAGGAATGAGTTTTTTTTTTTTTTTTTTTGTGAAAACAGTAAAACCCCATAACTTCTTAATTATGATACGTATAGAATCCGTTTAAAGTTATTATTACTTCTAGAAAAATAGCCGAAAATTTATGTATGACGGATTTTTGATTGTAAAAAATTTCCAACCCTTTTCCGTTTCGTAAAAGATAAATTTCCTTTACGATACGGAAAACAACCGATAAAATAATTATTCCGAATCACAACAGAAAGGTTTTCTACAGTCATAAAAATAATCTATTTATATCGGATTAGTTTCCGAACGGATGGAAAACAGCTTTCTCCGGACTTACTGCGCAGTCTCGTTCTCTGCTGACGTATGAAAGGCGTTGCGTCACGTGATTGATAACAGAACAGAATCGAGTTTTTGGATGAAGATGGGCGCCATGTTTTTAAATATTGGACAACTGCTCTACGTACTTCTAACTTCGCAATAGTTTTACCTCTGGTAGGAGTCTGGTTTTTGCGGAGTAAGACAGCTGTATAGGAATAAAAAGCTGCTCACCGGGCCCATGGGCCAAACCAACAACAACAACAACAACTTCGCAATGGTAAGTACTAAAATTTATGTGATTTTTAATATTTTGGATTTGATATGTACATATATTTATAGTGCATGATTATCAAATCGAATAACATGTTTAAGGAGCTGCGTAGCCTGAAATAAAATGCATGTTATCTTATTTCTCGCTCAGTTTATTTTTTATGAGAAAAATATCCCCGAAGTAAAAAATATTTTGATGTGCAGAAATTTCTAACTTGGATATTATCTTAATGAAACTTAGTTTTTGTAGGCTGTTTTTTTAAATAGTTTTTAACTTATTCTAAATTAAATTCCTTGTTTATTTCTTTAATTCTGTAAGACATCCAGTGTTGAATTCAGGGGGTGGGGGGGACAGTCCCCCCCGGAGCATTGAAATGTCCCACCGGAAGATTTCACATTTTATGCTTTTAATAATCAAAAAGTGCAATCCCCCCCGGAACTCTATAATATCCCCCCCCCCCGGAACCACAGAAATCCCTCCCGGAGAAAAATGTCTGAATTCAACACTGAAGACATCAATAACATACCTATGATCTTAAAATAAATTGATGATATTTTTCTATGTTCGATGCTATATCAGAATCATATTGTCTTTTTTCAGGTACTGCATTATTATAGAATCAATTTTACATTTTATTATTTGTAGGGATGTAACGAATAGTGATTTGGCCGAATAGCCGAATACCGAATATTCGGCCAAGTTTTAGCCGAATACCGAATGTTCGGTGGCCGAATACTGACTTTAAAAAAAATTATTTTATTTGTTTATTTATTTATTTTTTTCAATTTTAAAATCAAAAATTAAATTAAGGACTAATTGAAATAAATTTTTTGTTTGAGTGTTCAAAAATCATGACAGCTGAATGTATGTAAGCACGGTATATAGTGAACGTTTGTTTTCTGAAGCTGGTAATATATATGAAACCAAACGAAACAGACTTCCTCCTGAAAATGCTGAAAAGTTATTTTTGCATCACAATTTCAGGCTTTACAGTGATAAATAATTTTGTTACCCCTGTATGTTATTTTGAAGTAACTCATTAAATGTTTTTTCAGTATAGGTAATAGTTTTTTTCTTTTCAATGTATCAAACTCATTAGTTCGTTTAATCAACATCTAATGTTTAATTTTTAATTAGTAAAGTAATTATATAGTCATATATTTATTATTTAAAAGTAAAACTAAAAGCTAGAAAAATGATTTAATTTGTGAAAGATTAAGCATTTTTACAAGACAGTAAAATATTTGTTTTTAATATTTATGGATTTTATTGTTTAAGAAACTTATCATCATTATAAATCAGATTAAAAAAATAGATATAAAGTGATTTTTTTTTAATTCACTGATGAGAGAGAGAGAGAGAGAGAGAGAGATTTAATAAATGCAGTATATATTTTCCATTTTAATGTAAAATAAATTAATGTTGCAATACTTACTTAAATTCATATGATGCCTAAATATGCAGCAAGAAAAATATTTTTTAATTTCATTATATACAGTTATTTATAAGTTGTCATGAAGCTTTAAAATTGAGTAAGTATTAGGATTTATTTTTCTTATAATAATTAATGTATTTAGATATCATTCTTTAATATTGTTTGTTAAAAATATTTAAAATCACATTTTTTTTTCTGGAACTTATTTAACCAAATATCTTAGAATATTCGGCCAAATAAGCAAGTATTCGACAATATATCTAAATATATTCGGCTACAGGTATTCGGCAGAATATCTGTTCAATATTCGGCAAAAGGGCCCATTAAGCCGAATACCGAATAGTGGTCGAATATTCTTTACATTCCTAATTATTTGTAGTGTATTAAAATTCAATTGAAAAGGGGAATCCTTTAAATTCTATAATGTTAATTAATAAATTGAGAACTTTATGTTAGGACGATATAATGAAATTTGTATTGGTATATGGTAAAATAAATTTCAGTATTCTTTGCATATCAGACAAAATTTTAGTTGTAACAAACGTAAAGTTGAATATGCTGAATATCTTGAGGTTGATATTATCTATATTCATGCTGTAAAAGCTTGCATGCAGAAGTTTACATCTTGGGCAGCAGAGATCAACTGCCTCGCCCTGGATATTCAAGTTTAATTGGCTAAATTTTATTTTTCTTACATTATTTTGAAAATAAAAAATGACATTTAATCTTTTCTAATAATTTAAAATAAACAGAAAAAGAAAAAAAGCAAACAGGGAATTTTTGTCAGTAGAGATGGATGGGGGAGATCTCCACTGCTGAACATCATATCACATGTGGAAAGGAAGACAATTTTTTGTTCTGATTTTTATTTCGTGCTCATGTCTTGAAAAATTATATTGAATGGGCTTCAGGGAGAATAAACCCTCAAAAGGCTTGAATTTTTTTTACTTCAAAAATATAAAGCTTCAATTCTTCATTCATTCATTAAAAAAAAAAAAAAAAAAAAAAAAAAAAAAAGTGGTGTTTTAGCAAAAAAAAATTCTTACTTGATTTTATTTCATATTTCTGCTTTCATTTAACTAAATCTTGTCATGTATTTAAATGCACGTGTTAATACTGTTCAAATTTCAAGGAAAAAAAAATGTTCAAAAGAGTCAACATATAAATCATAAATGTCACTAGAACCCAACTTTAAACTTCAGAGTCCTAGGCACAGCATTTTTGCGTACCCTTCCAAGCACTACTCTTAAGTAATCTCAAAGCTTAGAATTTTTGTGATACGTCCTCATCCAATCATTTCTTCCAGGGCTGTGGAGTCTGAGAATAAGTCAGGCACGTTTTTTTTTTTTTTTTTTTTTTTTTTTTTTTTTTTTTTTTTTGGGGGGGGGGGGGGGGGTAGATTCGGTGTCGCTAAAAAACTGGCCGACTTGACTCAGTCTCTAGCTTGTTTTTTGGACAATTCAAAGTGAAATTAAATTAATTATATGTGATTTTAAATTTATAAACTGAATTATTATTTTTATTTTGGGACTATATACTAGAGGTCTGCACGGGCCGAAATTTCCAGGCCCGAGCCCGGCCCGACCCATACAAAAAAAATTTGGCCCGGCCCGGCCCGATACAAAAATTAAAAGTTCGGCCCGAGCCCGGCCCGGCCCGAACAAAAAAAATATTGGCCCGGCCCGGCCCGATTTAAAAGTTAAAAGTTCGGCCCAAGCCCGGCCCGGCCCGGCCCGAAAAAAAGTTAAAATCTCGGCCCGAACCCGGCCCGAGTAAATTTCTACAAAACATAATTTTTACGTCAATTTGGTTAAAAATTTGCCTCGTAGGAGGAGTTCTAAATAAAAATTTCTATCTTAGCCTTTTTTTTTTTCCTGTTTATAATCTTCATTTTTATCGAGGTGCCGCAAGCTGGAATGTTTATTTTTTTAATAAATCTCTATTTGTTGTATGTATGTGTTTAAGTTATCATCAATATTGTTAATCCATATTCCATTTATTGAAGTGTTTAAAATCAGAAAAATGCTATGCAGTAAAATCTTCTGAAATGGAATTGCATAGGGAAGAAAAAAATGAGTTATAGACAATTTGCCTTCTTATCAGGTGTAAATGTATTATATATTCTTTTCTTACGTATTAGTATATTCATTTTTAATGGATCAACACATTTTTCAATTTAAGACAGGATTCCGCCATAAGCAGGTTCTTTTTCACACGTTTTACTATATTTTAATTTAGCCATATTTTAATAAGTGTATAAATCTACTATTCTTTAAAAAGAATAAATTTTAATGTTTAATTATAAAATAATGGCGATTTAAAACTGTATGCATGTTTTGCAATGATTTTTATGCCAGATCTTATTTTACTGACCTTCGAAAGGACCAGGCACGTCGAGATAATGACTTTCATACGGATCAAAACCAGGACTAAAAATTTTGAGGCGTGAAGACTAGGAAAAATGAAACCAGTCCCGGCTCTGTACGGAAAAAATAATTTAAGGCACGGCCTTATACTTCAAGAAAAAAGTAAGGCCCGGCCCGGCCCGGCCCGTAAAGAGTAATCACTCGGCCCGGCCCGGCCCGAGTATTCAGAAAAAAATATGGCCCGGGCCCGGCCCGGCCCGAGTGCCGTGAACAAAAATAGGCCCGAGCCCGCCCCGCGGGCCGGGCCGAGTACGGGCTTCGGGCCTTGGCCCGGCCCGTGCAGATCTCTACTATATACCGCATAGATGAAAACTGTTTTTAATTAAAAACTCTCGTTGATATTTTCCATTTAGTATACAGTCTTTTCACTCAGCTTTTTGGGGTTTGCAGAACCCGAGGTAAGGCAACAATTTAAAATTCTGCTACTTTTGGAGTCTACAGAACCCGAAATATCATTGTAATAGAAACCGTTTTTAGCTCCCAGTCTGTCAAAGCCAGAAAGGGGGGCTAATTCGCCACCCCCTTAATTTAGATAAATAGGTTTTTCATACAGAGTTATCCGATTTCAATTTTTGAAATTTTGTATATAGGTTGATTCTGATAAGGCGGTTCCTTGATTAGTTATGGAGGTTCATTGGTTAAATATAAAGGAGGAGGGAACGGGGGCTGATAGCCCCCTTAATTTAGATAAACGGTTTTTTTATTCAGAATTATCCGATTTGTTTGAAATTTTGTATATAGGTTCATTCTGATAAGGCGCTTCCCTGATCAGTTTTGAGGGTTTATTGGTTAAGTATAAAGGGGAACGGGGGGCTAATTCCCCCTAATTTAGATAAAGGGGTTTTTCATGCAAAATTACCCAATTTGCTTCAAATTTTGCATAAAGCTTCATTGTGAAAAGGCGCTTCCCTCATTAGTTTTGGAGGTTCATTAGTTAAGTTTAAAGAGGGAAACGGTGGTTAATACCCTCCTCCTTAATTTAAATAATTGGGTTTTTTATGCAGAATTATCCGATTTGCTTCAAATTTTGTATATAGGTTAATTGTGATAAGGCGCTTCCCCTTATCAATTTTGGTTCTTCATTGATTTAGTATAAAGGGGGGAACGGTGTCCAATCCCCCCTTAATTTAGATAAATAGGTTTTTAATGCAGAATTATCCAATTTGCTTCGAATTTTGTATATAGGTTCATTGTTAAAAGCCGCTTCCCTGATTAGTTTTGGGGGTTCATTGGTAAGTACAAAGGGGGGAACGGGGAGCTGATATCCCCTTAATTTAGATAAATGGGTTTTCCATGCGGAAATATCTGATTTGTTTCAAATTTTGCATATAGGTTCATTCTGATAAGGCGGTACCCTGCTCAGTTTTAGGGGTTCATTGGTTAAGCATAAAGGAAGGAACAGGGACTAATCCCCTCTAATTTAGGTAAATGGGTTTTTCATGCAGAATTACACAATTTTCTTCAAATTTTGTATATAGCTTCATTGTGATAAGGTGCGTCCCTCATTAATTTTGGGAGTTATTTCGTTCAGCATAAAGAGGGGAACGGGGGCTAATCCCCCCCCCCATAATTTAGATAAATGGGGTTTTTATGCAGAATTATTGTATTTGCTAAAAATTTTGTATATAGGTTCCTTCTAATAAGTCGCTTCCCTGATTAGTTTTGGGGGTTCTTTGGTTAAAGATACAGGGGGAACTGGGGACTAATGGGTTTTTCATGCAGAATTATCCGATTTGTTTCAAATTTTGTATATATGTTCATTCTGATAAGGCACTTCCCTGATCAGTTTTGGGGTTCATTAGTTAAGTATAAACCTGAGAACGGTGGCTAATCCCCCCCCCCTTAATTTAGATAAATGTGTTTTTATGCACAATTATCTGATTTGTTTCAAATTTTGTATATAGGTTAATTGTGATAAGACGTTTCCCCATATCAATTTCGGAGGTTGATTGATTAAGTACAATTTAATAAGGAGGAAACGGTGTCCAATCACCCCTTTAATTTAGATAAATGGGTTTTTTTATGCAGAATTATCAGATTTGTTTCAAATTTTGTATATAGGTTCATTCTGATAAGGCGCTTCCCTGATCAGTTTTGGGGGTTCATTGGTTAAGTATAAAGGGGGAACAGTGGCTAATCACCCCTAATTTAGATAAATGGGTTTTTAATGCAAAATTACCCAATTTTCTTTAAGTTTTGTATAAAGCTTCATTTTGATAAGGCGCTTCCCTCATTAGTTTTGGGGGTTCATTTGCTAAGTGTAAAGAGGGGAACGGTGGCTAATTCCCCCCCCCCTTAATTTAGATAAATGGGTTTTTATGCAGAATTATCCGATTTGCTTCAAATTTTGTATATAGGTTAATTGTGATAAGACGCTTCCTTATATCAGTTTTGGGGGTCCTTGATTAAGTATAAATAACAGAACGGTGTCCAATCGCCCCCTTAATTTAGATAAATGGGTTTTTAATGCAGAATTATCCAATTTGCTTCATATTTTGTACATAGGCTCATTGTGATAAGTCGCTTCCCTGATTAGTTTTGGGGTTCATTGGTTAAGTATAAAGGGGAAACCAGGGGGCCAATCCCCCCTCTTAATTTAAATAAATGTTTTTTTTTATTCAGAATTATCCGATTTGCTTCAATTTTTTTATATTGGTTAATTGTGATACGACGCTTCTCCTTATCAGTTTTGGGGGTTCATTGATTAAGCATAAAGGGGGAACTGTGTCCAATCCCCCCTTAATTTAGATAAATGGGTTTTTAATGCAGAATTATCCGATTTGTGTCAAATTTTGTATATAGGTTCATTCTGATAAGGCGCTTCCCTGATCAGTTTTGGGGGTTCATTGGTTAAGTATAAAGGGTAGGGAAGGGAGGCAAATCCCCCTCCTTAAATTAGATAAATGGGTATTTCATGCAGAATTGTCCGATTTGCTTCAAATTTTGTAAATAGGTTCAATGTGACAAGTTGCTTCTCTGTTTAGTTTTGGGGGTTCATTGGTTAAGTATAGAAAGGGGGAACAAGGTCCAATCCCTCCCTTAATTTAGATAAATATGTTTTTCATGCAGAATTATCCAATTTGCTTCACATTTTGTATATAGGTTCATTGTTATAAGGCGCTTCCTTGATTAGTTTTGGGGGTTCAATGGTAAAGTATAAAGGGGGGATCGGGAGGCTAATCTCCCCTCCTTAATTTAGATAAATGGGTTTTTCATACAGAATTATCCGATTTGCTTCAAATTTTGTATATAGGTTCAGTTTGATAAGGTGCTTCCCTGATCAGTTTTGAAGTTTAATTGGTGAAGTTTAAAGAGACGGAACGGGGCTATTCTCCACCCCCTATTTAAAGAAATGGGTTTTCATGCAGAACCGGTAAATTTTTACTTTATAAAAAACATGAGTTTTTTTTTTGTTGTTGATGCTAAATGAAATTTATTTGGATTTATTAAAGAAAGGACAAAGTGTTTTGAAAGAAATATTAAACGAAACCCTTTGAGCGATGTTCGATCACACTTACCCACTAGTTCTATTATATTACTGTGGCACGCTTTTTTTTTCATTTAATGCTGATCGTGAAATCCCATGGTAACCTATGTAAATTTTAAAGAGGTAGTAAATTCCCTTATACAATTATCAAAATATAGCTTTCACCAGCAGGAAGCAGATGTCCAATGTGCATCTTTAAATTAACATTTTTAAATTGTACATTTTAATAATTTTCCTTAATTTTTAAGTATTTTAAAAACTTATGAAATTTGAAATTTTTACTGAAAGGAAAATTTTCAAATTTTATGCTCTTAAAAATACTTATCGCTGAAGACGAAGAGTCCTCTTAATCATTCATTGCTGTTGTGCTGTTTTTGTCCCATTAAATATACATGATCACTAGAAATTAGTAAAATAAAAATATATTAATATTATTATTGTTATTATTGCAGGATAATACTGCAGTGATCAGTGTCGCATTCCAGCTAGAGCATATCATCCTTGCTTAATAGCGAATGATGATGTAAGAAAGGAAATCATGCTGTTCTCGAATAATATTGATGGTTTGACAGTTTTTTCGGAGAAATGTCCTAGGACAATTTTGTTTTGGTAGCATCATAATCAATTAAGGCCTGGAAGAAATTAAAGAATCTAGGCCTACTTTTTTACTAAGTGCAGCTATTCGAAGGCAAGAACTGTCAATGGAAGTAATATCAGTATTGCTGTAATTTTTATTCATTATAACATTTTGATTTATAGTTTTGTTGCAAATAAATGTTATTTTTCAGTATAAATGTTTGTTTTATTTTTTCTGTCTTTTGTAGTTAGCCAGAAAAAAAAAAATCGAGTAACTTATATATATTTTTTTAAATAGTATTTTGTTAGTATGTGCAATTTAATGTTTGTGCAGATTAAATGCGATTGATTTATTTTACTAAGTTTAAGTTAAAAAAAAACAGCACATACCACATTTGCGAAGTCAGATTTTTTATTAAATATACACTTATTTTTTATATATTTTTCCGGAATTATTTGTAATTTTAATATTCTTCTATTAAGTGATCTGCCATTGAAGAATAAAAGACTCACAAACATTTCTTTCTTTGTCATTAATGATGATAAAATTTTGACTTTAAATATACATAAATTTTTATAGGCAACTAGACTTCATAAATATAGTAAAATGAATATAGGTCAGTCAACAGTATATTTATTGATATTTATGTAGATATCTCATGACTTCATTGTGCACATGTAAATAACAAATGGTTCAATATTCCAACGTAATTTATTTATGGAAAGATTCGGAAAATAAAGATTGCATGGTAAGTAATATACTTTGAAATGTTATATTTTTTTTTTTTCATACAATTTCAATTACTTGCAAATGTAAACTCATAAACAACTAAAGTTTTAAAATCTTAAAAAAAGGCCTGATTTAATTATTTTTATTTTAAATTCAAATAAATCAAACTTTAATTCACTGTAAATTCTGTAATCGCTTAGGAACTCATAAAGCTGGAAAATTGGTGTTTCTTTTCAAACATTTTAATAACAAAGAATATTTTTTTCATATCCATTGAAATTTATAAAATATAATCATAACCATCTTAAGTGTGTTTAATATATGCTCTAAATTCATTAAATGAATAAAGAAATTTGGTCAGAACAAAAAGCTTTAGCTTTTAGTAATGCAGAGTGCATATGCTTTTTATTTTATCAAAGGGGTAATTCAAGGTGGTATATGTATTTTATACAGAATAGGATATCTGTTAAATTGCAGTTTTTGTAAATAAGTGATGACACAAGACAATTTGTTTTATTTATTTCATGTTTTCAAAAGTAAAAGAGAATTCACATTTCTAAATTAAATCTTTTTCTGTAGCTCCATTTTTTTTAAACTGTATATTTTTAACTATTTATATGATTAAAATATTTTAATTTAACCAAGTGAATGAGTTTCTATATATTTTTTTAATTTCAAATATATTTAAATGGACACTTCTAATTGTTAATTTTAATTATTTAGTAAAGTTTATTTTACTGTAAAATGTATAATTTTAAAATTGTATTTTGAATTAAAAAAAATATAGCTGATTTAAATAATTAAAAACATATATGATTTTTTGATTAAATAAATAAGTAAAATCACGAACCATGTTTTTAAAAAGGATTTTCATTTAGCAAGGCTTTTTGTTATATAATTTTCAGTTGAGCTTCAAGTTCAAAGTCTTGTACATTTTCAAATTGCATGGCTTCTAAAATTTGTTTATCATCAAGCTATTTATTAGGATTAGCTGAATTCTGTATATATATTCTTATAAGTTACATGGCTTCAAAAGTTTTTAGATTTACTTTATTAATATTACACTGGTGTCCAGAAATTAAGGGCAGTGACCGATTTCAGACGTTTCGTCAATTATCTTACTGAAACTCGTGAGTAAATGTCCGGAATGCCCTTAAGCTTTGAGGATGTAAAGAACATGTTTGACTTGATGTTTTTCAGTGAATATTTTATCGCGAGGACAACTATGGGGGGGGGGATAATAACTTTAATAATAAAATAATATTTTCGATCACCCAAGTAACGAAAAATGCTAAAAATGGTCTGTCACTGTAGTAAATGACTATGTAGGTTCTGTTCAACATTTGTGTGCATTTTTTGTAAGTATAGCATGTATATTCGTGAATATATTAACGTTTCTGTGAAAAATTCAAAAGTTTTTCTTATAACATGCAGAGTTTTCAGCCAAATTTAACACCACTTTCCAAAAACTTGACAAAGAATCGTAGAAATAGTATACTGTGATTAAAATATTAATATATTGAATATTTGATGAGATATAGGTATTTTTATGAAATTAATTTTAACTGCGCATGCGCAAACTACAGCAAACATTTTTGTTATGATTTGATAGCAATACTATAGGGCAACTCATATAAAAAGACCAGTGAACTATCGTGAAAACTCAAATAGTTACAGCATTGATAAATACATTGATAAATTGAGAAATAAGTCTCATATAATTCTATGTTTTAAGAATAACTCAAAAACTACTTACCAACTATCTGTGATTTTGGATTTGCATATTTGAAGCCTCCAGAAATCCACCTCTATTAAAAATTCATAGGTTATTTTTTTTCTTTTTTGAAATGAATTTAAAAATACATTTTTTTTTTTTTTTTTTTATAAGAGAGAACTAAACATCATCTATACAATTTTAACAAATAGATTTTGAAAATCTTCAAATAAGCGAATCCAAAATTATTATGTCAAGTAGTTTTTGAATTACGCTTAAAAAGCTACCCGCATTGCAATTTGTTTTTCATCAATTGCAAATTAATTTCACATTAAGACTTCCAAATTTTAAACCTTCATATTTCTTAAACCACTTGACCAAGTGATTTCTTGTTTCGTATCCTTGGGAGAAATTTACAGAAAAAAAAATGTATAACGTCAAAATTAGGTGTATGTATTGAAAAGTTGGAGTTTGGTAAAATTTAAGAATGATGACGACCCCCTAAGCTTATTTTTTTAAAACCTATTATTGGAAGAAGATAATTTTCAGTCAAATATGGCTATTTCTGTTTTTTAAGGAGGGGTGGGGCAATATTATGATTTAAAAAGATAGGTTTTGTATGTCCTTTGTTTTAGAAATATAGCTATAGAAATTCTTTCCAGCAACAATAAACTTCAAAGTAGTTGCATACACCTCATATGCATAGAACATGTTTCATACTTGTGCTACACCCAGTGGAATAAATTTGAGCTTTTTGAGGATACAGGCTTGTCCCTTTTTTTAGTAATATTGAACAGTTGTTGTTTGGCACAGTATTGAATTCAGGGGGTGGCCCGCTGGGACCCCCCTGGAACATTGAAATCCCCCCCCCAGAAGATTTGAGATATTATGCTTTTAATGGTTAAAAAGTGCAATTTCCAAAAAGGAAATATATAATTCCTCCCCCCTCCCCGCCGGAGCCGCAGAAAAGGCTCTGAATTCAACACTGGTTTAGCATCATCTGAATATTTAGTTATATTATACCCATGAGCGCATCAGTATACTTGTAACAAATAAATAACATTTCAAGCTGATTCTGTATTGTAAAGAAACTTTTGTTATAAAGAGTAGGACCAATAACAGATGAAAATATTGCTTTTGGACACTGTTTTGATTTCCTTTTATCTCAATTAAATATTACTAAGAACTTTTTTGAATACATACACACATTTCGTATCATAAAATGCATTACATGTAATGCATTTTATGATAACAAATACTTAAAATGTGTGTATGTATTCAAAAAAGTTCTTAATAATATTTAATTGAGATAAAAGGAAATCAAAACAGTGTCCAAAAGCAATATTTTCATCCGTTAATGTTCCTACTCTTCAAAACAAAAGTTTCTTTACAATACAGAAAATTTTCCGATCATAATGAAAAAAAATTCCGTAAAGCAAAGAAAAAGTTTCTATTCTACACAGGAATTTTTAATTTTTTCAAGATTAGTTTACTGACTGATTCGGAAAAGTTTCCTTTTTAAAACGGAATACTTTCTATCTATTCTCCCATTCTTCCAAAACGTTTCTTTATGTGAATGGAAAGTTTTCCTTTTTAAAACGGAATACTTTCTATCTATTCTTCCATTCTTCCAAAACGTTTCTTTATGTGAATGGAAAGTTTTCCTTTTTTAAACGGAATACTTTCTATCTATTCTTCCATTCTTCCAAAACGTTTCTTTATGTGAATGGAAAGATTTCCGTAAGACCCAGGAATTTATTCTGTGTCTAAAGATTAGTTTCTGAATCAAACGGGAAAAGTTTCCTGACGGAAAGAAAAAACTTTCGTTTTTTTCCGTTTTTTTTTCCGTGTTGTTTCGGAAAAGTTTCCTGTACTATACGGGCAACTGGAAATCCTATTCCTACCGGAAACTTTTCCGAATTTTTTTTTACAGTGATACCATGAAAAATGGCCTCAAGTGGGGGAAAAAATAGCGGTTTAAGAAGAAAAAAAATCATAACTTCGTCAATTCACAAGATATCAAATCCGCTTAAATTTATTATAAATCCTCTTAATATATAATAAACTCAATTTTTTTTTTATAAAACCAACCCTTATAGCAAAAAATAAATTAATAAATTAATTAAATGAAAGAAAAATAAGAACAAAAAAATTCCTGCCGGCTCCGCCTACAGACACAGTTAAATTTCGAAGTGGGCGGTCCCAACTGCCGCATCATGGCAAAAAGGTTATTTCTTCTGCAATTCCCAATAAACAGGTGCCCCACGGTCTGCGTCTTCGAAATCTACCTGTGCCTGTAGGCCGAGTCGTCAGGGATTTTTTTTTTTTTATGAGGTCACTTTCTCTTTCGGAACTGGTTCCGAAAGTGAAAATACATTTTTAAAAAAAAGCTGCAACCAAAAAAAAAAAAAAAAGAAAGAAAAGGCCCATTTAGAGATCGACCTCAGCTATTCTATGAAAAAAATATATAATAATAATAAATACAAAGCCAAAATGAGAAATTTGAAAAGAACTCCCCCGTATGTTTAACATTATCTATATTTTCGCGTGACTGGTCTAAGCTCTTTTCGCGTAATAGGATCTTAATAAGTCCCCCTACTTGAAACCCTATCTATGGTAACATTATCATAACAACTTCACGTATAACAGCAAAAATTTATTTATTTATATATAATCTTCATTTTTGTTTTTAAATTGCAAGTTGTGATTTATCAAACTACAAGATAGATTTTAATTGTACTTGAATTATCTGAAATTAAACGAATTTGTTTTTTGCTTACTCACATTAAATTAATTCCACTCTTTCTTTTATTGAACTAAGATTGCAATCTAGAGTTTTAGGCGAGTAATTATTATTATATTTCTAAAATGCATGCAACGTTAAGATTTAAAAAGCTATAATTATATACAAGGTATTCCATAAATCCATTCCCATTTCAAAAATCCATAAAAAAAAAAAAAAAAAAAAAAAAAAAAAATTAATAGTTTATCGTTATCGGACCGGTTGGCACCATAAGACTTGTCAAAGTGACGGATATTTTGTGGAAAAGAAAAAACGGTTCACATTTTCTTTAAACTATTTTTTGTTGTAAAAATTCAGATTATTTGCCAAGTCATATGGTGCAAACTGCATTCCAATACAATTAGTTAATTTTTTATGAATTTTTGAAATGTAAACGGACTTACAGGACTGAACATTTTTCTCCTTTTGCCATGAAAAATTTCACTTTTTGACATGTCTTATATGGAATGAACCGCACTCCAATACAATTATTTGTTAAATTTGTATAAATTTTTGAAATCTGAACTTATTTGGGTCTCTTTTAACTACCGTATATACTCGTGTACAAGTTGAAGAATTTTAGACAAAATTGGGAGTTGAAAATTGGGGGTCGACTTACATACGAGTTTGTAAAATAAATAAATAAATGCTCACCTAATTGTCGATATTCAGGACCTTTAAAGCCAGAAAATAATACCTATCTAGGAATGATGAATCTAAAATCCTTTCTTGTTTTCATTTAAAGATTTAAATTTTTTCAATGAAACTTATCAAAATGTAAGTTATTGTTCAGAATCCGAATATTCATACAGCTCAGTTAATTGGGAATCCGATATTTCATGGTACACATCCCCAGATTCGGATTCCATGCTTAGCAACTACTCATTGGAATCTGAAAAAAGAAAAAAATCTTCTGAATGGAGTGAATAGATAATAATTTTGAGTAGATTTTTTAAAGAATTTTTCTTTTTAAATATCATTAAATTGAAAATTGATGTGAATAGGTTTCAAAATAGTTTAAGCTTCTTCAGTTTTACATAATTATACAGTTTTAAAATGTTGAATTTAAAAAAATGATAAGAAACGTCAAAAAAAATGTATAGATGTTTACTAATTTAATGAAAATTAATTACTTTTTTTTTTTTTATCCTCGATTACAAATCATTTTTCAACATACTACCAGAAATGGGGTTCGACTTATACACGAAATTTCAATTTTTTTCAAAATTTTGCGTAAGAATTAAGGGGGGGGGGGGGGGGTCGACTTATACACGAGTATATACGGTATTTTTTTTTCTAGTGTCACAAAAAATCCGACTTTTTGGCTAGTCTTATGGTGCAAACAACACTCCAAAATGACAATTCTTAATTTTTTTTTCAATATATTTTTTTTTAATGTGAAAGGGCTTATGGGACACTCTATATTTATTCACTTAGAGAAATGTCTTTAGACACAGTGGTCATTTTCTCAATTCTAGCAAGAAAATAATTATTTCCTTGTTAAACTTGCATTTATTATTCCAGACATTCAACATTTATTTTTAATATGAATTTTTTGTTTTGCACTAAAAATATAGGATTTGTATGCTCTAGTATTACCTAAATTCATTCACTATTTAAAGAACAATTTTAGGAACAAGATTTAAATGAAAATAATTAACCAAAAGTCACTTCTATTATATTTCTTTTATTTTATTTCCACAAATTTCATTTCATTCATTCAATTTCATTTATTCAACTTTTAATTTAATTTCTTCTTCTTTTAAATAAGTTTTTGGTATCCATATTCAGTGTGTTGGGGAATACTTTCATTGTCAACTAATTATTATATACTTAATCATTATTTCATAGTTTAAGTTGGTGTTTTGGTAATGTTTCATTTATGATTATATATATCAGTCGATATTATAAATCTCCAGAAACATAAAGAAGAATTTAATTTAGAACTTAAAAATCGTTTTCAAGTACTTCAATCAATCTTAGAAGAAGAACAAGATGTTACAGTAGTGAACAAGAAAATAACAAATACTCTACAAGAAATTGCAAGGACGATAGCTGGTGAAGCACAAGTAAAGCAAACAAAGAAAATAACAGAAGAAACAAGAAGACTGATGAAGAAACGCAGAGAATTTAAAATGAAGAAAAACTATCCTAAATCAAGAGTTGAATATGCAGAATTATGTAAAACGGTAAGAAAATGTGTTACAGAAGATATCAGAAAATTTAACTGTGATCTTGTCAAAAAAGTTCTAGAAGATAACAAATGTTTAAAATCAGCTAAGCGCAAACTGTGTGTTGGAAGAAAAGGTATTTTTGCACTGAAGACAGCAGATGGAACAATCACCAAAATCAATAATGAAATAGTACACATTGTCGAAAAATTCTATAACGATCTATATAAATGTGAAGATCAAAGGGAAATCAACCTACGTGATCCACTAGTAAACATAACAGAAACTGAAGAGATAATCCCAGTGATGACAGATGAAGTTGTACAAGCCATTAGAGGCATGAAAAAAGGTAAATGCCCTGACGAAGATGGAATTACAATTGATCTTATCAAAGAAGCAGGAGAAGAATTTGCAAAAATGCTAGCCTTACTGTTTTCCAAATGTCTCGAGAAATCAGATGTACCAGAAGATTGGAATAATGCTGTGATGGTGTTACTTTATAAGAAAGGAGAAAAGGAAAACATTAAAAACTACCGTCCAATCAGCTTACTGTCAGTGATTTATAAAATTTTCACCAAAGTTTTAACGACAAGACTTGAATCAGCTCTGGACTCAGCTCAACCTAGAGAACAAGCAGGATTTCGAAGTGGATTTAGCACAATGGATCATATTCAAACAGTAAGGGAAGTTATAGGAAAACATAAAGAATATAATTTACCTCTCTGTCTTGCCTTTATTGATTATGAAAAAGCATTTGATTCGGTCTACACATCTGCAGTAATTACTTCTCTGGAGAACATTGGTATAGACAAACCTTATATCAATATCATAAAGAAGATCTACAAGAAAGCAACAGCCACCATCCGTTTGGACAAAGGAAAAGCGAAGATCAAGCTTGAAAGAGGAGTAAGACAAGGAGACACCATTTCGCCTAAGCTTTTTACTGCTGTCTTAGAGAGTATTTTCAAGAAGCTGGATTGGGAAAACAAAGGGATTAGAATAAATGGGGAATATTTAAGCCATCTCCGGTTTGCTGATGACATTTTAATTTTCAGTAATAGCCCTGAAGAATTGCAAAATATGCTAAAAGATGTGGCAGAAGCTAGCATTAATGTGGGATTAAAAATAAATTTGGAAAAGACTAAGGTGATGTTCAATTCATTTGCATCAAAAAAGAAAATCGTCTACAACAACACTGAGATTAAAGATGTTGAAAGTTATGTGTACCTTGGACAAGAAATATCTTCAGACAACAGTATCATGAATGAAATCAATAGAAGAATAAGAAATGGATGGAGTGCTTTTGGGAAGAACAATATTATTCTGAAAAGTAACATGCCTCTTTGTTTGAAAAGAAAGGTGTTTAACCAATGTGTTTTGCCTGCACTAACTTATGGAGCAGAAACTTGGACACTAACAAAACGGATGGTACAAAGATTACAAACAACACAGCGAAGTATGGAAAGATGTATGCTAGGCATAACCAGAAGAGACCGAAAGAGAATAACGTGGATAAGAAGTCAGACGAAAGTTTTTGACATTATCGAGAGAATTAAATGGCTAAAATGGAAATGGGCTGGGCACATTGCAAGAAGACAAGACAATAGATGGAGCACAAACACCCTACAGTGGTATCCCAGAGATGTAAAACGACCAAGAAGACGACCTCAAGTAAGATGGAGTGACGAAATCAGAAAAGTGGCCGGTGTTAATTGGATGACTAAAGCACTAGACAGGCAACAATGGAAAAATCTGGGGGAGACCTACATCCAGCAGTGGATTGAAAACGGTTGATGATGATGATGATGATGATATATATATATATATATATATATATATATATGGAACAAAATCTCAAAAATGTGATTTCTCAGTCCCCAGCATATATATCGGCATTTCTTTGCAACATAAATTCTTATTTAATGTTAAAATGTTTATCTGCGATTGTTCTACAATATTATGTTACTTATACTGTGAAAATCTGTTTTTTTTTATCTTTAAAATGGAATTTAAATATCTCAAATATCACTACTGTCCCCTATCCTCAACCCATGACTTGATCATTAAAACCATCAACAAACAATAATTATCAATATTTTTTTTTAAACCAATGCATTTATTATAAATATATATATCTTGGAGTATAATAATATAATTTTTATACGAGTGATGAAATGTGTCATATTTGTTTTTGTTGGATTTAAAGTTGCATCTCTCACTTTTTTGGTCACTACTGTCCCGGTGTATGAATATCCTCATATTTGCACCAGATAGCACTATGCAGACATTTTCAGTATTGTTTCCAGTAGGGGAGCACATGTTGTTCTTAAAAAGTCGCCATTGCTTGCTGTTTTTTTTTCATAAAGAAGATTTCCAGGATTGAAAAGAATGGGGAAAATGTAAGGGTACTTTATTAGCCGTCACTACTGTCCCCCGTTGTTAATTTAAATATTGATATTTATAGACTAACCAATATCTAGCCATTTAATCGTAGATTTGATATGTCTTTGAAAATAGTGCATACAACATTCCAAAAATGTTAATTTTTAAGTGAAGTGGCAAAATTGCACAAAAATGCTACTATTGTACCTTACAATTTGTGTTTTGTCTGATAAAACTGCCATATCATATTTATTGTTCAATAAAGTTTGTACCCATCTACTAATTATTATTCTGCAATATGTCAATGGTTATAAAAAATTCAAATTGAGCATAATATGGGACTTATAAAAATCAGATATCAGCAGAAAATCAGCAGCCAAAAATCACATGTATGAGATTTTGGCCCATATGACGCTAACCACACTTTTTAAAAATATACTACCCTGTATGTTTCTGTGTGTACTAAAATGTGTAGTATCATTGATTTATTTATTGAAAATATATAAAGTATTTATTGGGTAAATAACAACTAGTTGGATGTGCCAATCCCAAAACTTTCTTCTATCTCATACCTGCAGAGTTGGGCATTATCAAAAATACATGTACTTGAAATACATTTGTATTTTGTATTTTAAACAGATAAAACTAAAGTATTTTGGTAATGTATTTTGAAATGATTTTTCTATGTATTATGTATTTTCAAAATACTTAAAATACATTTCTCAATTTTTCCAACTGTTCGCGCCAGACTTGAAGTTGGTTTAAACTACAACTTGTGTTTAAACTGCAAATTAATCATTCACATATTTACAACAGGAAAATACATGCTTGTCTATTTTGTCTAGTCTTTCAATTCATTTCTAGAAGTTAATATAAACATATACTTTCAACTCTGGTACGATAAGGACTTTTATCTTCTGTCAAAACATTTCTTGCTGAACATTTATAATAATTTTTTTTATAATTTTTAATGGTGCTATGAGAATTATAAAATTTTGTTGTGTGGAGTAGGAACAAGTAGGATTGTTTCGAGTTTCCCTGAGTGTTGCATTTTCAGAGTATGTTAGAAGTGTAATGCAGTTAGTTATTGCATAGACTCGTGAAAATAGGGATAATACGTACTTGAGAACTCCTAATGAAAGGAAATTAATTAATTGTGATAGATCACACTACGCTTTATGTAGATATAAGCATGAACCTCTATACCAGGACTTCTAACGGAATAGCCTTTCAAAGAAGGAAATCGTTCCTCAAAAAAAGCCTCAAATAGGTGGCGCATGTGAAGACGGATCCTGCATACGTCACTAAAATTCGTCTGCTTCACCCTTTGACACCAGTGACAGCCATGGGCGCTGCTGCAGCACGGATTCTGGCCAGCTGCGCAGAACCGTGCGCGTAGCTGTGCAGCTGCCATTTAGTGCCGAAGTCTCGACACGATGTATCACTATTGCGTTAGAAGTCCTTCTATTTCATGGATATAAGTATACTCGACATATTTCAAAATACAGTCGAACCTCGTTAACACGAAATTGAAGGGACTGCAAATTTTTTCATGTTATCCGGGATTTTGTGTTAACTGTCAAAATAGTGGTGTCATCTATGTTAGGTATAAAAACTAAATAAATTAACTTACAAATATATCTCCCTAAAATGATAAATTAATAATAGAAAATTTAATTAAGAAATAAAACAAATTGGTCATCATTTTAGGCAATAATAAATTTATTTATCTGCTGAAAATTTTCTTTTTAAAGTCTGTTATTGACTTTTGTTTAAATTTTTGTGGACTGCTTCTTTCTAGGAACATATAGACCTCATCTAATTTGTCCAAAGCTCGGGAAGCATTCTCTTGTTCCATAAGAAAACGGATGTACAGTTTTCAGTGCTGGTAGCTTTATTTAATGACACTGAACTTTTCTGTTCTGTGTCGATTTCTTCATTCTCGTCTGACATGTCGATGTTGTCATCTTTCTTTTTTTTTCAGTTAATGCAGCAATTATTTCTTCGTTTGTCGTCACATCTTCATCTATGCAAATATACTCAGCAAGCAATATCTACAAAATAATCCATTTTTCGGCTTCTTCAATTAAATCAGTCGTCATTTCATATTCTGTTTCATCAGTTTCTTCATTTATTTCAAGCGTAAACCAAACGTGTCAGAAACAATTTTTCACATTTCTAGTAGTGATACTGTTCCAGTAACTTCTTAGGTAAGTTATTGCTTCTAGTAAATTCTCAGAAATTTCAGTTTTATTATCAAAGTATTGAATCATTTTATGAACAATTATTTTTCTGTATTGCACTTTTAAGCATTGAATAATTCCTGGGTCACAAGGCTGAAATTCTGAATTTGTGTTCAGAGGGAAAAAAACACATTCAGTTGCTTTTAATACTGGAATATCTTTATGACCACTGCAATTGTCCAACAATAAATAATTTTTCTTTTTTCTCGGTAGAATTTTAAGTCCAGATCAAGTAACCATTTCATAAAAATAGCATTGTTCATCCATGCATTCTTGCTGGAAGCGTAGCAAACTGGTAAAGTTTTAACGTTTTTGAAACAACGTTGGTTTGGTCAAGCAATAGTACTTTTTATCACAAGCATACCATGATCACGAGCAATGGTATTTTTTCACTTCCGTGCATGTTGCAGCCGATCATAATCATAATTCTTTCTTTGCTGAATTTTCCTCCAGTGCATTTTTCTTCCTTTAAAGTAAGTGTTCGCGATGGTTGTGCTTTGAAAAACAGTTCCATTTCATCAGCGTTAAAAATATCACGGAGAGCATAATTTTTTTAACATCTACCCACTTTCCTAAGAAAAAAAAACTGTACAGATTTCTCATCTACGGTAGATTTTTCTCCACATATCTTTTTGCAGACAATTCTATGAATCTTATCAGCCATCCGTTAGAACATGTGAAATCGCTGTCACCGAGAGCATCAGCAAAAGCCTTTGCTTTTTCTTGCAAAACTGCACCAGTTAAAACAATGTTCTGGCTTCTTTTATCCACTGCAAGAGAGTAATTTCAATTTCTTCATTTTTTTGCTGTACGCATCTGTTTTCTTGCCGGTTTGAATTGACTGGCAGTATAAGCCGCTTCAATATTTTCAAGATTCTTTAAAATCGTAGAGAGTGTGATATTGGGTATTCCATACTTTGCCGCATTTTCTGCACTTTATTGCTGACTTGTTTTAAAATCTTTTGCTGTGTTTCTAAAGATACAGCTTGCTGTTTTCGACTCATCTTTCACAGAATTCTACAGAGCAAGTAATATCGAAAAAATTAAAACGGGGAGAAATCATTGCAAAAGAGAATGAAAAAGGAATAACCATTTTAAAATGGAAAGATAAGCGGGACATCCTAGTTCTATCAACAAAGTATTGATCAGAAATGGTGAATGTTGAAAGGCGATTACAGCACAAGTTAAAACCACAAATTGTAGTCGAGTATAACAGAGGAAAGGCAGCTGTCGAGTTATCCGACCAGATGAATGCCTACAATAATCCACTACGCAGGTCCATGAAATGGTACAGAAATTTAGCCTTTGAACTCTTATTAAATACTACAGTTCTAAATATAGTTACATTTTATATAAAGATATCACAAAGAAGAATATCAGTATTACCGTAAAATCCCGTTAATCCGCCCCCCTAAACACGACGGAAAATCTTAAAATAATTAGGGGGGGCGCTTACACGGTATTAAAATTGTAGTATATGATATTTATGGGTGGGGAGATGCTAATGGCCGATCATCGCAAAGTATTCATTATTTTAATAAAGTGACAAAAGAAAAACATTTTGAACAAAAAAATGATATACAAAATAGAAAAACAGTATAACTTCACGATTAATGGCGATTTCAGACTATAGAAAATTCTGGATTTCAGAAGCTTTAAAACTGGAATACATTTAAATAAATAATAACACTAATATCTGTCATTAATGCGGTAACAGAAAAATAAAAGGAACTTAATAATTTAAAATAATTAAAAAACACTGAGAAATTGCAGTTGAAAATGTTCTGAAATACTCTCTACAACTAGTAACTGCTTATATTTATGTGGTGTCGCCATCTGTTGTAAATTAGGGAGATTAAATAACCGTTTTTTTTTAAATCATGATTTCACATCTATAAATGCTAAATAAATAATTCAAATCACAAAAATTGTGAAACTAAAGAACAAATCGGTAGTGTTGCCAGATTTTTAAAACGAAAAACATTGCTACCACAAAGATAGCACAAAATACGCTACAAATTCGACTGTGGCGCCATCTACTGATCAGTCAATCGATAAATTTTTTGTGATTGGTTTTCATAACGTTAAATATGACTATAAATTATTTGATAAAATAGATTCTTTTTTAATCAAAATATTACACACACAGCATCAAATACACATTTTTTAACTTATTTCATGAGAAACTTTCACTATCGATATTTTTATTACCTTCATATCGCCATAAAGATAAATTTACAGCAAAACTAATGTTTGGTTATATTGCTTTTTCAGATTGACAATAGTTGAGGTTGTGTATGTTACTTTTGTGTTTGTACACGTTTGCGATATATCAAAGAATCGTCAGAAAAAAAAAACACTTGAGATAAAATTTTTGCTGTTGATCTTGATGTGCGTGGCGAAATTTCTTTTGGGGGAGGGCGCTTTCTCGGGATTTTTTGAATTTTCCAATTTGTATACAAAGTGGGAGGGGGGCGCTTAATCTGGAAGGGTGGATTAACGGGATTTTACGGCACGTGTTTCCGGAAAAAATTAGCAGTACATCTTACAAATTGTTGAGAAGAAGGCATTCCACCTAGCATACCACCGACAGTATTGCATCAACTTCCAAAAAAACCACAAGACAAACTCCAAACACGACCTGGAAAAGTCTCTGCAGTGTGAAAACATTGTAAATCATGCAATGAAGAAAATGCAACACAATCTGGTAGAGCAATGGCTAGAAAAATGACTGAGTAAGTTGCCACATTTTGTGATACATACGAAGGACAACCGTTTTTATATTTACCCTGTTTCAATAAAATTCATTAAAATTTTTTGATAAGAAATATATGAATACATTAATGATACAATCCTGTTAGAAATAAAAATTAAGTAAATTTTAACTAATTTTTCAGTAATTACTTAAAACAATGTAATTTTTTAGTTTTATATCATATTTTACACTGTCAGTCACCAGTTCACCTCTAAATGGAAAATTCAGTGTCAGTCACCAATGACTGACGTATTCAACGTGTTAATAGCCTACATCAGTCACGCAAAAAAAAACGCTCAAGCTAATGTTAAGTCTATGGGAAGATTCTTGCATGATATCTCGCTCGTATTTTAATATTTTTAAATGATTTTTTTGCATAGGATAGCTGAGGTCGATCTCTAACATTGTTAGTTTTTACTTCTTTGATTTTGGTTACAGTTTTTTTATAAACGGACATTTTCAATTTTGGAACCGGTTGGAACTGGTTCTGAAAGTTAAAGTACCCTTATATAAAAAAAACTGGAACCAAAATCGAAAAAGTAAAAACTAACAACATTAGAGATGGACCTCAGCTATCCTATACAAAAAAAAAAATCATTTAAAAATATTAAAATACGAGCGAGAAATCGTGCAAAAACCTTCCCATAGACTTAACATTAGCTTTAGTGTTTCTTCGCTTGACTAGCGTAGGCTCTTAAGTAATGTTTACGATATTCGAAACTTACATGTCACATCTTATTTACTAAAACTGGAATTTTTCTCACGGTTTAAAAATGACATAAAGAGGAAAAGAGTTTCAAAGATGGTGAAATATTTGACTAATCCCTGCTTTTCTTTATTCTCTGATAATCCACATTTCCCGCCTTCGCCTAAAATACATTTATTTGCATCCTGAGCAAGTCTTCCTGAGATGGGAATCAATCATATATCTTCTCAATCTTTTCGAATTACATTTTGTGGTCATCGACAAAAGAAAGGAGAGGAAAGGGGTGGTGTCTGAACTGTCAACGGCTCCTACTCTTCATCTCTGACCTTTAGACATCCTATCTTTTTGGTCCTTTATGCTGAAGTTTTCCCTCACTGACTATATGAGCTATAAATGGGCCACAATGAATGTTTGGGTGAAGGAGTTTCTTTTTTGAAAGTGATTGTTCCATTGTTTGACTGTATTGACAGTACCATAAACCATGTTTCCGAAATCCCCTATCTTTGAGTGACAGAAGTAACAATCCTTACTTCACTACCTGATTATTGAAACTCTGTTCGCGGATTTCCTCATCAATTTGAAAGTAATGTTCCTACTAAATGAATATTTAGTTGACTAATTTTTCTGCTAATTCTAAACTTGTATGCCAGTTGTCAGTGTATAGCGTGTGTCCCTTATCGAATAAATCTCTGCAAAGAGACATTACGATTTTAATAGGCATACTATTTCTTACGTGTAACCCAACCCACAGCACAACTTAAATATTTTGATTCCATATTTATGGCGCTTTTGTTTTAAATATTGTCTAAATATAATGCGGCCATGAAGCGGAATCAAGGATTCATCAATACATATGTCCTTGGGTGGACTATAATATTTTTTTTTAATTTTTACAAAAGTGTCCATAACAGGTTGTATTTTGAACAAACGATTAGAACCATTGCTGTTTCCATTATCTGCAAAATGCATCATTCTCAATAATAGTTCAAATCTGTTTCTGGACATGATTTTTTTCGGAAACGTTTGCATATACATAGGATCATGGGAACAACATAAATGTATAGCTGGTAATTTCACTAACCCCATCTATAGAATTAGCCCCAAAAATCTCTTTATTTCACTTTTATTTGTCATTGTCCCCTTTCCCAAGCGCTGCGTGTATCCACCCTCTAATTTCTGTGATGCATATAAGTTTGTTCGGCAATTTCCTCTAACAATTTATCATGCAAAGGTAGTTCATAGCAGGTTTCTATTGCTACATCTGTTGCAAATCACGTGAGCGGCGGAGATTGGCGCCGACTGTCTGTCTACCGGGGAGTCCCCTCTGTGACATAATAGAATTAATTTTCTGTATCATGAGGTGCTCGGATCGAAATGGAAGCAAAATGTCGCTTCCTAAAATTTATTCTAGAATATTTTAATTAATGTTTAATATCTTTTTAGTGTTTGATGTGTCTGTCTGCGTGTTATGTGTTCGTATATTAAACCAAGAAAAAGACAAATCGTTAGTATTATTTTACCTGAAATACACCAGAATCTCGTAACAAGAAATGATATTTACTGCATTTCTCCAATTCCTTCAAAAATCATGAATTACCAGATTTCATTCAAGAATGTTGATTTCTATATTATTATGCTCTCCCAACCAGCACGCTTGAGTGATTATTATGATTAATTATTTTTAACATCTGACCTTATATGCAAATTTTCACTTACAAATCCAGAAGGATATGTAAAAGGAACAATTTTTGGCTGATTACCCCGTGGATTATGCCATTTTTCAACATTCATTCCTCTTCCTCAGATGATAAAAATACATCCACTCTAGGCCAATTTTTAGCAAAAATAATTTTACTAATATCGATTTCACACTCCTTGGCTGATATTTTTATATTCAAGGCTAAAGAAAGATTTTTGTCTGCACTGGAGTAAGAACTGCAAAGAATTGAATGAATATAAACGTAAAACATTTCGAAAATGTTTGTATTATTTTGTCATAACCTAAACAGAACACCGACCACAAGCCGATTTCGATGAAATCGTATCTAATGTGCCAAACGATAAACAAGACAAAACAGACTTGGCTCATAACGTGTTGAATGAATGCATTTCATTCTAAACATAAACATCTTCTACTACAATAAGAATTTTTCTCACACCCTCGTACAAGTGAGAGAAAAATTCTGGTTACTAAAGGCTAGACAAACAATAAAAAATCAACTGAAAAAATGCATTATTTGCAAAAGGTTTTCATCAATTCCAGGAGACCAGACGATAGCTCCATTGCCACCTGATCGTGTCGAACAGTCAGCTCCATATAGCGTAATAGGAGTCGATTTTGCAGGACCTTTATTTGTCAAAGATTCTGACAGCAAACAGTATATATTGCTAATAACGTGTGCTGTAACAAGAAATATCCACCTGGAACTTGTTGACAATTTGTCAACACAAACATTCTTACTTGCCTTTAGACGGTTCATCGCTCGTCGTGGATTATGCTCCGTTATTTATTCCGATAACGCACGAACATTTAAACGCGCTGAAATAGAACTTAAGAGACTATGGACTATAGTGACTCATCCAGAGGTGAAAGAATTTTTTGCTTCCAATAACATAAAATGGAAGTATATAGTGGAAAGGGCCGCCTGGTGGGGCGGATTTTATGAAAGAATGGTAAGGTCTGTAAAAACTGCGCTGCGAAAGACATTGGGCAGATCTTCTCTGACCCTTAATGAGTTGCATACAGTACTTATTGAGGTTGAAGGAATGGTGAACTCCAGACCCATGACATACATAAGTGATGAAAGGCAGGACCCCCTACCATTAACTCCTGCCCATTTTTTAATAGGGAGAAGAATATCTTCTCTCCCCCCCCGTACGGCTTCACCTTGACTCTAATTTCTCTTCTAGGAAAGAATTGCTTAAAGCCTTTAACTATCGGGAAAAATTGATGCGGCTGTTTTGGTCTAGATGGAAGAATGAATACTTATTAAATTTGAGGTCAGCCCACCAAAGTTTAAATAAAACCAATCTTCCCCAATTTAAAATAAATGATGTTGTTTTAATTAAAGATGATAAATTACCCAGAAATTTCTGGAGTTTAGGTAAAATTATAGAAATATTTCTTGGAAGAGATGGCAAGGTGAGAGCCTGTAAAATTAAGACTGAAAAATCCATATTGAACAGACCTGTACAACTGCTTTTCAATCTTGAACTATAATGGACTGAGATAAAATTTGAACTTTAATATAAATTTTCTTATCCCTTTATTTAGTTGAATCAGTGTTGAACTCTCTCTTTTTTTAAATTAGCCTTGAAGTATGTATAATTTTATTATTATTCTATGTTTGTATTAGATTTAATTTGTATAACTTGTATTATTATTTAATGATTGTATTTCATTTAATTTGTATTGTTATATATATATGTTTAGTGATGAACACCCCTATGTTCATGGTGGGGCAGTGTGTTGCAAATCACGTGAGCGGCGGAGATTGGCGCCGACTGTCTGTCTACCGGGGAGTCCCCTCTGTGACATAATAGAATTAATTTTCTGTATCATGAGGTGCTCGGATCGAAATGGAAGCAAAATGTCGCTTCCTAAAATTTATTCTAGAATATTTTAATTAATGTTTAATATCTTTTTAGTGTTTGATGTGTCTGTCTGCGTGTTATGTGTTCGTATATTAAACCAAGAAAAAGACAAATCGTTAGTATTATTTTACCTGAAATACACCAGAATCTCGTAACAAGAAATGATATTTACTGCATTTCTCCAATTCCTTCAAAAATCATGAATTACCAGATTTCATTCAAGAATGTTGATTTCTATATTATTATGCTCTCCCAACCAGCACGCTTGAGTGATTATTATGATTAATTATTTTTATGGTGCCGAAACCCGGGAGCTTTAATATTAAAGTTCATGATAAAGATTAAGTTCAACATTTTCGAAGACGACTTACTGGATTAAGATTATATCCCGGCAAAATCAGGTACTGTACCTTTTATTTGTTTTTAAAAATGAATCTCGAAAAATTAAAATCAAAGCGCAAGGTAATTAAAACTGCCTGTACGAAATTTATTACAAAAATTGAAACATTTATGGAAAGTGTAGATTTAGAAAATGAAAATGATTTTGAGACACTCTCGGAATATTTGAACAATTTAATTGAAAAACAAGATGAATTAAAGTTAATAAATCCTAAAATTGAAGAGTTAATATCTGATACTACTCTTTTTGAAGCAGAAATTCAAAACAGTATTGAGTATGACGATACCATTAATGAAGCAAAATTTAAAATTAAAGGAAAATTAAAAAAGTTTAAAGCTAACGCTGAACTGAGCAATACAAGTACTGCATCAAATGCCAGTACAAATGCCAGTACAATTCCGTATCCTAATACACGATCACCTACAATAAATTTACCCAAGATAACTATACCAATATTTAAAGGTGATCCTAACACATTTCTTGAATTTATAAATAGTTTTAAAAGTACTATAGATTCTAATGAAAACTTGAGTAGCATTGAAAAATTCATATATTTGAAATCGTTTCTGTCAGGAGAAGCTTATAAAACGATTTCAGGATTTGCTCTAAATGAACAAAATTATAAATCGTCTCTAGATTTACTAGAAAACAGATATGGAAAAACAGAATATTTGATTAGTGGGTTTATAAATAAACTATTAGAAATTGAGCCTGTAAAGTCTGCTTCAAATACCAGATCGTTACAAGAATTGTACGATGAATGTGAAGTTAGCATTAGAAATTTACAAGCGATGGGGGTGGCTTCAGATAATTTCGGATATTTACTTATTCCAATAATTTTAAGGCAATTACCCCATAATTTGGTTGTAGAATTTCAAAGAAAAAAAAATGTTGATAAATCTGGTGACGTCAATGAATTAATGAATTTTATAAAGTTTGAAATAGAATCACGAGAAGCGGCTAACGCGGTGTCAGGAATTTCCTTAAAAAATAATGAAACATCTCGATGGGAAAGAAAAAATCCGACTAGATTAAATACTAATGTTCCCACTTCAGTCGCGCTTAACACGGTTGTAAAAAATGTTTGCATATTTTGCAATTCAAATCATTATAGTCTAAAATGTAAGGAAATCTCGGACGAACAAAAACGTTATAAGTTAAAAAGAAGTGGGAGGTGTTATCGATGTTTGAATAAAAATCACCTATTATCTTCTTGTAAAGTAAAAATTCAACCTTGCGAATTATGCCAAAGTTATCAGCATAATTATTTATTTTGCCCCACTAAGAAAGATAAAAATCGTCCCGTTGAAAATGCGGAAACACCCGAATCTTCCCGAATTCTCGAAAACCAAACTGTATTATCGTCAGTTATTAAGACTCAAAATTCCTCCGAAAAATATTCAACATTATTACAAACTGCTTGTGTACAGGTGCTAGGTATCTCTAAAACCTTATATACGAGGCTTTTATATGACTCGGCCTCTTCTAGAACGTTCCTTACAAAAAGTCTAGCGACAGCTTTGAAATTAAAACCTAGGAAAAAGGAAAGGCTTCTAGTTTATACGTTCGGAAACCGCAAAGCCATAGAACAAGAGTTCGATGTTGTGAATATTACAGTACGCAGTCGCGTTCCCCCCTACGCTGACATACAAATTGAAGCGCTTGTGTCAGAGGTCATTAGCGGAGCGAAAATTATCGCCTCAGTTGATTCTCAGTTAATAAATAAACTCGGTCTTAATGAAAATGAATTTGCTGACACACTTATTCATGCAAAACCCATCCAAATTCTTTTAGGTGCTGATTATATGTTTTCAACGATAATTGGAGAAGTTAAAAAAATAAATCAATCGTTGTTTATTCAACCAACGATATTTGGGAAAACTTTAGTAGGTAGAATTTATGGCGCTAAATTACAGAGTACTTCCTGTTTAAAAATAATATGCTCGTCAATAGATAATGACTTAAGAAACTTATGGGAAATGGAATCGTTTCTATTTAATCAAAAAGATAAACAAGATGATGAACATTTTGAGGTCATAAATAAATTCGAGAAGGAAATATGTTTCGAAAATGGTAGGTATGTAGCACCACTTTTGTGGCGATGCGATACGGATAGACAAAATTTATGTAACAATTACCAAGTCGCGGAAAAAAGATTTGCAGTTTTGGAAAGACGGTTAAAAGATGATCAATCTTTATTTTTAAGATATAATGAAATTATGAAGGAACAATTGAATGAGGGAATTATTCAAAAGTGTAATGATAATTGTTCTGTAAATTATGTAATGCCTCATAGAGCGGTTTTTAGGGAAAAATCTTCTAGCTCTAAAACTAGAATTGTTTATGATGCGAGCAGTCGACAGTGTAGTAACAAAAGTTTAAATGAATGTCTTTTCTCAGGGGAAAATTTAAATCCTAATCTCGTAGATGTTATACTAAATTTCAGGCGGCATAAAATTGCTTTTTGTGGGGATTTGGCCCGAGCCTTCCTGCAAATAGAGGTATCGAGGAGTGGCAGAGATTATTTATGTTTTTTATATTTTGATGACTGCGACATAAATAAACCACCAACCTTATATCATTTTAATCGACATTGTTTTGACCTCACCAGTTCCCCCTACGTGTTAGCTTCAACTCTAAAAAAACACATTAAAAATTATAAGGAGGCCAATCCCATCGCATACCACATGTTAGATAATTATTTATACGTAGATGACTTGATTCACGGAGCATCTACGGTACCAGAAGCTTTTAAGCTGTCATCTTGTGCAGTTTCAATTTTTAAAGACGCGAATATGAAGTTACGGAAATTTAACTCCAATTCTGTAGAATTAAAGGAACAGTGGAAGAATGCCGACCCTGTAATTGAAATAGAAGAAAAACAATCAAACCTTAAAATACTAGGAATAAATTGGAACAATAAGGAGGACTTTCTGTCCATAGATTTGACATCTTTAGCGTCAAACGGTGATTTAAAATTCACCAAAAGACACGTTCTCCACACTGCTGCTAAAATATTTGATCCTATCGGATTCCTCAATCCCTTTATGATTAGAATTAAGCTCCTCTTGCAGGAATTGTGGGAATCTGGTCTTGACTGGGATGACACATTTTCCGAAGAAATTGTAAATAAATATCAAACGTGGTATAAAGAAACAAAACTACTAGAAAATATGAAAATACCTAGATATTATTTTGATTCAGATGTAACAGTAAACAAAGTTCAAGTTCATGTGTTTTCTGATGCCTCGTTAAAATCCTACGGAGCTGTAGCCTACTTTAGATACAAGACATCAGAAGGCTATTTTAATACTTGCTATATAATTTCAAAATCGCGAGTTGCTCCTTTAAAAAAAGTTAGTTTACCGCGATTGGAGCTCTTAGGAGCTTTAACAGCTGCCAGAATTGCCAACCATATTAAACATCTTTTCAGTTATATTGAAAATATAATTTTGTGGTCCGATTCTACTATAGTTTTGCACTGGATTAAGGGATCGGCCGCCAAGTGGAAACCGTATGTCGCAAACCGCGTAGCGGAAATTCAGGAAATGACCGATCCTAGTTCTTGGCAGCATGTTAATAGCAAGGATAACCCGGTAGACATGCTTACTAGGGGGCTCTCTTCCAAAGAGCTAATAAATTCAAGACGCTGGTGGTATGGTCCTGAGTGGCTTATTAATCCCGAAATTGATTGGCCGAAAGAAAATAAGCTAAAAATCAAATCATTCATTCCAGAAATTAAAAATGAATGTAAAGGCGAAATAATAGTTAATTCAATCATTGTTAATGAAAAAATAATTGATATAGAAAAATTTAGTAGCCTAAAAAAATTGTTAAGAGTCACTGCTTACGTGATATATTTTATAAAATTGCTAAAGGGCAATCACGAGAAAGTCTGTGCACTTACACCAGAAAATCTTCGAGAAGCAGAGCTGTATTGGATAAGGCTAGTTCAAAGTGAATTTTTTTCTAATGAAATACAGTGTTTAAAAAATGCCAAACCTCTTCCAAAAGACTCGCACTTGCTTTGTTTGAACCCATTCCTTGATTCCGAAGGCGTCCTGCGTGTCTCTGGTCGACTTGGGAAAGCTGATTTTTCAACGGATGAAAAACACCCGATAATTCTTCCGTCCAAAACGAAGTTTTCCGAATTGATAATTTGGGATGCTCATGTTAGAGTATTTCATTCAGCGGTTTCTCACACCCTCGTACAAGTGAGAGAAAAATTCTGGTTACTAAAGGCTAGACAAACAATAAAAAATCAACTGAAAAAATGCATTATTTGCAAAAGGTTTTCATCAATTCCAGGAGACCAGACGATAGCTCCATTGCCACCTGATCGTGTCGAACAGTCAGCTCCATATAGCGTAATAGGAGTCGATTTTGCAGGACCTTTATTTGTCAAAGATTCTGACAGCAAACAGTATATATTGCTAATAACGTGTGCTGTAACAAGAAATATCCACCTGGAACTTGTTGACAATTTGTCAACACAAACATTCTTACTTGCCTTTAGACGGTTCATCGCTCGTCGTGGATTATGCTCCGTTATTTATTCCGATAACGCACGAACATTTAAACGCGCTGAAATAGAACTTAAGAGACTATGGACTATAGTGACTCATCCAGAGGTGAAAGAATTTTTTGCTTCCAATAACATAAAATGGAAGTATATAGTGGAAAGGGCCGCCTGGTGGGGCGGATTTTATGAAAGAATGGTAAGGTCTGTAAAAACTGCGCTGCGAAAGACATTGGGCAGATCTTCTCTGACCCTTAATGAGTTGCATACAGTACTTATTGAGGTTGAAGGAATGGTGAACTCCAGACCCATGACATACATAAGTGATGAAAGGCAGGACCCCCTACCATTAACTCCTGCCCATTTTTTAATAGGGAGAAGAATATCTTCTCTCCCCCCCGTACGGCTTCACCTTGACTCTAATTTCTCTTCTAGGAAAGAATTGCTTAAAGCCTTTAACTATCGGGAAAAATTGATGCGGCTGTTTTGGTCTAGATGGAAGAATGAATACTTATTAAATTTGAGGTCAGCCCACCAAAGTTTAAATAAAACCAATCTTCCCCAATTTAAAATAAATGATGTTGTTTTAATTAAAGATGATAAATTACCCAGAAATTTCTGGAGTTTAGGTAAAATTATAGAAATATTTCTTGGAAGAGATGGCAAGGTGAGAGCCTGTAAAATTAAGACTGAAAAATCCATATTGAACAGACCTGTACAACTGCTTTTCAATCTTGAACTATAATGGACTGAGATAAAATTTGAACTTTAATATAAATTTTCTTATCCCTTTATTTAGTTGAATCAGTGTTGAACTCTCTCTTTTTTTAAATTAGCCTTGAAGTATGTATAATTTTATTATTATTCTATGTTTGTATTAGATTTAATTTGTATAACTTGTATTATTATTTAATGATTGTATTTCATTTAATTTGTATTGTTATATATATATGTTTAGTGATGAACACCCCTATGTTCATGGTGGGGCAGTGTGTTGCAAATCACGTGAGCGGCGGAGATTGGCGCCGACTGTCTGTCTACCGGGGAGTCCCCTCTGTGACATAATAGAATTAATTTTCTGTATCATGAGGTGCTCGGATCGAAATGGAAGCAAAATGTCGCTTCCTAAAATTTATTCTAGAATATTTTAATTAATGTTTAATATCTTTTTAGTGTTTGATGTGTCTGTCTGCGTGTTATGTGTTCGTATATTAAACCAAGAAAAAGACAAATCGTTAGTATTATTTTACCTGAAATACACCAGAATCTCGTAACAAGAAATGATATTTACTGCATTTCTCCAATTCCTTCAAAAATCATGAATTACCAGATTTCATTCAAGAATGTTGATTTCTATATTATTATGCTCTCCCAACCAGCACGCTTGAGTGATTATTATGATTAATTATTTTTAACATCTGACCTTATATGCAAATTTTCACTTACAAATCCAGAAGGATATGTAAAAGGAACAATTTTTGGCTGATTACCCCGTGGATTATGCCATTTTTCAACATTCATTCCTCTTCCTCAGATGATAAAAATACATCCACTCTAGGCCAATTTTTAGCAAAAATAATTTTACTAATATCGATTTCACACTCCTTGGCTGATATTTTTATATTCAAGGCTAAAGAAAGATTTTTGTCTGCACTGGAGTAAGAACTGCAAAGAATTGAATGAATATAAACGTAAAACATTTCGAAAATGTTTGTATTATTTTGTCATAACCTAAACAGAACACCGACCACAAGCCGATTTCGATGAAATCGTATCTAATGTGCCAAACGATAAACAAGACAAAACAGACTTGGCTCATAACGTGTTGAATGAATGCATTTCATTCTAAACATAAACATCTTCTACTACAATAAGAATTTTTCTTTTAAATAGTGGTGCGAGCAGAATATAAAAATAGTAACCAGTGGCAGCCCTGGCTTCTATGCAGCATGCGTGGCCTGACTGGGATTTCCTTAAAAATACGCATGGTGCTCAACGTGTTAAGAAAGCATGTTTTGACTTTCAAACAAAAAAATTTTCACTTTAAGTGGATTTCATGAAATTCCATTTCGTGTTTAACGAATTAACATCTGAACGGGAAGAAATTTTCAGGCTCGGTCCCGATCCAGCTCATATAAAAATCACTGGCTTAGCCTGGCCTGGGTAAAAATCAGTAAAATTTGGCCTGGTCCAACAACTTTTGCAAAAAATGCATATATTTTTAAATTGCCATTATTCTACAATTAAAATTTATACTTTTTGACATTTTAGTACATATATTTCTAGGCAATCAAATTAAAGACTCGAAAATCTGTGAAAAGAAACCTGTCTTAAACAGAAAACTGTGTTGATCCATTCAAAATGAATGCAATAATACATGTGAAAAGGATGTAATACATTTACAGTAGGCGATGTACCAGCTAAGGTGGGAATTTGTCTATAACGGATTTTTTTTCTCTCCTACATGATTCTGTCTTAGAAGATTTTTCTGTATAGTATTTTTCAGATTTGTAAGTCTCCTAGCCATGGAATATGGATTAACAACCCAAACATTTGCATACAAACAGAGAGTCATAAAAAAATAAATATAGTTTACAAGGGCACAGGCAGAAATAGATCTAGGGAGGGCAGTATTTTGGAAAGGATCTGCTTGTACTTTGCACCTCTGGGCACTTTTAAAAAAATGAAGACTATCAACATGAAAAAAAGATAAAATAAATATTTTTTTTGTCAGAATGCCTTGTACAAGAGAATTTGTAACCACATCGGTGTAAAATTCTATCTTTTGTAGAAATTCACTCGGGCCAATTAAGTTTTTGTATGGGACAGGCTCAGGCTGAATTTTTAGTACTGATACTGGGCAAATTTTTTCTATGAGCTGGACCAGGCTCAGGCTAAACTTTTAGCTTTTATACCGGGCCGGGCCAAAGAATTTTTTGTACGGAAAGAGCCGGGCTCGGTGCAAACTTTTAACTTTTATACTGGGCCTGGCCTGGAAATTTCGGCTCATGCAGACCTCTACTTTTGGTTACGGACGTGTCCATACAGTAGATAAAATTTATACCATGACATTGCAATTAAATAAAGTATTTTGTACTTTAAATGTATTTAAAAAATACATGTATTTTGTATTTTTAAATTTGAAAAGTATTTTGTATTTTAGGTTCTAAAACTCTTAACGTTTATGTTAACATTTGTTGTGTTTATTTATATTTAGAAACAATCTAAATCATTAGCTGAGACATTGAATAGAGGAAGTGCAATCTCCTCTAATTATGAACATACAATTTCATTCCGCCCACACAACTGATTTCTGGATTACTTGCAATAGGTAATAACTGTACTTCCCACGCGCCAGAACTTTCCTAGGTTTTTCCATTAATTTACTTTTGTAGTTTTCCTAAGTGAAAGAAATTACAGAAGGACATTTTTCCCTCTCTTTTAGTCAGATTTGATTTCGCAACCGGACAGTGTGGAAGTCCATTTACATTCGCAAAGAGACTTATGCTGTCTCTCACCCACACCAGAAGTACCGCACAGTGATTATACTTACTGATTATTATACCGCAACATAATATGCATTATGCTTTTGCTTTCAAGCAGAGTGTCTGCTCATCTGTTCATTAACGCAAGGATACCGCAAGAATTTCGTTCGGTACATATTTAACATATGGTTTGGTTGTGCAATTTTCTACAGTTTATTTCTTCTACTCTACACCCCTACACACCACACTTATGGAAACAAACCCCCGCAACATTTCTGGAGGCACCGGCGAGATTTAGTGTGAACCAACACAATAAGGATTAATTCGCATCTCTATCGGCACCTGGCTCCATTACAGATAAGTAAACTTTTTTTTATTACTATCAGCTTGGCTTTGGTTTAACTATTTACACCATTATTAAAATAATGAGCAAAGAGGAGGAAGAAGCTTTGAAAAGGGCTGCAGAAGAAGCAGAAAAGGCAGCCATAAATTCACGCGGTAGAGCTAAATCTGCTTTAACTAGAATTTCAAATTTTGTGAACAATACTGATCAAATTTTCCAAAAAAATGATTTATGCAATAAATTGCAGAAATTAGAAACCATTTATTCTGATTTCGATAAAGCAGATGCTCAATTAGTTCCAGAATCTTCCGAAATGGAAGAGTTTGAAAAAAAATACTACGAAACTAAAGCCAAACTACAAACAGAACTGGAAAAATTTTCTGTTAATATGCATGTACAGTCCAATACTGTAAATGAACAAATTCCTATAATTTCTTCTACTGGTACTAATAATTTTAAATTACCCAGATTTAATATTAAACAATTTAACGAAAATTTTAAAAACTGGATGTCTTTTAAAGATTTATATATATCTTTAGTGCATAACAATGACAGTATATCAAATATACAAAAGTTTCAATATCTTAGGGATTTATTAGCCGAAGAACCGGCAACCATCATAAAGCATATTCCTATCTCTGAAAGTAGTTATTCAGAAGTATGGGAAAAATTGCTGTCAAGATACGATAAGAAAAAAACAAATCGTTTTTGCTCTAATTAAAACATTCATGGATATAACACCCATCAATCATGCTAACGCACTTAGCTTACGCAATATTGCGGATGTCGCAGACGAAGTGATCCGAGGTCTTAAATCAATTGATGAAAAGGCATCTGAAAGAGATATATGGTTAATTTATATCTTATTACAAAAGGGTAATTCTAAGACACATGAGGATTGGGCTCAATATTCGTCTAAAGATGACTTTCCTTTTTTTGACCATTTTATTCAGTTTATTAATGACAGATGTTTATCTCTAGAATTGTATAATAATGAGAATGAAAGTTTTCATAAAAGGAAAAACAACATAATTTTCCCAAATCTTCATCCGGTAACAATATCAAATGTGTATTTTGTAAAATGGGTCATTTACTTTACAAATGTATTAAATTTAAAGAATTAAATATCAGAGATAAAAAACAATTCATAAAAAAAAAACAAATTATGCCAAAATTGTTTATCTGACAAACACTATACCTATCAATGTAACTCCACTTTTAACTGTCATCATTGTCAGCTAAAACACCACTTTCTTTTATGCGATAACAAACTACAAAATTACGCAATAGCAACTCCTCGGTCAAATTTAAAACAGAATCCAAAAAACAAACCTGATTCAGACGCCATTTTGATTCATAATAAAAGTAAACAAGAAATTCTTTCGCACTTTTACCCACTGCTACTGTATATATTTATGCTTCCATGGGTCAAAAGCATATTTTGAGAGTCATGTGTGACAGTGGTTCGGAGTCCAGCTTCGTGTCCGAATCATGCATGAAAGAGTTGGGAATTAAAAGAAAAAATGCTAGATTCCCCGTAAAAGGTCTCTCTAATTCAAGGATCGCAGTAACAAAAGGTTATGTAATGATTGATCTGATATCAATTCATAATGCTGACACTAAGTTGTCTGTGAAAGCATTTATTTTAGATGAATTAACGGCCCCGTTACCTTCTGAAAAAATAAAAGAGGAACATTTTTCGCACTTAAAAAACATCCAATTAGCCGACCCGCACTTTGAGATTCCGAATAAAATAGACATTATTTTAGGATCAGATTACTTCTTTTCTATTTTGCTTCCTGGGCAAGTAACGTGTTCAGAGAGTAATTTAATTGCGCAAAATTCAATTTTGGGTTTTCTTGTATCGGGAAAAATTCCGGATTCTAGAGGAAGTTAAAATTCTATTCGTAATCTACACCTTTATGAAACTAATATTGATAAAGAATTAAAACGGTTTTGGGAAATAGAAGAAATATTAAATCCTAATGAGGCAATTTTGTCACCGGAAGAGCAGTTTGTTGACTCCCATTTTCAAGAAACATATTCGGTTAATTCCGAAGGCCGATTTATTGTGAAATTACCATTTGTCAATTCAAAAATGGAATTAGGTAATTCTAGACCAGACGCGGTTTCTTGCTTATTTGCGATGGAAAAGAAATTTAAAGAAAATCCAGAATTTGAAAAACAATACAAAGATTTTATGCAGGAGTATGAACAATTAGATCATATGGAATTAATTGAGCAAAAGGATATTTCTAATAATCAAAATGAACAATACTTTCTTCCGCATTATGCAGTGATTAAACCCTCTAGTACTACTACGAAATTAAGAGTCGTATTTGATGCTTCATGTAAAACGTCGAATGGCTTATCTTTGAATTCAATTTTGGGTGTTGGCCCTAAACTACAACGAGACATTTTTGAGATTTTACTTAACTTTCGAGTTCCGGAAATTGTTTTTTCCGCTGACATAGAGAAAATGTACCGCCAAATTTTAGTATCTAATGAAGATCAAAACTATCAGCAAATCGTTTGGAGGTCTAACCCTAACAAAGAAATACAAAATTTCAAGTTAAAAACTGTAACTTACGGTTTAGCACCGGCTTCGTATTTGGCCACCAGGTGTGTCCAACAAATCGCACTCGACCATAAAGAAAATCCTACTGTTTCACGAATTTTAACAGAAGATTTGTACATGGACGATTTATTATCAGGCTCAAGCACTATTAGTGAAGCAATCGAAATTTGTAAAGCAATTACAAATGCTTTGCAAACGCACGGTTTTCACTTAAGGAAGTGGAATTCGAATTCTAGAGAATTTCTTAATGAATTTAAGATTGTAGCGCAACAGAATCTAATCTTGAAATTGTTCCCCACGATAATGCAAGTTCTAAGGTTTTAGGCTTATATTGGAACTCTTCTTCAGACACATTTGTTTTCAAGACTTCCCTAATGCTGACGCCACCTCTTACAAAGAGGCATATTTTGGCTGAATCTGCACGAATTTTCGACCCACTCGGTCTAATTTCCCCATGTACTTCAGCTTCACCACTTAAAAAATATTTTATCAGAAACTTTGACTCACGAAAGGGGACTGGGACTCTGTCATTCCGCAACATCTTACAGAAGAATTACTCAAATTTCAAAATTCATTTAATGAAATAAATCAATTTTCTGTACCAGATGTGTTACGCTTTCGTCTGGCAATACATTTGAATTACACGGTTTTTCAGACACCTCAATGCTAGCTTACGCTGCTGCAATTTATTGCCAACAAACTCATAATGGAAAAACAGATGTTTTTCTTTTAGTTTCTAAAACTAAGGTCGCTCCAATCAAACAAATATCGGTTCCTAGATTGGAACTTTGTAGTACTCACTTATTATCTAAGTTATTCCGTTCAGTTATGAACACGCTGAAGATTTACAAGTTTGATATTTTTGCATGGACTGATTCCAAAGTAGTACTTTCTTGGTTATCAGCACACCCGCGTAAATGGAAAACATTTGTTGCGAATAGAACATTGCAAATAACAGAAGTTCTACCTACAAAGCACTGGAGACATGTCCCATCTAAAGAGAACCCTGCAGATATCGCTTCTCGCGGTATTGATCCTAAATGTCTTCCAGAATGCAAATTATGGTGGAAAGGCCCAAGTTGGCTACTTCTAGGTCCATCTAATTGGCCAAAAGACGACTCAAATGTTGAGGAATTTGATGAGCAAATCAAATCTGAACAAAGGTCTGACCCAACTTTTTCATTTCACACACACGCATCAAATGAACTATTTGAGAATTTATTTCAAAAACACTCTTCTCTTTCAAAAATTATCCGCATTCTGGCATATTGCCAAAGATTCATTAGAAAATGCAAAAATGCTAACGGCTATCAAAATTCTTTGACAGCACTTACATTCAAAGAAACAAAACTGCCGAAGAAACTATCATATTTTGGATTCAAAATTCTTACTTTCGTGAAGAATTAAAATGTATAGAGGAGCAGAAAGCCTTATCTAAGAAAAGTAAATTAAACTCCCTGTATCCGTTTACTGACAACAACGGTCTTTTACGGGTGGGAGGACGTTTACAAAATTCTCAGTTAGCATTCAATCACAAACATCCTGTAATACTTCCCTCAGAACCCAAAATGAGTGAACTCTTAATCAAGCAACAACATATTGCTACTTTACATGCTGGCCCCTCTTTACTGTCACACATCCTCAGATAGTCTTATTGGAGGGAAAAAACTCATCAATAAGTGCATTAAGGGATGCTTAAAATGCCACAGATATAAAAAGTCCATTGCAACATCTCAATTAATGGGTAATTTGCCAGAGCCTCGAGTAACCCTGGAACGTCCTTTTTTCTCTGGCAGTGTTGATTACGCAGGCCCTATATCAATTAAATTTAATAAGGGTCGAGGTGCAAAAACAACTAAAGGTTATATTGCATTGTTCATTTGTCTTGCTACTAAGGCTGTGCATATTGAAGCATTTATAGCTGCACTTCGTCGGTTTAGTGCAAGGCGAGGTGCCCCACGTCATCTTTATAGTGACAATGGAAAAAATTTTGTCGGCGCGTCAAGAAAATTAGACCAAATACAAAAACTTTGGCTATCATTTCCCAAAAATGAAACATGGCACATCATTTAAGGGAAAATTCTATGGAATGGCACTTTATTCCCCCTTCTTCACCTCATTTTGGTGGAATTTGGGAAGCCGCCATAAAATCAACGAAATATCATCTGAAAAGAGTCATAGGAGAGATACTCCTAACCTTTGAAGAATTATACACTTTACTTGCACAGATAGAGTCGTTGCTCAATTCGCGACCTCTTATACATTTAAGTGATAATGACAGTGACTGTATAAATGTTCTCACTCCGTCCCATTTTCTTACAGGTGATATGCTACACTCAATACCTGAAGAATCCGCATCTATTTCGACGAGTCCCAAAAATCGATGGGAGTTGTTGCTGAATATGAAAAAGGGCTTTTTTAAAAGATGGAGACAAGAATATATCGGATATCTGCAGAAAAGAATCAAATGGAAAACTGCCGCGCCTAACATCAAAAAGGATCAAGTAGTGTTGCTGATAGATGATGGTCAGCCACCAGGCTCTTGGCCATTAGGACGGGTAATGGAGGTTCATCCAGGCAGAGATGGCCTCGTTAGAGTGGCTACAATCAAGTGCAGAAACTCCATCATCAAGAGACCCATCCATAAAATTGCTGTACTTCCTATATATCAGGACTAATGCCCTGATAGGGTGGGAGTATGTTAACGTTTATGTTAACATTTGTTGTGTTTATTTATATTTAGAAACAATCTAAATCATTAGCTGAGACATTGAATAGAGAAAGTGCAATCTCCTCTAATTATGAACATCCAATTTCATTCCGCCCACACAACTGATATCTGGATTACTTGCAATAGGTAATAACTGTACTTCCCACGCGCCAGAACTTTCCTAGGTTTTTCCATTAATTTACTTTTGTGGTTTTCCTAAGTGAAAGAAATTACAGAAGGACATTTTTTCCTCTCTTTTAGTCAGATTTGAATTCGCAACCGGACAGTGTGGAAGTCCATTTACATTCGCAAAGAGACTTATGCTGTCTCTCACCCGCACCAGAAGTACTGCACAGTGATTCTACTTACTGATTATGATACCGCAACATAATATGCATTATGCTTTCAAGCAGAGTGTCTGCTCATCTGTTCATTAACGCAAGGATACCGCAAGAATTTCGTTCTGTACATATTTAATATATGGTTTGGTTGTGCAATTTTCTACAGTTTATTTCTTCTACTCTACACCCCTACACACCACACTTATGGAAACAAACCCCCGCAACAAAAACTAATGTATTTTGTATCAAAAATGGTTTTTCGATGTATTTTGTCCACCTCTGCATATATGTTAATATTTCAAAATAACAGAATAGGAAGTTTGAGGAAATACCGTGCATTAATTCTTGACATATGACTATAGCTAAAATCGTGTAAGTCCTGAAAAATGCAGCATAGCAGCGCCACCTGTTGGAGATTTACACCAAAACCTAATGAGTAACAACTTATGTCAATGTCTAACTGAATTTGAAGTTTGATGAAAATCTGTGCATTAGTTCTTGAGATTCTTTTTACATGAATAATATGCTTGATGAAATATCTTTAGTTCTTATGAATATACAGTACACTCCCTTAAATCTGCAAAACTTAAAACCAGAGGTAGTGCAGATTTTAGAATTTTGCAAATTTCTGGGCACTGTTTTGTTTACATTTTTTAAACAATAATTTGAATTTAATAATGCACTTGAAATTATAATGAATGCTTACAATAAAGTAAATAATAAAAATTAAGAAAATTTAAAAAATATTTAAAATATTAAAAGTACTAAAATATTTAAAATATTAAAAGTAAAAGTCAAGTAAATAACTAAGTATGCATAATGATAATGAGATAATTTTTTCTTGAATTATTCAGTGAAACTCACTTTATAAATGTACACTAATAATTCACATCAAAATTTTAAAATAACAAAGTTTTATTTCATGTTTAGCCATACTTAACCAAAAAAGCTTGATTAATACATAAATTATTTGGTAGAAATATCCCGATCACCACTGATATCAGCACTATCTTGAATTTTTTCAAAAAAATTAATTTATACTTCCTTCATGAGAAAGCATGAGTTGAATCATTTTAAACAGAATTACATTTTAAAATGTGTACAGAATGATATTAAAATTTAAAAAACTTTAATTTTACATCTACATCTTAAATTGCAAGTTTCATTGTTTACATTGGAAACTATGTGTGGATTTTAGGGGGGCAGATGTGAGGGAGTCTACTGTATTCTAATATGGAACAAAAAGTAAAACTAGTTGTAAAAAGTACAGTTACCATGACAACATCGTTTGGAGAGAAAGCCCATTAAAATTGCATACAGTATAATGGCAGTTTTCTTCTTTAAAATTGTATCATCAAAGTGTTTCTTTTATATCAGAATAAAGATTATTTCTAAGTAACAATTTTTTCTGCCCAATTGTTCACTGATAAATGAAAAAAAAAAAAATAACTACAGTAACATCAAAACAAATAATAAAATTTTATTCATAAAAAATATATCTCAAATCAATAAGAAATGGACAACAAATTGTATTTCAATTTGTTAAAAGAGCTGAAAATGATGGCAATTGTACATCTTCTTGACCAAGATATTCTGCTTCCTCTAGAAGATATGAGTTAGGTTCATCCCGTTCTATTCTAATTACTTTCATTTTAGCAAGCTTAGCTGCATACACTTCTATTAAAAGAAAAAAAGCAAAATAACAGAAATTGTTAAATAAACACTGTAAAATAAAATCCATTATTCAGATATATATCATAACTAAATAATGAAAGATATGAAATTTAGAGAATGCTCAAAACTCTGGGAAGGAAGATGCAAAACTTTTTGTATCAAATCTGCTTGACAAATAAAGACTACAGTGGTTCAAAGTAAAACTTGGACACTTACATTTTTATATTTTATAGCTCAATTTTCAACATAACAAATAATTAAAATAAAATGTAAAATAGCAGTAATAAAATAATGTTTGGATACATATCTATTCATAATAAGCAACAGAGTAAACAAAACAGAAAGTTAATCACCAGTATTTAAAAAAAAAAAAAATCAATGATACAGAGTGAAAACTAATCTCAAAATAAGTCAGACAGCTTACAATTTTGTGATATTTCTCTTTAAAAATGCAAAAATTTTCAAATTTTTCATGTCCCTCAAGTTGTTAGTATTGAGATATTGCTGTAATTTGCTAATTTTTGTTTTGATGATTAAGAATGGGAAGGTAGTCTGGACAAACACCTTTTGAAATTTGTAAGCTTATAATAAAGCTTTTTAACGCCTTGAAGGGCGGTGGGATATAATATATCCCACTTAATTTTAATTCCCAATCGCCACAATGACACCAGAATTTTGGAATAAAATTTTTCTTTTATAATATACGTGACGAAAAGCTTTTACTTATTTGGAAATAAATTTGTGTTTAAATTCCAGTGCGATTCAATGATTTCAACATTTTAGAAACAGAAGTACTTTGCCCCTGAAAGGGTTAAAGATGAGTTGTCAATAACAGATATATTGCAAAATAGTAAAAAAAAAAAAAAAAAGTGTCATTCAACTGTATATGACATAGTCAAATGATTTAAGGCAAGAAACACAATAAAAAATAAATCAACACTAAGCAAACAAAAGATTTTAAAGATTTTGAAGAAAACTTTATCGTAAAAGAAGAAAAACCCAACATTAAGGTCTCCCAAATTGGCCATAGAAGCAGAAAAGCATCTTAGAAAAAGAACTAGTCCAGAAACTATAAGAATTATTATAAGAAAAAATAATTTCAATGGAATGAGTTGCTAGGATAAAACTTTTTGTGAGTAAAATCATTTAAAAATATTGAAATTTTCAAAACTTAAAAAAAAAAAACTTTCCATTTTGGAAGACAGTTTTATTTATGGATGAAAGTAAATTTAATATTTTTCATTCTGATGGGCAAACATATGTTTGGAAAAGGCCAAATAAAGAGCATAAAGAAAAAACTTTCAGCATACCGTATTTTCGGGAGTAAGCGCTGCGGCGCATACGTGTTTGAAAGTTCAAAATATCGGCGATGCGGCGCATATGCCAGGGCGGCGGGTACGATGATTTTTTTTCCCCTCAACATAGCAAAATCTGGATATTGTGAAAAATAAGCCTTCATTTCAGGTTTTTTTTAGTCTTACTGCCTCAGATACACTTTTAAACACATGGATTCATTAACATTCATTCATATTTGACCTTTATTTACATTCATTTAATCTCAGTTATACTGAGATTAAATGAATATAGTTCATAAACAGTACATAGTATCACAATATATCTTTATTATAAAAACGTAATTACTATAGTCAAAATATATTTAACTTACCCATATTTCTCTATTTTCTGTTCACTATTAATAGCTCACTCTTTAAAAGTATTTATTGTATACTTTACAATAGTTGATAAATTATATTTATTTTATAAGCACACCGCATACGGCGATATTCGATTAAAACGATAATCGAATAATCGATTGGCGTAATATGCATATTCGCGTAGTACGTATTTTTTTCCTATTGTATTTTAAGATAACCTGTGTTTCAATATTAATAGCTCACTCTTTAAAAGTATTTATTGTATACTTTACAATAGTTGATAAATTATATTTATTTCATAAGCACACCACATACAGCGATATTCGATTAAAACGATAATCGAATAATCGATTGGCATAGTACGCATATTGGCGTAGTATGTATTTTTTTTCCTATTGTATCTTAAGATAACCTGTGTTTTATTGTTAATTCATATATCTTGTAAGATTTTATCGCTATTCTTGTTACTTTTAATCCAATTTTGCCGATCGTTTTTATTCGTGACTATTTCATTTTTACCAATTTTTCCATGATGCGCCGCTTCTAATGGATGCGGCGCTTACGTGTATATTTGTTTTTTTTTTTACCGATTTTTCAATGATGCAGCGCTTACAATGGGTGCGGCGCATATTCCTGAAAATACAGTACTCTTAAACATGGTGGTGGATCAGTAATGATATGAGGATCAATGCCAGCCACTGTAGCACGCAACCTTCATATCATTGATGGAATAATACATCAATATATGTATTTACAAATTCTGAAAGAAAATGTTAAAGATAGTGCTCGAAAAGTAAGCATAAAAATGATTGCTTTTATTTTTATCAAGACAATGGTGGGTCATTCCATGCTAAATGAGCAAATCAGCTGTGGCTGACATGTCATAGATTTTAATGAAAATCAGCATGTAAGTAGATCATATCTATTTATGAGTAAATGTAAAATAATAGATTTCAGGATTGTTTATTTAAGTATTAAAACTTACATTAAAAGTTGATATAAGATCGAGGTTTTGTCTACATGCTTGAAATTTCAATTTTCATTATTAGCCGTAGGAGTAGAAAGACTTTATCAAAAATTATTTATAATTAAGAATGAATAATAAGTAACAGATTGGAGTGATTTAGTAACTGTCCTTTTATAACATAATGAGAAAAAGAATAGTGAAAAATTTTGAGAGGAAAATGCAACATTTCTATTACTTGTTTGAACATGAAGGAAAGGTCTTAAGATTTTAACATTGTTTGACGTTATAGATAAAAATATATATTTTAAATATAGAAACTTTCATTCTTGCCTTTTTATTCCTTAATGAGAAAAAAATAAATAATGAAAAATTTTGTGGGAAAAATGCAATATTTCTATTACTTGTTTAAACATGAAGGAAACATCTTAAAAATTTTAAATTATTTGACATTATAGATAATATAAGTGTATATTTTAAATATAGAAACTTTCATTCTTGCCTTCAGTTTATTTTTCCTCAACAATATTTTAAATTAGAGTAGAATAAATTATTGATTTTGGCAGTGGTTTAACAAACAATTATATAGTAATCAAAGCTCCATATAGATGGCAGCACTACATTTTTTTTTGCAAGATGGCAGAGAAGGCACTTAAATTTGAAGTGAAATAGCCCATAGAACATAACAAATATTACCTTTTTGAACTTATTTCTGTTATGTTAGGAATCAAAAGGCAATCTTGAATTTTTTTCAGCATATCATGGGCTTTTTTAACTTTATGCTTCTGCAATATTGTTAATGTCAGGTTTTTCCTTCATTTGATTTTTTAAGTATACATAAGACGAAAAATTGTGATTTTCTAATTTTTTTTTAAGTTTCTAAGCTATTTTGAAGATGAAGAAAATAAATGGCAACTTCCAAATTAGAAATATTTGGTTTTCATATGTAACATTACATCATACATCAATTTCACATATGTTTTTATTTTTTTTTTTTATAACGCTTTTAATTTTCTCAAAATTTTCAATTTTTACAACCAATTTAAGGTCAACCATGGTGTTACGAAATTATTATTACTAAATAAATATGATAATAACTGTCCACGGGTTACAATATTATAAAAATTTTTTATTTATGTTAAATAGTTTTCAAGATATGGAACTTTAAACTTGCAACTTTGAACGATTCTATACAAGCCATTTTATGTCACAAGTTTTTTAAATGTCCAGAATTTCCAAAATATTTAATTTTTTGTCAAGATATTTTGAATAGCTCTATTTAAATATGAATTGAATTTGTGTACCAAATTTTATTAAAATCGGTTACTATGTGGCCACGACTTTTTTTTAATTTTTGTTCATTTTGCGGAATGACCCTGATCTGAAGCATAAAGCTTTAAATGTTAGACTGTGTTTGCTTTATAATTGCTCCTATGTTATAGATACATTAACATTCTTCCAATCTTCAGACTTAAATGCAATTGAAAATTTATGGTCGCATTTGGAAGAAAAATTAAAAAATCATACCATATTCAACACAAAAAAGTATTAAAAGAAGAATGGTAATAAATTATTACTAATTATTGCAAATAAAGGTTTACCAACCAAACATTAAGCTTCAACTATATAATCCAAATTAACTAGAACAATAGTTACGTCTGAGTTTTATTTTGAGATTACTATTCAAGTTTGTTGAACTTTTATTTTTTTAAACTTAATGCAAAGGGATTTTTTTGCTTTAAGGTTTTTTGAATTTGTATGTACTCTAAATGTGTAAAAATAAAAATATATATATAATTTTGTTTAAATTCTTTTCTTTTTATTATAAATCATGCCATACTTACTGGATAAAGAAATAAATGTCCTAGTTCTATTTTGAGTCATTGTACCTTTTAATTGTGCTTTTTGCATTAGCTCTGAGTATGCAGTTCTTTGGAAGCACTTTTTTCTCCCAGCACCGATGTAAAGGAACTATAGTTTAAGCTTTCCACTGAGTATTTTTAATGCGGAGAAAAAATTTACATTTTAGCACCAGATTACACTGGTCTGCAAAAGAACAAAAAATTTGACTCCCTGCGACACAAATTTGTGAATTATACAGATCTAACATTTCTAAATCGAAATATGACACCCAAATTGCTTCAACATGTATCTTTTTTCGAGTTACAGTTTTATAAAAATAAAAAATAGTGAACGATTGTTATATTAATTTTCAATTCTAGATAAAATTTAAAACATGAAAAAGGTATTTTCACTGTCTTAGATAACAAATTAATAAAATATACCATGAAATTATATTTTGTTGATATTTGTCTTATGCACTGTTCTTTTGATGTCTCCTCCTCTTTCGTATCCAACAGCATTCATTTACATATTTTAATTTATTTTGCCACTTATCTTCACTAATGTTTATATAGATTCACTTATAGGTTATTTACATGTTATTCTACTCATTTTATTAGTTACACAATTTCTACTGATTATATAGTAAGACATGAAATACCCCCTACCAAAAATGTTCTATGCTACAGCATTTTAATTATCATATTTTGATTTAGTGAGGCGAAATCTACAAGGATAGACCAGTATGTTTACAGGGAGGATTTTGGTGATGACCAGTGTTATTTATCAATATATCAGTCAAATATTGATATTTTAAAATATCACAATACTGATATCTAAGATCTAACTCTGCTGATATATCCCAATAACAATAATATTGTTTTGTCCGCACTGTAGTTTTGAAAACCAAGAAACACAGCTGACTATATTCTTCAATATAATTTCGTATCAATATTCTTTTTAATCCCTTCTTTCATCCAATCCATGTATTTATTCACTGGCCTGCTTCATTCAAACCAGAAAATCTATCTCTAGTGATTATCTCTCTTTCTTTAAGATTTCCAAGTAAAGGCGAAATCTACAAGGATTGACCATTATGTTTACAGGAAGGATTTTGGTGATGACCAGTGTTATTTATCAATATATCAGTCAAATATGGATATTTTAAACTATCACAATACTGATATCTAAGATCTAACTCTACTGATATATCCCAATAACAATGATATTGTTCTGTTTACACTGTAGTTTTGAAAACCAATAAACACAGCTGACTATATTCTTGAATAAAATTTAGTATCAATATTCTTTTCAATCCCTTATTTCATCCAATCCATGTATTTATTCACTGGCCTGCTTCATTCAAACCAGAAAATCTATCTCTAGTGATTATCTCTCTTTCTTTAAGATTCCCAAGTAAGTAATATCCCAATATACTCCAATGCATTCAACTTGCTATTGCTATATTTGTTATTCCTGTAAACCAGAAATTGCACTGTTCATTACTGAATAATTCTGTATCAACCATGCTTTAGTTCCACAGCTTCTATTGGCTTGATATATATTGCAATATATCAAGACATTGATACATCATGACCAATAACATGAGTTTGAAAATGTGAGGGTTATTTCCGATGGTATTGTCTACACTGCTCTGTGCAAGATTTCTGGGAGTGAATTAAATATATCTTGATAGTTCAGTTTGCACTTTTGAAATAAAAAGATGGTAAATACCAGAAAATTAGTTTACAATAAAACAAAAATCATATTTTTGATGTCCTTGTCCAGAATAACAATATTACTCTTTTATCAAAAAGTGAATTTTTGAAAACAATAATTGAAAAAAAAAAGTCTTGATATGTATTTAAAACTATTAAATTAAAAAATTTTATATCAGAAGGAGAGACTGTACATTCCATTTTAAATTCCACTTTGAAAAAAAAAAAATAACCATAAGAAAATGCTCAAGGCTTGAAAGAACTAATGCCAGCTGATACTTTAGATTAATTTGATTTTAATTAGTCATATTCTTAAATGAATTTTATAATAACCTAATTCACTAAATTATTATAAATAAATAAAGTATCACCAACATTAACACAAAGTTTAACCAAAAACTTCTACAGTGGGCATAAATAAACACAGCTGATACTATATTAAAGCATGTATTAAACTAACTGCTTTTGGCTGAAGCTGTTTTGAATTGAGGAAATTCCTTGCAAAACAAATACCATCATACTTCAAATCAATATGTGAAATTAATCAAAATTTTTAATAAATATAAATTGTATTTAAGGGTGCATTCAAATCCAAACTGCTTATTTTGAGACACATTTGTAAATTCATTTTTGCTCTAAAATGCATCCAATTGGCAGGTTCTCTTATTCAGAAACTTTATAATGTCCGTATTGTCTCGATTTTTTGATAACAGCAAAATATATTTAAAAAAAGGCTGTCAAAGTGGACATTTTGAACCGAATTTCAAGAAGCGATAGTGCTGGAAACAAAAAAAAAATATCATACTGTGAAAATAATTGTTTGTAAATCAATTTCTAATTAATTGAACAAAAAATAAAAACATGGGACCCTTATAAATGTCTTCATAAATCACGCCGCCAAGTTTCATGTTTTTATTTAAAAAAATGAGTCTGAGAATGTGTCTCAAAATTTTGAGTTGTTGAGCGTGGAAAAAAATTTTTTTGAATACCACCTTAATGCAATTCAGATTTATGTGTTACTTCAGCATCTTTGGGATTCAATCTCGGGCTTTCACACTTGAAAAGCAAAGCTAGTATTACCTCTGTGACACCAAATAAAAAAATTTCTTTGTTTCTTGCTTCTTTCCTTACTGTTTTAATGATTTCTGCGTCATTATTTAACATTTTTATGAAGAATATTTTGTGACTTTATATTACTGAATAAAAAGTTTTTGTGTACAAAAATATGTATACATATGAAGAAATAGCATATTATTAATACTACTTTTTCCAACTGAAACAAAATATCAATAAAAAACTAAAAACTGTTACTAATACAAAGACATTACTATGTCAACATGCTCAAAGTTACTTTACAATAATTTAAACTGAAGATTAACTTTTACTGACATAACAAAAATAAGATTCAAGGAATAAAAATTTACCTTTTGGTCTGTCAGTAAAGAAAACTATATCTTCCGGTGATACATTTAATTCTTCTATGATTTTTAGGTAGCTCTCAGATTCAGTTTTTTGACCAATATTGGTGTCAAAATTTCCATCAATAAACTAAAAATTGTAGAACATACAGTTTATAACAACAATATATATATATATATATATATATACCAATAATCACATACTTTCTGAAATTTAATTTTACAAGTAACACTAGAACATATTATTTTTTATTTACAAGCAAGTATTCATTTAACTTACAAAATTAATGATATTTTGTGAACCTTTTTCTTCTGTTTTTCTTGCAAGAATGATAGATATATTTGTAAAAGAGATATTTATTGACCGAATGAAAAAATCACTATGAAATTTTGAAAATTAAAGAAGGGGGATTAAAACATTATATATAAAAAATATTGCTAATTCTAAAAGCATATATAAAATTTAGTACATAAAATTTTCTATGATGATAATATCACTGTTTATGGTTACCTGATTTCTTGTTTCTAAAGCTGTGCTTATTAATGATAATAAAAATGTCTCCAATTCTGTATATATATATATATATATATATATATATATGTGGTGACTGGAAACGGACTCTGTACCGCAAAGCCTAGCAGATTCCTTAATGAGGCTCTTGATGAAAACATAAACTGCCGAACAATAGATTTTGATGAGTTCAGTAATTTTTACTGCATGAGAACGAAGTAGAAGGAGTTGAGAGACAGAGTCAGACGGGCTCTCAGAGGATGCTCTGAAATCTTTGTGGCCAGCGAGCGAGCTGAGCTGACCAATACTTTATCAGAAAATGTCCTTTATGAGCTACAAATCTGTCATGTTGTTAAAATTATTATTAAACTTGTAAATAGTTGTATATTTTGACATGTATATTCAAGAAAATTAAACTGTGCAAGATTTCACCAAAAATCTGCCTGGACTTTTCATATCTTTAGACAACCGAGCATAATATCAATCTACAAATGGGGATTTCGGCCGTGATCTACATGATCTACATAGTTTCTGTGCATACGGGATCTACATGAATTTCTAATAAAGAAGAAAAATGATTTGTGTGTATAAAGAGCAAAAAGATTTGTACATCAAGTTTAGTGCATCGAAGTGAGGTGTTGGTTCAGTGTCATCGTATATAGGTGGTTCACGAGAAAAGTTTTTGTGCTTCGATATTTTTTTTTCTCATCTGCATATTACACATTGAAGTGTATTTGGGTGATGGTCTGCTGTGACCGTGTGCTGTGATGAACTGATAAAATTCTTTCAGTAAAGAGAGAGTGAAATATTTCGAGTTTTGGTGGAGAAAGAATGACCCACTGACCCATTCAGATCTGCGTGTGTGCAAGATTTGTGTTGTGTTCTTCGTGGTGGGGAAAGTGATTTTTTTTTTCTTTCCTGGTGATATATATTTTTTTTTTTGTGTGTGTGTGTGTTGTTTATCAGCAAATAGCCAAGTCAGGGTGCACCCATAAAATAAAGAATGTCTGCTGTGTATATTTTTTTTTTGCAGACTGAAAAAGGAGAAAAGAGTGAAGTGCTTCATGTTTTCTTTTCTCTTTTTCTGTGTTTCGTATGCTTATAAATAGAGGAAGGTGTTATTTTTATTGCTTCCTCATAAAATTGAATGTTTCTTTTTTCTAGAATGAAGTGAAGTGGTATATTATATTGGTATAACGATATATATTTTTTTATCTTGTTATTTTTTATGTGAAAAGAAAGAAATATATATTCAATTTAGAATATTTAGATGGAAGTAAGTGTATTTATATAATTGTTGCATATTATTATATGTGTTATATTTGATTCATCGGGTGAATATATGCATATTATTGATTTATTTATTGAGATATTTTATTTTTGTGTTAATTAGTTTGAGATAAAAATGGCACATTTAATAAGGTTGAAAAAGATCGATCTGGCTACTGTGGCAATCGAATTAGGTTTAAATCCACCAGAAGGGGCCAATAAAACTCAGTTAACTGACTTAATTGTAAAATCCAAAGGGTATAATGAAGATTTGGTAAAAAATTTGTTAGCGGGAGTAGTGAGCAAACGCGAAGAAGCTGAGCGATTATTACAGCAAAAAGAAGCTGAGAATCGCGAATTCGAATTAAAACGATTACAATTGGAAAATACACAAAAAGCTCAATTACATAACTCTGTACCCTACAATCACCGGAAAGGGTTCCGATGTTTTAAAATTGTTAAATAGATACAATAATGATGAGGAAATCAGTATATACTTAACCCTTTTCGAATGCCAGGCAAAGCGTTTAGAGATAGAAAAAGATGAATGGGTAACCTATCTTCTCGCATTATTACCGCTTGAGATAGTGAGTTTAATAAGTCGCAAAAGTGAGGAACAGTCCAGTGACTATGACTATGTAAAAAAAATACTTTTAAGACGCTTTAAACTTACACCGGAGCAATTCCGGCAAAAATTCTTCTTACATAGAAAGCAAAATTCGGCTTCGTGGAAAGATTTCTCTTTTGAACGCTCAAATTTCTTGAATGAATGGTTATCTGGTCTGCATATATGAACGTATGAACAACTGAAAAATATTTTAATTATTGATCAAATCAGGAGAAAATTGTCCCTAGAAATGAAAGAACACTTTTGTGATGAATTACCCAAAATTACGAATATAGATGATCTGACTGATAAGTTGGATGATTTTGAAACTGCCCGAATTAACTTACGGAAGGCTGAAATTAAGTGCCCAAATACGGGATTTCGAAAACGTCAATGGGTTGAAAATAATAGAGCGTTCCACCAAAATGATATTAGCCGTGTACCATATGAAAAAAATTACGCAAATACCCCCAAAAGAATTCGAATACAAAAATCGATTGTTTTAATTGCAATGAATTTTCTCACCGCTGGAGGGATTGTCCCCAAAAAAAAGAAGGCCCAGTGTGCTGGAAGTGTAAAATTCCTGGCCACAGGTCTGACCAGTGTACAAACAATTCTCCTAAAAATGCAAATGCTGCCGTAAGCAACAACTCTAATCCAGCAGAAAAAATAATAAAGGGCGTGAGGATTTTAGGAAAAAATATAGATGCCTTGATACACAGGAAGCGACGTGGATATGGGGAACAACGATACTTATATTGCCCTGGGATGCCCTAAATTACATGAAAATGACTTGGTTTTGTCAGGTATTGGTGGAAACCAAATAACACCCATAGGACTTACGACCGTAAACATTAAAATAGATGGTTATACAGTAAATTCAGATTTATACATCGTAAAAAATTTGAATCATTCTATAATTTTAGGGAATACCTTTTTGAGACAGTTAAATTTCAATATTTCAGAAAAAGGATTGTAAATTATGGGAAAACGGAAGTTAAAAGAAGTTAGGGTAAATTACGTCACTGCTTTCCCACAAGAAACAGCCACGACGAAAATCAGACGCGTCAGCTATGTCACACCCAGATTTCATGAAATGTTGCGGTCAGAAAAACAAAACAATCCCACAATAGGAAAAATGATTTCGACAGCTGAATTAGTGAGAAAGGAACAAACTAATCAAAATGAAACAGCTTTTAACTTTAGTGAAAAAGTAAACATGCAATTAAGTACTGAAAAAAGTTGTTTATTAGAAAGTGAACAGTGTTCTATCCCACAGTTAGACTTAGCGAAAACCATAGACATTTATTTAGCTGAAACAGCAAATTCTATTAATTTTCAGGAAGTTGAGATAAATCATATTACAAACAACACTATTAAGAAAGAGTTAACGGAACTGATTACTAATTATAAGCCAAACAAGGTTAAGGACACAGAGTTAAAAGTAAATATAATATTAACTGATGATATTCCGATTGTGCAATGACCGTGTAGATTGGCATATCCGGAGCAGGAGTTTGTGGACAAACAAATACAGGAATGGTTGGAAACGGGAATTATAACGGAGAGCAACTCTAACTATGCATCTCGTATAGTGTTAGCAAAAAAGAAAAATAACTTTTGGAGACTTTGCATAGACTATAGATTGCTAAATAAAAAAATAATTAGAGATAATTTTCCCTTGCCAAGAATAGAAGATGTTTTAGATAACATTGAGGATGCAAAGGTTTTCACAACATTGGATTTAAAAAATGTTTTTTTTTCATATAGACGTAGCAGAGGAGAGTAGGAAATATACAGCATTTGTCATGCATAACTCACAGTACGAGTACTTAAAGCTCCCATTTGGATTATCGGTTGGACCACAACAGTTTCAAAGATATATTCAAGCTGTTTTTAAACAGTTAATTAAAGAAAATGTAATATTAATTTACTTAGACGATGTCATAATACTTGCAGAAACTGAGGAAGAAGTCTTGGTAAAACTGAAACGCATCCTAGAAGTTGCATCGGATTACGGACTTGAATTTAATTTTGCAAAATGTCAATTCCTTAAACGGAAAATTGAATTTTTTGGCTATATTATCAAAAACGGAACTACTAGACCCTCGGAAGCCAAAACTTTGGTAGTAAAGAAATTTCCTGAACCCCGCACCCTTAAACGATTACACAGTTTTCTGGGTCTAACTTCTTATTTCAGAAAATACATCCCACATTATGCAACTATAGCAAGACCTTTAAGTGATTTATTAAAAGCGGGAAATAAATTTAAATTTGGAATACTAGAAAAGCAAGCTTTTGAGACTCTTAAAGAAAAATTAGTTAACCCCCCAGTATTGCATGTATTCCGACGAGGCGCTAGACTAGAATTACAAACCGATGCAAGCGCCATAGGTTTTGGTAGTGTCCTACTACAAGAAGATGAGAATGAAAACTTACATCGTATTCATTACATGAGCCGTAAAACTACACCTACTCAAGCAAAATTTTCAAGTTACGAATTAGAGACCTTTGCGGTAATAGAATCGTTCAAAAAATTCCAAAACTACTTATTAGGCACTAAATTTAAAATTGTGACAGATTGTTTCGCGTTTCAAAAGACTATGGACAAAAAAGACATTACGCCAAAAGTAGCAAGATGGGCGCTATTCTTACAGGAATTTGATTATGAAATAGTACATCGAGCGGGAAATCAAATGAAGCATGTCGACGCACTAAGCAGAAATACAGTATTGGTAGTAACACGTTCTTATGACGAATTAACAACAAAAATTAAATTAGTGCAACAAGAAGATGAACATATTCAAACCATCAAAAAATTAATAGAAAAAAAAATGAAAGCTCGGAATATTTTAATCGAAATGACATACTGTATAAATATGAAAACGACAGAGAACTGTTGATGATTCCCATAAATATGCAAAAAGAGATAATACACAATGTTCACAATAAAGTTCATTATGCGGTAGCAAAAACTGAAACAATTCTAAAAGAAAACTATTTTATACCCCAGTTAAGGAAGCAAATAGAAAATGTCATTGCAAATTGCATAGAGTGCATTTTGTGTAATAAAAAGCAAGGGAAAGGAGAAGGTTTATTGAACCCAATTCCAAAACAAAATATCCCCTTTGAGACTTATCATATTGATCATATTGGACCAATGCCATCCACTCACATAAATTATAATCACATTTTTACCATCATAGATGCCTTCCCAAAATTTATCTGGTTATACCCAGTTAAAACTACTGCTGCCGTAGAAGTTATAGATAAATTAAAATTACAACACAACATTTTCAGAAATCCGTAGGATACCGCCTACCGCCAGATAGAACGGACCGCCAGATAGAACGGATGCACAGAATCCTGATACCAATATTAGCGAAACTTAGCATAGAAGACCCCACTAAATGGTACAAATATGTAGCAACGGTACAGCGAATTATAAACAGCACTATATCTAGAAGCACAAAATTTTCACCATTTGAGCTTCTAACAGGAGTTAAATTGCGATATAAAAACGATTTGCAAATAAAAGAGTTGTTAGATGAAGAACATGTAAATTCGAGTACGTCAGAGAGAAATTCCAATAGGGAAATTGCAAAAGAGAACATTTTAAAAATACAGGAAGAAAATCATAAAACCTATAATAAAAAAAGAAAAACGGCCAACACTTATAAACTCGGTGATTTGGTGGCCATTCAAAAAACGCAGTTTGGGACAGGTACCAAACTAAAGCCTAAGTTTTTTGGTCCCTACGAGATTACCACAGTAAAAAGAAACGATCGCTACAATGTAAACAAAGTTGGACACCATGAGGGTCCAAATGCGACCTCAAGTGCTGCAGATCACATGAAACCATGGACTTCTACTACCTGAAACAAAGCAAATGTGCTTTTAGGTGATTTTGTGTTTTTATGATTATTTTTTTTTAACTGTTTTTTATTGATATTTTTTTCGACTAATGTAAATAAACTGTGAAAAGAACTGCGTCCAAGTGACAAACAAAGAAAAGAACTTTATTAGTTCCCAAACTCAAAAATTTTAATTAAGGACTAAGAACTGTTCATTCAGTAGTATTTAGTGATTGATCTTGCTATTACTTTATTTTTATGTTTGTGTGTTTTTTTTTTGTTTTGTATCTTATACGTTCTGGAAAAGTAGTCCAGTACTCATCTGGTATACAAGGTAGATGATGACTGGGAGGACCCAGCCCTGTCAGGTAGGCCGAATTTATGGTGACTGGAAACGGACTCAAAGCCTAGCAGATTCCTTAATGAGGCTCTTGATGAAAACATAAACTGCCAAACAATAGGTTTTGATGAGTTCAGTAATTTTTACTGCGTGAGAACGAAGTAGAAGGAGTCGAGAGACAGAGTCAGACGGACTCTCGGAGGATGCTCCGAAATCTTTGCGGCCAGTGAGCGAGCTGAGCTGACCAATACTTTATCAGAAAACTTTCTTTACGAGCTACAAATCTGTCATGTTGTTAAAATTATTATTAAACTTGTAAACAGTTGTGTATTTTGACATATATATTGAAGAAAATTAAACTGTGCAAGATTTCACCAAAAATCTGCCTGGACTTATTCATATCTTTAGACAACCGAGTGTAATATCAATCTACATATGTATATGTATATATATAAACTTATTGTAAAAATTAACCATTGAAACATAAGAAACTGACCATATACAATGAAATCACTATACCATATAGCAGAGTCAAATTACAAATTATAATATATAGTCCTAATAAATGAAGTATTATTTATTCAAATGGGGAAAAGAAAAAAAAAGGAAACAAGAGAATAAACACATATGAAAGCTTATAATATGTAATTCACTTTTTCAAGGGCAGGTAAACTACATTACAAGCAAAGAATGATTGTTTTCTGTAAATGACACCAGCTTAATGCCAAAAATTGTGCCAAATCTCTGCCCGAACAACCATTGAAACAAGATTAAAAAACAAGGATACCTTTGAAAATGGAATATTATAAATCATACTAACAATTTGAATAAGAGCGGAAAATAAAATAAAATAAAAAGGAAGATAAAGAAAATTTATATATTACTACATTAATTATTTACCCATATTCCGAAGCATGATTTGAAAAGCGCATGATTATAAAATTGTATCTAACAGAATAGGTGAAATTAACAGTTAAGGAATATCTTTCATATCATAAATTGTTACCAACAGTTGCAGTTATTATTTTTAACTACAGAGATTACAACGTTTTCTAAGTTAAAAATGTAAAAAATATAAATAAATAATATAAAATCTATATTATATTACTGGAAAATTTAAAATTATATCATAAAGAATTTCACCTGTACTCCAAATTCCATCTAGTAAAATATTTTAGATTATTTAGATTATTTATATGGTGCTGCCATCTAGTATAAAAAATATTAAACTATATCTAGTATAATATTTAATACAACTAATAAATTCTTATTTGCTTCATCCATCTAGTGTAAATATATTAATTTTACAAATCAATATTAATTATTTAGATAAAGAATAAGTTTTTCCAGTAAAAGATAATTTTATTTTTTACATATGACAATATTTATTTATATAATTTTCTTTAAATTTATAATTATTGTAAAGTGTTTAAAACCATTTTAACAATCCCATTTATTATCTTATTAATCTAAAACATTAATGTAGAATTCGAATGATATTTTCATTTTATAAATAATTATATGCAAACTTAGTATATATATATATATATATATATATATATATATATATATATATATATATATACAGCTTGGAGAGATTTTGTCAAGGTGTCTGTGGCCCATTGCCACACATCTCCAGAGCCTAACAGATAATGGTAATAACAAAGAATAGCAAGTCCCTCACTAGTACTAATTCTAAATAATTACAGTATGATTGTTTTTACTATCTATGAGTTACTTTATTTATTTATTTTTTTATATTTTTATACTTGTTTTAAATTTATATAAAATGTATTTTATTTAGAAAAATAACCATAATTTTTACAGGACACAATCAGAAATATTTTCATTGAAAACAGTCACATATAAAATTACTCCCAAATATGTATATTTGCTCACAATATATATATATATTTTTTCATATTAACTATACAGAGACTATGTAGGATGAAATATGAATTTATATTTTGATTGAACACATTTTTATAAGTTATAATGTGATATAGTCCGCAAGACAACATCTTCACTTGCATCTTACTTTTGAACCACCCCTATTATTACTTAAAATGTGCCAGCGGAAGTTTATATTTCAGAAAAAAATTGAAAAAAAAAATTAAGATATTTATCAAAACATTTTACTCTACATCATTTACAGATATAAGCACATGCACAGGAGACAAACAGAAAAATAAAAACAGTATTTTAAAATCTACAATTTCTATTAATGTTTTTGAGATCCCAAGGCCTTGATGGATAGATTTGTCTCAATGCAAATCTTAGAGAAATGTGTTCTTTTTAAGTGAAGCATTAACTCAAACTGAAGGATATCTTCTACTTTAGACTTTGACTTTTCATTTTACTACCTTGTACAGGACTTTTCTCATATTCACTTAAATTGCAACTAAAAAAAGCCTTTTCAGATGCATAATATAACCATTATATTTCAACATCCATACAGTGAATAACTAATAAACAGGGCCATATTAATACATGAGTAATTCAGACATTTTCCTAGGGCTGCTTAATTATAAAATGTACGGATATAATTGAGCATTAATGTAATTTATAATTTTAAGTGACGCAACAGCATCCCAGGGTATCATGATTGGGGCTACAATGAATCTGAAGCAAGCTAAATTCACATCATTCTCTGGGAAACACTGCTTATATAAACTTAATGCAAAAAAGTTAATTACATTACTTACTTTGAGAAGGTAAAGATTTCCGATTCTGCCATCATCTATCAAATTTAGAGCTATAACTTTTTTTATTTGAGTTTTCTCAGTAGCTAGCATGATCAGTAAATTTTTAGATGTACTTTTTCCATGGTGATTCTATTCTACAATAACTGAAGTTAATTTTGAATGAAATTTTTCCCCCTCTTTTGACATGGAAGTCTTAATAAATCTTTCAAAATACTATACCCTACTTTCAGTACTTTTTTCAGCAACCACTATATTCTAAATGTATATTTATTTTAGTTGATTATTTTTAGAACAGTAATTTTTTACACAGAGGGCTAAACAGACAGGTAATTCTATTCAAAATGGAATATGACCCACTATGAATATGCAAACCTGAACTGGGAAATGAGATTAACACCTACTGACTAGTACACAGCACACTAACCACTAGACCAACAACTTATTCATGTTATTAGCATATTATCTTGTTAATGGCAACTTTTATTAATTTGAATAGTTTAAATTATTTCCACATATTTCATTTCTGTTATTGTGATCAGTATTTAATATTTAAAAATTTTTAAATAACCCAATACTCATTTAAATGCAATATTGTAACAAAATCTTTTAAATATGACCATATCCAAGTATAGGCAGGGGTCGATACAGGTTTTTTTTTTCTTGGGGCCCCATTTTGTGAAGGTTATTTTTGTGAAAAATAACATTTTATAGCAAAAGTTGAAATCCAGTTACTCAAATTTGAACCAAGCATTTATTAACAAAAACTTTTTTAAATCCTTTTGCTGAAGTTTTCCTCTCTGGTGAACTTGTTTGTTCACAAATTACACATTTTTAAATGTTTCAAAATAAATAATTAATAAATAGTAAGTTTTTATGGAATAGAATTTTGTGAAAGGGCCTATTTTAATAAAAGGAATTTTGTGCATGTGTCCATTTTATTAAATTGATTATTGTGAAGGGGGCTGTTTTACTGAATAGATTTTTGTGAAGGGGCCCTAAATAGGCCTCAAATTTTGCCTGGATCAACCCTTGATAGGATAAAATTTTATACTACATACACTAATGACATTTCTTCACATAATTTCACAATGAAGCTCTTGTGATGCATTATCACAGAAAATCCAATTAATTGTCATTTTTTAAAAATAGATATTAATGTGAAAGAAAACAATGAGCTGAAAATGAGTGGAATGTAAAAGAAGAAATTCTTTGAATGGTCTCTGTGACAAATTAAAAGTAAATCTTTTCTGAAAAATATAAGACCTAAAAGAATAAATAGCTTTGGATGAGATTTGAAAAGGCAAAATAGTACTTACACAATCTAGATCACCAACTTTGCTGTGTTTAAACAAAATTTTTTGAGCAGCAACACTTCCTGAAGAGTAAATATAAATCTTCTTGCCTTCTTTCTTCCATGTTTTTATTGCTTCAGGTACATCATCATATACACTAAAAGATACAGTATCAAAATAAATTATCACAATACCTTTATACAATTTTACATGTTTTACTTCAGGAAAAATGTAACCATAATAAAATAATAATATGCATAAATTCTACTGTAATGATACATCAAAATTCTAAATTGAGAACTTAAAAATTCTTTTCAATAATATTCAATACCTGATTGAATGATTGAGAGTGTCTATTCAGAGTAAAAAGCAGGTTATTTTAGAAAATACAACTAGGAAAATGAAATATAACAGTAAATACAAATAAAATGGGAAATATGCCATCATTAATGTGTACCATATAGTTATTTTTTATTTTAATAAAACTTCTAAATATTTTAAGTAATGCGTAATTTAGGATTCATGTTTTAAAACATGCATTTTTAAGTGGAATATCACTTTTTCAGTAACTGAAAGAAATAGTACTCTAGTACTAATAACAATAATAAGCTACTCAGTTAGTTTTTATGAGCTTAGGCTTCTGTTTGAATTTTCTTTTTTGGGGGGGTGGGGGGGGGAGTATTTTTCATTTTCTATTAGAGATCATATAATAGCCTGAAATCTAGCAGGTAATTTGGAGCAAGTATTTGATAAAAGCTGAAAGTATAGTATTAACTTTCAGCAGTGTGTGTAGACGATGTCAGATAGGCGATAAACTGCATATGTGTGTTTTCTGTTGTTATGGCGAGTGGTGTGATATCAGGAAGAACACATGTTGAAGAATTGTAGGTAAATTGGAAGAAGGCCATTTCACACGGGATGTCGGGAATGAGTTCAGAGTTCCCAAAAGCATAGTAGCACACTTGTGGAAACAATTTTCCTAAACTGGATCAGCTACCAGGCCCAGCCTGAGTCTTCAGTTAAAAATTAATCCCAGCCTGTTTAATGAAAAAAAAAAAAAATCTCCAAGGTCGGGCTTTGAGAGTGTGTAACCTCTACATATATTACCAAATTGGTTATTGGTACCTTGTCAGGGAGACCTCTCAGACTCCCACCCCATCCAGCAAATTTTGCTACCTCATCTGTTTGTTCATCTGAGTATTTGAGATTGACTGCAAGCAGTGTACACCTCTTGGTTGACCCCTTACTGTGTTGACAGCTGAATAAAGATAAGCAAGTTTTACTTAACTGTCACCTTCTAAAATTAAGACTTCATATTGAATTTATTTAGGTTATGCCACACTTCTTATAAAAACTGAAAATGATACAATTTACTCGAAACACTGAATAATTATAAACATGGAAACAACTCAGAAAAGTTCTTGTTATTTTCAGATCAGCTAATTTAGTTCTAGCCAAAATAATTTTGACTTATAAGATTACTTAACTCTCTTGCTTTGATGATATTTTTGAAGGTGTCAAGTAAAAAGAAATTCTTTGATTTAATCATACTAATACTTTCTGAAATAACATTGAAGAAACTGCTGTCTACATTTTGATCCAAGAACCTGACTAGGTTTTCTTGTTAGTTTTTTTAGTACTGGGTGATACTTAGTTGAAAGTTTAGAGTATAATCTATTACACCGATTTGCTTTTTTACAAATTCTACATTTAAAAGATGTTGAGAATGATCTCAAAATATCAAATTTGGCTAAGAGAAAGGAGCTTTTTTCTTTTCCCAAATTAGATTTTTAAAACTTTTTTTCCTATATAATCAGGCTTAGCAAAAGTGAAAATCTTCTACCAGCCACAAATCAAATAAAGAGAATATGTTTCATAAAATAGATTTCATGAAGTATTTCTTTTTTAAGAGCACTGATGTGAAAGTCTCATAAACATTATTATTAAGCATACAAAAATATGATTATAAAATATGATTAAGTATACTTATTATAATAAAACAAATTTCATTTTCAGTTAGTTATTTGAAATGAAATCCTCTTTTATGTAGTGTGCCTGATTTTAGAATCCTTAAATTTCATTGGATTTCCTGATAAAATTGGTGTATAAAGCCTCCATTGCAGTCGATCATCATAAGATCGTGTAATACATCTTCTTAGAACTAAGTGTGAAATACGATTCATGGATGAAAATCCATGTTCATATGGAACTGTGCTGATAAGAATTACAAATATCAACTCCACCAGTTTCATAATATTCAGGAAGCATTCCAAATCTTCTTTATCAATTATTCTAAAAAATAATGATTAATTATTAATTTTTTTTTTTGTCTAAGTGTGCTACAATTCACCATATATTTTAATCTTGACTATGTTCTACTCCCTCTTCACATTTCCAAAATCTTCTTTAGGGAAAGGACAATAAAACTTTCTTGCTGCTTCCATACTCACTGGCAGAAATCATTTAAAGATAGCAGAGTTTTTGTTTCGTGACTACAGGATACTTTGAAAATTCATCCACGAATAGGTCATTTGCCACAGTGGCTGGTATGGGTAAAATTTTACCAGCCATGCCTAGATTTCTGCTCGCCATTTGGTGAATATCATTTGCTAAGCCTGGATATAATTGTATTACCTGAAAAAATACTGGAAACAATGCTATTTTTTTTCCTTGACTAGTTGCACTATATATAATTTTGAAATTATTTTATTATATACTGACATTCATAAAAATTTACTTATAATCACCATGGTATTTATTTTTCTTAAATTTACTTTAAGTACTATAGTTACTTAAGTACTATATACTTTAAGTACTTCAGTACTATAGAACTAACTATAGAACAGTATTTTTAAACTGTTTAATAACTGCTTTATATACACCGTAGTACATTAAAAAAACATTTATAGAACTTGAAAGTAGGCGTGCACAAGTAGTTTTTAAGAATATATCTTTTATTACATAAGAGAAACATTCACAAAAGCAAATTTGCATATGAAAAATACATACTGTCCTTCAACTTCTTTCTTTTGGTACCCCTTCATCCAAATATATCCTTGGAGAGTTTTTAAACCAGTAGATTTAAAGTCATTAGCTTGCTGCCATTTTAGATGTGAAATGACTTTTTCAGAAAATTCTTCAACTTTTGATGTTTCTGAAGGTACAGCAGGGAGGGCGATGAAACCTTTTTTATCTTTGAGAGTATCCTTGAAAATAATTAGCAAATTTCAAGTAAAACTTGAATTTAAAAAATATGTATAAAGAAATTTGCTACAGATATAGCATGAAGATGCAAAAATAAAATGTAGTTATTATAATACTGAATATGAAAATGATAAGATAAAATATCAAAGTTTAATACTGGACACCACAAAGCAATCAAATCTTTAAAAAATAAAACATTTTATTTTTTAAGTTCTAAAACATCTGTTCTTTTCTTATTATCTCCACAATTCTCTTTTTTTCTTTTTAAAGGCACTTGTCACATTTTCTTTAGATGAAAAGCTAAATATATTTCTTTCAAATATAATACATGGCTTTTTGCCAAGATGTTTTCTATCTTATTTCATTTATTCAGATAAAATTCTGACACAATGTGATTGTATTAGTATACATCTACACATTTCAGTATTTTATATACTCAGGACTTTTCTGAACTTTAAATAGGATAATCCCAGCTATTTTCTATTTCAGAAAGCAAGTGTTTTAAACAAACCTTTTAACTTTCACTAACAATGGTATGTTACACCTATGTGATAAAGAGCAAAATGATGATTAGTTTCTGGATATCCCAAGTTAGTGCTACTAAATAATAAGGATACTGTTAGATATGTATGGCATTCCTAAGGGGCTTTTTCATACCAGAGTACTTTATTTATCAGAACGAGCAATTCTTGTTTCAAGGTTATGCTAGTATAAACAGATGCAGTACACAAAATACATGTAAAAAATCAGTAAAAAACAAATAGGGAATATTTTTTTAATGAGTTTTAAAGATTTTAAACTTTGTATGTTAAAGCATTGTTGTTGTAATTTAGATAATTATTTACTTACTGTTATGAGAGAACGACAAATAGGACATAAGATTTTTTTTTAAGATTGCTGAAATTTCATGCAGGAAAGGGCAGGGGAAGAGATTTCATTGAAATTATTTAAAAAAGCACCAAAACATGGAAGCCTTGAACTTTTTAAATCATGTTTTTGAACAAAATTCCCATCCCTTTTTTTTTTTTAGGGGGGGGGGGGGGTAGGGGAGACTTATATTTGAGAATAGAAAAGAAGAACAACATTGCATAAAAGTGTGTGTGGGGAGGGGCTTACAGTCAGGATTTTACAGTAGTAAAACTTCCAAAACAGTATTTTTCATAAATATTTAGATATTTATAAAAATTAAATGCAGCTTACAGGAATATCAACAGGTAAGCATCACAGAGATGCTTACCTGTTATTTGTATTATCTCTCTTTTATGAAAATAACAATGTAATGCATAACACAAGTAGACAATCAACAGACACTGATAAACAAAACAAACTGAAAATGTTTGCATTAATTTCTAGAAACATTTACCTGATTATTAACTAAAGAAGTGACAATCTGCTTCATTTGTTCATTATTCCAATTTGTTTTAACATAATTTTCAAGATGGGTTGCTGCATATGGAAAGAGTTTATCCTAAAATAAATTAATAATTAAATTTGACATAATCATTTTCTTATTTCAGAAGTAAAACAAATTAAAAACTATGTAGCTGCATGAATTAAAAGTATATCTTTATGGTACTATTACTGTACTTCTATTTGCAAATCATTAAAAATACTCATAGCACAGTAAAACCTGTAAAAACAGATACTGTCTATAATGGAATACTGTCTTAAATAGAAACATTTTAAAGTCCTGGTGAAAAAAATACCATACAATTATACTTGCTAAGATGGAAATCTGTCTAAAATTGAACTCTTTTGCCCTTAGTGATTTTGTCTCAGCAGGTTTTACTGTATTAGTTTTTCATTGACAATTAATACTACAATTACAATAATTTAAATTAAATTAATTTAGTATAAATTATCACAATTTACTAAATGGTGTATAAAATGTCATAAAGTTAAAACTACACAAACATTAAAAACAAATTAAAACCATCAACATTTCAGTCATCTTCTATGGCCTTCCTCAGGAACTAGTTATTACATTGCTTCTGAAGTTTCAAAAGGAAAAAGACAAGCCGCTCACAAATTAAAAAAGTTCACTAGGTTAACTATCAACCATCGTTCCAACCAACCACAAGCAGAAAAGATGCAGAAGCACCGCCTAATGGACAAAAACATAAAAGTTTAAATGAATTACTGATGAAGAATTCCCCAGCAGGGGTGCCGGGGAACTGATAGTTCCTAAACAAATAGTTCCTGAGGAAGGCCATAGAAGATAGCTGAAACGTTGATGGTTTTAATCTTTGTGTTGTTTTAACTTTCATGATATTTTATACTCACATCATTATTGTAATAAATTTTCATAGTGTAATCGTCCAGCATTTATATTAATACTACAATGTACAGTAAAATCTGCAAAAATTTAATCGCTAGGGGTGGGAAAAAATTAAACTTTATATAGACTACTGTTAGATATGTATGGCATTCCTTCCATCAAGACTATGAAGTTTTTCAATTTAAGACAGGATTCAGTTATAGGCAGAATCTCCTTTCACAGATTTTACTGTATGACTGGTATATAACCCCCGTCAAAAATGACAGAGAGTTGATCTGTGCTGCATTTTCATAAGACTTCATACAAACAAACAGCATGAAGATTTTATTATTGAAAGGTATGTATTGTAGAAAAGTACATTTTTAAAATGACAAATACTTTCTACAAATACAAATGAGGAATTTTTTTTTTTTTTACGCAATATTAAATTTTTGAAATAGTTCAACGATTGGACATTCAAATCAAATATTAAAAAATAATCCATGTGCGAAAGTTTTTGTAAAAAAGTGTTATCAATGAGTTTCTAAAGAGCTTGACTCACACATAGCTCATTTTTTAATTTTATGAGCAAAATTAAAAGGAAATTACTCAGTACTATTTATTCCTTATATTTTAATTACGTTTCATAAGGAAAAATCATTTTATTGTACGATGGAAACAAAATTTCAAAATTTGATTGTATTATTTGCCAGTAGATGGTGCAAAAATATTTAAAGAAGCGTAATATAATACTGGATCGATCACCGCAAAGCCTCCCTACGAAAGCTGTCACCGCTACTTCTGAAAAAAGTGTTTACAGAAATATTGATATAGATGTTTTATATGAAAATATGCTGATTCAGGAAATGCGGGTTCAGCTTGGAGAAACATACCATATATTTTTGACTGAAAAGGTAAACTGTAACTCCTACAACAAAGTTTGTTTAATTGATTGTGTATTATTATTTCCCATTTTTATTGCAAGACTTCGTGAATATATATATATATTCTTAATATAGGTTATCAGAGAACTTACTTTAACAAAACTAATAGAAGTTGTTGTGCCTTCAACATCTAAAAGTATTATTTTTGCTTCAGAAACAATTTTCTTGGCCCTTTCAACACACATTTTGCCCTATAAAACAAATTTATTCATTACATGAGTATTTTATGCCTCACATAGTACAGACATGCTCCATACATATATGTCCAAAACTTTAAAATGCATAAATATTTTATAAGTCAGAAAGTACTACAAAATGTAGTCATATGGCGATATATCTGGGCACATAAAATCAGGTTGTAATGGGTAGCTGCCCGGGTACCTGCCAAGGTTGTTTTTTTTAACCCGGGTTTTTGAAGTGAAAACTTCTTTAGGCGCGTTGGGCATTTTTTGAGATGGGAAAAAATCATTGAACTCGCGACACTGTTACTGTAACCGACACCTCTGTATATTTGAAGTGAAAACTTCTTTAGGCGCGTTGGGCATTTTTTGAGATGGGAAAGAACCATTGAACTCGCGACACTGTTACTGTAACCGACACTGTTACCGACACCTCTGTACATTTGAAGTGAAAACTTCTTTAGGAGCGTTGGGCATTTTTTGAGATGGGAAAAAACCATTGATCTCGCGACACTGTTACTGTAACCGACACCTCTGTATATAAGTATTTACATGTATTGTGCATAGTTCGGTATTAGGTAGGACGGGGCGGGCACGTCGCGCGCCCCATGCTTGCCTGTGCACTATTGTTTTTTATGAAAATTATTTATATATTATATTTAATATATATTTATATATTATTTTTATGTAAATTAAACAGTAGTATTATATTATATTATATTATATTATATAATTAAATATATAATATAATAAATATTTATAAAATTATATATTAATATATAATTATATATATATATATGTGTGTGTGTTAGAGATTGTTACAGTGTCTCAAGAGGATTATACTAGGTTAACTAAATCTATTAAAGAGCTTCAGAGTAAATTTATAATTACATACGTCGATAAAGCTAACACAAGTTATGCATTAATCTGTAAAAAAAATTATGGTGAAATATTAAATGAAAGTTATAATAACAGCAATAACTATGAGCTATTGAAATTGAAAGTTTCAGTGATAGAAAACAGGGTTAAGGCACTATATAAAAAAGTTAAGTTGAAGCAGAAAAGTAAACGTTTCCCATATCTTGTTATAGTGCCAAAGTTTCACAAAAAAAAAAACCCCAGTGAAATTTAGAATTGTAACTTGTGGGTATGGTTCATACCTAGAGTCTGCTAATAAGAAATTGTTGGGAGTTTTGAGTAGTGTGTTTGATAGAGTGTTGAGCACGGAGTCCACATTTATTATAAAGAACAGTTACATTTTATTAGATAAATTGAAAAAACATCAAAACATAAAGAGTTTGTTTGTATATGATTTTGCAGACCTATACAGTACCATTAACTTACTGGATTTAAAAGACAAGGTTATAGATTTTTATAACAAAAACAGCAATATAGATAGCGATAAAGATTGGTTCATTAACTTGTTTCAGTTGGTAGTGCAAGAGAATTACTGGTATGAGGGGAGTAGAGTATTTAAACCGATTCGTGGAATCCCAATGAGGGGGAGTTGCAGTTCAATTTTAGCTGACATGTACTTACATATATATGAGAATAACAATATTTTAAATAGAGAAATATTGAGTTATAGGTATATTGATGATGTTTTAATAGTTGGATTAAATAAGGAAAAATGTAAACCTAGATTTTAAATATTATCCAAATACTTTAAAACTAGAACTCTCCTCCCAGAATATTAAAAAGATCAATTATCTGGATGTGAATTTAGAGTTGGAGAATGACAATTTGATAACAAGGGTTTATGACAAGAGAAATGATTTCGATTTTAAAACTTTAAAGATCTTAAATTTTGAATCGAACGTGTATATTTCAGCATTTAGAAATGTGTTTACAAACGGTTTAGTTCGTATTGAGGGATTATGTTGAAGATTTGGCGATGCAGTTGGCGAATTCATGGAGTGGATTAACATGGCATTACAACACATAACATAGCAGAGTTACCCTGTGAACTTTGTACGGAGAAATATGATTAAGTTTATAGGTAGAAGTAAATATAGAAGTGAACTGAACTCATTTTTGAATGCTAAGTGTGGTCTAGATCAGTTGTTCGATGAGTTCAGATAGGGTTGGTTACTGCTGTGTGTAGCTTAGTGTTTTGGTTGATAGTTTGTATTAATTTGGTCTCGGCAGAAGAAGGTTGACGGTGCTTGCATGGAAACCAGTTTTAACCCTGCAGTGCATGTCGTTAGCCATGCCTTCCTGCCTTCAGGTTTAATTTTCTGGTATTGGTTTTTCGTTAGTATTTTGTGTTTGGTTATAATTGTATTATAGTTTTAATTGGTTATATTTTAGCGTTCAGTTGATATAATGTTATTTGTTTTTGGCTATATTGTGTGGTTAGTGTAAATTTATAATTGTATTTTAGTATATATATATATATTGCAAGAAGAGTCCTACAGAATTTTAGAAGTAGGAATCTGGATAAATAAAGATGATGACAAAATCTATTTATGACAAAATAAAACATGACATAAGGAAAAAGCCTATCAGTAGTGATATTAGGCATAATATCAATTTGAATACTTCGAAAAATCTAAATATTTGTAAAGAAATAGAAAAATCAATATTTAATTGTGATAGTAATCGAAGGAAAAATGACATTAAGGGAATTATATTTAATATAAAAAAGAAATTGATACCGGAGAATTTAACAACTTTACAATCTAGCACAAGAAATGTTAATAACGATTTGGGCTTGGATTTATTGTGGTATAGAATCAAGAAACAGGATCTACAGAGATATTGTAATTTAAAGAACTGTCAGAAAAGTACGGAAGAAAAGATCTATTTTTTATTGAATTGTGTGGGGAATTGCTTTAAAGGAGTTAATTTTGGTAAATATTTAAACAAGTACAATGATCTACTACCAGTGAGTAAAGTAAAAATAATTAAGGCATTTAAATATGATAAACCTTTAGGCCGTGTTATGTTTAATTATAATGAATATGCAAAAGACCTAAAGAGGGGTATTGATGAAAGTACATGCAGTTGCAATGATGGAGAATTTATTGATGTGAAAACTTCTTTTGGCGTGTTGGGCATTTTTTGAGATGGGGAAAAAAACCATTGAACTCCCGACACTGTTACTGTAACCAACACCTCTGTATATAAGTATGTACATGTATTGTGTATAGTTCGGTATGAGGTAGGGCGGAGCGGGCGCGTCACGCGCCGCATGCTTGCCTGTAGGCTATTGTTTTTTTATGAAAATTATTTATATATTATATTCAATATATATTTATATATTATTTTTAAGTAAATTAAACAGTGGTATTTTATTATATATATATATATAATATATTGAAATTCATGTTTTCACTTCTGTCGGCACTCCCGGAGTGCTTGTGTTTTTTTACAACCCTTAGGGTTATAAAAAACCGGGTACCTGTGTTTTTTACAACCCTGCATAAAATTGAAATCCAGCTCTAGTTACATCAATTTTATTTCTGTTTTCTTCACATATTTTCATTAATGCAGCCCTAGTCAGGGATCAGTTTAGGAAGAAATTTGGTCCTTTAAAGGACCCTTCACAAAATTCATTGTCTTAAAAATTAGACCTTTCACAAAACTTTTCAATCTTCAAACTGAACCTTTCATAAATTTAATCAAAGTAAAATCTGACCTGTCACAAAACAGCTGAAGTTGCCAAAGAACCCATTATCTAGCTTTTACATATATAAATGATCCTGTTAAAAATGCATAAACAAGAACCTGAATATAATGATCATTTCAAATGCACAAAATTATGACTAGATTTTTCACAAATATAAAAAGCCATTCACAATTTCACAAAAAGAGGACTCTGCGAAAAAAGATTGAACAGACCCCTCCTAGTGTTCTAGCATATGAGCGATTTTCACATTATTTTGACTTTTAAGTCCTTTAATAATAATTTTTATTTTAGCACATATCCTTGGATTTCTTATATTGTAAAACATGCCATTGTATGATTATATAACCATATATTAACAAGATAAATAAGTGTTGAATGATTCAAGTTAAATTGCTCCTCGCAGGAAAAGACAGGCAGAGGTTTATTTATACACGGCTGCTCTCTTGAATCCTACAACCCTTTTTTTTAACACTTTCCAACATAGTTGAAAAGTGTTTATGAATTCGGTTTGTCTGTCTGCTATATGTCCGTCCTCTAACTCACGTAAATATACTTGGATTGCCATGCAATTGATATATGATATTGATGTTTACTATGGCTTGTTCGGTATTGAAAATGAAGTGTTTAGAATTTATAGTTACAGGGACACTCAAAAGAATTCCGTTACATTACGGTATATGGGGAAAAATTGTTTGTGCTGTATTTTAATGATGTTTGCTATCACAAACATATTGAAAATTGAAAGTGATATATATCACTGAAGAGCACTACAAGATGCTTAGTATAGAATTATAGCGCACATAGCATTCATCATATATTTACAGGGACACTCAAATGGATACTGTTACATGAAGGTCTATAGGGAAAATTTGTTTGTGGTGTACTTTAATAATGCTACACTATTTCAAACATATTGAAATTGATATATATGACTGAAGTGCACTACAAGATGCTTATTATAGAATAAAGTGCACATAGCATTCATCCTTCATTTACAGGGACACACAAAAACATTCTGTTATGGTACCATCTATCAATAGTAATTGCTGGAAGTGCTTTTTCAGATGTGGTACGCGTTTTTGAATTTAACTAATATTTGCGTATTACTACTAGGTGTATATAAATTCTAAAAATCCTATACAGGGCTACACAAAAGATCTTGAGTACATTTTCATTTAATGGCGGAATCTGCTGTAGGGGAATTTTCATCAGTGATATGTGTTTCCTAACTGAAGTAAATTCTAGAATAGGGGAGACTGGTACACAGTGCACTACTTTTTCAGTTAATTTTTTTTTTGTCTCCAATGGATAGAGCGATCTGCCTGAAAATATTTTTGAATATTCCTTAAACTTTTTTACATTCCTCAGAATTTTCCCAGAACATAGTTTTCAATACATTTTTCAAAATAAAAATATTTTTATGCACCAGTAAAGTAGACCAGTGTGTCCCGGAAGCAGGGCGCCCCACCAGTGGCTGAGAGGTTGTGCTCTCGAAGCTGGTAGACGGGAGGTGCTGGGTTCGATCCCAATCGCTCCCGTCGGCCTAATCGTTCGGAGTTTTCGTGGTTTTCTTCGAGCCTTGGATTTATCCATGCGTAAATACGGGTTAGGTTCCCTTAGAAAGACCCCCACGAAGGGCACTCCCCCCGGGCCTATATCCCTAGTGTAGATAATTGGCCGTCAATAATCAACCAACCCGGAAGCAGGGCACACTGTTCCACCCATTAAGACCACTATTATTTATTATCTGAAATACAACACAAATTTATTTTTCATTTATATAATTCTTCTTTATGTCTCCTGTACCTCCAAAATAACATAATAATACAACTTTGCAAGTAACATTTTCAAAGTAAAAACATACAAAACAAAATAAAAAAAATTATCAAAAAAATATTATATTTTGAAAATAACACATTAACATACAGGAATGATAGCAAATAAGTTTAAGTTATTAATAAAAAAAGAAAAAGAAATTAGTGCACTTTAAAATTTGCATATGAAATTCCAAAATACTTATGAGTAAGATTGAGCCTGGAATTTTCCTGAAATACTTTTGGTCCTGGTAGCAACATTACGAAATCACTGACATCAACAACAGATTCATCTACAGTTTCTCGAAAAATAAACTGATTTCCATTCCATTTGCACCTCATGAATCATACTTGAATAGAATCATCGCCAATTAGGCTAGTTATATTTTTCAAAGGCAGTAAATACAAAAATTTTTTTTACTATGTTAAATAAATTGTTATTTTACTTTGTTTACTTTAGAGTTAAATAACTACTTTAAAGCAATATTTCTGTATAGAAAATAAGCAATTATTAAATATTTTAAACATTCTGCATTACAGGAACAGAGTGGATTGTGGACCACTGTGCCCCATGTTGAAGTTCAATAAATAATCATATTAATATTGTTTATAGCTTTCTTTTAAACATATTAACTTCTAAGTTAAATAAAATCAAGTATCTTATCCTCACAAAATAGCTGTTTTATCTTATTTATCTACAACCTTTAATTACTAAAAAAAGAAAAATATAATGATGAAAATTTTTACTTTTAGAAGCTCAAAACAACCAATCAGGATAAAATGGTTCACGCTAAGCTAAACATGTGCTCTGAAAGCTATAAATAATCAATACAGTGCTGTTGTATATTAGGATAGAAGAGAAGCTTAAAGTTTTTTTAAATAAATAAAATATTAGGGGGTGGTCCACTGTGCACCGGTCTCCCCTACTCTGTGTAGTATACAGTGGCGGACAAAAAAACTGCATCACCTGCGAAAAAGTGGAAAACGCTGCAAATGATGTTTTTCAAGTACAGGTATTATAGAAGGATGATATTCTTACGATAAAATACAGTTGTAGGATTAATCTCAATTAAATTTTATTGGGATTTATAAATTATTTACTCATAATTATTTGGAAAAATGGAAAAAAAGTGAAAATCGCAATGTTTAAAAAAATTGGAACAAAATAATAGATGCACAAATTCTGTAGTTAATGTAAATTTTATATAACTGCAGTCATATTATATATACTTAGATGTGTATACATGCATAAGGATCACTTCAGTATATAGTGAATCCTCCAAGAGCTCCGATGACAGCCTTGCAGGGGTCCGGCATAGAATATATCAAATTCTGAATGTAATCCTGGCCAATTTCATGCAACCAGACCCTAATAATGCTTTCCAGCAGTTTTATTTTAACAGCAGGCTTCTGAGCAACCATTTTTGTACCAATTATATGCCAACAATTTTCGATGGGATTCAGGTCAGTACTATTCTCAGGCCATTCCAAAACTTTAATGCCAGATTTTTTCAGATAGGCCGTCACCTAAAGGGAGGAAACTGGGTGAAAATTACTTTTCCAATATCCTTAATGTTATGGAGATTAAAACTTGTAAATTAGGCAATAAAATAATTCAGGAATAAGTTAGATTGTATTTACCAATTTCGCTGTATGGCAGGGTGCAGAGTCCTGTTGAAAAATACAATTTCTAGCACCTTTAAAATCATCCTTAATAACTGATTTTAAACACTCCTCTAAAATCTCGGTATAAACGGGTGCATTGACAGTTCCAATAATAAGTTTCAGACATCCAACACCTTGGCTGGAGATTCATCCCCAGACCATTTGGCTGACTGGGAATTTTACAGTAGGCGATATGCAGTCTGGATGATAAGCTTCACTTTTACGTCTTCGAACATACCGCTTACCGTCTGATCTATGTAGGTTGAACTTAGAGTCGTCCGAAAAAATTACTGAATCCCACTGAGCATTTGTTCATGAGACATGCTCTTTTGCCCAAGAAAGTCATTTCTGAATCACTTGTTTTGTAAGTAAAAGCTTTTGGGGGGGGGCGATACGCATGCAAACGGCATTCCACGAGGCGTCTTTGGATAGTTTTTGCGCTTAAATTAACACCCCAGACTCTCTCAAATTCGATTTTTAAGTCAGGAGCACTTGCATAACGATTACTCAGATACATCCGTTTCAGATATCGATCATCAGAATTTAGGGTCACCCTCTTCCTCTCAACATTGCCAGTTTCACGTTCTAATTTAATCGTCCTCCAAACTGTCGATTGATTGCAACCAATTTTTTTTAGCGATCACACGTGTCGAATATCCTTCTTTAACTAAAGCAAGTATCACACATTTTTTTTCTTGCGCCAATTGAACATACGAAGCCATCATTTGACCACTTAAAGAACAAGACAAATGACCGTTTTTCCCTTTTACCGCACTATTTTTAAAATTTTGATGACGCAATACTTCATAAAGGGTATATTATCCAATAGAAATGTAGAATGATATCTTATCTTGCTTTGCAGCAACTAAGATTAATTTATTTGAACGAAATAACTCATTAGCATTACAAAAAGTTAATTTTTCTAGGTGATGCAGTTTTTTTGTCCGCCACTGTATATACAAATCTATAGATCCTATACAGGGCTGCACAAAAGAATTTGGATGCTTTTCAGATTACTGATGGTAATTTCTGACATTGAATTTCAAATGTGCCATGTGTTGTCCAAATTGTTTACTTAGACATCATATTTCACCTTATTAAATGGGGAAGTTTTTTTTTATATATATGGTTTTCTGATTGTGTTGGGAAGAGTTTAATAATCTATGCAGGATTAACGCAGGATTTTTCGTTCTTGTTTCAATCTCCAAAAACTAAAATATTTAGTTTGTGAAATTGTAAAGTACAAGTTATACAGTAGCCCCTCGTTATATTCAGGGTTGTAATGGGTAGCTGCCCGGGCTTTTAAAAAAACAAGTTTTTTTACAACCCCAAGGGTTGTAGCGGATAGCTGCCTGGGCACCTCCCAGCTAAGCTACCCGCTTGGGCTGGGTTTTTAACAACCCTGGTATTGAGCTTGTCAGAAAACAAGCAAAATGCGTGATATAGCCAAATGCATAATATAATTGGGGGGGGGGGGATGGTAAAATTTTTACTACCTTTATGAACATATGCACTTAAAAATAAAATTAGTACAAATCTTAATTTTTTTCTATTCTATTTGTGATTTTTTGAAACAATATTTAAATAACAATCTAAATTATTCCCCCCCCCCCAAAAAAAAAGTCCTATTTATTTTCTTTGCCCCACCTCCCTAGTACATACTTTAAAGTCTGTAATTTGTTTCCCTAAAATAATTAAATAATAATTTTCAACAATAATTAAATAATTATCTAATTTGCTCCTCCCTCCCACCCAAAAAAAATCTGCTTCTCCCTTTCTCTCCCCTCTCCCCACCCCAGCACACAAACTTCAAAATCTTTAAAATTATTTTTATGCTGTAATATCTCGGGGATGAGGGGATAAAATAAATTTCAAAGGAAGTTATTTGTTATTTATATATTGTTAATAGAGAGCATCAAATAGGACAGAAGATTTTTTTTATAAATATAGTTAGTTTTTTTATTTTATAGGGGTTGACAAAGAGGGCAGAAGCAGACATTTTGGGTGTAGAGAGATAAATGAAGAGTTGATTATTTATTTATTGTCACTAGACAGCAAGAAATAGAGCATATATTTTTTTAATAAAGAGTTTTAAAGATTTTAAACTTTGTATTCTGAAGGGGAGAGGGAAACATAAATTTTGGATGGAGGGGGGGATTGTAGTTTAGAGGACTGATTTTTTACTTATTGTTATATTACTAGTGAGCAACAAAAATACCAGAAAAATTTAAGATTCTAAGATTTTGAAGGGAACTCAGAAAAAAAAATCAGACATGTCTTTATTTATTTTTTTTGGATGGGGGGGGGGGGGGGGTGTATTTTATTAACATTATATAAAAGCAAAAGTGGAAGTATTCCAAAATTTTTAAAAAGATTGAAAATTTTCTTCCTGGGTATGTGGGGGGGGGGGGAGCTAATATTTGGAAATGGAAAAGAAAATTAAAATTGCTTAAAAGTGGGTGGGGGGCGTACTTTCGAGGGGTCTGTTTTTTGGGATTTTACGGTATATTTTTTTACTTTTCTGAAGGTAACAATAAAATATTTAATTTGAAATGTATCTTTAAAGTACAAGTTTTATTACAATTTATTTACAGATTTTTCAATTGCGTAAAATTTGTATACTTATAAATCTAATGTAGTTGAAATACTTACTTGGATGAGTTAAATGCATGCTAATTATAACATACATATAAGTATATGTAAATGCATTATTTCTTTAAATTATTTCATTCAGTTCTCTATAAGTACCCAGTATGTTTATATTTTCCTTGTTTTATTTATTTTTACATAATAATTTCATTTTTTCATTTCTTAACACATTTAAATATATAACATAATAACTAGTTGCGATAACATTTTAAGCAAGACAGAAAAGTTCTGAACTACAACTACATATACATTTTAAAATCCTTTCCAACTTTATAAGTAAACCCATATTGTTTACATTTGTTGAAGCAAGAAACAGAAATCTTTTCCATCATAAGCATTATTTTCTTTGGGATACATTTTACTTTTCTACATTATAAATGAAAGTGATACAGGAGAACTATGCATCATTGTTTCTATTGTGAGTATTATTTTTTGGAGGCAAATTTTACTTTTTAAAATTGCACCACATTAAAAATGAAACACTGAAATAAATTAGTTTTTAGTCTTTAATTATGTATTTTTTGATATTTGTGCAAGATTCTGTAAGAATAAAGTGAAATTCTTAAGACTGAGCCCTACATGGAAAAGCTCTTTAACAAAATTTTAAAACTTAATAGAAAAATGAAGGAGTGTAGTTTTGATGACTTAGATATTTCAGATTATTTTATATTACTTTTATTAAAAGTTGTTATTCATTAAAACGTAAGGTGTTAATTCAAAACTGGTTGCGCCATTACCACCCACCAGTGCCGAAACTAGCCTTTTTTGCGCCTGGGGCAAACATGAATTTTGGCGCCCCCCCCCCTCTACTTAAGTAAATTTAAAAAAAGAATTTTACCAAGTTTCTAATAGCCGACTTATTCTAAATTTAAAATATGTAATCACAAAATACGTAATACTGAACTACGTAATCAGCTTTGTCAAATATTGATCAATTACTTTCTTAAGTGCTAACCAATAGATTATTTACTACTATTGTTACTAAATTGGAAATGATGTATACAATTTCTCGTGTTAAAATTAAATATTGCGTGCAAATATAAATAAATGTATTTTTTTGTGAATCAAGAAGAAAGTAAGAATTCTGTAGTTACGCAGTGCCTATATACAACCTGGCCCTGATTTTGAAATCTAGGCGTGTATACATTTCTTACCTAAGCTATTTAATTGAATAATGACTCGGGGAAATTTAAGAATTTATAAATGTGCCTCTCGAGCATGAAAGATTGAATTGTCAGGATAAGGATTTCTTATGGTGTTAAAATAAAATTTGGATGCTTCTAAGTTATGGTAGAGATGAAAATAGCCTATTTTTAGAAAGACAATTAACCAAGGTTAATAAGTTTAAAATTTCAATAAATTAAAATTATGACGTGTTTTATATTTTAAGTTCCAGCACCCTTTAACTTAAAACTATTCTCGAAATCATAAATGATTACTTTCTGTTACATCGAAGATGTAATTTTCATTCAAAAATGGGACATTCTATTTTAAATAACAAAAAAGTTAATAGTGTTTTTCATTTTAGAAAATATTGTTATAAGACAATAATAGAGACTCAGAACGCGACAGATCGTGAATAATCAATCAACAATCAGATCGTGAATAATCAATCAACAATCTATTACAATTCAAAATGGATGGTCGTTTCTACCGTTAGGCAAAACTACGCGGACATCTAGGGCTGAAATGACTTATTTTAGAGGCAGATAGGCTTCTTTACTAGCCATAGCGTCCCGGGAGAGATTTTTTTTCTGAACTCCTAGAAATAATTCTTAAAAAAAAAAAAAAAAAAAAAAAGGGTTTTTACTATTTTATTTTGCATATAATTCACCCCTTAGTTTTTAGTATCGTTGGCTCCCATTAAGGCCAGATCTGTCTGTAAAAAAATGATTGTAGTAAAAAACATGAGTGGATTTTTCAGTTGTCGCCTACCTAGAAATGGCAAAAGGACGAAAAAATAATTTGACAGATTAAAGGCAGGGGCGGCTTTACTAGCCATGGCACCCTGGGTGAGATTTTTTTTCTGCACCCCTACAAATGATGTATCCGAAATAAATAAAATAAAATAAAAATGTTTTACTAAGTATTTTATTTTACGTATATTTTTCACCCTTTTATTTTTAGTATCCCGAATAGTCGTCCGACTTCTTCCTGTCTAAACCTAGATCTGGCTGCAAAACATAATAGCAGCAAAAGGAATTGGGTGGCATTTTTTAGTTGTCGCCTAGTACAGCAAAACACAGAAATGAGAAAAAATAATTTTGGGAGATAAAGGCAGGGGCGGCTTTACTAGCCATGGCGCCCTGTTCGAGCTTCTTTTCTGCACCTCTACAAATGGTATATTCTTAACAAAAAAAAGGTTTTATTATTTATTTTACATTTATTTCACCTCTTAGTTTTTAGTGTCGCACCCTTTCAGGCCGGATCTGTATGTAAAAAGTAATTGTAGTAAAAGACATGGGCGGCATTTCTTAGTTGTCACCTGCTAGAAATGGCAAAAGGATAAAAAAAATGGGAGGATAAAGGCAGGGGCGGATTACTAGCCATGGCACCCTGGGCGAGATTTTTTGTGTACCCCCACAAATGATATATTAAAAAATAAAATAAATAAAAGGTTTTACTAAGTATTTTATTTTGCGTATATTTTCCACACCTTTGTTTTTAGTATCCCGAGAAGTCGCCTGATCTCACCTCCTGTAAGCTCCAAGACTGGATCTGGATGCAAAAGAATATTTCCAGCAAAAGTAATGGGACGGAATTTTCCATTTGTCGCCTAGGGCGGGAAAATACATAGAAATGGTGAAAAGAGGAGAACAAATAATTTTGGAGGATAAAGGCTTTAAGCCATGGCGCCCTGTGTGAGATTGTAAACTTAACCTCTAACAAATGCTATACTCTTTTTAGATAATGATTTTACTAAGTATTTTACTTTATGCGTTCCCTTTTATTTTTATTGTCCTGGGCAGTCGCTCGACATCACCCATAGCAAAACGGGGGGAAAGAAAGCCCCCGTTTTGCTCGCGAAATACGTATATCAAGGGCGAATATCAAGCCCGCTGCTCAGGGAGAAAGAAAGAAAAAATAGAACACCCTTCTTAGAATTTTTTCACAGGGAATCGCTGGGCAATTATCTTTGTTAGACACTGGACAGTGACACAGAGACATGAGACTGACCTTGAAAAATGTTAGGGATTCTTACTACATGGAAAGTGATTTCCCCGATAGATAGAAGACATAGGACATAGTTTATTTTTATCCCATTACAAATACACTAAGAGAACAGTTCTTTCTTCTTATTCATTTGCTCTCTAGTACTTTAGGCAAATCTTTTTATCTATTTAATGCATTTGGTTCAGTTTTTGTTTTCGGCTACGAAACATTTGTATCCAAATTTCACTTATATATACATTTTTGTATTAAACAACAAACGAAGACTTCCTTTTGGCGCCCCCTTCGGGTGGCGCCCAGGGCACATGCCCCCTCTGCCCCCCCTTAGTTTCGGCCCTGCCACCCCCCCCCCCCCCCACCTCCTCCAAAAGATTTTCATTCATTCTTCTATGATGTGAAACTATCTTTGGAATGAAAGTTATTCCCTGTGTTTTTTGTATATATATATATATATATATATATATATATATATATATATATACACTATATTGCCAAAGGTGATTGGTCACTTGCGATTTTAGACGTTTTGTTAACTATCTAGAAAAATACATGAGGAATTAACCTGAAACTGCAGGTGTGTAAACAGTATAGTATAGGTTATATATTTCCGCGAAGATTTTTTCACGAAACCCCATAGGGGACTGTCAACAAATTGAAAAAGAACGAATATCTTTTGGATAACCCTGTAAAAACTAATGTAGCAAAGGCGTTCAAACTCGAGATTATTAATAAATGGCTTATTGTAATATACTGTGTTCATTTTTATTAGGATAGCATGGAAACTCGTAGAGAAATTAAGGCTTTTATAAAAACAGTCCCAAATTTCGCAGAGTTTTTTGCTCATAATTTACAGAGTTCTTAATATAAAAAAAAAGTTCTTTTCAGAAAATATGACAAACAACATTGTACATAATACTCTGCAATCAGAATTAAAAAATAATAAAAATTGGATAAAAAATTATCAGGTTTACTAAAAAATGTTTCACTGCGCATGCGCGAATGCAATCAAAATATAATATGCATAATGTATTAGCTAAGTATATAGAGCAACTTTTGTGAAAGTCTCAAAATCATAGCTTGAAAATTCTGAAAATTATCATCTATACAATAAGCTCGAAATCCGTTGTTCCCAAAAGGAAGCAAAAATATGAGGGGTTGTATCCAAATATAGTAGTACGTGAAATATTGTGTACGCTATCTTGGCACTAATCAACAGATATTTGATACAACCCCTCATCTTTTTGCTTCTTTTTGGGAACAACGGATTTCGAGCTTATTCTATCGACGATAATTTTCAGAATTTTCAAGCTATGATTTTGAGACTTGCACAAAAGTTGCTCAATATACTTAGCTAATACATTATGCATATTATATTTTGATTGCATTCGTGCATGCGCAGTGAAACATTTTTTAGTAAACCTGCTCATTTTTCATCTAATTTTTATTATTTTTTAATTCTGATTGCAGAGATATATGTACAATGTTATTTGTCATATTTTCGGAAAATAACTTTTTTTTTATGTTCAGAACTCTGCAAATTATAAGCAAAAAACTAGGCAAAATTTGGGACTGTTTTTATAGAAACCTTAATTTCTCTACGAGTATACATGCTATCCTCGTACAAATGAACATAGTATATTACAATAAGCCACTTATTAACAATCTCGAGTTTGAACGCCTTTGCTACATTAGTTTTTACAGGGTTATCCAAAAGATATTTGTTCTTTTTCAATTTGTTGATAGTCCCCTATGGGGTTTCGTGAAAAAATCTTCGCGGAAATATATAACCTATACTATACTGTTTACACATCTGCAGTTTCAGGTTAATTCCTCATGTATTTTTCTAGATAAATAACAAAACGTCTAAAATCGCAAGTGACCAATCACCTTTGGCAATATAGTGTGTGTATATATATATATATATATATATATATATATATATATATATATATATATATATATATATATAACCATAAATGAAACATTATCATAACACCAACTTAAACAATGAAATAATTAAGTATGAAATAATTAGTTGACAATGAAAGATTCCCCAACACACTTAATATGGAATCAAAAACATTGAAAGAATAAGAAATTAAATAAAAATTGAATAAATGGAATTAAATGAATTAATTGAAATGAAATTTGTGGAATTTAGACAGAATTATCAAGTCCCAATTGCCTAAATACCACAAATAAAATGAAATGAGATGTTTCATCATCATATTAGCCATACATTGCTAAAAAATATGATATTGGGACTACATCTCAAATACAATGAATCAAATCAGTGATAAAATAAAAAATAAAATACAATATTAAAAAGGAAAGAAGCCATACTTATAAATTACAGAGAGAACATTTAATAGAGACATTAAGTATAAAATCCATAAAGATGAAAAGAGATATAAATAAGATACATTGCAGTTCATGAACCATCATGAAAACCAACATGACTGGGGAATGAATTGCATAAAAAATCATAACATGTTGCCAATTTAGAAATATAAATTACTTTGCAGTGATGCCAGAAATAATGTTAAAATATAATGGATTATAAAATAAACAGGAACATTAGTGCTGCCATCTATTAGTAAAAGTGAATATAATCTGAATCGAAGGAATTGGATGGAAATAAATGTTTCATAATTCAACCAAATTACTATCTTAATTGATACCAATTAGTTAAATAATAAATAAATGAAATTAATTAATAAATAGAAAATCGAATTACATTAAAGGATGTATTAATGAATAATACTATGTTATAAATAAGTATTAAGATGGAAAAATTAATAATAAAAAACAACTTAAAATAGTGCTGCCCTCTAGTGGTAAAAGTAAATATAAAGTAATGGATGGAAATTAGTGTTTAATAATTAAACCAAATGACTATCTTAATGATAGACATTAGTTAAATAATAAATAAATGAAATTAATTAATAAATAGAATGTTGAATAATATCTAAGTAATGGATGTATAAATTAATAATACTATGTTATAATTAAGAAGTAATATGGAAAAATTAATAATTAATGCAACATTAAAAATGTACCATTAAATGACAACAACGATTAAATAACTGTACTAAAAATGCAACATCAATTAAAATAAATTAAATTAAAATACTAAAGATTTGAATTAAGAATCAAAGAATTTAAAATTAATATTGATTAAATATTGAAATGAATTAGTCACAAATAATGTGGTTTCAAACAAAGTTAAATTAAATAAAAACACTTAATAAAATTAAAACATATTATATTAACACTGTATAAAAGTAAACATTATCTTAGAAGTAAATATGATATTGTCCACCAAAGGTATTAATCCAAATCATTAGATCAAATACAATCTTAATATTAATGAATATAAATTCATTTAAAATAATTAAATGATGAATAAGTAAATCTAACTAAATGAATATACATATAAAAATAACACATCACAGTCCATTATAAAATGTGTATGATCAAACAATTGTGTAAATCAAAATGCCCCCATTTTTTTTTTTTTTTTTTTTTTTTTAATAATATAAATTAACCATGCGTATTTTTCCATACAACGCCGCCACACACCTCCTCAATCAAACGTCTACCCACCCAACCGTCCTATAATTTTTTTTAAATATATATATATATATATATATATATATATATGTACACACTATATATATATATATATATACTCATAAAAATATAGATAGATAGAAAAACAAGCACACAGATACACAGAGAAAGATAGTTTCAGCCAAGCGATCTGAAAGGAATAAAATTTTAAAATCAGTTAATTCATAAAAAACTATAAAGAAATAAATTTGGAAAAATAATACAAAAACAGGAAAAATTTATTGCAAATTTCAATATACAGTCAAACCCCGATTTAGTGCCATCTCGAAATAGCGCCAATTCCGTTTAACCGCCAATTGCGTCTATGAACAAATCTGCCAAATAGGAATTTCAATGTAATGTATCCGTTAAAGCGCCAACTCGATATACCGCCAAAAAAAAATGTCTAGAAATTACTGTATTTTCTTTGCATATCTTTCTTTTTTAAATTTTTTGTTAGAATTTCAAAGGACACTTCCTTTTCATGTGTCTAGATGTTTTCAAGCTCAATTCAAACTTTATTGAATAGCAAAGAATTTATATTGTTCTCAACACCTGCCAAAATGCACCTGCTACCCATTCTACTTGTCATTGGGAGAAGAAAAATAACGCGCACTGAGTGCCGAGCAAGTAAAACTTCTGATTCAGACTGGCGAGTCACGTGATCCGATCCGCTTCTGGAGCGGGGAGAAAACAAGGCATGGCACGCCATTGGCTGAAAGGGTCTCTCCTCTCTCAGGTGAGAGCAATGTAAAAAATAACTTCTCCCTGTACTTTATGTCGATTTCTTAGAAAAAAAACGGTGTGCAGTGCAAAATCTCTCATTCAAAATTTTTGTCGGACGTTGATTGAAACATCGAAGAATTCACCAGCTAAATCTGTAAAATATCATTCTGTCTCTTTATTTTAACTCATTATGGCGAAAAGAGCAGTTTTATCAATTTCAGAAAAGCGGGAAATTTGTGAATATAAAGAAAGAAATGTGAATGTATCGCAGCAACACATCTCCAATCATTTTTCTACACTCTGGAAAAAGCCTGTTAGCAGGCGCTGCATCGGAGACATTTTGATGAATACAGAAAAATGGATTAACACCAACGAACTGCAATCATCTGTAAAAAGACTGAAAACAGCGAAACATGAAGACTTAGAGGATGCCCTTTGCACATGGATACAACAAATGAGTGCTAAAAATGCCACTATCAACGGAGATGTCATCAGAGAGCAGGCAAAAGTTCTTGGCCAGCAAATGAATATTACAGATTTCGAATACAGTAGTGGCTGATTGAACAGATTTAAAAATCGACGAGGATTCTCTCAGTACATACGAAGTGGTGAAACTGCAGGTGTTGATGAAGATATTGTGTCAAATGGTCGCAAAAAACTGAGTGCGCTGATTTTAGAATATAAACAAGAGGACGTTTACAATATGGATGAAAGTGGCCTTTTTTCTCGCTTGCAGCCAGATAAAACAATTTCGAGTGGGCCTGCTAAAGGATTAAAAAAAAAAAAAGATCGTGTGTCTCTTGTGTTCTGTACGAATAGTGATGGATCTGATAAAAGAACTATGACAGTGATTGGAAAATCAGCTAAGCCACGATGTTTTAAAAATTTTAATCCTGCTCTTTATGTAGATTATGAGAATAATAACAAAGCGTGGATGACTTCAGCATTATTTCAAAAATGGTTAGCGAATTTCAACATAGAAATGAAAAGAAGCAAACGCCATATTTTATTGATTTTGGATAATGCCCCTTGTCACAAAGCATATCCAATGAGTAATATCCGCATTGAATTTTTACCTCCTGACTGTACTGGATTTTTGCAACCTTTGGATGCTGGTATAATAAACTCATTCAAAGCTCATTATCGAAAGTATCACGTCCGCCATATCATTGAAAAAATCAGTAAAGATGATTTTTCTCCAATCCTTTTACATGATGCTATTCGCATGATAAAAAAAGCATGGGATGACATTTCATCAGAAACTATTGTTAACTGCTGGAAACACACTGGATTGATTAAACCTGAAGGATCTACTAAAAAACAAAACAGTACAGCACTTCACTTACGAAATACACAAATTAACAGAAATTGAGCATCCTCTATCGGCAATTGAGTACATTAATATAGACAAAAGTGTTTCAACATTTGAAGATTTGACAATCGAAGAAATTGTTGCCAATCAAAATGAAAATGAAAATTCATCTGACAGCGAAGCTGAAGAAGCTGAAACGCCGCATGTTACATCTGATGAAGTTAAAAATTGCATTGGGAAAATAAGAATTTTCTTAGAAAAACATGCAACTGATAAAAAAAAAATGATGAACAATCTTTTAGTTGTAGAAAAAGATATTGAAAGGAAAACTCAAACTAGCATATTAAAATATTTTCCTGTAAAAGATAATTAAAGTAAAATAATTCAGTGTGATATTTAATGTATGTGTGTGTCTGTTATGTGCATAATTATCTACTTTATCTAAAATTGACTATATAAAGAAGTAAGTGCATGTTAATTTCATACATTAATTGGATAATTTTGAATCATGTAGCATTAATTATATTATGTATATTAATTATATTATATTAATTTATACTATTATAATATACTATATACCATTGGATAATTTAATAAAAAGGCATTACTGATATTTATTTTTATAATAATAATAATATTAGTATAATAGTATGAAAATTAATTTTTATTGTATTTTAATTCGATATACCGCCAAACTCGTTATAGCGCCAAAAATTTCTTGAACGGATAATGGCGGTATAACGAGGTTTGACTGTATTTTATTTACAAATTTATACAACAAAATCCTAGAACAAGTAAAACACCTCATTTGGCAATTTTTTTAATGTGCACTAACCAAAAACTTGACAGCTGCCAAATTCTACCCAATCAGAATGTGTGTTTTCGGCAGACAAGGAGCTACTTACACACTTCCTACGGCAAGCTTTTTCACAAAGTATACATCGATTTTATTTCATTTTGCGACTATTTACAAAGTTTTATCAAGGTTTTCTTCATAATTTTTTGATTTTTACAAACTTTCAGCAATATTTTCCTGCATATTTTTCTATTTTTACAAACTTTTAGCAATATTTCCTCCGGATATTTTGATTTTTACAAACTTTTAGCTTTTTTTTCCTCCTTGCTTAAACTTTGTAAATTGTCCCAAAACAGAAAAAAATCAATGTTTACTTTTTGAAAGAAATTCTCTTAGGAACTGTGCAAGTAGCGAGTTATCTGCCACAAAGCATACAGGTTATGATTGGGGAGATTCTCGAGATTCCTGATTTTTCGAATGCACAAAACTCATTCAAGCAGCAGTCAGTAACTTAAGGGAGAGTGTGGGCTAATGGGACAAGGGTCTAATGGGACAGTGGCCAAATTTTATTGAAAATATTATTTTTAACAAAACATTATGCTACACCTAAATTAGTGGTGTACCGAGTAGTGCTTTGTCCCAGTAGCTGAGTACCGAGTAATTGTGTTTACAAAAGAATCACTGATGCGAACATGAAGTGTCCTTAGTGGTAACACTTCTATGTGTGTGTGTGTTTATATATATACCTATTTATAAACATGCATCTTGAGCATATAATCCAATCATATTTTTTTTTAAATTAACTTCAATTTTTGAAATTTCATTTATTGTGGACCTTTAAAAGACAATTTTTGTATATTCAAAAATTTTAAAACAGTAGCATCACTTAAAAATATATATAAAAAAAGAATTGATATATAAAAAGTTCAATTAACCAATATGAAATTAAAACTGATTATTTAACACATCTTTACCCATTTATCATTTTAATAACTGAAATCTGTCTATCAAAAATGGTTTTTGCTAGTTGTCACAATTCCTTGAATAATGCAAAATGTTTCATATTTTTTAAAAGTACCTTATTTTCTTTTGATTAAAAAAATTGGGTACTTTCGTGTAATAGTGGCCCTTGAGGATGAATCGCCAAGCGACCAAGATTTATAGCCAAATTATGAAGCATGTATGACATAATGATATATTATTACGTTAAATCATTACTTTTGTGATGTATATGGCTGAGTTATTAGTCATATATAACACATACATGATGTATACAAATACATATAACATGTGCATAAGTCGTATAGGATGTAACACGTGGGGCTGATAAGTTCCCGGTCTGGCACACAGATGGCGTTGCAATCGCCGAACCGATGTTTTTTTTAGTAAATACTAACCTTTAAAAGGTAGAAAAAATGCCATGACGATTTGCCGTGTGGATAAAACGTTAGAGTGGTTTTAGTTGAACAACTTTATTGATAAACAGAAAAATGGATAACAAGAATTTCAAGAATTGTTATTTGATGGGGAAAAATACCGTTCAAACAAAAGCTTGGCTAGATAAGCGTTATCCGGACACTGCACCAGGTAAATAAACCATTATTGACTGGTTTGCTGAATTTAAACGTGGTTGTACGGACACCAGTGAATCACCACGCAAAAGAGGTGGTTACTCCGGAAAACATAAAAAAAGTCCACAAAATCGTTTTGGGGAACCATAAAGTGAAGTTGCAGGAGATAGCTCAGACTCTGAAGATATCCAAGGAATGTGTAGGTTTTATTTTGAATGAACATCTGTCTATGAAAAAGCTGTTGTCAAAGTGGCTGCCGCACGTGTTGACTTTTGACCAAAAACAACAACGAGTTCTGAGCACTGTTTGGAGCTTTTTCGTTATAAAATTATGTTATTTATTATTAAATTATTATTATTAATCATTTATTAAATTATTATTATAAAATTATTATTATTAAATTATTTTTAAAATTATTATTATTAAATTATTATTATACAATTATTATTTTTAAATTATTATTATTATTATTAAATTATTATTATTTATTATTAAAGTTATGTTATTTATTAAAGTTATAAAGTCATAAAGTTATAAAGCTTTGTTAAAAAGTTGTGTTTTCTTTATTAGACCGGGAACTTATCAGCCCATGTGTTATATATATGACATATAAGACGCAAATAATATGTATGTAATGACGTATATGGCTGTTTGGAATAATATGTGTATATATGATGCATATATAAGATTTTTGATGTTCTTGGTGAAATCAGAGCTGAAACCTTGGCATAATTGTAATTGTGGAGGCCGCTATAACACGAAAACACCAAAAAGGGGGGCGTTATCTTTTCTTGTGTGTGTGTAATATACAGCTAAAGTGCTATTTTATCAGTGCTTGCAGTGAACACATTTTTTCTGAAGCAGACCAAATCTACAACAATAAAAGAAACGTCCTATCTCCTGAAAATATAGAATGATTATAGTGTTTTTGTACCATAATTTGCCATACAGCAAATTTAATTATTATTTTTTTAATTGCATTTATTGTATTTTCTGTTTCTACACACTGCTTCTTTATTCAAAATCACAGCTTTTCCTACAGTTTTAAAAATGACTTTTTTTTAAAATATAAAACTAAACTTTAATTTACATTAATTTTGCATGGGGTTTTATTCTTACCGTTTTCTATGTTTTATAGATAAATTTTTATGTACCGAATAAATAGTTTTTATGAATTATAGCATATATTATACATTTATATTCAAATAACTTTTTATAGATCACTTATAAATTAATTTGTCTTTAAATATGCTTAAAAAATGAAATTCTTGGCCTACTCGGTATTGGCCAAGTAGGCCAAGTACCGAGTATATACAGAGTACTCGGTACGGCTCTAACCTAAATGACAACACTAAAGTTGCTAACTTCAACAACAACAAGTCAGCTATTTGCAATTGTTTGTAAGAGAGTATGAAGAAAATTTGTTTTCAACTGTAAAAAGTAAGTGATTTTTTTTACTTAAATGACATTTACAATTCATTATTGCCTGAAATTATTTATGAGGCTACTAATTAATGTAACACAAATATTCCATTTTAAATTAAACTCAGTTAAATTATCTTTGGACAAATATGTGCTATGTAGATTAGAAAAATATAAAATATCAGCATATGGGGACTAATGGGACAAATGGATTCATGATGCATAGATACTTATTGTTAGTGATAGGTATGCAAGATTTATTTAAAAGATTGTCTTATTAAAAGGTTTTAAAAAACACCTGAAAAAGTAGTGGATAATACTAAAATAACTCTAAAAAAGATCTAAAAAATGCCTAAATTAATATAAAAAATAAGAAGCGTATTTCCTTTTCAGAAAATTCTGAAAGTAGTTTTGTACTACATGATTCTTCAAGTAATGGAGACTTACCAGAAAGAATTAATGTCAAAGAAAATGTTCTTTTAAAGCAAATATCTGAAAATGATTTTGTCTTAGTAAAATTTGAACGGAAACATTCTATATCTCATTATGTGGCAGTTGTTATTGAAATAAACTGTAGAATTCAAGAACTTTTTCTGAGTTATCTCACAAAAAGGTGCGATTCACAAAAGTTTCTCTATCTGAAAAAGAAGAAAAATACTGGACTGAAATTAAAGATATTGTAATTAAATTACCTCAGCCTACAATCAATTAGCAAACTATTCGTTCATCAACTTTAATGTGTTTTGATTTTAATTTTTCAAATTTTAATATGCAATAATAATTTAATACTATACTGTTTATGTACATTGTATTTTGAAGTAAAATGTGCTGTCTTTAAAATAGGTACTGCAACTCTAGTTTTTGTGTTGATTTTGATATGTCTCATTAGACCCACAGGGTGTCCCAATAGACCCCAACTCAGAAGACTAATGGGAGAAGTACAATAGTGTATAAAAGTCATTATACAGGGTGATTATAAAAAAACTATCCCGATATATGAGCCCCTAACTGTCATATCGTTCACAGAAACTGAATGAAATTTTGGTTTAAAGTATTTTGAGGTATGCTCAAGAATCATGTGAAAAACAACAGTTAAATTCTAACAGTTACGGTTACAGTGACAAAATTTCGAAAATTTCAAATAGCAACACCTACTTTTTTTTTATTGAAATGTGATCTTCATAGTGAAAAACCATGAAAAGCGTTAGAATGGTACCTGTAGCATGAAAATCGTTGGCGCTAGACAGACTAAGAAGAAAAGTGAAAACAACCCATAAAGGACAGAGAAGCAACAGAAATTAAAACATTTTATTGTTCAGTGCTATCCACCATCTGCCGAATGTAAAGTGTCGTCGTGTGTGAAATGGAAAATGTATGAAACACATTAAAATGTTTTGTTTTCTGTTGCTTCTCTGTCCTTATTGGTTGTTTTCACTATTCTTCTTAGTCTGTCTAGCGCCGGTGATTTTTGTGCTACAGGTACCGTTCCAATGCTTTTTATGGTTTTTCACTATGAAGATCACATTCCAATAAAAAAAGTAGGTGTTGCCATTTGAAATTTTCAAAATTTTGTCACTGTAACCGTTATTGTTAGAATTTAACTGTTGTTTTTCATATGATTCTTGAGCGCATACCTCAAAATACTTTAAACCAAAATTTCATTCAGTTTCTGTGAACGGTATGATAGTTAGGGGCTCATATATCAGGATAGTTTTTTTATAATCACCCTGTATTTAAAAAACAACAAATGCTATCTCTTCAAATTACTTTTTTTATATAAAGCCAATACTTCTCTTTCTATGCATACAAAAAAAAAATTTCAGAAATTTGTTGATTTAATTTAAAAATAATTAAAACTTTAAAATTGTCCCATTAGCCCCACTCTCCCCTATATATACACTTCGCATACATTAACGGAAAAAAAAATCCCTGGATGCATGAAACTTGCTGCAATCTCTAGAATGCATGAAATTCATTCAAGCAGCGGTCAGTAACTTATATATGTATGCTTTGCATACATTAACAAAAGAAAAAACCACCCCTGGATGCATGAAACTCACTGTTGCAACAATCTCTAGAATGCATGAAATTCATTCAAACAGCAGACAGTAATTTATGTATGTGTGCACAAAAATTTGTTTACAGCAATCTCTATAATGCATAAAATACATCTTTTCACATAAAATCAACAAAAATTCACTTACCTTTATTTCTCATTTTTCGTTTTTTCTTTTTAATTTTACAGGAATTATCTTTCTACGACATACAACAAAACGTCAAACCATTAAACTTCACTTCACAAAACCCATTCCACAAACGTATTTCAACAAATCCGACTATGCGACACACAATAAACCAACCAATCTAAACTAATTCCCTCAAAACCAAACTCAATTTCCAGAACAAACCACAGTAGGCATGGAAAAAATGTAAGAAATAAACTGGTAACAAGAAAAACGCATTTATCGCCTCACCAAATTCAATGTCGCCAAGTGTCTCGCTTGTTCTAGAATTTAACCTTTTATACATTTAACACAATTAAAATATTTTACGAAAAAAGTATACTTTTATGAACATTTATATTATTAAATATTTGAGTTATATTTGAAAAATATAACTATAAGTATATTAAATAAAAACTTTTTTTTTTAGTTTTTCATATAGCTGCCATCTATCTAATATATAGGAATCTCATTACAAACTCGATTTTTTAAACTGAAATTTAAAGTTACGTCAATGTGTGAAAAAAATGAATAAATAAAATAAAGTACATATCTTTATCAGTGGCATCAAGATCATTTAAAGCTAATTAAATTTGCGAAATGCCTTAACTAAATGTACAGATATGTTATGTAAAAAAAATGAACTCAAGTAAATCTATATTAATAAAGATAAATGTTTGTCTGTGTGTATAATGCTGCACACAGAGTTACAAGATTTATGAGGAAGATACTTGCATGTCTGAAGTTAGGCATTTAGAAACCAGTTTTTGGATTTTTTCATTAGATTCTGTTTAATTTAATTTTTTATGTGATTTTTTCACATTAGCCAAAGGAATCTGATTTCAATCTTAGACCATTATAGTAAATTTTGCCCTTCAATCACAATATATAGTAAATTTTCTCATTCAGTCCCAATATAGTAAATTTTGTCCTTTAATCCCACACTGTAAAAAATTTTCGGAACGTTTCAGGAAATTATCCTGAAACATTTCGCATATTTTACCGGAATTTCGAATTTCTTCATGTCCCACGTCAATTACGGCAATAATTCGTGTAATATTTTTGGGAGGTTTCAACTTTTACGTAAACTACATTCTGCGCATGCGTGCTTCATGTTTTATGTTCCATTAGCCATTTTGATAACTAAAGAAGAATAAAAAACAGCTGCCTAGGTAAGTAGAGACAAATGCAATCTGAACAAATGTTATTCTTTGTTTGGATATAAGTAACTAATTTAAAACTGTTTTGCTTTATTATTTGAATTTCCATTTTACCTGTAATACGAAACTTTAAAATTAAATTGCTTAAATAAGACAATGAATAAAAAAATATATTATGTTTTATAATGTCTAATTATGAAATAATTATTCTTTGTAATAAAAACTGAATGTATCTGCCAATTGAGAAAATGCTTTTTATTAAAATGTATAGATAAGTAAATTTTTTCTATTTTCTTTTGAAATAAGATTCTACTATTTAATACGAATAATGCATTAATAAGTTTAAAAGATTATGAAATTTATTTTTTAAGATAAACATCATAATTTATTTTAAAAATTTAGAATTGCATTTAGCTTTTTAACACTTTCCAACCTAGTTGAAAAGTATTTATTGTCTGCCGTCTGTCCATGCTCTAACTCTCGTAAATATACTCGGATTGACCTGAAATTTTTGTATGCGATTGGTACTTATTATGGCATGATCCCTATTAACATGAAGTGTGTAGCATTTATAGTTTATGTACAGGGATAATAAAAAGTATTCAGTTACATAACGGTCAATAGGAAAAAATTGTTTCAAATGCATTTTGATGATGTTATGCCATTCGAAACATGAAGAAATTGATATGCAATTATGCAGCGCACTAAAACAGGCTTTTTCTAAAATATGGTGTACAAAGCATTCGTTATTCATTTACAGGGTCTCACAAAATAATTCTGTCACACAAGGTTCTACGGGAAAAAATCGTTTGCCATGTAATTTAATGATGTTTAATATTTAAAACATAATGAAATTTATATGTATTACTGAGATTCATTATAAATTGCTCACTGAATAGCATGGTGTGCAGTGCATTGCTTTTATCGTTCATTTACACGAGCATACAAAACAATTCGGTTACAGTCTTTGTTCAATAAATACAGTCTATGAGTGATAAATGCGTTATCAATTTTGGTTTGGACTTTTAGGTTTGACTAAATGTTTGCATAGTACGTGGTGTGTATATATTCTGTTTATCATATACAGGGCTACACAAAGGAATTCGTAAGTATTACTAACTATGAGAGTAAATTGCTTAAGGGTATTTTTAATTGTGTTACGCATTTTCCTGCTCAACTATATTTAGTATGATCAACTATATTTAGTATACTAATAGAATTTTATGGAATATAAATAAATTCCTATACAGAGCTAAGCAAAGAACAAGATACGTTGTCGTTTATGGTTGGAAACTGCTGGAAGTGAGTTTTAAGTTGCCTTGTGCGTTTTTTACCTGAATTAAATTTTAGCTTAATATGTGGTGTGTCTTTAGATAATATACAGGTCTGTACAAAAGATTTTGAGTGCTTTGCCATCGACTGGCGAAAATTGGTAAATGTGAATTTTCTAACTGAACTGAATTTTATCATGCTATGTAGTTTATATACAAGTCTATAGATCATATACAGGGCTGCACTATATAATTTGATTGTTTTTTGGCTATGGAAGGTAAATGCTAAAACTGGATTTTTAAATATGATAGATGTTTCCTAAACTATTTAATATCTTCTTTCACCTCATTTAACGGTGCAGTTCTGTTACAGTTTTCTAGATGTGATGGAAAGTGTTTCATAATTTATGCCTGACGCATGATTTTCCGTTCTTGACAACCTTTTAACAGATGCCGTTTGCATGGCGCAAAAATAAAAAAATCACAAATTTGCTACAAGTATTTTCAAATAGAAATTTTTGCTGTTCTATTTTGGAGATTTTACACGTTAAAATTATTATAGAAAAATACTGGTTGTAAAACATTGCACTTTTGACATATATTGGTGTCCTTCAAAGTATTAATGCATTTGGAATTATAGAGGAAATGTTGTAATTTTTATTTATTTATTTATTTATGTATTTTTTTAAATAAGTAATAAAATCAAGTCCATGTTCAACTTTTGTTATCTTTCAAAAATTTATATATTTTATTAATAAGTTTTTGTATTTTCTTTAATTTATAACTTAATTAAAATGTCCTTTAAATACATCATTAAGCCTATGTTATATGTAAATTGTTTTCAAAAATCTTGTATCCGTTAATAGAACCATATACTGTCTTTTTTTATCGTTTAATTAATTATAAACAAAATGATTTTAATAAATTTGTGTCTTAGGGGCAGTTGAAATAATTCTGCCTATTTATAAAATATGATATATGCAAAATAAGTGTAATGTACTATTTCTCTCATTTTATTATGTAAAATTTGGAAAAAAATAAAAACACATAAAAGAAGTTTTTCGTCGCTTTATACTCATCTTTAGTATTGCTTATCGAGGTGTAAATTATCAAAGATGTAAATTATCAAATCAGAAAAAAATGATTAAAAGGAAATTTTATATTTTTTAAAAATTTATGATTTTAATAAAGGAATAAAAATAATGTTTGCATTTTTAAACTAGTCGGATGTGCCAATCCCAAAAATTTCTTCTATCTCCCACAGGTTTTGCATACACTAAAGACGAATCAGCACCCATTTATATCAAGGTCTAACTGAAATTCAAGTTTTATTAAATTCCGTGCATTAGTTCTTACGAAATGATTATTGCTAAAATCATGTAAATTCTGCAAAATATAGCATAGCAGCGCCACCTGTTGGGAGATTTAAACTAAAACCTCATCAACCATAACTTATGTCAATGTCTAACTGAATCTGGAGTTTAATGAAAATCCGTACTTTTATTCTTGAGGTATAGTTATCGAGTTAATAATGAAAAAGTAGCATAGCAGCGCCACCTGTTGAGTTATTTACACCAAAACGTAAGCAACATCTATTTAAGTCAAGGTCTAACAGAATATAAAGTTTTATGAAATTCCGTGCATTAGTTCTCGAAATATAGCTATCGTAAAAATCACTAAAAAAGGGCCACCTGTCGAGATATCTGTACCAAAACGTAATCAGTGTCTATTTATGTCAAGGTCTAACTGAATCTGAAGTTTGATGAAAATGAGTGCATTATTTCTTGAGATAGAGCCATTGCGGAAATCGCAAAAAATGCAGCATAGCAGCGTCACCTGTTGGGCGATATTCACCAAAAGCTAATCAGCAACAATATATATCAGGGACTCACTGAATATAAAGTTTTATTAAATTTCGTGCATTAGTTCTTGAGATAGAGTGCCCGCAAAATTTTTGTCATATACAGACAGACATAGTCACAGACTCACAGATAGACATTTTCTAAAAACAGCGAAATCGTGTTCAAGACCTTCTAAAACGTATAAATCCGTCGAAAACCGGAAGTCGGAAATTTTCCTGAATACAATACTTAAAGGATTTTCCGGAAGGTTCCGGAAAAAAAAAATGGTGGCATTAAGATGCCACAGCTTTTTGCTGTTACCTTTCACAGCTATCTTGTAAAGATAGAAGAAATTAAAAATATAATTAACAATTTTACACTTTATTTATTCGCGCAAGACCGAGCTCGGAATTCAGTTTTAGCAAATATTGTTTATATGTTGAGTCATGAGTTTCGAATAATATATTTTTGTTATACAGCTTCGATTTTGTTACGTGATAAAAAAAATAATATTTTCAGAATTTAAAAAAAGGTTCCGAAAAACGACGCTCTGTGAAAATAGAACATTTCAGTATTTTTAAATGAAAGGTTCCGAAAAAAGACGTCCCGTAAAGTTGGAATGTTTCAGCATTTTGACGTGAAAGGTTTCGGAAAAAAGCGTATCGTGACTCTGAAATATTTTAGTATTTTGATAAGAAAGGTTTCGGAGTATATATTACGGAATGTTTCGGAAAAATTGGAATGTTTCACTACTTTGCTGTGAAACGTAACAGCAAAAAGTCGTGGCATCCTAATGCCAGCATTTTTTTCCGAAACCTTCCGGAAAATTTTTTACAGTGCAATATAGTGAATTTTGCCATAAAATCCCAATATAGTCAATTTTATCCTTCATTCAAATATAGTAAAATTTGTCCTCTGCTACTTTTGATTTTTTTGCAAAATGTGTATAAATTTTTATTGTTTTTTCGTGCTTCACAATAATTTTTTTGGAATTTTTTTCAAGGGAATCCAATTTAAATTTTGGCCCAATATTGTAAATTTTGTCCTCTGCTATTTTTGAATTTTTCACGGATTATTTATATAATTTTTAGCATTTTTTGCAGCAATTTTTAGATTTTTGTAAAAAGGGATACGGTTTCGTTCTTTTAGTCCTAGGTCGTAAATTTTGTTCTCTCTTATTTTTAAATTTTCATGAAGTTTTTCATGCCTTTTTTCGCATTCCGCAGCAATTTTTTGAAATTTTTTTCTGAAATGGAAAATAACTCTAGCAAATTTTGCTACTGCAATGATTAGCTTCAAGTAGGAAGAATACCAGATCGGTTCTTAAAGAAACATGAACGATGATGAAATTTAAATTTAACCTGAGTTGAAATAAAAAAACCACTATAATTCAAGGTTTGCTTGATAGGCCAGGGAGGATGTAGTCTGCATAAGTGTAAAATTTGCAGAGTAGAAGGCAAGGAAGGCCCCAGCTACAGGTTTGTGTAATCTGAGGTTCGTTTGAGTAAAATAGATTAGCGAAGCTCTGCTAGTGATGAATAATAGATTAAAAAAAACACTGCTGTGAATTACTAAATAATTCAGAATAACTTTTGATATTTTTTTAACTAATACATATTTTAAGATATAAATATGTTCAATGATAATTAAACAAAACTTAAAAAAATAATAAAAGCTGCTCAGAAAAAAAAAAAACTTTATACATGACATACAATTATTTGTACCAAACATTTATTAAATTGTATTAAACTTGAAATGAAAATTAATTTAGGGTTTACATTTAGCTCATTTTTCCTTTAGCAAATCTACGTATATCTGCAGATAACTGGGGGAATACTCTAAATTTTTTTCACATTTGACCATACACACAAACTTTTTTAATTATAATCAACATTAGTACGCCGAATCAATATTTGGGGGTTAAAACCTTCCCCAGATAGGGTTTAATCTAGAGCTAGCCAAATAGCCAAAAAGCTAATTGAAAGCACCTTTTGCCCCCAAAGCATTTAGTGGATTAGCCAAATAGCAACAGCCAAAAAAATATATATAATTTCCATTTTGTTGTTCCTGCCTTTCGTAAACTTGCAGCTGCCGCGTGAAAAAAAATCTCAAACCACCTCTGTCCCGGCAACTCACTTCAAAATTTGTCTCGCCCTCTCTGTGCAAGCATTTTACAAATAGTATGACGTCATTTGCATTAAACAAGTATTGAGGAAATTAAAAGAGTTTGTTTATTTTTTGTTGATGATCCCAACTTAGGAAATGAAACCAAAACGGTTCATGAATGGAAGTTGTTCAGGCAGGTTCTGGCTACAAGGGGTGAAGAAATGAAACCAGCTGATTGTATTCTTTTTCCATAAAAATGGCATTACTGACATGCTTCCCAATGTGACTTCTTTGTATGAATTTGTAACAACAATTCTGTTGTCTACAGCAGATTGTGAAAGAGGATTGAGTCTCGTGAATATAACAAAAACTGACTTGAGAAATAGACTGACAATCAAAAATTTAAGTAACTTAATTGTGATTAATTTGGAAGGGGAAGTTTGAAAAGAATTTCCATTTAAAAAACATTTGATGTGTGATGTATGGCCAAATCTCGAGAGGGTCAATCTTACAGAGTGATGTACTGTTCGTATATTGTATAATTACAAATAATACTCATTTATACAGAAATTTTGTATAAATAAAAGTTTTTTTTTCTCGGCTAAAGCTATTTTTATTTGGCTAACAGTTATTGGCTGCAATTAGCCAAAAAGCTACAAATTTCTTTTTCCTAGATTAAACTCTACCAGATAAATTTAACACAAATAAGACAAACACAAACTGTTGTTATAGTGAATAAATGTGTAAAATGTAATTGTAAATTAAAGAAAAGCAAACCAGTAAAAAAAAAATAGCATAAAATTGTGTCAAGGCCTCCCGAAAAAGAACCCTATCAATGAAGGGGGACAGAAAGAATGAGACAAAAGGAATAGTAGCACACATACTTTTTTCTAATCATTTTTTTTTTTTTCAGATTGCAGGCTCTGTTTTGAATTCTTGAAACAGGTTCAAGCTTATTATTTGGATGAAAGCTAGATTTATTTTTACAGGGTGTTTTGCTTTATATTAGTTATTACACATTCCATAGTTAGCAATATGTATAAAGAAAATAAAGGAATAAATAAATCAGTACAAAAAAATAATGCAGATATGAAACAATGAAATTATTCTTTAATACTGATTTAAAACACTTCCAAGATGAAAAATCCCGGCTGCATCACTATTATCAAATAAACTAGTCAAAGAGAAATAACAAATAAGCTTAGTAATTTGATGTCTTATTTCCTAAGAGTTGAAAAAAAATTCAACTGAAATGATCCCTACTTGACCGAAAGAACTCATAAAGTTCTTTCCCTTCCCAGCCATAAATTTGCTAACTGACAAGGATAAGGGGTGTTGGACTTCAAGGAAATTAACAGTAAAGGCCCATTTGACAGGACAGAGGGTGTAAGCACTATAGCTTCTTCTGAAAGAAACACAGGATTTTTCTGACTGACCATAATTTGCCTAAAAACAGGTGGTAATTTTCCTTACCGTCCTTCATAGGATTTGATGATGTACAAATGCAAATTCAGTTAAATCCTAGAACAAGTGAGATACTAGGCGGCAGCGAATTTGGCAAAGTGATGAGTTTTTCTTGCTACTGGTATGTTTCTTGCATTTCTTCCCCGCTTACTGTGGTTTGATCAAAAATTTGATTGGTTAATAAGTGAATTAAATAAAAGGAATAGTAGCACACATACTTTTCTAATAATTTTTTTTTCAGATTTCAGGCTCTTTTTTGAATTCTTGAAACAGGTTCAAGCTTATTATTTGGATGAAAGCTAGATTTTGGTCAGATTGGTTGGTTTATTGTGTGTCATATAGTCGGATTAGTTGAAATATGTTTGTGGCATGATTTTTATTTGTGAAGTGAAGTGAAGTTTAATGAGAAAAATGGGGAATGGCAAGTTGATGTTGTCGAAGGATAATTACTGTAAAATATTTGAATTGAATTTATTATTTTTTTTTTAATTTGTAAAATGTTTGAGTTTTGTTTTTTGTAAATGGATGTTATTTTAAAAATTTGCTTATGAGAACTTTGTAAATACGGATGTTTAAAGGTAGATTTAAATTTTGCCCATGTAGTTGAATTGATGTGTACAGTAATGGCGGATGGATGTTATTTTTAAAATTTGCTTATGAGAACTTTGTAAATACGAATGTTTAAAGTTAGATATAAATTTCGCCTCGTAGTTGAATTGATGTATACAGAAATGACGGGCGATTGTTAAAATTTACTTACGGACATACATGAGGAGAAAGTGTAGACGATTCAAGTAATTGTGTGCGTCACTGCTGGTTGAGGACAGTGATGAAGATTATATTAATAAACCGAGACCCTCATGAAAAAAGAAAAGAAATATGAAAAAAAAAAGGTATGTGAATTTTTATTGATTTTATTTGATAAAATGCATTTTGTGCAATATAGAGATTCCTGCAAACTGAGTTTTGTTTGTTCGGCGATGTTTTTTCGATTAATATGCACACATACATAAGTTGCTGACCACTGCGTGAATGAGTTTCATGCATTCTAGAGATTGCTGTACAGCGAGTTTCATGCATCCAGTGGTGTTTTTTTGGTTAAAGTACACGAAACGTACATACATAAATTGCTGACTGCTGCTTGAATGAATTTTATGCATTCTAGAGATTGCTGTACAGTGAGTTTCATGCGTCCAGTGGTGGTTTTTTTTTTGTTTTTTGGTTAATGTACGCTCGCGTACATACATAAGTTGCTGACCACTACTTGAATGAATTCCGTGCATTTGAAAAATCAGGAATTTTGAAATTTTCTCCAATCATAATGTTTGTGATTTGTGGTAGAGAAGTGATTGTTTACACAGTTTCTATAAGAATTTCTTTCACGAAATAAACGTTGATTTTATTTCGTTTTGTAGCAATTTACAAAGTAAAAGGCACATTTTTTCTTAGAGATTTTTGAATTGTTAAGAAAAAATTGATTGTTAAAATTGCTAAACCTTTGTAAAAATCTGGAGAAAAAAATTGTTAGAAATTTGTAGAAATGGAAAAATCTAGAGGAAAAAAAGTTAAAATCTGTAAAAATTGAAAATTCTGGAGGAAAAAATAGTTTAAAATTTGTAAAATGGAAATTTTTTGGAGGAAAAAATAGCTAAAAATTTGTAAAAAAAGAAAAATCTGGAGGAAAAAATAACTAATATTTTGTAAAAATGGAAAAATCTGGAATAAAAAATAACTAATATTTTGTAAAAATGGAAAAATCTGGAGGAAAAATAGCTAAAATTTTGTAAAAATGATAAAATCCAGAGGTAAAAATAGCTAAAAATTTGTAAAAATGAAAAAATCCAGAGGGAAAAAATAGCTAAAAATTTGTAAAAATGAAAAAATCCAGAGGAAAAAATAGCTAAAAATTTGTAAAAATGAAAAAATCCACAGGAAAAAATTGCTAAAAGTTTGTAAAAATCTAAATATGTGGAGTAAATATTGCTAACAGTTGTAAAAATTTAAAAATCTGAAGGAAAATACTGCTAAAAGTGTGTAAAAATCTAAAAATCTCGCAAAAAAATTAATAAAACTTTGTAAATAGTCGGAAAACGAAATAAAATCAGTGTTTACTTTGTGAAAGAAATTGGCCTAGGAAGTGTGTAAGTAATGACTTGTCTGTCGAAAAGCACGTGTTCTGATTGGGTAGAATTTGGAAGTTGCTGATTTTTCAGTTGGCGCGTATATAAAAAAAAAATCGTCAAATCGGGCGTCTTGCTTGATCTAGGATTTTGCTGCAAGTTCTTGAACATTGTCCATTAAATAATCTGGATTCTTGCTTTTCTGCAAACAGAGTGTTTTTAACAAAATGGAAAAAGCTTTCAGGGGTGATAATAAACATCAAGACAGACAATTTTTGTCCAGAAAACCACTATCACAATCCACTTATTCAGTCAAAAATACAATGTAAGGGAGACTGGTACACAGTGGACCACTTTTTCAGTTAATTTTTTTTTTCTCTTTAGCAGACAAACCGATCTGTATGAAAATATTTTTGAATATTCCTTAAGCTTTTATACATTCATCATAATTTTCTCAGAACATAGTTTTCAATACATTTTTCATAAAAAAAATTTTTATATGCACCCGTAAAGTGGACCAGTGTGCCCCATTTCTGGGGCAGACTGGTCCACCAACCAGGGTACAGTGGACCACTATTAGGTATTATCTGAAATACAATATAAATCTAGATTTCATTAATCAAATTCATTTTTATTTCCCCTTTACTGCAAAATAACATATATAAATTTACAACATTTTGAAACAAAAACAGAAACAAAAAAAATTAATTATATTTTGAAAATAATAACAGATTAATACAGAAACAATTGCAATTTAGTTGAAGTTATTATTTAAGTATAAAAAAATCAGTGCACATTAAAATTTGCAAATGAAATTCCAAAATACTTATGAGTAAGATTGAGCCTGGAATTTTCCTGAAAGACTTTTGTCAGAAAGCAACATTATAAAATCATTTACATCAACAACAGATTCATCTACAGTTTTGGGAAAAATAAACTGATTTCCATTCAATTTGCGTCTCATTAATCTTACTTGAATAAAATCATCACCAATTAGACTACAGTTATATTTATCAAAGGCAGTAAATAGAAAACAAAATATTTCTTACTATTTGTTATTTTTCTTTGTTCATTTTACAGTTAAATAATTACTTTAAAACAATATTTCTTTATAGAAAATAGGCAATTATTAAATATTTAGAACATTCTGCATTACAGGAGAAGAGTGGATTGTGGACCACTGTGCCCAGTGTTGAAGTTCAATAAATAATCATATTAATATTGTTCATAGCTTTCTTTTAAACATATTAACTTTAAAGTTAAATAAAAACAAGTATCTTAGCTTAGGAAAAAAGCTGTTTTATCTTATTTATCTACAACCTTTAATTACTAAAAAAATAAAAATAGGATGATGAAAAATTTTACTTTTAGAAGCTCAAAACAACCAATCAGGATAAAATAGTTCAATTTGAGCTAAACATATTTTCTGAAGGCTATAAATAATCAGTGCAGTGTTGTTATCTATTAGGAGAGGAGAGGAGCTTTAAAAAAATTTAAATAAATAAAATATTAGGGGGTGGTCCATAGGTCCAGTGTGTACCGGTCTCCCCTATCTCACTCCAGGTCAAACCTGTATTTTCATATGTTGCTTTAACAATAATGAAGATATTGTAGCTATATTTTTAACAAAGTTACTTTGATTTCAGTGAAATATGATAACATGATGAGAAATGCTGGAAATTGCCATTCATATCAAAACACTGAGCTAGACATTCCTTTATTCAAAATGCATCGACTAAAATTAAGTCTCTTTCAATGATATCACCGCATTTTATACAAGAAAAATTAATTATGCAAATCTCGCTACAATATCTTCCTTGCTAAATCAAAAGGAAAAGGAACATTATTCTTGCTGAGTTGCATATTTTTCTTCAGTGTAACGTTTACTTGTAAAAAGGTTTTGTTTATCAAAATGGAAATATCTGTTTTAAATATTACATGTGTAACTCTTTTTTTTAATACCTTTAAACTCTAAAATATAAAAGAATTCAGGAAACCGAACATTCGGCCTAACAGTTAGTATTCGGCTTACCTTTATGCCGAATATTCGGCCAAAATCACTATTCGGTACATCCTTACTGATTATATTAACTTTATTATACTGCTTTTGGTATGTTACTATTTTAATTATCCATTTTTTACATTAGTATATAAGTGCGTTGCGGACCGCCTAACCCCGCGAAAAAAAAGGTTGAGTATGGCTGCTTTAGAGCCAAATAAAACTAGTAAGTCTGTGTACTATCAAATATTACTGAGAGAAAAAACAGTAACTAGAACAAGCTGTTACAGATGTCAATACTTTTATAAATAAAAAGAATCAGTGTTGAATTCAGACACTTTTCTCCGGGAGTGATTTCTGTGGTTCCGGGGGGGGGGAATTGTACTTTTTAACCATTAAAAGCATAAAAGGCAGAATCCTCGAATAAGCGAGTAACCCGATTTGACAATTTATGCACGCCAACCGAGAAATCGGCAACCTCCAAATTCTACCTAATCAGAACACATGCTTTTTGGCAGACGACTTGTTACTTACACACTTCATCAAGCAAATTCTTTCACAAAGTAAACATTGATTTTATTTCGTTTTAAGAATATTTACAAAGTTTTAGTAAATTTTACTGCCACATTTTTTGATTTTTACATATTTTTACCACTATTTTCCTTCAGATATTTAAATTTTACAAACTTTTAGCAATTTTTTTCGTTTGGATTTTTACAAATTTTTAGCTATTTTTTCCTCTGGATGTTTCCTTTAAAAAAAAAAAAAAATTAGCTAATTTTTCCTCCAGATTTTTCCATTTTTACACATTTTTAGCAATTTTTCTCTCCAAATTGTTCTATTTTTACAAATTTTTAACTATTTATTCTTCCGGATATTTGTATTTTTACGAATTTTTTCATTAAAATAAAGTTCTACCTATTTTTTCCTCTGGATTTTTCAATTTTAACCTATATTTTCATTCGGATTTTTCGTTTTTACAAGTTTTCAGCTATTTTTCCCCTGTATTTTCCATTTTTTTCCAAGATATATTTTCTCTGGATTTTTCCATTAATTCCATCCAAATTATTAGCTATTTTTTCCTCTGCAGTTTTACAAATTTTTGCTATGTTTTTAATTTTTTTTTTAATTTTTATAAATTTTTAGCTGTTTTTACTTTTTTTTCATTTTTATAAATTTTTAGCTGTTTTTACTTTTTTTTTCATTTTTATAAATTTTTAGCTGTTTTTCCTTCGTTTTCTTTTTTCATTTTTACAAATTTTTAGCTATTTTTTCCTCCTGATTTTTTCACTTTTAAAAATTTTTAGCTCCTTTTTCCTCCGGATTTTTCAGCTTTTAAAAATTTTTAGCTACTTTTATTGGGGGAATTGTACTTTTTAACCATTAAAAGCATAAAAGGCAGAATCCTCGAATAAGCGAGTAACCCGATTTGACGATTTATGCACGCCAACCGAGAAATCGGCAACCTCCAAATTCTACCTAATCAGAACACATGCTTTTTGGCAGACGACTTGTTACTTACACACTTCATCAAGCAAATTCTTTCACAAAGTAAACATTGATTTTATTTCGTTTTAAGAATATTTACAAAGTTTTAGTAAATTTTACTGCCACATTTTTTGATTTTTACATATTTTTACCACTATTTTCCTTCAGATATTTAAATTTTACAAACTTTTAGCAATTTTTTTCGTTTGGATTTTTACAAATTTTTAGCTATTTTTTCCTCTGGATGTTTCCTTTAAAAAAAAAAAATTAGCTAATTTTTCCTCCAGATTTTTCCATTTTTACAAATTTTTAGCAATTTTTCTCTCCAAATTTTTCTATTTTTACAAATTTTTAACTATTTATTCCTCCGGATATTTGTATTTTTACGAATTTTTTCATTAAAATAAAGTTCTACCTATTTTTTCCTCTGGATTTTTCAATTTTAACCTATATTTTCATTCGGATTTTTCGTTTTTACAAGTTTTCAGCTATTTTTCCCCTGTATTTTCCATTTTTTTCCAAGATATATTTTCTCTGGATTTTTCCATTAATTCCATCCAAATTATTAGCTATTTTTTCCTCTGCAGTTTTACAAATTTTTGCTATGTTTTTAATTTTTTTTTTTAATTTTTATAAATTTTTAGCTGTTTTTACTTTTTTTTCATTTTTATAAATTTTTAGCTGTTTTTACTTTTTTTTTCATTTTTATAAATTTTTAGCTGTTTTTCCTTCGTTTTCTTTTTTCATTTTTACAAATTTTTAGCTATTTTTTCCTCCTGATTTTTTCACTTTTAAAAATTTTTAGCTCCTTTTTCCTCCGGATTTTTCAGCTTTTAAAAATTTTTAGCTACTTTTTCCTCCGGATTTTTCAATTTTTAAAAATTTTTAGCTACTTTTTCCTCTGGATTTTTCAATTTTTTAAAATTTTTAGCTACTTTTTACTCCGAATTTTTCAATTTTTAAACATTTTTAGCTACTTTATCCTCCGGATTTTTCAATTTTTAAACATTTTAGCTACTTTTTCCTCTGGATTTTTCAATTTTTAAACATTTTTCAGGGATCTGTTTAGGGAAAAATTGAGTCCTTTAAAGGACCCTTCACAAAACTAATTTCCCTAAAACAGGACCCTTCACAAAACTATTTTCACTAAAACAGGACCCTTCACAAAATTATTTTCCCTAAAACAGGACCCTTCACAAAATTATTTTCCATAAAACAGGACCCTTCACAAAATTATTTGTCTAAAAAATAGGTTTTTCACAAAATTTTTTCATCTTTAAACTGAACATTTCACAAATTAATCACTTCAAAGTAAAATCTGACCTGTCACTTTTACACATATAAAAAAATATATGTATTTTATATCCATATATCTTCTTAAAAATATATATAAACAAGAACCTTAATGTAGCGATCATTTCAAATTCACAAAATTATGCCTAAATTTTTCACAAATATAAAAAGCTGTTCACAATTTCACAAAAACAGGACCCTGGGAAAAAAGTCTGGACAGACCCCTGTTTTTAGCTACTTTTTCATCTGGATTTTTCAATAAAAAAATTTTAACTACTTTTTCCTCCGGATTTTCCAATTTTTAAAAAAAATTTCACAAAATTTCTCAATTTAAAAAAAAATCTATTTTTTTTTTGGATTTTTCATTTTTACAAATTTTTAGCTATTTTTTCCTCCAGATACTTCATTTTTACAAATATTCGGCCACTTTTTTCTCTGGATTTTTCCATACTTTTACCCAATTTTTCCACAAAATTTTTCTATTTTTACATATTTATAGCTGTTTTTCTTCCAGATGTATCCATTTTTACAAATTTTTATCTATTTTTTTTCTATGAATTTTTTTGAAATATTTATAAAGTTTAATAATTTATTACCTTTAACAATTAAAACATTTCTAGTAAAATATGGCTAAAACTTTGAAAATTGTCACAAAACGGAATAAAATAAACGTTTACTTCATGAAAGAAATTCTCATAAACACTCTTTAAATAGTCATTTCTCTGCATCAAAGCATACACATTACAATTGGGGAAAATTTCGATATTCCTCATTTTTCTAATGCATGAAATACATGCAAGACGCGGTTGACTATGCTTCGCGTACATTAACCGAAAAAAAAAACATCACTGGACGCATGAAACACTGTATAGCAATCTCTAGAATGCATGAAATTCATTCAAGCCGCAGTCAGTAACTTGTGTATGTACGCTTTGCGTACATTAACCGAAAAAAAACATCACTGGACGCATGAAACTCGCTGTATAGCAATCTCTGGAATGCATGAAAGTCATTCAAGCCGCGGTCAGTAACTTGTATACAGTCCCTGGCCAAATTATTAGACGCAGTTGTTTTTATTATAATTTATTAAATATCTGGAAAGATACATGAGAAATTAACCTGAAACTTCAGGAGTGTAAACAACATGATAAACGTCATACATTTCCGCGAAGATTTTTTCCCGAAACCCCATAAGGGGCCGTCAACAAATTGAAGAAAAACGAATATCTTTTGGATAACCCTGTAAAAACTAATATCGCAAAAAGCATTCAAACTGTAGATTATGATTAAGTGGCTTATTGTAATAATTTGGGTTCATTTTTATGAAGATAGCATGTATACTCGAAGATAAATTCACGTTTTTATAAAAACGGTCCCAAATTTTACCAAGTTTTTTGCTTATAATTTGCAGAGTTTTTAATATAAAAACAACTCATTTTCAGAAAATATGACAAACAAAATTATACACAATACCCTGCAATCAGAATTAAAAAATAACAATTTTATGAAAAATGAGCAGGTTTACTAAATATTGTTTCACTGCGCATGCGCGAATTCAATCAAAATAGACTGTGCATAATATATTAGCTAAATGTATAGACAAACTTTTATGAAAGTCTCAGAAACATAGCTTGAAAATTCTGATAGTAATCGTCGATAGAATAAGCTCGAATTTTGCTGTTCCCAAAAGGAAGCAAAAAGATGAGGGGTTATATCAAATATAGAATGAGAGACACTTCATTCTTATTTAGTCAACTTTCATAAGCTAGTATATTTGGATACAACCCCTCATCTTTTTGCTTCCTTTTGGGAACAGCGAAATTCGAGCTTATTCTATCGACGATTACTACCAGAATTTTCAAGCTATGTTTTTGAGACTTTCATAAAAGTTGGTCTATAGATAGACGATTGCGATTATCAAGCTTTCTGATTAGTTGTTAAACCGAACGCTTCTAAAGTCATTTCCTGTTGAACTTGGTTTCTTATGTAATATCTATTAATTTCTATGTAATCTAATTAATTTATGACTGTAATATAATAAATATTATAATATAATCTAATTTCTATACAATCTAATCTCTATATAATCTAATATTTCTATATAATCTAATAATGTATATTAATTTCTTATATTATATCTTCTTATATCTTCATAATCCTCCAAAATACCGGAAATGACTTAAGAAGCGTTTGCTTTTACAAATAATCAGAAATCGTAAAAATCCCAATAGCCGATCAGCGGTGGAGACGGAAATTATGCGTAGCTACCTCCCAACTCTATGAATCCAACATTACCGCACACAATAAACCAACCAACCCGACCAAAGGATTCAATTTACTCATAAACCAATCAAATTTGTACATCAAACAACGTAGGCGTGGAAAAAATGTAAGACACGAACTGGTAGCAAGAAAATCTCATTTATCACCTCGCCAAATCCAACACCGCCAACTTCCTCGCTTATTCGAGGATTCAACCGCATAAAATCTCAAAACTTCTTGGGGGAGGAATGTCCCCCCCCCCCCCTGAATTCTAAACTGAAAAGAATAACTATTAACAATACATTTTCCAGTTCTTAAATGTGCGATAATAGTTCTTCCTCGATGCAACATACAAAGAATAGCGACACAAGATAAAAACATAATGTAACAGTTTCTCCCCATCCACTTTTTATAATGATAAACTTGCAAAAGTGAAAAAATAATAATAATAATAATTTCAAAACATAAAGAAATAATAAAACGTGTACCTAATCATCATTGAACAAGGAACCTACCTTATTCTATGTTAATCAGCAATACGAAAAAGTATAGGTCAAGGAATATACTGATACGTATTCTCCAAAGCAATCACTGTCTATTTGAAGTTTGAAGGGGGGGGGGGGGGTTGAGACTTATAGCTGCACGGCTGTCGTCCCGAATGATCCACGACTGTCTATTCTTTTGAAACTCACAGATGAACCAAACAAAGCAGACAGCTACGGTTGGTTGGTTGGTTGATTTATGACGGTCGATTATCTACTCGAGCACTAAAAACAGAATATAAGGAAAGGGCGAGGCTAACGAAAACGACAGGCTACCGCGGTATATTCCACTTATCTTTTTTTACAGACCGTCAGAGTGACGTGATGCTCTTTTCGTACACCTGCATTGGTGGATTCGAGCATCACGTGACTCCCGCGGTCTGTAAAAAAAGATACGCTTAAGCACCGCGGTAGCCTGTCTTTTTCGTTAGCCTCGAGGAAAGGGCATCTGACGTCACTGTTGGTTAAACTACTGTTGGTTTGAGAGAAAAACCTGTTCGTTCTTTACGGCTCCTACAGTACACATGAGATGGAGGGATTTGATTTGTCTATGTTAAACTGGTCTATGATATGATTATTAGCCTACGTCGCCATGACGATTCCTGCAATGATAGTTGTGACAAAAATGCAGTGGTAGATTGGTTGATGGAACTGTTTGTTTGTAAACATGCCCTTTCCTTATAGAGGTGCTGATCGCAGCCGTCGGTACAGGAAAATTGTCCCTTTAACTAATGCTAAAGAGCCATTGAAATCATTATTTATTGTAAAACGCATTTAAAAGAGTTCGATATTCAAATTTGGATAATTTTTACATTATCATATAATCACAGAACACAAATATAACATTAAATCTGAAATTGTGCAAAATAATAATCATTATGAACATGAACAAATTAAAAATGCATGTAATGCAATGGGTTGCAAGGGATTTTCCTGAAGCGAGAAGTTATATCTTTTCTCCACCAGATGGCGTATTCGAACCAGATAACTTCCATTTCTAGAACTAAACGAATTTGCAGTAAGGCTCCCATGAAGATAGAGATCTTATTTCTATCTCCATGAAGGCTCCTATAACTATTATTAAAGGAGCCCTACTAGTAGGGCTCCTTTAGTAACAGTTATAATAGCTATCTCCACTATAGGGCAGTTGCAATTAACGTCACCTTGGAGGTAAACAGTACAAATAGGCAGTTCTGATTGGTGGAATTACCCTAACCACCAAGTACTAGCTTCTCAATATAGAAAGGACTCCTTCTGAGAAGCTGCAGCGCATGAATAGGGTTACTGTATTAGGCAGTTTATCGCTTGTTTGGCTAACTGAATTTAATATTTGTATAGAAAATAAGCATATGGTAGAATTGGCTCCCACTGAACACGAAAAGAGAAAGAAAAAGGAAGCATTGACTCCCATTCTGCCAATGACAGGAAAATAAGTGTTTCGTGTAGAAAAAAAGTGTTTGTTTATGTTTAAAGTTGTAGTTATATTTTATCTTTAATAACATAAAAATATACTGAGCAAGAATAACTTTATTTATGAGAATGTTAATGATTAGATCAAGTAATCTGACTTGGGGGAGGGGGTAGGGGGGTCTGTTAAATTCTCTTCTGTTAAATAGTTTAAGAAACGTAATTTTTCAGCAGTTTTATTTTTAAGAAATAATTTCAATGCCTGATTTTTATAACATATAGACATTTTTGTAGGTGATTGATAAAAGAATAATGATGCATAAAAAATTAGTGTTAAATAATTTATAATTTTTTTAGCAATTTTAATTTTGAAAATTTAATGTAACTCATTACAATTTTTATAATATGTTATATGGACCCTTTTTTCTTTCATTTAATACGAGAATAAGTAAAAACTAAGTACGTTAGATAATTTAGAAATTTTAATAATTCTTTAATATTTTCAGTGTTTAATTCAGGCATTCTTCTCCATACGGGGTGAGGTTAAAGTTCTAACTGTGGTGGTGGTGCGTGTGGGGAATTTGAACTTCAACACCATTAATAAGCATAAAATTAAAAATCTTCCGGGGAAGTCCCCACCACCACGCGCACGCGCGCATCAGGGCCACCTCCTGAATTTATCATTGAGCATTTTTGTTTTGAAATATTTTTTAATACTATCTTATTTAAAGTTTTAAGGGAGCAAAAAAAAGAGAAAAAATCTAATGCACTAGAATAAAACATATTTAAAAGAGAGCTGTTGAAAAGTTAAATTACAATAATGCAAGTTTATTGTAAGAATGGAGCTTGTGGAGAAGAATTTTATATTTGTAATTTGTGTTTGACATATTAAGGATGGTTGTTCAGTACAAATTATGATTTAGAGCAAATGCACTTTTTAAAAAACCTGGCATGTTTTATTTCTTTACAAAAATGTTGATTAACAAGCAAAAAAAAAAAAATTAAAAAGTTGCAGTAAGTTTTATATCTATTCTATTATATGTCTGTTTTGTGTCGTGTTATTAATTGGGTACTTTTATGTTAGCCGGGTACGAGTGATATATATATACATACATATATACACACATATATACATAGATATAGACACAAATTTATATATGTGTATATATACATATATTTATGTATATCACTGGCGCCCGGCTAACATAAAAGTACCATTGATTGTGTAGTATTTCAGTTTATATATGTATATTTTTTATCAGATATACAGGGATATTTTTTATGAGTGTCCTGTTTTTTTAGATTTCAGAAATGCAGACAAAGTATACTTTTTATTTCTTTCTTTCATCAGGGTAAAAGTAACAACTATTCCTGAAATAAAATATTGTAGTTTTAAAAATCTTGCAAATTATTTATCCAGTGAACTTTATTGAGGTTGCAAGGAATCTTCAGAAAATTTTGACAAAATAGATGTTTAAAGCCAATTATACGCTTGGCATGAAAAGGTGGACTTACTTTATGTAATAGGTCCTACAGTATTTAATAAGGTCTTACTCTATGTATATGTAATACTTATTTTTCCAAAATGAAATGCTGAAAATGACTTGGCTGAATCATGAAAAATTTTGCTCATAAAAAAATATTCATGAATAAAAATAATATTTGTACGAACAAAATCATTTTGAATATTACTTTATCATATAAAATATTCACCTTCATTCATTTTTTTTTTTTTTTTTTTTTTTTTTTTTTTTGATCGTCAAAAAAATGAGTATATTTTATTTGCTTTAAAACTAATTTAATTTTTGAGTATTAAGTTAAAAATAATAAACATAGATAAAATAAGCAAGCAAATAAACAGAAATGGAAGGAGATGGGGTCGAAAAAATTTCTAATGTCACCATATTACAGAATACGAGAGTAACTTTTATGTAATTTAAAATTAATTTAATTTCAAAATATTAAGTTAAAATCAATGAACACAACTAATCTACTGAAAGTAGTAATCTAATGAAATAAAATATTGCATTACTACTTTAAGTACTTATTAATATTTAAAGTTTGTTACATTATTCACATTTAAATAATAAAAGCTAATTGTCACTTATATATAGAATGTATGCTAAACAGTATTGTTGAAGAGAAATGTGGAAATTTAAATTTTAGACTATATGTTACGATTTGGGAACATCTCCACTTCACACTGCAAAAATTACCATATATTGGGTTGTATACAATAGTGCCGTATTCTTCCTTATAATCTAAGGATAAAAATGTTGTATCAATCATGATTGTCCGATCACGGTATGTTGATATGTGAATTATTGTTCATTAATCAAGCAAAAAAATTCATCTTTTCTGTGAAAAAAATTTAATTTTTGTCCTTATTGAGGTAAACAGGGATAGTGTAATTTCGTTACACTAAATATACTACATTGTATAAAAAAATGAACTCTACTTTTTTTTTCATAACTCAAAATAATAATAATAATAATAATAAACTAAGCTCATAAATTTATAAATATATATTTATGAGCTTAGTTTATTATTATTATTATTATTATTTTGAGTTATGAAAAAACAAAGTAGAGTTCATTAAAACATTATATTATATATTATATAAAGGTAGTAAAAAAAATTCACTTAAGATATATTCAGTTATAAATAATTATATACGGTATTTAATAATTACTGTCTTCTATAAAGTTTTAATGAAATAAAAACATTATATTAAAAGCTATATTCAGTTACAAATAATTATATACGGTATTTAATAATTACTGTAGTCTGTAAAGTTTTAATGAATAAAAACATTATGTTAAAAGCTATATTAATTAATTTTGTATACAATTATTGTATTGCTTTGAATGAGTAACATGTTATAACTGTTAATGTACATTAACATTTACACTTGGTCTCGTTTCAAATTATGTAGATGAAAATAAAATATTATATTAAGTATATAATTAATGTTGATTTAAATGTATTCATGAAGCAAACGTGATAATAAAAATTTATTCTCATTTTTTTTTTCGCAACCTATTTTGACATTATCGCGCTTATCCTTACAATCAGCAGAGAGAAAAGTTCGGTTAGAGCTTTTCGCCCTTCAGCTCCTTGGCGAAGACTTCCGCAAATCGCCAAGTAATAAGGCAGCAAGCAACACGCGCAAGCGCCGTACATGCTCCCGTCAAGAGCTCACTCTATATTGAGCTTCTACTCCACCAAGTGAATACAATGGTTGATCAGCTGATTGCAACTGCCCTATACAGTACCATCATCATCAGTATTTAGAATACCGTTATATGGCTGGGATTGCGGTGCCTCGCTTAAGATCAATCTTGAGCGTAACTCTGACTTACGATATAAACAAACCGTAATCGGTATTGCAGTGCCTCGCGTTCTTACGGTAACCCGAAAGCTATCTTACGACGAAGCACAAGTGTATGCGCGCACAACCACAACAAATCTAACTACGGCCTCTGATTGGCTGACTGCAGGAGGACAAATACCCTGTTCACATCGGACATTTAAGATAACTTAGACCGCCATTTTTGAGGTGGTACCTCCCCGGAATTGAATACCTGTCCGCACCGCCAAACGCATTTAAGATAACTGACTCAACATCACCGTGTCCAGTGCGCATGCGCATATGTTAAAAGCAAACTCAACAGCCAATCGGCCTCCAGAGCCAATCAGAGTGAGCGGTGCTGACTGTATCTAGCAATGGAAAGTTCGAACTCACTAAGTGAGTTTCTGGAACTCACTCAGTGAGTTCAGCGGTCTAAGATATCTTAACTATCCGATCTGAACGTAGTATTACGATGAGGCACCCAAAACGACCACGCTATCTCCACTGAAGATACAGTTACAGTGAAAACATACAATATTCACATGGTTAAATAAATGAAATGTTAAAATACAAATTAATTTACAAAAACTATTCTGAAGATTTAAAAATACATTTTAAGTTAAAGAAATTTATTTTAAATTATTATATTAGCAAAGAATTATTTTAAATATTTTATATGCAATTATAAATATTATTTCAAAATTTACTACTTGCGATGCGACATGCGTAGCTTGTTTTCATTACGTATAGAGTCGCCATCTGTCGGTATATTATCACCTGACAGGATATATCCAATAGGGCAGTTGCAATTGACGTCACCTTGGAGGTAAACAGTACAAATAGGCAGTTCTGATTGGTGGAATTACCCTTACCTCCAAGTGAATACAATGGTTGATCAGCTGATTGCAACTGCCCTATATCATTTTTCAGGGACATAATCAGAAAGAGGCTGAAAGAGCCCCCCCCCCCACCTCAAAAGCAGATTTTTTAAAAATTAATTTTAATAAAAGCATTGAGAGAAAAAAATTGCTGTTTATGATTGTGATTGAACTCATTATTGCAATTTAATCCAGCTCATTTTCAAAATAAATGAGTTAATTTAAGCATGTATACCTAACTTTTTTTTCTTGAGAGGTAGGGGGGGGAGGGAGGGTGCAGCTTTTTAGTTACAATGACTTTCGTTTAAATAAAAGTAATTTAATACATATTTTACCACTTATTTCGGTTGCCTGAAGGCACGTACTCTTCATTGACCTCTCCACGCCTAACGAATGCGATTGATTAGAAAGTATATCCTACCACATCCACATGTAATACACGTAATTATATCTAAAATTCAACCCAAAATAACACTGAGCAAAAACAGTTCAAATAACAGGATTTCACAAAAGAGATAATTAAACAGAAAACAATATACAAAACACTTACCTGGCATATTTTCTCCTTTTGCCTTCATTACCAACAGGGCAGTTGCAATCAGCTGATCAACCATTGTATTCACTTGGAGGTAAGGGTAATTCCACCAATCAGAACTGCCTATTTGTACTGTTTACCTCCAACGTGACGTCAATTGCAACTGCCCTACACACACAACACGAGGAAATTGAGAACATACATCTGACTTGTGTGCTTGACATCAAGTGCCCGCTTATAAGTCATCGTCAATATACAGGAACGAGATAGCCACAAGGAAATTTTAAACACCAGAGAGTTACATCCCGGAGCTTCACAAAGTGTGTGCAATGGAGCTGGCGGGATTCGAACCCGCCGACCTGACTCCTACGCTCTCAACCAATTAGCGGAATGGTGTCTTAACCAACCACGAGGAAAGGTTGAACTATAAATGAATGAAAATGAAGCGCGAACGGAGGGGGGAGGCGGGGAATACACGTGCTTACTACGCATGCTCAACCAGCCGGTGCTTTATCCCTGACAAGCGTCTAGCCCCTGCACTTTGGTTTCAAAAAACACGAATCGATAAATCGCAGCCGTCCAAAACTCCAAAAGTTCAGTTTTCTCAAGCACTGTTCCGCGCATGCGCATGGAGTTGGGATTTATTTGTGGTTTGTTTCAATTGTGTTTTGTTAATGTTAGGTCGTTGTGGACGTACGAAACGTGAAATTAAATTTCAGGAAAGTTCCACGAAATAAAAATGTAGAAAAACAATGTTAGTTTTATTCAACGAATCCAGAAAAAAATAAAACAAAACAAAATAAAATTTGCAAAAATTATGTACAAAGGAAAAATAATTGATCTACAAGAAGAAATTTTAAATGATTCTACTGAATTTGAATCTGTTGATCACTTTTATTCTTTAAAAATACCTGTTTTGATGCAGGAAAAAGAGAATGTACCAAATAAATGAATTTGTGTTTGTACAAAATTAAGGAGGGTTATTCCAGATATAAATAATTTTGGCCTTTTTACAAGTCCTTATAAATTAAAATTAGCTAATTTCTGGCTCTTACCCCCCCCCCCCTTATGATTATGTAATATTTTTTTATCTTAAATTGCATATAAAACCGTAACATTTTAAAATAATTTATTTCTATTTATACGGGTTTATATCTAATGTGCTCACAGTTCAGTCACTTGACTTTTTTTAGGTAAAAGATAATGACCCCCCCCACCACCACCACCACCCACCCAACATGATTGTATAGCACTAGAATGATACTCAGGAGAAATTTATAAGTATAAAATTTAACCTTATCATTAAGATTAAATTTTATACTTATAAATTTATTTTTTACTTATTAATAAGAAAGAACTATAAGGAGCCTTTTACTAAAAATCAGAATTTTGTTAAAAGCAGTAAAAATTTTGCAGTCAATATTTGAGCTAGCACTGCCACAGAAGAAAACTGGATTTACGGTTTTTAAAACTCCTCCCAGACCAATTGACAGCATATAAGATGAGTACAAGGACCGTTATGGTGAATAAATAATGTGTAAAAAGTAACTGAAACACAAAATAGCTAAAAAATTAGCATTAAATTGTTTCAAAACTTCATAAAAAGAAGCAATTTAAGAGCAAAATGGAGAGGAAAAGAAAGATAGAGAGAAATAATTAGAAATAGCAGCAGCACATGCATTTTGACGCCACTACTCTTCGTTTCGTTTTAAAAGGGGCTATTTTATGAAGCCTTGAAATAGCTTTCAACTCATATCTAGATGACTATGTGGTTTGCTTTACTTCGGTTATAACACATTTTTTTTAAGGAAATAAAAAAGTCATACACATATAAAACAATGAAATTGTTCATAAGGGTCGATGGAAGTTTTTTTTCTTTTCTTTTTTGCCTGGGATGAGGGGGGGGGATTTTGTGAAATTTATTATATTTTTGTGAATATTAACATTAAGTAAAGAAAGATGAAATCCAATTACTCAAATTCGAAACAAGTATTTATTAATAACTTTGTTAAGTACTTCTGCTAAAATTTACCTTTCTGATGAACTCATGTTATTTGCAAATTACATATTTATAAAACCTAACAAAATAAAAATAATTAATGAAGAGTATGTTTTTTATGAACTGGAATTTTGTGAAGGGGTCTATTTTATGAAGAAAAATTTTGCAAAGAAGTCTGCTTTAAATAAAAGGAATTTTATAAATAAGTCGTTTTATTAGGAGAAATTTTGAGAAGTTATTGTATTAAAATATTGTATTACTATTGTATTAAATGGAATTTTGTGACGTGGCCCTAAATATGTCCCAAGTTTTGCCTGGATCGACACCTGGTTCAATAACAATGATTCAAAACCGCTCCCAAACGGAAATCTTGGGTGCACCAGTGAAGAAACTACAACATTTGAATATTTTCTTAGAGTAAAATCTCAATTTCGATACAATAGCAGTATTTTTACAAGAGAAAAAAAATCTACATGTATTTTTGAAAAAAAAGGCCCAAAAAGATTGTACAAAATTAATTAAAGATAAAATCTACATAATTACAGTTTAAATGTTTAACAAGATTTTGGTTTTAAAATATCTCATTATAAATATTTTATTAATAATTATAAATATTACCAATAAAAGCTGAAAAATATAATTTATATTTATATATAATGATAAATACAGCTTATATCTAAAGTCAATATACGGAAAAATTAGGGCCTCTTTACAAAATTCTATTTACTAAAAAGGGCCTTACACAAAATTTAATTTAATCAAAAGGGACCCTTGAAAAAAAAATCTATTATTAATAAATTCTTAATTTAAATTGTCTTTAATTTCAAAATTTTATTTTTCACAAAAATTTTTTATATCAACCCTACATATAGAGTTCCCCCCCCCCTTTCCCTTTTTGTTTCAAAGCAGCTTAAATTAAAATTGCTAATAACTGTAGAAAAATATCAGCTTAAACATGACGAATGCTCGTTAGATGGCGCCACCACATTTATTTTACACTATGTTTGAGAAAACTGAACTTTTGGAGTTTTGGACGGCTGCGATTTATCGATTCGTCAGCGGAAACGCTTTCCGGCCGGAGGCGTCACAAAGTTGCGACCGTCGTTCCAAAAACCTGCGACTACTTGGAAGTCGTCGTGAGCTGTTGCGTAGCCTACGATGATGCACGTCGTTGTACAGCCTATCATTTTCGACTCAAAAGTAGGAGACAGGGAGTGGGAATTTTTCCCGGGACGAGCGCCATCTACTGGCAAACCATGGTTATAGAAATTCCCCCAATCTTTTCTAAGGGGATGGCAGGAATTTAGATTATTGTTTATTTTTTTATTGATACTACATAATTATACAGAATTTTTTTCTGTGTGAAAGGAAAAAAGGGGGGGGGGTCACAAAATTTCTGGATAGTTGACGAAATTAAGATGATTTTTTATTGTTATAATAAAGTAATAAATAGCAGCAGAAAACTTTTAAGAAAAATACTTTTTTTTTTTTTTTTTTTTTTGGGGGGGGGGGGTGGTAAGTGCTTGATAATTTATTAATTTGTTTTACATTAGAATGAAATGTAAAACAATTTATTATAAATAATTTACAAAATTTATGTATAACTATAACAAGAATTTTTCACAAAACTTAATAAAATTATTACCTTCTTAAAATTTGTAGCACACTTTGAAAGAATTTTATGAATCAGTGCTTATAAGTCACACATGATTACAGACGAAGAAAAGGTGCACAAAATTTTTGGATAGTTGAGGCTATTATGATGATTATTTTTTCATCCAGTTATAATAAAGTAATAAATAGAGCAACAGAAAAGTTGAGAGAAAAAGTTTTCTTAAAAAAGTTATAATAAAGATTTTAAACATTGTCAATTGGAGATTCCCCCCCCCCCCTACCTTTCTTTTCTTTTCTTTTCTTTTCGGAGGGGGGAGAGGAGGAGAAGGGGGGTTATTTAAGTACTTGATCATTTAGATCACATTAGAATGAAATGTAAAAAAAATTATTATAAATATTTTACAAAATTTATGTACATCTAGGATTTTTTTAGAAAACTTAATAAAACTGTTACCTACTTAAAATTTAATTTGTAGCACACTTTGAAAGAATTTTACGCATTAGTGATTATAAGTCACACATAATTACATATGAACAAAATGTGCACAACTTATTTTTGGATAGTTGAAGATATTAAAATGATCATCTTTCTATATTGTTATAATAAAGTGATAAATAGAACAACTGAAAAGTTTTAAGAAAAAGTAAAAAAAAAAAAAAGTTATAAGGTATTTAAACATTGTAAACTGGATTTTCTCCCTTTTTTCCTTATCATTCTTTTATGAGGGGGTGGAGGGTAATTTAAATACTTGATCATTTACATCACTTTAGAATGAAATGTAAAACAATTTAAATATGCTTTTGGGTAAGGAGCAGAAATGTGTGTTTATAAATATTGTACTATTGACTTGCAGAGTTAAAATGAAACAAGATTTGCAGTCATTGGCTTAAAAAAATTTATAAAACAAAAGGTAGGAGGTGCACAAAATTTTTGGCTAATTGGGGAAATAAAGATTATTATTTTTATTATTGTTAAAATAAAATAATAAATAGAGCAGCAGAAAAGTTTTAAGGGGAAAAAATTAAAAATTTTAAACTTTGTAAACTGGAGATTGTTTTCTTTTAGGTGGGAGGAGATTTAAGTGCTTAATAATTTAATAATTTGTTTTACATAGAATGAAATGTAAAACAATTTCATATAAATATTTTACAAAATTTATGTACAACTAGGACTTCTCAAGAAAACTTATTAAAAATGTTACCTACTTAAAATGTGTAGTACACTTAGTAAGAATTATCAGTGACTATAAGTCACACATAATTATGTTTTTGAAAAAAGAGCAGAAATGTGTGTTTAATAAATATATTGTATTGAGATGTTGAGTCAAAATGGAACAAAATTTGCTTTCATTGGCTTAAAAGAATTTTAAAAATGATATAAAGCGAAAGGTACTCCAGATGCATACATTACACAGTTTCTCATACTCAGTACATATAAATTTCCGATACACATCAACTGTAATTTATTATCAATTTTATAGTTTGATTAAAAAAGTAATAAATGCAATAAAAATCATTGAATATTGTTTATCGCAATCTTCTCTAAAACTACAAAGTGCAATATTTAAAGCTAATGACTTTCTGGATTTTACCAGTACCAGATTATCCGGAAACTGGATTTTTTTAAAGGGTTCTTTGGCATTTGCTCTTAAAAACTACAACAAAATATTAAAGAACAAATTTATGTAAAAGGCTGCTGCACTTAGCCACAGAGACTCTTTGATCTGACACTGGGAAAATTAAACTGATGTATTAAAAAAAAAAAAAAAAAAAAAAAAAAAAAACCTTCGCCAAGATTACCCCACTCTCCCCTACACAAAGACCGAAAACTAAAGGAGTTTCGTTTTTTCATGTAATAACAGGTCATAATTTTTTTTATTTTATTTAGATACTTTTTGAGATATTTAATGAGATAATGTAACTAATAGTTTTCAACTAGATATAATATTTCTGCTCTCCCACCCCCCTCCTTCAACACAATATTCAAAGTTATGAAATTTCTAACAAGTATTTTAAATTAAAGCATGTAGTATTTTAATACATTTAAGAGTAAAAATTCTAATACAGATCAAGCAATTACCTGTACCTTGTACCTATAAAATTTCTGTTCATTATAAATCAATTTAAAATAAATGTCTTTTAAAATATAAGATAAATGTGCCAGTAATGGATATCCTCCTAAATTTTTGGTTTATAAATAAATAATCAATATAAACAGTTAACC